>JAEQBH010001660.1:0-651342 GCA_016808115.1 Tetrastigma voinierianum | reverse complement strand
CGAAAACAAATAAGCTAGGCGATGATGACCTTTCGCACCCTTACTGTCCTGCTCCAGGCGTGCTTAGGATGGTGTCCTGTCTTCCTGTATGTAATTCTCCTCCAAAATACGGTTTCAATCTTTGGGCATTGACTTTGAATTGTCCCTTCTCGGGATGCATTATCTCAACACTTCCATAGGGGAATACTTGCACCACTATGAATGAACCCAACCATTTTGACTTCAATTTTCCAGGGAAGAGTTTCGATACTCGGGTGAAACGGCGAGACTTACTAGCCAGCTCAAACTCTTTCCTTACAATATGTATATTCGCAAACTTTCATATTCTCCTTATTGATTCAAGCATTCCTCCGCCAGGCCTCATTGCGGAATTCATCTACTTCACTCAATTGTAGCATCAGCTTCTCTCTGAAATTTTACCTTACTATCCATGTTCGAAACTGTAGTTGCCCGGTGTACTCTATATTTAATTCCAACGGCAAATGCGGGCTTTCCCATAGACCAATCGGAATGGCGACATACCCAACGGGGTTTTGAATGTTGTCCTGTATGCCCAAAGTGCATCATCAATCTTCTTTGACCAGTCCCTCATTGAATTATTGACTGTTTTCTCTAGAATGGACTTTATCTCGATTGGCACTCGGCTGTCCGTTTGCACGTGGGTGATCTGGCGAGTGAAGTTGATGCCGCACACCATATTTTTGCGGGACTTTATCAACTAGATTATTACGAAGTGAAGTACCGCCCATCTGTGATCAATGCTGCAAATTAGATCTAGAACCATGTGAAAATGTAGTTTGCGAAGAGACCTGACTACCACTGCTGGCATCGTTCGTGCGTGTCGGTATTGCCCCTACCAATTTGGAGCGTAGTCATGTGAGAACTATCAGTTATTGAATGAAGAGGGAAATGGAACCATGAAGTCCATCCCCCATAAGTCAAATAACTCAACCTCTAGAATTGTGCTCATGGGTGGTTCATCCCATTTGGAAATGTCGCTCGTTCTTTGGCACTTGTCACAGGTAGATACAAACCAGTGTGCGTCTTGTAATACCTTTGTTGTTGTCCTCTAGCCTCCAAGTGACCCCACGCTGATAAGGTGTGGTAATGAGTTTGAATACTACATTTCATCTTCCGCTACACATGTATCCATGATCCACACAATGTTTGTACAAAA
Organism: Tetrastigma voinierianum; assembly: GCA_016808115.1. Taxonomy (NCBI): domain Eukaryota; kingdom Viridiplantae; phylum Streptophyta; class Magnoliopsida; order Vitales; family Vitaceae; genus Tetrastigma; species Tetrastigma voinierianum. The sequence goes on along the minus strand of JAEQBH010001660.1, from coordinate 650,165 downwards.
TAGGCTCTTCCTAGTAATAGTGCTTTAAGTGTGCAAAGAACCTCTTCTTCTATTGGTAGCTGAAATCGAGTGGGTTGACCTTGGCCACTAGGTAATTCACATAATCGGCAAACCATGAAACGGTCTTTGTGTCTCAAATTGAGAAAATAATGGGAGATGTCATGTTAAATCTGTATATAATATGCTATGACCCTTGTCGTGACAAATGGTCTTATGGCCCCGGGATCTATGTTTCTTTATAACTGATTTCTAGGTCAAATTCTTGGTAGGAGCACCAAGTATTAGTCTCAGTTTTGCATCCTTTTTAGTCATTAGGTACTTAATGGCTGTGTGGTCAGTGTGCACTATCACCCCTTGTTTCGATCAAGTAGGGCTAAGTTTATCCAAAGGCAAAAACAATAGCCCGATAGCTCCTTTTCAGTGGTGGCATAGTTCAATTGGCATCAATTCAAAATCACAGTAGCATAGTGAATCACTAGAATATCCGGTCTCTTCTACCCGCGTCTTTGCTCCGATCCCATAGTCACTTTGGCGTCGTACATTGCTTTCGAACGGAAGGTCAGGTGCAGATGCTTTACCCTTTATGGGGTCGATACAGTTTATCTTTCAGAATTAGAAAAAAGCTTGTACACACTCCTCATCAAAATCCGTGGTGTCCCTGAACTAGCAAAGCTTAGACCAGGGCTTGCAATCCGAGAAATCCTTTTGAACCTCCTATAGAACCACACTTTTGTCTAAAAGCTCCTTATGCCTTTTGATGATGGTTGGGAGTAGTTTCTCTATTGCCTCGATCTTGAAAGCAATGCGACCTCTATTCCTCTTACTGAAATCCGATTTAATCTTATGCCTTCTGTACCATAAAGTGGCATTCTCCCAATTGACCTAAGATTTGTCTCTTCATCTACGACACTGACCTCGAGTTTTCGAATAATTGTCGAGGAGTTCCCAAACACGAAAATTGATCCGTGAACACCTCGATTGTCTTTCCAACCATGTATCAAAGAATATGGCCCATCCTCTGACGTTGGAATGTACCTAATGCATTTACCTGACCCAAGGCGATCCACCTAAATGCAAATGTACCATAAGGGCAAGTGAATATCGTCTTCTCTTGATCCTCTAGGGCTATTGATTGTATCCGGAATACCCATCTAAGAAACATTAATATTCATGCCCTGCCAGCCTATCCAACATCTGATCCATAAATGGCAATGGAAAATGGTCTTTTAGACAGCCTTATTCAATTTCTATAATCAATGAAAATTCTCAAACTGTGGTATTCTAGAAGAGATGATATATTATTCTCTGTCTTTATCACGTTGTTCCCTCTTTTGAGCCTGACATGCAGGACTCACCCATGCACTATCAGAAATAGGGTAAACAACCCCGGCATCAAGCCACTTTAGTACTTCCTTGCGAACTACTTCTTTCATGGTTGGATTCAACCTCCATTGTGCTTCCACTGAAGGCTTATGACCATCTTCTAGCAGGATGCGATGCATACACATAGAAGGGCAGATCCCTTCGTCGACGGAGACCAACTAGCGCATCCTTGTGATCCCTAAGTACTCTCAATAACTTATCTTCTTCTTCTGCTATCAGAGAGGCTAAAATAATCATCGGTAATGTGGAGGCTTCCCTAAGATAAGCATATCTCAAATGGCTAGGTAGTAGCTTTTGTTCCATCTTGGGTGATTGTTCGAATGATGGTACTGACGTTTGAGAAATTTTCCCTAGGGGTTCGTAGTATTTCCTTCTATTAGGCTAGAAGGAGTCCATCCATCTCACATACTCTTTGACCTCTTCTCGATTCTTGATTCGCTCACGTACGGGCTTGTCTCAGGGTCGGTCGGTTTATGGCTAGCATTGCGCCTCACGGTCTCTATCATGGAGCATGTGTTACTCTGTCGGTGTCTCTGACCTCAGACATTGAACTTGGCCTCGTTCTCTTGTACTCTCAATTTCCAGCTCTCAGCTACACATTAATCATTGCCACCTTGTTAGCTAGAAAGTCTACCCGATATTATGGGTATTTCTTTGCAGACTCTTCCATGTCTAGAGCAGTCAAATCTCTTTGGGAAGACTAAACATGTCTACCTTTACCAGGAGTCTTCTATCACCTAAGGTGTTTCGATTGTTGTGTCACTAAGCAGGTGTGACATAGTTAGCGAGCTTCACTAATCGGTCGTGAATATGGATAATAGCATGGGGTTTATACTAGCTCCCGAGTCACCTGGCCCTCTGATACGGGTTCAAAATTCTGTACAAGGAATAGTAAGCTGCGGGTCTTTCAACACGTGGCGGTTTCCTCTTGTAGGATAGCCTTTGCATTCCTCGGTGAGGTTCACTGTCTCAAAATCAGACAATCTTCTTTTCTTTGACATTATATCCTTCATGAATTTTACATAAGCGGTATGTTCCTATGTGCATCGACAAAATGGAATAGTGATATGCAATTTCTTGAACCTTCATAAACTTAGTGGTGCTTGTCAATTTGTTCACCTCGAGTCATTGAGTGCAGTGGGACGGTAGGTTCAGTTGTGGTCGGTCGATCTTTAGCCTCAGTTTCTTCTTATGCAAACTTTTTCTCTTAGGGTTGTTCCCTTTCTATTTTATCATCCAAACTGATCTGAGTTACTTCATCAGTTTCTACCTCTTCTATCTGTGATTGCGACTAGTACTGCTAATTCTGCTACTTCTCAATGTAGCGGTACAACACATCACTTCGTCGAGTTCACCTCTGAGTTTCTAGGTAATGATCCATGCTGCCTCTCAGTCAATAATGTGGCTAATTGGCCTATTTGCACTTCCACGTTTCTGATTTGGGCCCCTTGATTCTGCAACTGGGTGGATTAGTTCTATAGCTGCTAAGCTTGATTTTGAATGTAGCGCTGTCTCATTCATAAATGTCTTTATGGGAAGTCATGGAATTTAGGCGAGGCTTCTTCCAAATCCACTTTCTTCTCAAGTGGTGGCTTGCTTGCTTGAAGTGGTGGCATACTATTCTGGTTGTTCCTCCAGCCATAATTCTGGTTGTTTTGATTATTCTGGTTACCTCTCCAACCCTGGCCTTGATTCTGATTCTAATTCTAATTCTGGTACCTGTTCTAATATGTATTACCTCCATACTGTCCTTAATGTTGTTGATTCTGCTGATTCACACACTATGCTTGCTTTATTGTCATCTGTCCTAATTGACAATCTATAGTAATGTGTTGTCCTCCACAAGACTCACAAATCTCCTAAGGATTATTTTGAATCGCATTCACTATACTTGGTTGTTTCTATAGCTATAGTTGTTTAATAGCCCATGCGAAATGGTTTACCAAAATTCTTTTGGGACTTCTATGTACGCTCATTCTGAGAATCATGTTCCTAGGTGTTGATCTATCTCAAGGCCATTGATTAAATTTAGTGGATTTTGTGTCAATATCTCATAAGCTTGGTTGTAGTTTTTTTTCATCAGCACCTCTGTTTGAGGCATGTGACGATTATCTAGTGAATCGCTTAACCAGTTATAAAGCGTATTAAATACGCATCCACTAGTTAACCTATGGTGTGGACATCTCCTCAATAACTCATGAAATCTCTCCTAAGCCTCGGCCAAGTTCTCCCCCTTGAATTGTCTGAATGTGTTAATTTCTTACACCAGTTTTACGATCTTTGCGAGTGGGAAAATTTTGGTTGAAATTTACGCATAGAATCATTCCATGGTGTGGAATCTGGTGGTTGTCCTGGTCTGACCAATGCCGGCTCGGTCGCTGAAGTGACAATGGGAATAGACACAATCTGAGGGCTTCCTCTGTTACCCCATTATACTTGATTGTATCACAAATTTCGGGTGAAACTGGTCGGATGCATTCGGGTTCTCCTTCAAGCTGACCAGTAGAAGCTGTATATTATTAGACATTTGCGAGTTACTCCTTCGATTCGAGTTGTTCGCTTGAATGGGTGAATCTTTGTATAAATTGTTGAACAAGCGTAGGTGGTAAGGGGAACTCTTAAGTAGCATATGCGAATTATCAGTCTGTACAAATGATCGGGTGGCCTGATCTCTATAATTATGTCCATTTTGATCCACCTATGGTTCATTCCTTTCTTGGAACTGTCCTTCATCCTCTTGATTCTACATGATTTCAAATTGGGTTAAATGTGCTTTTAATTGTAATCAATGTAATGTCCGTTACAGTTCGGGATCGAATGGAAGTAATTTTATGGGATCTTGTCTTTGCATGCACCTTAAAAGTGCTTTCAAAAATCCACGGAGGCGCCAGAAGGCGAGACCAAGTCACCAACCACGAGATGAAATAAAGCCTGATGCCTAAAATGGAGGATAATAAAAGTAAATAAATAAATTAATAAATCACAAAGAACTAAATAAATAAAATTGATCCAAAAGTACAATCTATGCTTACGGTTGTCAATATCAACACTAAACTTCTCACGTGATAACGCGAAAACTTGGCCAGTACATTGGTGAGCGTGTAAAAGTTGGTAAATACGGGCAGTGAAACATAAGTATCTGCGTCGAGTTCCACTGATTAGTCGTTGTTGTTGTTTTCACACTTTGTTTCTCTTTTTCATTATGTAAGTGTGAGTGATGGATCAAAACATAAACACAAATTTATAACGTTATTAAATTGTATCTAATCCCAGTGATAATGCCAAAACGACATTTGTTTTATTCTTTTCAGTTATGGAAATTAAGAATGATTTCCTTAGGTTCTGTGAATTTCTTTACGGTTTGATCCATGATCACTGAAGTGTCTGGTGAACAAGTAATAAAATGGATTTAAGTCAGGATATAGTTGGAGATCTAAAGAATTCTCAATTAGCTTCTACATTCTTTCGAGCTACATGCTATTTGACTATGATAGGCAAATGAAGTATATTCCTAGCTACTTTTAAAATAATAAAAGATAAAATATGCAAACTAAGAATAAATGAAATAAATGCTTAAATTAAAATAAAAAATTAAAGAAATGGACTAGTCGGATGTATTTTAAAGGATTCATTTGAAAATAGAAACTGTGGCTGACATCAGATTCTCTTGAACACTCTGTAATACGCTTCATGAACTTCCATATTTAAGTCGTCCAGGAAGAAGGTAATGTCATGTGGATCTATCCCTTAATGAGCATTTCATCATCTAATCTTCTGTTTCTTTTGAATCTGAGGATTAGATGACTACTTCATCTAGTTATCTTTGTGCAGGTATTTTTCTTAATACTTCATACAGGAGACATAGACTGTAAACCTTAACTCCTGAGACACCAAAATGAAACATGAGTTTACCACTATCTTGTTCTCAATCTCAAGGTGGAGCAGTTCAACCTTTTAGCTTTTATTAGATCCTTGCTAGCAGGTTGAAGGCTTACTGACAGATCAGGCAGACTCTATCATTTTAACTAATAAGTCGATCAACTCCTTCGGTTTCAAGTGAAGAAGGTTATCGTTGAAATTCCTAGCCCATTCAGATCCCCAGTTAGGTTGCATGCCATAGAAGTGGTTTCGAGCTCGGGATGCGCCTATGTCACTCGGACACTGATGGAGCATGAAATAATCCTATTAAAGTATGGGACACGATATTTTGGATCGGACCACAAAATAAACAAACCAATAAGCGGATCAAGGCGAGTTCGGTGAATGATAATTCATAAGAAAGATAGAATTTCTAAACAGTAGTTCATGAGCTGGGTTTCTAAATTGCTTGTTCACATATTAGGCTCTATCTATTCGGGAACTACGCAAATCCGAGGCTGGAAGTTCGGAATTCAAAATTTGTTTGGACTTCAAACGGGCAGATGATGTTGGAAGAAAATAATTCTGCATTGCAGGCTGCTTCAGCAGCTAACATCTGGATCAATTAAACTAGTAACAATATACTCTAATGCTAATCACAAAATATGACCAAAACAGAAAAAGAAACATAAGAGAATTCAATGCAGAGCCTTACGGCTACAGGACTTCTCTTCAGGCATTCTAAGAGCACTTTCCTTGGTAATTTCATTATTCTCCTGGTTTGGAAGTTGATATAACCAGTACTATTTGTGGATTTCAATCGTGGCCCATTGTTTTGTTCATGCGATAACGAGGCGTTGCGACCTTAAAATGATGTCGAGCCTCTCTGCCGTCATGGCTTAACATTTTAACCCTTAATTTGATCGATCTTCGACTTCGATCATCACATTCGACACCTTCTGCATTTTGATCTCTTTTGAAGTTCAAGGCTTTCAAATCATGCCTTCATGACTTGGTTTTCCTGTTTGTCTATAGTGAAACTTTTATCGGTGTGACTTATTTAACCACCATGGATCCCGTTGTAGACCAGGTTAGTGATGTCGTGAGCCTTCATTCATATAATTGTTTGTGACCAACAGATAGCGTGCGACTTACCTTCTGCATTTGAATCTCTTTTGGGGGTTGGCTTCAGTCATACGTCAGCGACAGTTTTCAATTTGTCTATATTGGCTTTTATCTGATCGCGACTTGCCTTTAATGCCCCTTGGGTCTAATCTGTGACGGAAGTGAGCTGATCATCGTGTCTTGTTCTTGTAATTGATGTCGCGACCAACTGAATGACGTCAAACTACCTTTGCGTTTTGTGATCACTTTGAGTCTGTAGTGGGCTTTTCTTTATTAGGTGACTTGTCTGACATCTCTTGGATGTGATCATGACGTTCGTGATCATCATGACCTCATTCTTTGTAAATGATGTAGGAGAGGCTAACGAGAGGGCGTCAGGCCATGATGCCTTATTACGTGTGAAGATACTGGGTGCGACCTCTATTCAGTGGCTGATGCTTGCGATGCGAAGGACTTGACCTCCTTTATTTCTTGATGTTGACCATGATGCCTTATGGCCCGATGTGTGACCTTAAGTGGTAAACATCTTACGATTCGAGTGTTTAATGTCTCTATCTATTAAGCGTACTGACCTCCATGTTCGATCCTCTTGAAAATCTTTTTATCGCAACTTCTATTGGTGTCCTGCCTCCATGTCTTGTGGTTTTCATTCTTTGCGACCTCGAAGTGGTGTAACTGACATCTAATATCTGCTTCTTCATTAATTCTTGGTCGTCGGTTGGAGTTTACATTGCGACCTTGCATGGTCTTGTCAAGGTCGTGACCTCAGTCCTTTCTTTCAATTAGTTCACGACTTCACTTCACTTGAAGGCTGGCTGTGTGCTTTGTGATGATATGTGTTTATCGATGACATCAAAAGCTGTTTATCTCAGTTGGTGCGTAAACGTGGCAATGATATCGACATGACACTATGTTGATAACTATTTGACCTCTCAAAATAATTATGTTTGTCTCAATATATGATCACGAGCTTGGCATTATCACCAGTTCTCTTTCTTTATTCAATTATTGAGATGGTATGGATTACTGGAAGCACTTCTGACAAAACAGTTTTGGAAACCAGGTTCGCTGCGGTGATCTCATTACATGCAGTTCTATTCTGACGTAGAATTACAGTTGTCTGCATTGCATCTTGTAGAATCCACAGGGTCATCTCCCACGAGGATTAGTGCAGTTGGTTGATGATGGATTCTCTCTGAAAAGTGTGATTTAAAAATTGTAGAGGGTTGTGTTGTTTGATTGAATGGTTTGTGGTTTGAATGTTTAAAACGGAAAAGACAATTCTTTGGGAATTTTAGGGTTCCACTCACTTCTGATCATGTAAGTCCCACCTCTTATTTTACAAACTCATCTAGGAACCATTGATAAATGGTCTATGATGGAGAATTTATCTTTAAATGCTCTTTGGGAAATAAGGATGATTGAATAATACTAAGCCTTGTTTCCCAGTCATACAAACCCTTGGATTTGCATTGTAGTCAAGCTGCGTTATTTTGAGGATATCTAGTTCACACGTTGCTCAAGAATATCTTAACTAAAGTTTGAATGTTTACTTTGCAGTGATTCATCTTCAGTCCCATTGAAGTTCAAAGAGGAATTGAGGGACTATACATGATCAGTGCAGGTTTCCAAAATTAGAATCCCGGCCATTAAGGGTTTAGAACTCCATGGAACTTATAACAATGATATCATTGAAGAAGATCTAAATGTAAAAGTAATAATTTTAAAATCGGAGATTCAATTTACAAAACTACAAGATAGAAGATGTGAAAATACTATGATTGGCTTAAAAATAATAGTTCTATTTGAAAAGATTACATATCTTGAATTCAAAGCATTTATGAAGAAATCTTCAATCTGAATCTGACTTCAGCTCAAAGTGGAGAAAACCCTTCTATAGAAAACCTAAACACAAATTAAAAACTTTATCACTTGTATGTATAAAAACATATCACTTGTTGTGATTTTCCATTTTGGTTAGTTAAGCAAGAGTGCCCTGCGTCTGGGATTGAGTTCTGAGACCGTCATAAATTTCCATGCAGTTGTACGGTACATGCTAAGTTGTACATTCTGATTCTCTAATTGGTTTTTCAAAGCAGAAGTTGTCTGGGTCACCAGTTTAAGTTATGCAGGTACAGTATATCCTTTATAGTATAGATAAAGTTATTAAGTTGCTTTCTTTTGCTTTTGCTGGGTTCCGGGACTTAGTGATTCACTTCCCATCCATAGTGCTTCATGTGCCTTCAGGATATGTCATGTGCATACGTTTGGCTTACAGACACCATGAGTCTAAAACGAGAAGAAATTAAGTACTGTTCTTATACCAAATGTGGGTAAATTGTGACTTAGATATTACTCAATTCTCTTGTAATTATCACTGGAAATGTGTATTCATCACACCCCCGATACCATCTTGCTAGTCCCTAGCAAGATTTAGATCAGCACTACCCACCAGGTATGAATCTCAACAAGGCGCTCGGTATAGTCAAGCTTTGCAAGAATCTCAAAATAGCAATTATAGGTAAAATATTGCACTTTAGTATGCACCGGCATGACTCATTTAAACCAACCACGTTCTTACCACGATGAACATCATAACAGGCTGACCGCAGGGTGGTTATTCAAATAAGGATTATAGACTTTAAGACATGTAAGATAATCATGAGCAACGACTATAGTGATCGATGTAAGGTAAGCGATCATATAACATGAGACACGTAACCATATTGCATAATGTCAAAGGAGCGACCAAACGCAGTAGAATCGAGGAGTCTTAAAGTTTATGGCGTGATGGCTAAGCGAAAGAAAGGTAAAAGATCAAAGCGGGTGTTGGCATAACATGGCTAGATTCTGCCCGGGTTGCCAACACCACCTAGTCACAGCTAACACAAGCATGCGTCGTCCTGCGTCCTCATCGAGGAGAGAGAATGCGTCTCATCATGGTCATCTAATTCTTTTGAATCTCCCTCTAACTGCGGAAGTAGCATCCGCCATCCGCTGGCTCTCCACGAAAATGTGGCTCTCAAGCCTCGAAGAAGTCGATCCATTTGCCTGGCACCAGGGAATGCACTTGAACCACCCTTGATCCCGCCGCTCCATCCCTAACTCAAGGCGATGTGCTGGGTAGTCTTTGGTTGTGGATGAAATTAGTCACAGGAGGAGAATCTTGGAAAACCTTTGAGGGCTGAGGTCTAGTGGATGCTGCCTTGCTCTTTTTTCAGTCTTATTTGTGATCGGCCCCAGCCTAGGTAACACCCTCTTTTCTTTAAGCTGTTCCTAAATCCAGCTTAACACACGATCTTTAGTCACAGTAGAAGGGAATGGAATATCTTGGGTTGCTTTCACTTGAATGTGCAAGAAATCCTAATTGCGCACCATATGACTAATGCATAGTCAATCGACTGATCATAACCTCATTACAAAAGCGAATCTGTTCTTAGGTGGGGACTTTTCGTACCCTTATGCTCAATCATATTGTGAATGATCTTGTTCATCAGAGCGTATTCTGGTTTGAGCTTTCCGGGGCAGATTCTTTTTCACAAATCCTCATGGGCACAAGGTGGGTGCACATAGCTGGTGAACAAGCCCGGGCATCGAAGTCTCGATCAATAGCCACAGTGGATATGGTCGATCCGAAGCGTCAGGGCGAATATAGTGTAAGGCATGTGCTTTATCAGGTGGCGGGGTAACCACTATTTGCTTTCCGTCAAGAGTTTCAATCGATGTCAACCATTTGATTTTCCTTCAAGTTGGTGTAGAACTCCCGAACTGCGGTAAGTATCCATGAACCTCGGTGTACCTGAAGTGCATATTAATTCCTAGCTAATTCCGATGGGATGAGAATATAAAAACGTTTCAAATTAACACCCTCTCCATGAGTGGAAACCCCTATTTTCCATTGGCGAGTCCATTTTCATTACTCTCCTCGGAGATCTTGACGAACATAGCCTCTATTTCTTCATCATCATATCGGATGATTCCTCACTTTCGGAAGGATGCAATTCGTTTTCCTTCCCGCTTCTTGGCCAGGAATTTGGGAGGCATCGATTTTAAACTTCTTTACGGCTTGTTCCATAGAGGAACTAGATGCCTTCCCTCTCCCAATATTCTTAGAACGTGCCATGGAAATGGCAATGATAGCAATAACGGCCCATATGGCCCAGAAATAAATCATCATATCCCAAAAACCTGCCTCGAACAGCACTGGGCTGGCCCTGTGCACATCAGATAACAAATCTGCCCAGTATTGGCCGGCTATAACCTCCCAACCAACAATCGAATAGCATCAACCAAAATCTGACCGACAATGAGATCCATATGTGTGGCCAGGAAGATCCCAGCAATGCTAGTAGAGAGTTGTGGAACACCAACTGAACACGATTACGGAGACAACTTGATCTGGAACTAGATACGGAAACCACTGGTAGAGCAAGCGAAGTCTTAGGAATGCTTGTGAGGGAGGAAATGGCCAATTTAGAGCTCCTTCTTGTGGGATGTGAAAACATATGGAATATGAAGGCGCGAATTGGTTTAAAGCCTTTTACGCCCAATTCCCGACCGGTTGTACAGTACAGTTCATGTACCCAGTCTGACCGCTATTACCACTTTTGAATTAAGTTGTCTGGTACATGTTTTAAGTTATGCAGAATTTTAATATCCCTTGCTTGTTTTTGCAAGTTGTGGGTATGTTTAACGTGCATTTGGTGTTCCCAAACTGATTTTTTTCTTTTCTTCTCTTTTTTTTTTTTTTTTCATGGGAGCAGAAGTGTTAATGTATCATTTGGCATTTCAATGACCTTTCATCCGGTTTATTTGCATATCCCTTTTCTCTTGTTCGGATTCTGTTGTGTATTCATGGACACAGTCCCATTGGAATTTTTTTTCTTGAGGTACCAGCAATCTTCCATAGGGTTTACGGCTATTCCACTGATTAGGGTTCCTAAGGCTCGAATTGACTTGGCAACTTTAAGCTCAAAATGGGTGCAAGGGATGAGACAATACAAATCCGCAGGTATGCAAAGAAATAATGGCCTCTAATCATTTTCCAATTATCTGAAGATGTTCCACAAGACTATGATGCATGAAGTTAACATGAGCAATTAAATTGATGCCTGAATGGAGGCTGTCGCAGGCACGATCGAATGAAATTTTGACCATGAGTGCGTGGTTTGTGACGGTAGGTGTTAGAATCACAAGGGGAAAAATCCACGAGGAAGAACCTGAGGCTTGTTGTGTGTGCTTGTTAAGATGTACATGCAATAAGATGATGTGGAGAGTGTATGAGATCAAGCGGGTATGTCTGAGTCTGAATTAAAACATAATACTCGAAAATGAATTTTGAAAATTTTGACCCAGATCATATAGGCGCCTTGATTACGTTTCAACCCGGTGTACAACTACCCCCACAACGAAACAAGCATTGTCCCAATGCCTTGAACTAAGGAGTACCCCACAATGACGGGATTGGAGGAATCACGAAATAAGAGCCCCATGATTTTGATGTTATTGAAAAGCAAATAAATAAAGCAAATAAGTAAAAACAATAAAAAATAGAAAACAAGAACAAAAAATAAAGCAAAATTATTTACAACAAATTGAGAATGAAGGTTACTTGGAAGGAGAGTTTGGTAGGCGGGTCTACCAAGTCAGCATTAATCTCGTGAGAGAAATGTTCAAGGAGCGGTTTGGCGCTGGCCATTCACCTTGGAAGGAGTGTCAAATTGTGAATTTTCCAATCTCCGCGGCTCCGTATGGGTAAGCCACCTTAACGATGAGATAGGCGGATCCAACGAGGCCAGGAGCTTTCCGGAAATAGATCTGACGGGGCTATGCGTGATGCTGATTGGGTTCGAAAGTTTTCTGGCAATAGGTTATGGAATAGCGAAATGGCTCCATGTAAGTCACGGAGCTTCATACGATTCCCTCCGCAGTTCCTCAAAGTTCATTTTTAAACTATGATAAATGTTTACACAGGTTAGATCGAAATTAAAGTTCGAATAGCCCAGTGGCGGTGTTCATCTTGGAAAATACGTAGTATTTCCATAAACTAGCCTATAGGGAGACATACCAAGAATAGTTTTAAAGGCGTGGTAGGCCCAAGAGCATCGGTAAGGCGAATTGGCCAATCTTGCAGTTCGGGGCAAGCGGGTTTTTCCAAAATATGTTTTATCTCCCCCTTGTGACTAGCTCGAAACTGACCATTGGTCTGTGGGTGGTAATTTGTTGATGCTATGGGTGACTCCATATTTTATGATTTTCAAAGATCGGTTGCAAAAGTGGAGTCCACCATCACTAATGATTGCACGAGGGGAGTTCCAAAGCGAGAAAAAATATGTTCCTTTATAAATTTCAAAACAACCCGTGATCATTGGTTCTTGTTGGAATTGCCTCAAACCCACTAGACACGTAATCAACAGGATAATAAAATGTAGAATAACCACAGAGAGGGAAGGCCCATGAGTCTATACCCCTAGCAGTCAAAAATTTCAATAATTCGGGTGGGGTAGAGGCATCATGTTTCGTTTTGTGACCCCTCCTAGTTGCTGGCACCGAGTACAAGTTTTGCAAAAATCAAAGCAATCTTTAAATAAGGTGGGCCAGTAAAACCCAGCTTGCAAAATCTTGTCTGCTATTTTTCGGGCAGAGAAATGTCCTCCACAGGCTTCAGAGTGGCAAAAAGTTAAAATCCTAATCTGCTCATCATTAGGCACACATCTTCTCATTAATTGATCTGGACAGTATTTAAATAGATAAGGATCATCAAAATAGTATTTCTTAATATACGCGAAAAATTTTCTTTTGTTAGAGAAGCCCATTGAAATTTGGAATACGGCGGTTACTACCATTAATTCACAATGTCGACATACCACGGGCAATGAACAAGAGCAAAGAGTTGCTCATACGGAAAACTATCACCTGGGTATGTAGAGTTGGTGAATCTGGAACTAATTCGAGATAAATGAGTCGCGACGCGTTCTAAACCCACTTTATCTTTGTGGGTGAGTGAATTGCCGGCACAGTAAAATCCACCCCTAGTTAAGCAGGGGTTTTGTGTCACATTTAGAGAGCAAGTACTTCAAAGGTATGATGCAGCAAAGATGGTTACAGAGGCAATGATATATGACTGAATTTTTCTAGAGCAAAGACAAATACGGTAGAAACTCCTTTTATGGTTGTGTAGTTAGCTGTCTGAGAGTCTAGTGTCTTGCGGCATAGTAAATGACAAAAGCAACACTGTCTTCCTACGTCTAACCACGACCTATGGCATAATCACTAGCATGCTTTGATCTCAAATGGGAGGTCGATTAGAGCGCATGATTGAGTGGTGACAAGCATGTTTTTGAGCTTAGTAAAAGCAGTGTCTCAAGCTTGTGACCATGTGAAAGGGACATCTTTAGCAAGCAAAGTACATAAGGGTCGGGCTATAGCACTAAAATCTTTTATAAACCTTCTATAAAAACCAGCATGGCCCAAGAATGACCTTATGTCTCTATACACTTAGGGCGGAGGTTGGAAATCAGTTCAACTTGCCTTATCAACCCCGATTCCATGCTTTTGACACAATGTGGCCTAAGACAATTCCTTGTGTTACCATGAAATGACATTTTCCCAATTTAACACAAGGTTTTTCTCTTGACACCCCTCTCCAAAACTTTGCGTAAGTTCTCTGTCACGACTCGAGCAGGTCACGGCTGAGAAATCATCATGAAGATTTCCAATAGTTTCTATCATGTCAGCGAAGATTCCCATCATGCATCGTTGGAAAGTTCCGGGTGCATTGCATAGTCCAAAGGGCATCTTCCTAAAGGCGAAGGTACCAAAGGGCAGAGTGAATGTGGTTTCTTGATCTTCAAGCTATCTCAATTTGATTGTACCACGAGTACCCATCAATGATAAAATTCATGCCTATGACTCTCTCCTGGCATTTGATCCAACAAACGGAAGAGGAAAATGATGTTTCACCAGTATACATTAAGCTTCCTATAATCTATGGAAACCCTCCATCCTGAAGTGACACGAGTGGGAATGAGCTCATTATTTTCATTGGCAATTACCGTGACTCCCGATTTCTTAGGAACTACCTGTGTTGGACTAACCCACTTACTATCTGCAATAGGGTAAATAACCCCTACATCCAAGAGTTTTAAGACTTCCTTCTTCACCACTTCTTTCATTATTGGGTTCAATCGTCTCTATGGTTGCCTAGAAGGTTTAACATCCTCTTCTAAATGAATTCTATGTGCGGATCAAGGGACTAATTCCCTTAATATCGCAATTGTCCGACCTAAATGATCACACGGCGGAGTTTGATATCTCGAAGTTGATTTTCTTGAGTCAAGTCACAGGGAGGCAGATATAATTACTGGAAGCTCCTCCTCCCCTAAGAATGCATATTGAGATGTGTTGGTAAGGAGGTTTTAGCTCAAGCTTAGGTGACTTTTCCTGGGAGACCAATGCCAGCCTTCTCCTCGTTTAATTGGCAATGATTGGAATTTGGGGTGCCCATCCATTAACTTTGATGCATTCATTATACTTTCGATTATAGAGTGTAGAAACTCTGACTCCAGTGTGGTTACTTCCTCATCCCAACTCGGGCTGACCAAACATGACTTAAAAGGATCATCATGTGAGACATTATCCAGGTATTTTTGTACCATGGAATCAACCATGTTAATTTCACACATATCTTCTTCATCCCCGATTCCTTTGATTACGTGAAAATGGCCGGTCGCGGTCATGTTTCCAAGCTGATAGTGTCATCGGGCCCTCCCCTCTGATGTATAATGGCATTGCGGAGTTGCCAGAATGGGCGACCAAAATTGGAGCCCAGGTTCCTTGGTTCCTGCAGTTTGAGTGTCAAGTACCTGAAATCTCGAGTAAAATTTGTCCCACTTGGACAGTACATCCTTCACTATCCCTCTAGGAATTTTCACCTCTGATTACGCTGGTTGTAGGGTGATATTAGTTGAAGCAATTCTCCTAACCACTGGTCCACGTATACTGAATAAGGCAACTGATTCGTGCCACAGTAGGGTGATCCGGAATCAAGAAAATTTATATCTGGTTCCTCTTTGTAGTGGTCGACTACTGCGGGTATGCGATCTAAGTCGAACACGGGAATGGGTTTTCTTCGTACAAATGGTTGGTGAAGTCCAAAAATGGTAGATTATATTTGGATTTTAAGGTTTTGTGAAAGCAGTGGGTGTGGTTAGTTTGCAAGCTGAAATTTAAATAAATAAAGTATAAAAATAGAAACTCCTTGAAGCATTGGGCATTGGGTTTGAATCCTGACTAGCTGAGAGGTCCCGGGTTAATTTCCTCGCGTTAGGGAGGATGACCTAGTCATCTCTGAGCGGATCTTCATTTGGCATTAAAACCTAAACCACAATAATTTTCCTTTTGATAGAAGCGTTTATTTAACATTTATGGTTCCTTCAATGAAAACATGTCTCAAACCTACTTCAATAACTAATAAAAACAACTAATTAGGCATCGGTGAATCTGAGTAGAGAAGTATCCATTGAACTACAAAGCTTGCCAAATACATTAGGAAAGCATGCTTAGAGATTTTAGCCTAAAAGGTTGAAATCCAACCCCTTAACCTACCTCCGAGTGGCTGTAGAGCAAAGCTAATGGATATCAGAATTATCTAATGCTAAGAATACTGGAGCACAAAAGCTTACTGAGTATTGACCAAAGAAAGTACATCAGCTTTTAAACCTAGGGTTACAAATTTGGGAACCAAAAATGAAAAAATCACAACAGTGACGGGGGAACCAAGAGGTTACCTTAAGATCGTTGCTTGTTAGCCTTCCTCTTCAAGGAGGAAGAGGTTTTAGCCGGCTCATCCTCGAGTTGTCATCCTTGGAGGTGTTTGGTAACCAAGAAAGGGAGAGAAAACGAGAAAAGCCAAAAGCGGGAGAAGCTACGGAACCCTAACTTTGTTACGTGGCAATCTGTCACTCTCAGCGGTGTATCTAGTAAACATGTAGCCTTACACAAAACTAAGTGAAATACCATACAATCCAAACATAAGTAATTACAACAAAGGGTAGAAAGGAGAGAAAAAACCAAAAGCCACGAACAAAGCGTGAGATGCGGGAGAGCCTGAAATTTGCAAGAAGGCGATGCGCTTGAGGTAGGAGCAGTGCATGAGATGTTTTCTGCGGTGGTGTTTTTCTTCACATTTTCTCTTCTTTCCTTCGATCTTTGATCTCAGAAATGTTGAGTTTGACTTGAATTCTTAGGTGCTTAGATCGACTCAACAATTTCGGCATAATTAATTTCATAAAGCGCAAAATTTGCCATAAATCACGATCAATAAAATAGTAGGGACATAATGTGTCGGGTTAATTAGAATGATTAGTACACAAAAAGCACTCAAAACTGTAATAAATAGGGTTAATAGCACTTTTGGGGTACTAATCACACCCCCAACCTACACATTGCTAGTCCCTTAGCAATGCAAGAAAGAAAGAAAGAGAGAGCATCTGTGAAAACAAAATAATGTTCACAAAGAGTATATTTAAAAGGTTGTGAATGGTAATGCCTAACCCTAAGTAAGAATAATCAATGTAAGTGTCCAATAACTATCATGAGAAAGAATGCCATACAAAATTTGAGTATCAAAGTGCGCATCTCGATTGAATCAACGGAAACTTCCACAAAATCTAAGTGTTTATTTCTCCGACCCTCGACAATAAGCGCTAAGCGCACTCTCCCTGACCTAATACTACCCACGACCTAGCATGACCAACCCTAAACAGATCGGGACCATACTTGTTTCACACATTTCTTTTTCGTTGTAGGGTGCGATCTTTGAGAATCGTCTCACTTTAAGTCCATGTAACGGGGATCTCACAGGTGACTCCCAACCAGTGGGCTTAGGGCACCAAGTCTGGGATCTTTCAGCCCTGAAACTCTTGGAGTTTCACCCCGGGACTTGAATTATTTCGAGACTCAGGCCTACAACACTCGCTCCACCCATCCACTCGTGTAGCGAACACTAGAGTCGGTGACTCGACTTGATGAGTTTAGAGACCTTAGGGCTAAAGGCTTCGCCATATACCCTCGGACCGTGCTCGGGTTTCAAGGCAAGTATACGACTTTATTTTCTTTTTCTTCTTTCTTTTCTTTTCTTCTCTTTTTCTTGTTTTCTTCTTTTCTTTTCCAGGGTCCTTAACACTATTAAAGGTGGTCAATGAAACTAGGGTGAGTTATGCGAAGTAAAGGAGGTTCTTGCGAGTTTTCAGCCTATCATTTGAAACCTCTGTGCTCTGCATGTGTCAGATTTAGCTAAAGGTGGAAGAAAAAGGTCGGAATCAATAAGAATTCAACTAGTCATTCACTCAACTAAGCATGGAACCAATCTAACATCAATAGAATTGGACAAAGCTTCAATTTTTCAAACCACAGGTTAGGCAAAACCACAAAATTTTAGTTAAGCAGTTTTCAAATTTTGAAAAAAGTAAGGCTGTAAGTATAACAACTTTATAGAAAGGAGGCCCAGCAAGCCCACTAAACATCACAAAATGGGCTTGCACAAAATAATAACAAAACATAAATGCAAAGCCACTTCCTTTGCTAGCTCTCTGACGAACATCTGGTCTGTCCAGAAATGGGGCTCGGATTGGAAAATTAGAGAAGGAAGTGTTACCTCTTGATGAGATGTGATCATTTGTGGATAGGAAACGTCACCAAGATTTATCGGCACCTCATTCTCCGTTTGGGCTTGAATAAACAAGTTAGGGGAAGAAAAGAGAGGAAAAGTATTAGTTGGACCATTTTAAAATTACACCTTCATAAAAGTGTCAAAATGTTCTTTCTGGTCATATTTGGATTCTACACTCTCTAATATTTCAACGGTACCAGAGCATCTAAAGCAGTTGGGATGAAAAGTTATAGCTGAAACAAAATTGGAAATCAACGGTGGGACATGGCGAATTTTACATTCTTGTAAATTTTCTTGAGCTAGCGAAATTCGCTAGCTATGAAACCCGCTATGTCTAACAAAAAATTTTTATTTTTGATTTTTTTGAAAAATCAAATAAAATAAAAACTAATAAAATAAAAAATAATAAATATATATATATATATATATATATATATATATATATATATATATATATATATATATAAATAAAATAATAATAAATTTTTTTTTGAAATAAAAATAATATATACAGAAAAACAACGTTTTTTTTAATATATAACTGGAAATATAAAATAAAATAAAATAAAAAACAAATTTGAAACCTTTGTCATTTCGCTAGCCTAGCGAGAATGCGGCTGCGTACTACTTGAGGAAATTTTTCAGTTTATTAATCTCTAAAATTTAAGCTAGGCTAAGCGAAATTTCGCTATGCGAAATTTTCATCTATGAAAATTTGCATTTAAGCTAGAATTGCGAAATTTTCTTATAGTTCTTAATCTCTATTTCTTTGTTGATTTTGTCAGGCTTCAAAATTTGCACAAAAGCTACTTGAAGTAACACAAAAGAAATTAGGAAAAAATTGCAGAAAAACAAAAATTAATTTAAAAACATGAATTAACTTCAAAAATTAGATGAAAACCTAAGAAAAATTAGCAGAAATTAAAATAAAATGGTAAAATAAAGCAGAAAGAGAGAGAGAGAGAGAGAGAGAGAGAGAAGAAGAGAAGAAGAGAGAGAGAAGAGAAGAAAGAAGAAGAAGAAAGTGGAAAATAAAGTGGGGGGCTTAGAAATGCTGCGGGGTTCGGATCTCCAATCGAACCATTTCGAACCAACCAACATGCCATCAAAGTATAGTGTTTATTGTGCCTTTGATGTAGTAGCAAACTTAACTGTGCGAGGCCACTAATCTCTTAAAGTTTGTAGAATAGGCGGTGATGGGTTTGGACTTTATGGTGGGTGCTTTGGGGTTGGATTGTGCTGCGAGGCGGGGGCAATATATGTACCTTGCGGTGGGTTTGGTTGGGCGTGCGAGTGGGGTTCGATTTCAAGGGAATTGGTTGAAGAGGTAAGTTTTGTGGCTCTTTCCTGCTTCTATACCTTTGCCCTCTCGGTCATCAAAACGATTAGTTCTTCTTTGTCCAAGGCCCGAAATTAACACTTGATTGGGGGCATCCTGAGTTCCTCGGGAGCTTCTGCGATTCCATTTTCAATTTTCTGAGGCTCACTTGATTGAACTTGCTCCTCAAAATTGTTCAGTCCACTCATCCTGTTTTCTTCCTTGAACAAAGCGGTTAGTGCGCTTTGAGATGTATTCCTGCGGGGATGTCGATTTTGATCAATTTCGGCTTTGGAACCCATCGATTCCTTGTTGGGGGCATCTCAGCATCTTAATTTCCCTGTGCTTTGAACATTCCACTACTCATTATCCTACATGAAATTGTCCACTTACTGTTGCTCAAATTCGGGATGGCTTGTTCAACGGGGATAAGGGTGGTGGTTATTCTTTGAAGTGAGGCATAATATGGGTGTTCAGGATGTGCATATTGTGGAGGTCTTGGTTCCCATGAGGAATTTGTGTGATTCCCCCAACTATGGTTGTAAGTACTACCATATGGTGAACTCATCATTTGGTTTCTATAGTCCCTCATGGACCTATATTCACTTGGGTTCCTCTCCACAGGTTGCTGACTTTGCCATGCAAGGTTCCTATAGTCCCTCATTGTCATGTAAGCTCTAGGGTTACCCTCCTGACTGTATTGCTCTTCATATGGTGGTTCCATTTTCTCTCAATTCAAACCACTGGAAAATGCAATCCTGCAGTAGAAATAGGGCCACACAAAAACAACACAGAAACGATCCTGCAGCACTGTTTTTTTTTTTTTTATATAAAATGAAAAGAAACTGACAGTAAAAGATAAAAGGAAATTCACCAAGACTTGTGATGAGGATCACAAGTGTTCAACAAGTCATCATATGCACTTAGGCACCATCCCCGGAAACAGCGCCATTTGATTAGTGCCTGATAGGGTGATAGGAATCAAGAAAATTTATATATCTAGTTCTCCTCTTGCCGTGGTCAAGCTCTTTGCCCGGTATGGCGGTCCTAGAAGTCGAACACGAGGATAGGTTTTCTTCATACAAATGATTTGAGTGAAATTAAAAATGGTGAATTATATTTGGATTTTTAAGGTTTTTGTGAAAACGAGTGGGTAGTTAGTTTGCAAATGAAATTTAAATAAAATAAAATGTAAAATAGACTCGGCGAAGCGTTGGGCATTAGGTTTAAGATCCTAGGCTAAGCGAGAGGTCCCGGATTAATTTCCTCGCGTTAGGGAGGTGGCATATAGTCATCTCCCGAGCCGGATCTTCATTGGCATTAAAACCTAAACCTAATTTTCCTTTTGATGAAAGCATTTATTTGCTGTTGCTGGTTCCTTCGGTGAAAACATGTCTCAAAAAACCTACCCTTCAATACTAATAGAGACAACTAATTAGGCATCAGTGAATCTAGTGAAAGTATCCAAGTGAACCTAAAAGCTTGCCAAATACACATTGGGAAAGCATGCTTAGAGATTTTAACCTAAAAAGTTGAAATCCAACCCTTAACCTACCTCAAGTGGCTCGTAAAGAGCAACTAATGGATATCAGTGTATCTAATGCTAAGAATACACTGAACCCTAAAAGCTTGCCAAGTATTGGCCAAAGAAAGTGCATCAAAAAGCTTTAAACCTAGGGTTGCAAATTTGGGAACCAAAAATGGAAAAATCTGCTGCGTGAAAACAGGGGAACCAAGAGGTTACCTTAAGATCGTTGCCCCAGTAGCCTTCCTCTTCAAGGAGGAAGAGGTTTTAGCCGCTCATCCTCCAAGTTGTCATCCTTGGAAGTGTTTATGAAGTAACCAAGAAAGGGAGAGAAAACGAGAAAAAGCCAAAAGCGGGAGAAGCGGAACCTAACTTTGTTCTGACAAAAAAATCCGCCGTCCTCTCAACGGTGTATCAAGGAAATGGCTTATAGCCTTACACAAGCTAAGTGAAATACCGCACAATCAAACATAAGTGATTACAACAAGGGTAGAAAGGAGAAAAACCAAAAACTATAACAAAAGAACAAAAGCGTGAGATGCGGAGAACGGGCGCGGGAAGGAGCAGTCTTATTTGGAGGTAGGAACCGGTGCACGCAAGGTGTTTTCTGCCGGTGGTGTTTTCTTCACATTTTCTCTTCTTTCCTTCTGATTTATGATCTGAAATGTTGAGTTCCACTCGAATTCTTAGTGCTTAGGTCGACTCAACAATTTGAAGCATAATTGGCTCGCAAAACTACAAAATTTGCCACAAAATCGATCAATAAAATAATGGGACGCCAATGTTTTAATCGGGTTAATTGGCATAATTAGTACACAAAGCACTCAAAACCTATAATAAATAGGGTTAAAATAGCACTTTTTGGGCACTAATCGACCAACAAATTAACACTCGCCCTAAGTCCACTAAAGCATGCTGACTTTGAATTTCCTACTCTTATAGAAATAGTAGGACTACACAGGTCTTATATTTTGGAGCGGAGTTGTTTCCGAATTAAAGGGAAGTGGGTGTTCGTCATGAATGTGCCTCTTATTGACACTAATTTCGTTTCTTGTACATAAATCCTTGAAATTTAGCATAGATGGAATTTGCTTAATGGCGTCCAACGAGGGAATGTTCGGTTCACTGCTTGAACAACTCATAAATTTCAGCATGGTTATTCACTTTCTTGGTGCTCTTAGCCTATGAGGGTGTTATGGGGGTGGAGGGATATGGGTAGACTTATTAGTCCCCGCGCTGGTTGATCATCAATATCATTTGTTTTTCGGGGACATGAGATTTGTGCCTTAGCTCATCCTCTCTAAACAATTCCTTGGAGACTCTTGAGTTGGTTCCAGCAAGTTAGGAATGGTTTGTCGGCTACCTTTCCACTTGATGGTAGCGGCCTTACGGTGTTCAAGGTACCTCGATTGGTCCTAAACTTCCTACACTATTTGCCCTTGTGGATTTTGAATGGGTTGAGATGGAAGTTTCCACTTTTCTTGTTGAAGGCTACCTATGGATGAGGTGCTTAGTTATACGGGATCTCCATGCATTTTTTTTTTTTTATCATTAGGCTTGATTCGAAGTCATGTTTTGTGGATTGTTGGGTTTGTACGAATTGTGTAACTATATCTTCTAGACTTCTCTTATGCGGGGGTTGATATGGTTGTGGTGATGGAGTCCCTTGACTCGATGGTGAAACCTTGATTAGGACACGAGGGAACCCTTGAGGGCCTTAGTTGAAATGGTGGAATGGGATTTGTAAGCCATGGTTTTGGTAATGAGGACCTTGGTTGTTTGGCAAGTTATTTGGCCTCCTTCATTCCTCAACAAAATTTGGGTGCTTGCATCCGGGATTATATGTTTCGGAATATGGAGGGTGAAAGGCTTATTTTGGTAGTTGGGGGCATTGGCTGCTCTATTTAGATTGCACCTTTTACTTGGCAGGGAAGGTTTGGGCACTTGATGGTTGAGTGCGTGGGATCATCGCATATAATGCATGGCTCCTCCTGCGGGTCAGGTGGTGGCGAGGTATTTGAGAATAACTAGTTACCTCGTTCTCTTACTATCTCTATGGCCTCTAAATTCCTTGTTAAATTGGCAATTTTGGCTTGCAACTCATCATTCTCTCTTAGGTGATGGATTCCGCCCCCCGCTGATGTGCTATGCACTTTAGCAGTGTCTATGGAGGTGTTAGTCTCCCAAGTTCGAGCATTCTCTGCTATAGTGTCAAAGAGTTGGATTGCTTCCCTAGCACTCTTTTCATATAGTCGCGCACACATCATACGGATGTCGCATTTATTATTCGGGGATAATCCTTGATGAAAGTATGCACATATTTGTCCTACATCAGTATAGTGGGGATAGCATGGAGGAGATCCTTATATCTTTCCCATCACCATGACAGAAAGCGGTTCTGGGCTTTTGGAAAAGTTCTGAATTGCTCGCATGAGAACGTTGGAAATGCATCTGGTAGGAAAATTTGTTGAGGAACTCATTTCGCATATTTTCCCATGTAAAGATCGAATTAGGTGCCAAGGAATGAAACCAAATTTTAGCTTTCTCCTTTAAGGCAAAAGGGAATAAAACTAAACAGATTATGTGAAGGGGTGAGCTAGTAGAAAGAAATGCACTGCAAACATCTTCAAAATCTCTCATGAATGAATAAGGGTTCTGAGATTAGAACCCCTTGATATACAGGAAAAGAGCCCGGATCATTTCGGCCTACATTAGAAATTGAGTGGCCTCTTCAGGGGAAAATGAATAAGAATTGGTTTAAGTCCTTTGAGGTTGTAGGATTTTCTCTAAGGGTTGCCTTACATTAGGTAAAGGACGGGGAGACCTGTATTGATTTTGTTAGAGTTAACGTTCCCCTCCAACTACGTTAACTCACGGGAGTGTAACTACTCCATGTTGTGGAGGTTCATTTAGGTCAGCAAGGGTTACGGGAATCCTTTGAGTATGTTACCGTTAAGCAGAGGTTCATGATTACGGGGGTGATCCATTTGGTATAATGTGATCTTGAGATGATTGACCTAATATGATTTCCTCGGAATTTCAGGAGGCACTATTCTTACTAGGTATTTTGCTCGTTGCGAGCTGGCCCGACATACTACATCTCCGTCAAGAAATACCCATGAATTTCTCTCACTAAAACAAACAAAATAAAAGAAAATGGAGAGCGTCTTAGGTTTGTACAATTGCAAATTACCTCTAACTCTCTTGGATCCAACTTGATTAGTCGCCACTCCCCGACAACGGCGCCAAAATGCTTCGATCCTTATTCGTGGCTGAATTCTATTCCCAGTAGGAATTCTGTTCAATCGCATTGTATCTGTGGGAATCCACGGGTCATCTCAGGGAGTGGTCTGATTTGATTGATCGGTAGAACTACTCTCCCAAGTGTGATTTAAAGAGGAGTGTAGGGTTGTGTTGTTTGATTGAATGGTTTATTGGTTTATGATCTTTTATGAGAAAGACAATTGCTGGAATTTTTAAGTTCCACTCACTTAGTCATGTAAGTCCCACCTCTTATTTGATAAACTCATCTAGGAACCATTGATGATGATCTTTGATGGAGAATTTATCTTCTGTGCTCTTTGGGAAATAGGATGATTGAATAATACTAACCTTGTGTTCCCAATTAATCTGAACCATAGTTTGCATTTGTAATCAAAGACAAACGTGTCTGGGGATATCTCGTTCACCGTTGTAAGAATGTCTAACTAAGATTTGAAAATGTTTGCACAAGTGATTAGCATCACCATGATCGGTGAAGTTCAAGAGGAATTTAGGGACTATACCTTGATCGGGGGTGGTTTCCACACGTCAGAATAGTGACGTGGGGTTTAAGAACTCCATGGAACTTATAAGAATAATTATATTGAAGAAGTCTAATCATAAAATGTATTTTAGAAAATCAGGAATTCAATTGCAAAACCTAAGAATGAAGAATGTGAAATACTATGATTGAAGCCCAGAAATAATAGTTCTATTTGAAGATTACATATGCTTGAACTCAAACGCAAAGAAAATCTTCAATGCGGATCTAAACTTCCAACTCAAAGTGGAGGAAAACCCTTCTCTATGAAAACCCTAAACCTAAAAAAGTCAAAAGGTGCCTATTACTTGTGCGTCCTCTTGCTTTTATATCCCCATAATGTGATTTTCCCATTTTGGTTCGTTGGCAAAGAGTGCCCTCGTCACGGATGGTTCTCGGACAAATCGCAATTTCTATGCGGTTAATGCGTTTTATCTGACAGTTGTACCGATACAATTTCACCTTGTTGGTTTTTCAAACCAAGTTGTCAGAGTGAGTTTAAAAGTTATGCGGTACAATATAATCCTTGCCACTTTTCCGACAAGTTATCTAAGTGCTCTTTGCTTTGTTTTGGAGTTCCAAGACAAATCAATTATTACCCATCCATAGTGCTTCATATTGGCTTCGGACATGCATCCTTGTACACTTACATTAAGCTGAAAGACACACAGTCTAAAAACACGAGAAGAAATTAGAGTACCTATTCTTATACCAAATGTGGGTAAATTGTGACTTAGATGTCTCCAATTCTCTTTGTAATTATCACTCAAATGTGTATTCATGTTGGTGATTTCATATGATTTTGCCTAAAAATTTGATTTCTGTTGTATTTTTCAAGTGGAATTTGATTCAATTATCAGTTTTCTGCAGACAATTCAACGCTATTCTCATTATAAACTCAGAAAAATGAATTAAAAATCTAATGAGTTTTTGGACTCATCAGTGGCGAGTCAAGTGTCGTTCCCATGAAGAGAAGCGTGCTAAATACTAATTTAGTGACCTAGACAATATTTGGATCCAGTCTTGTAGTGAATTATGAATAAATCAACTAAATTAAAGAAAGCTTCAATATTAAAGTTTTGGGGTTAAGTAATGATGAGAAAACTAGGGTTTGCCTTCACCTACCGCACCTAATGGATTTCACCTAGATAATGCACACTTATTTTAATATTCATATGGTTTATGTTAGCGGGTTGATCGTGCCTACAAGCTATTCTCTCTCGAAATATAACTACCTATCTCGCTAGTGGGGTGTATCGCATCTCTACTTCGACCCCTCGACTCCAAGATGCATGAATATGAAAACCTTGTGCTACACTTGGAATGTGGGATATCTCTATTCCCTGATTGACCAAGCGTTGCTCTACCCATGTCCCTACGAGTCATCTTCTCTCGATATCAGACTCCTAGCATTAACATGCCATAATTGGCCAAATAATAGCATGTGATTAAATTCAGGAGTAAAATAACCATAGAAATTCATATCGATATTAAATAAAACACAATCAAAATATTAATCCATAATGGTGTTGTTAGGGTTGACAAAACCTTAGAGAGAAAAGTTAGTTCATAGTGATTTTCATTACAAACTGAAAGATTTCCAACATCGGATATGAATTAGAAAGAAATACAAAAGAAGCCGATCTTCGCGATCTCCGAGAATCCGTCTTCCCGATCTCTCTCTATCCATCTCTCTTGTCTTCAATACGTCTCAATCTCCTCCTTTTGCCTCGAAATCGCTCCTTTTATACCACCGGAACTCGGGCCATCAATGGCCCAGAAAATCAGAACTTTTCGAGCTCGGTTTGGAATGGAACCTCGCTGTATAGCCCGCGGTGAAGGGGCTTATTTGACGTGCCCCAAACAACCATAATCTAGCATTCGGGTTCGATGTAAGCGTGGGCTCCTTCGGCTGGCATGGCCTTCGTCGTGCATAGGTCTCCTCCTTCTTTTGCATACGATCTGATCACACTCCTTTGCTTTAGATCCTTTGCCTATTATGGCTTCCTTTTTATTCCAATATCACTATGTTCTATGAAACATTATAGTATAGGGGATTAGCTCAATATCAGTGAATATGAATGTGAATCATGTAAGTTGAGCTATAAAAACACATAGAAATTGTACTATAATGTATGCATGATTCACTCCAATCATGAGACTCGACCGGTTGGATGCAGTAGTTCATCCAAAATCCAAAAAGTGAAACGGTTGGCCGGTTGGTGGAAACGGTTAATCGGTTCATTGAAAATGTCGACGGAGTTGGTGAGCCGTCATTAGTTTCTGACCAGGTGGATTCTGATATTCGTGATATATGACGGTGACCAGTTATTAATGATGTACTGGTTATATTAAATAGACTGTGGAGGATCAC
This sequence comes from Tetrastigma voinierianum, assembly GCA_016808115.1. Classification (NCBI taxonomy): domain Eukaryota; kingdom Viridiplantae; phylum Streptophyta; class Magnoliopsida; order Vitales; family Vitaceae; genus Tetrastigma; species Tetrastigma voinierianum. The sequence continues at coordinate 623,109 of JAEQBH010001660.1, read as the reverse complement.
TTAGAGGTTGAACCTTAGCGAGACTCTTCATCTATTCTCGTTATCTTTATTCTTCTCTAATTGAGATTCTTTGTGCATTCATCAAACTTGTATAATCTAGAGTGCACTTGTGTAATTCATCGACTTGAGTTGTATTTGATCTATATTGAGAGTTTGAGAGAGTGTCTCCTTGTACTTAAGTGATAAAGCTTCAAGTGTGTATAATTCGAAGGATTTGCGAAGAGCCCATTGGAGCCATAATCCAAGTGTAAAAGAAGAAGCTCGAGTTGGAGCTTTCCATTAATGGAACCCTCACCGGTTGAAGGTTGAGGAGAAGTGGACGTAGGCAAGGGTGTGTCGAACTGCCATAAATCCGGGTTTTGTTTTCTCTATCCCTATCTTTTTATTTGTTGTTATTGTATTAAATTGAAGAAGATTTATTGTCATTGTGTGAAAAGTTTTAAGAAAACCAGATTCCACTGGCCTCTTTTGGTTAGGTTGCTAAGTCATATTAAACTTTCGATGTGACCCTTTTAGTCTCACATAACCAAGTTGTAACATTTGTAGGTTTACTCAAAAAATTGGGCTCCCTCCCTTAATAACAACTAGCTTTTAAGGGTGAGTTCTAAACAAAGTGGTTGTAACATGCGCGCCTAAAGTGCGACCTTAGAAGAGATCATGGCCCATACTACTTCCCACACTGACTTATAAATAAGTTATATCACACAATGTCCACTCAACCGTATCACACCTTCCAGGTTTTCAAAGCGGGGACCTTTCGGTGCTGCGATTACGGTTTTAGTAGTCGATCCTTTACACAATCCATGGTGGCAATAAGAGTTCCTCTGTTACCTCCTAGGAAAGGCAAGGGAGGTGTGTTTTCTGCTGCAGGGTGGTTTCCTTCTGCTTGAGCAATGTATATGTGGTTGTCAATGTTATATCGGGAAGATGATGAAGTCCTGCAGTCGAGAAGGGCTCCGAGTAAGCCGGCGTGGTGGACAATGTGGGCTCCCAACCAGGCGTGGTGGAGAAGGTGGACAAGATGGTCGATGTCGTCGGTAAGAATGTTGATTCCCTGCGACTCGTTTGAATTTAGCCACATATTATTCTTCTTACCTATTCGATGATTAGGGGATATCTCGAAGAAAATTGTCGACAAAATGAGGAGGGAGCCTTGTAATTAGACATTTTGAGATCGTCTCTTCCACTTCTTTCAAATTATTCATTAGATACAAACGCCTCGCCTAAGGGGTATGTATTTGATCGTGTTGTTGTTGAACAAGCCTTCATGGGTGGTCGTTCGATTGTTGAATTGACCATGAAATTGGTCGCTAATTCGCATCACGCTTGCGTAGAGTAGAGTGATGGCCAAAACTGCTTGATAGTTAAAGTATAGGTTGATGGTGCTTATATATAAGGAAAGATTGTTGTTGGGTGCTGGATTTGTAATATCAAATGTATTCAACGCCATCCCAGGGTCGGGTATCAACCAACAAGAAGGTCCCTTTTATATTAACAATCTTGAGTCGATCTCAGGCCACATTTAAGCAATGGCAGGAGGTATTTAAATTCTATCTTCCACATTAATTTTTAAACTATGTGAGGATAAAACATTATCTAATTTACTATTGATTAAAACTCACTTTTGTATCAAATCCCCCAACTCTATATCCCGCCTTATTGGAAATTTTTTCTCCATTAGATTTCATTGTTCATGGTTTGGAGAAATATGAGTGGCTTATATATTTAGCATGATTCTAAGATAATCACATATATGTTATTTTAATTTCACAATGTCATGCCAGATTTTAGGACTATGATTATTTGTAGGGAGATATGTGGATCTGTAATCATGCTAGATTTTAAGACTGTGACTATTTGTAGGAGAGATACTGCTTGGATCCGTAATGAATTTTAATATGCATTTAATTACTCATTAAGATGGTTTTATCATGAATTAATTTAATCCATCATGAATATGGATATGCAGTTTTTTTTATATTATGATAATTATGAGTTATATGCATCCCGTTTATTGTGTAATTATTTATACCAATTTCAGTTTTTTTTAATCCACTTACGTAGATTAATTATGAATGTATATATTAATATTTTCCCATATTTTATATGGATATTTAAAGTCATTTGTTTAATTAAATATGTATATTTCGGAGTTGTACCATATACGATTTTAATGGCATATCAAGGAGCATCTTAGTTTCAAATTATATTATTATTCCTTTAATATTATTTATTAATTGGGGATGATTTTAGAATGATATATTTGTGGGTTTTAGATTTATTAGAAACCCATGAATATTTTAAATCCATATTTTTGGGTTAATAAGGAGTTTTTCTTTCAAGAAATTTATTCCTAATCCTACCGTATTCCTATGACATTCGGATTAATAAAATAAAATTGGTATAAAGAACATATCGATTTGATATGTTAATAGATTTAAATTTAATAAAACAGCATAAGGATAGAATTTTGTCATATTAAAAAATAATACTAATAATAAGGGAAGGGCAGCCATATGGGCTGCCGCAGCAACTCGTGTGGGCTGTGGGCAGCAGCCCATGTCGGCTGCCACCTGTAGCCCAAAGGGGATGTGGGTAGCAGCCCTATTGGCTGCCACCTGCAGCTCAATGGGCAACGAGCTGCAGTCCAAATGGGTCTGGGTCCGGTCCAAAAAAAAAAGAAGAATTTTATATTTTATGTTAGGTAATTTGTATTTCTATTAATTAGAATTGTAGTCATAGCAACTGACTACTAAGGTATACATTATGATAAATTACTGAATAACATAAAGTATAATTATTAAGAAAATATATTAAGTTTAATTTTCTAGATTAATTAGAATAAAATATTGAACTATAATTCTTAATATACCCTCATAGATTAAAGAATAGGAATATAGTCAATTGTTTATCATAATGAAAAATAGAGGATTAAATCTAATTGGAGTATGATTTGTACTGAACAGGATTACATGTCTACAGGTAATTCCCTATTTAAGTTAAAGAGAAATCTAATAGAGTAGAATTTTAGCCCACAGGCAAGTTCTACGTTCGTAGATTAATCTATAGTGTGTTTTTACATTGGTAAGACATACATCAAGGCTATGACCTCAAAACAATTATTGATAAAACCTTATTTCTTTAGTACGATTATACAGCCCGACTTAATACGAGTGAGACTTGAAATTTGAACTTAAAGGAGATAAGCTATAAGATTACGGAGAGAGAGTGCACTCGATTAGATTGCATGGATAGACTATGTCGAACTAGGAAATAGGCTAACCATCTTATTTATAACACTAAAAGGCTACTTCATTAGTTGTATGAAAATTGGGAGGGTCTAATCGCCTCTCGCATATTAATTAAATATATTCTGCCTAGTATACTTGGTTCTATTAAGAAGCACGATAAGTTTCATGAATTGTTAAAGGCAATTGATGATCAATTCGCCAAGTCCATGAAGTCTCTCGCCAGTACCCTTATTATTCAATTCTCCACGCTTAAGCTCATTGGAGTGAAAGGTGTGCGTGATCATATAATGTGCATGATGGACCTGCGGCGCAGCCCCCGAATCCAGCGGGTTGGGTGACTATCAAGTCAGCCGCCCGGAATACTCATGAATGTCCAGGGTGACCCGAAATTTTTCTAAAAAATCGGGCGAAGTCTCCTTTGTCTGGGAGCTCTACCCCAATCACAGTCTATAAACACAATAAAATGATCGATATAACTTGATTTATGATTTAAAGAAAGCGGCCACTTAGGCCCATAAACAATACTCAATATACCTTTTAACTATGAATCAACTATATACCTAATAGTTACAAGAGTCAATATGTTTTTTACTCTTATACAATACATACATTAAACTTAAAAGTTCAATACGTAGTAGCCATCAGCCACAACCCGGCTTTATTCCTAATCCTCGGTCTTTGGGACGAAAGTGGGTCCCCTCATACGCTCCACTGTCTGTAAAATAATATCCCTCGACGGGGTGGGCTAATTTTAGTAGTGGAATGTCATACTAAGTGGGCTACTCCACCTAAGTACGATTGCAATTTTAAGAAATGGCAGAATTCGACAAATATGATCCTACTTGAATGTCTAACTCATCATCTCGTACCCGAGTCCTCACCGACTCCTTCACACTCGCCTAAGCCTCGTATAAGAATTATTATTTTGTTTGATTGTGGACAACCCTCCGATGTGTGTATATCAATTGGGCAACTCCGACGATTGATATTTTTTGTTTGTGGACTACCCTCCGATGAATATCAATTGGGCAACTCCGACGATTGATATTTTTAATTTGGACTACCCACCGATAATTAATATTTTTAGACAATACTCCGAACCGTTTTCTCTAGACTCATCTCATGTACTCACTCCTATAGTCCTAGAAGGTGTTCAGTTCGTATAAATCATGTATGTCGATTAAATCTGGTCTAATTAGCGGAGTGAATATATAAACATGCATATATTTACAAAATTTAATTCACACAATCATGTCATATAAATTAATTATATCATTAGCTCACTTGGAGTAATGATCAAACACAAGCAATTCTACTTGAATTACTCAACCAAATATATTAATTCACAAAAATTATTTTTAAAGAACCATTTGTTTAAGAATAGTGAAACCCTCAGTTCTTATTTGAAAAATCCTGACATCGGTTCCTTTGTGAACCCACATTTCAAGACCATTTAGATCTCATTTAATCAATACATGATTTAGCCACAAATTTTATAAATAAAACCCCCCGAAACAGCCCCACGGTTCACGAGTACACATTTCAGATTCCATAAATTATATCAATTCGGTCCCAGGTTTGGGATGGATCAAGCGACCCCTCACATTTCGTTCGACTCAAACATTTCACAGGTATTACTTAAGAAGGAATAAAACCCAGAAGTAGGAGAAACCCCTACCTCTGGGTTTGAGGCTTCTAAATCCAGTACCACGAGGCCCTCTCCGCATAGAAGCGGTTCATGCTATGCCGAGAGCTGGCGGTCGGATCAGCCGTATTTTTAAAGAGAAGAAGACATCATCCTCTAAAAAAAAGCGCCATTTTTGCTCTGGATCTCCTCCCTCAAAATACATGTTTTTGCTCCTTTTTTTAATTGGAGAAGAAGGCCTTGTGAATGTTTTGGCCTTTTGTGAAGCAAATCAATTTAATTAATTAGTCACATTCTTTCTCGATTTTGACATTCGAGCCTTTGTCTCGACCGTCTATTTTCATCCTTTCTCTATATTTTCACTTATGGCACATGAGTACATGTTATATGTGACTTTAGGTCGCCAATCGTTCGGCACGAAATGCGATGCCTCGAAGAAGCGTTCAACTACATTGTCTCGAATTCTCGAGAATTTTACATGCTAGCTAGATTTGCGAGGCAGTTCAACGCAATTAATCAGTTTCATCATCCAAGATCTAGAATAAATTCGGTTAGCAAATTCTGTTCAAGTAATCGAAATTAAGATTTTGCCCTTTTTCCAGAAATTGGAATTTCTCGGGTCTTACATTCTCCCCTCCTAAAAAGGAATTTCATCCCAAAATTCTGGACAATCAAAAAACTCACAAGCATATGCAACGTGTACTATACCATGCATGTAAACTCGTCATTTAATTATTAAGCGGCTGAATACGTCATTACGTGCAAAACGAAGATGGTAGCCATCGTGTCTCGGCAGCACCCGCATTGACTCCTCCACTCCGCCCAGGTGCATGTGGCATCTCACAGCACTCCGCGGTCTTGCGTCGCAAAACCTGATCACGGCTATCAACATTTTCTTGGTCCCTCACCAGAAGGTCCATCCGTGCCAACCTCGATCCGTCCCGATCCATATGGCTGGATGCAGGTATACTTAGGAGCATGGAGGCGTGAAATACCTCATGGACACTTGACATGCTGGCGTGCATCGCCGGTACACTTAGCGATTACTACTTTCTCGAGTATCTCGAGGCGATAAATCTCGATGGCTTTCGCTGCGGGCGACCCTCCTCCTCTTGGGCATTACCTTGAGGCGTGATCCCCCAAGCTCGAACTCTAAGGATCGGCGTCGCACACATTCTCTAAATCTTGGACTCTAAGCCATGAGAGAGGCCATTTGTAGTATCAAGCTCACACCTTCGGAGGTGTCTCTAATCGGTCCAGGGACAGGTGATGGAGCTCTCCACTCGGTCCAACATATGATGATCTACATGGCCTCCCCATGATGCCTCATGCGGTGCACCATCTATATACTCGCACAGTGCTTGTTGTTGTAGGCGATTCCACTAAGGGCAAATGCTTCCTCCAGTGCCCTTATGATCCAGGCGCATGCTCGTGGCATGTCCTCTAATCTGTATGGTCTCTTTGGGGCCGACCATACATCACGAGGGTGGACGTTGTACTCATCGTCGGTAGGTGTGCCCGCCTTTTTGGAAACTCTTCAGTGCGAAGTAAACCTCGGGTCCACACAGACACTATGGATCGCGGCACTCCGTGTGGCTGGGACTATCTCGAATGTATAACCAGTGAGGAGATCTCTCGAGGCGAGAAGGTCATGCACGGCTAGAAAATGTCGACTTTGTGAGGCGATCCACTATACGCCCCATACCAGCGTCATGTACGCTACGTTCATGGCAAAGTGGGTCCACAAGTCCAATAAATCAGACATCTCCCTTCAGAACTGACCACCTCCCGATAAGCTGAAGTAGCCTGTGGCCACGGTGCTCGACCTTAACACCTGTGGCGACATGTGAGACATCGTCGAGCAAGAAGTCCCTACGTGTCTCTTCATCCCACTCCAGTAAAATGCGTGATGAAGATCTAGTACATCTTGGTGCCACTGGATGCACGGCTGATTCGAGACGGTGAAACTCCACAGAATCTCCTCTCTCAAACCGATCAGGCGGGAACTACTACAGTCCCATATCGAAGACTACCATCTATGTGAGCGGTCCAATCTCGTCCACCCGTGCGTTGTGCTAGGTCCTGATGGACGCATCTGTGCGTCCTACCCACTGGGACTCAATCACTACGCTCCATGACGGTGTAGCCACTAAACTCCCCAAGGTACCACCAGTGCATTGTTTGTCTTTGTAGCCCAAAGCGTCACGGTCTAGAGGCATCGCCACTCTGAAGCTATCTGCAGCCAACGCTCTCGTGAACTGTGACGCATCGTACCATTTGCCTTCACGGGATGGTAATGCAAAGTGAGTCATAATCCTCTGAATCATCCATCTGCGTTGCCTCATAATGAGGTCGATTCGCGTGAAAATATACTTAGGACTTTATGGTCAAGGCACCTCGAACTCCTCAGAGTATAAGTAGGTAGGCGCCAAATCTTGAGGCGAGACTCTGTTAGCTAACTCCATGTCGTGTGGGAGTAGTGCTCTTGAATTTTCAGCGATAGAGGAACCATAAGCTACTACCCTCCCGGACTGCATCAAAACACATCCCAATCCGGCTCTCGAGGCATCACAATACACTGTGTACCCCTGTCCCCTGTTCGGGACTATCAAGATAGGAGCTGAAGTAAGTCTTCTTTTCAACTCCTGGAATGCCTCCTCGCATCCGTCATCCCAATCAAACTTGACACTCCTTAGGGTCAATCTCGTCATAGTCTTTGCTATCCGGGAGGAATCTCAATGAATCTCTGTAATACCGGCCAATCAGAAACTCATGTCTCGAAGTGACTTGGTCTCTCGACTCATACGCAGCCTCGACCTTCTGCGGGTGGCCCGTACGCGATGCGACACCACGTGTCCCAAAAATCTCACCTCGATCAAGCCAAACTACTTTCTTGAACTTAGAGTGGCGATGGTCTCTCAATAAGCGTACAATCCACCGAGTGATACTCATGCTCCCACTCTGTCTGGGAGTTGATCAAAATGTCATCCACGAAGACCACGATATTGATCTAGATAGGTTTGGTTCCCCCTATCGCAGGATCCATGAATGTTGTTGGTGCATTCGTCAACCCGAAGGGCATCACTGTAAACTCAAAGTGCCCATGCTCGCGTCATGGCTGTCTTGGAACATCTGTCTCACAACCTTTAATGATGGTAACCCGATCGAGAAGGTCTATCTTGGAGTAGACTCGCGCTCCTCAGCTGATCAAACAAATGTCAATGCCGGTAATGGGTACCGATTCTTGATCGTAACCTGATTCAACTTTGATAGTCAATGCCGCGGTCGAAGGTCTTGTCCTTCTTCTTATGATGACCAGGGCGCCCCATGGTGAAGTGCTGGTCTTGTGAACCTTGTCCGGTGTTTCATGTAAATTTGGACTCACGAAGGTTCTGCAACTCATTGGTGCCATCCTACAGTCATAGAGATGGGTGAGTGACCGGGGTGCAGTCGATCTGAGAATCACTGCCCTCTATGGAGAGGCGAGTCCGGGTGGCTCATGCGGAAAAACATCCACATACTCGCACACTACTCAAGGTAGATCTAAATTTGGCCTCTCCTCGTCCTCAGGGTAAGGCTGTTCTTGACACTTCTTATCCTGACACTTGGACTCATTATCTTGTACAGAATGAAATGTCATCTTAATACACAAATACACACAGTGTAGTCAACGTGTGGCGGTAACCCTCTACGCTCTGATCAATAACAACCACAGTAAGGCTGTCAGCGATCATTCCCGGGATGACATGAACTCTGACATGTCCATGATCCTGGGTCTCGTGAGTAGAGTCCCGAGATCTCAACTCGCAGCCTCGACATATCATCCCTATTCTCGCCCTAATCCCTAAGGGAGAACTCACGTACAACGGCTCCTTTAAGGTCTCAACCTCTAAGCCCAACTCTCCCTCTATGGTCAGGGTTGTCCCAACCATGGAATCCATATCCTGTAGGCGGAGTCCTACAATCCTGGCCCTAAATGGACAACTTTAGTCCATTCTCGAATCTCCTAACCTTGGCATGTCTGTACGTGTCGTCGAATCAATTTAACTCTGCGAGATCTAGCCACGTAGTCCATCACGATCCTTCGCCCTTGCTTGACTCAGAACTCACGAGCGCCCATGCCTCGCGGTCTGCGGAAAGTACTTACCCATGAACAGCTCCACGGAAACTCTACCCGTGTCATAACCTGCAAGTCTCACAGGGTCCTTGCCCGGCTTCCACCATACTTGGGCCTCTTGCCTCTAGTTGGAGCATGGTAGTCTAATCGGGTCGCGTCGGTAATCTCCATGGCCTTTAACACCTTTCAGATTTCGCCAAACCAATGGTACTGCGTGGATCTCTCCCCACAGGATAGTCGGAGGACGATGCGGCTCCTAAACTCCTCTAGAGTTACTAGGACCCTTGACTACCTACCATGCTGGCACGTGCGATGAAAGCGGCCTCTGTGCTTTCACGGCGCCGGCGAGAGCCTCTTGATCAAATAGCGGCGGGTGTTTGAATGTCGGTGGTGCGACCCCGTTGCCGTGGGCGTCCTCGTCTCGTCCTCTACTAGTCATCTCCACAATTAACATGGCGGTTAAATCTCAATCTGATGTATCTCTAAGGCATAAACCTGACCTCGAGACACTCTTCATTACATAAATCGGTCAACATATACATTTGTCCTTGCATTTACAAGTAATGCAAGGCAATCAATTTTGCATTTAAAATATTGTTTTCAACAATATTTTATTTTTGAAAATTTTATTTTTTAAAGATTTTGTCTAATTTTATTTTATTTTATTTTTTTCAATTTTTTTTTTCATTTGTTCCGATTATTTCAATTTGGAAAAATCACTTAAAGTGTTAAATTTTTTTTCATTTCTTTAGCACTCAAATAAATTTATAAAAATTTGTTTACTCCAATTTTCTTCAATTTCTTGCTTCAAAATCTTAGAAAGAATTATTTTCTTCTCCTCTTAACCAAATGATTTATAAATTTATTTTCTTTACTTCTTTTTCCGAGTTTTGCTGTAAAAAAAATTCTCCACCCCACTTTTTATATATACATGTATGCGGTACATATATATATTGTTCTCATTTCTCAATAAACCAAATAAATTTCTTGAAATTTATTTATTTAATATTATTTTTCATTCCGGTAGCCTCCTTACTCTCCGTTTCACATCTGATGGCTTGAACAACTGCCAGTTTCTACACTCAATAATTCCATGAGTTCACTTTAAAATTTATTTAAAATTTTATTTCATTGTCCTTAAACCAAATAAATTTAGTAATATTCATTTCTTTTATTTCCTTTGTTCTAGTTTACACACTGTAAACTCCAAAATTTGTTTTCCAACACCTATGTGCGCTCTTTTCAAGCAAAACATTCGCATAAATACATTACAACATGGCATACACACCATCATACAATAATTCATCAAATCACCAAAACACAAGCAGCGCGTGCATCTGATTAATATAGTTTTAATCAGTGATTTTCCACCTGGTAATCTCATACCTAAACTTAACATCAAACCACCTAGTGGTGATGGATACTGAGCAGACTCGCAGGTATTCGTGTACCTAAGCTACGATACCAAATTGTGGCGCCCCAGATCCGGGGGTCCATTGACTGCCCATCAGCATGAGAATACTCGTAGACTCATGAATTGTGCGATATTTTCATGAAAATGAGCAAAAGGCCTCCTTTCTGTCTGGGAGCTCTACCTAAAATCTGAGACCCTCGGCCTGCCCCAAGCAGTCAGTATATGATTATGATTTAGCACAGCCACTTAGACCATAATAATATAATATGTCCCATGTATTCTGAATCAACTATATACCCAATAGTTACAAGAGTCAATATGTTTTTACTCTTATACATTTTATACATTAAACTTAAGGGTTCTATTTGTATACATCAAAGCCTGCTTGGCTTTCTTCTAATCCTCGGTCTACAGGGTAGTGGGTCCCTCCTTGCATCACATGCACAATAAGATCAATATCCCACTCGACGGGGTGAGCTAATGCTCGATGGCGAGATCGCCCCAAGAGTGAATACTCTCCACCCAAGTGCAGCTCGATGTTCCCAATAAACACACATTGGTGACCGCGTTCTACTTGAATGTCTAACTCACATCGTCATTACTGAGTCCTCACTAGAGCTCCCTCACACTTTCGCCTAAGCCTCGTATAGAAATTATTATTTTGTTTGAGATTGTGGACCCTCCGATGTGTGTATATCAATTGAAGCGGCCTCAATAGTTGATGTGTTATGGATACCCTGGGTGTATATATCAATTGGGCAACTCCGGCGATTGTCTTTTGTTTCAATAGTTTACCCTCAGGTGAATATCAATTGGGCGACTCAGAAGCGATTGATATTTTTAGATTTTGGACTACCCTCCCAGATGAGTAATATTTTTAGACAATCCTCAGGGCCGTTTTCTCTAGACTCATCTCATGCACCACTCTATAGTCTGGGTGTTAGGTCGTATAGAATGCTATGTATGCCAATTCAAATCGATCCCAATTCACGGAGTAAATATATATAAACATGCATATATTTTAAATTTAATTACTGAATCATGTCATGTAAATTAATTAATTCATACATCAAAATTTAAGCTCACTTAGGCTAATGATCAAAACCACGATCAATTCTACTTGAATTACTCGACCAAACATATTAATTACAAAAATTATTTTTGAGAACACTGTTTCGGGAATAGTGAAACCCTCGGTTACTATTCCCGAAAAATCACAATTCATCAGTTCACTTTGTGAACCCGTATTTCACGGCCATTTCCGGACTCGTTCCAATCAATGCATGATTTAATACAAATTTTATAAAATAAAACCCCCAAACAGCCCCCACGGTTACGGGCTGCACATTTGGATTCCATAAATTATATCAATTCGGTCCCAAGGTTTGGGGCGGTCAGCTTGACCCCTCACGGCCTCATTCGACTCAAACATTTGTGTGCTAAGAGGAATAAAAAACCCAAGTGAGGAGAAACCCCTCACATACAAGGTGAAGCTCACTGCATCAAATACCGCATGGCTCCTCTCGCGTAGAGCAGATTCTCCTTCTTGTCCGAGGCGCCGACGAGTCGGATCTTGTATTTTAGAAGAAAGAAGACATCATCACTCTAAAAAAACACCATTTTTGGCTACTAGATCTCCTCCCTCAAAATCACGTTTTTACTCCTTTTTTTTTAATTGGAGAAGAAGGCACTGTTGACTGTTTTGGCCTTTTGTGACTTAAATCAATTTAATTAATTAATTCCCTTCTTTCTCTAGTTTTGACATTCGGCATTATCTCGGCCGTCTATTTTCATCCTTTCTCTACTCATGCCACTTATGGCACATGAGTACATGTTATATATGACTTCAGTGCCGAAAATCGTTTTCACGGCGCAAAATGCGATGCCTCAAAAAACGTGTCAACTCCGACTATCTCGGAATTCTACGAAATTTTACGTGCTAGCTAGATTTGAGGAATGATTCCGATGGTGAAATCTGTTTTAAATCGTCGAGATCTGAAGATAAATTAGCGATTTTAACATTATGATTTACGTAATGAAGTCTGATTTTACTTTTTAGAAATTGGAATTTCAGTGCTAGCGTGTTGAAAAGCTTTAAAGTAACCATGTGAGTCCTTCCTCATTAATCTCATTCTGTATCTTCCTCCTCAATATAGCATTTCAAGATCTCCTATAACACACAAGGGAGGATTGAGGTGGTGCGCGAACTTTTGACCATTTGTGGCCTCAAAGGAGGCGCTACTATAGAACAAGGAGAGAAGGTACTTTTCCATATTCGGGTAGTAAGGAAGAATAATGCTAAGAATAAGGGAAATGCCAAGAATCAACCTAAGTCAGGCACTAAAAAGGAATCCACGTGTTTCTTTTGTAAAAAGAAGGGACACATGAAGAAGGACTATGCAAGCACAAAGTGGCGAAAAGAAAATTTACTTCTTTTCATTTGTATGTTATAGATCAAATTTCACAGTGTTAATCCTTAACATGGTGGATCAATAGTTAAGTCATCTTTCAAATACTAAATTGGAGAAACCTCGAGCTGATGGCGTGGCGTTGTCATTTGGGAGGAGATCATTCATGTGGAAGCCATCGGGACTTACGGGGTTACTAAAGTTATCAAGCGAGTTTTGTTTTTGCAAATTGGAAAAGACCTTCTATTACCCTAGTTTTCTAGAATTTGTTTCTAATTTCCTTTTCATTGCATAGGGATTTCTTGCAACTTTAAGGATATTGGTTTCACGTTATTAAGCAAAATCTAAGGTTGGCATTGGATAATAAGTGAATTCTATCGATGGTCTTTATTTAGTACAATTGAAAAATGATAATGCTTATAACTCATTTCAGTCAGCCGAACCCAGTATTAAGAAGTGTTATGAATGGAGAATCATCTTAATGCTGCCTTAGAAGTTAGAAACATCTCCCGTCAGAGGATTAAAAGATTAAGTAAATGAAGGGGTACTTAGATTTATAGACTTTGCGACTTTGAGACATGTTTGGATTGCATTAATCTCCAAGCAAACCAACAAATTCAAAAGAGGTGCAAACAAGGTGCAAACCATCACATTGGAGAGTTATACATACGGATATATGTTGTCAGATATGGGCGGTGTGACTCAAATTCATAGGGTAACTATTCACGTTACATGTATCTCTACATGCTTTGTTCGAAGGAGGAAGCGTTAGAAGCCTTTCAGGGTATTCAAGGCTGACGTGGAGAAATAGTGTGGGATGCAAATAAAGATAGTGAGGTCAAATAAAGATGGAGAATATTGTGGTAGGTACACTAAGAATAGACAAGCATCGAGTCCATTTGCTAGGTTTTCTTGAAGGCATAGGATTGTTATGACCACACTATGCACAGTTCTCCATACCCGAGAATGATGTGAAAGAGAAGAAACCGGACTTTAATGGACATGGTAAGGAGTATGAGGAGCAACAGGTCTCTTCCTCATTTCTTATGGACTGAGGCATTGAAGACGACAGTGTATATATTAAATCGGGTTCCGACCAAGGCTATCCAAAAGACTCCACCAGGTTATTTAAGGTTAGAGCACAGTTTGTATATCCTTATATAGGGATTATGCGCCCCAAAAATGCCTATAATTTTTTTACTCATTAATTCTGTATTCGGGTATAGAAATTAGAGCAAACTTGGGTGTGCAAAAATTATTAAATGAGATAATGATTGTTATTTGTCTTGATTTAAAAGGTGAACCGGAGAATTTACCCAAGTAGAAAGCTGTTAAAATAGGAATTTTACAAAATAAGGACCTAAGGGTCACGTGTCAAGAATAAATATTTAAGTGTGAATAATGGGAAGTGATAGTGCAAATAAAGGGACTTAAGTCCAAAAATGGATTAAAAGGCCAAAAATGAATTGGGCCAAACAAGGCATATGGGATTAAGTGACTCAAGTCACATTGATCATAGAAGAGCACATTTGTGCATTTGAGCAAAGCTAGTATTAGAGCTTGGGAGAGGGGAAAACTAGGGCTTTAGGAGAGAAGAAATTGATGAGAATCTACTTGAGTTATGAGTTACTATGAAGAAGAAGAAATGAGCTAAGGCTTGGAGAACAAGTGATTCAAGGTAAGAACACAAGCTCTAGTTTTCCCTCTTTTGTGATTTTGATCTTTGGTTGTACAAATGTGATTTTTGTTGGTTTGAGTTCAGTTTGTGGTTGATTTTTGTTTGTGGTCCTCAAATGAAGGAGTTTTGTATAGAGGAAATGATGAAGTTTTAAAGGAGATGCTGTCAAAAAATTTCCAAACCCATGTTTTTAGTTTTGACCATAAGCTTGGTCATTTAAACATCAAATTGAGTGATTCTGGTGTTGGACACCATCATCTAGGAGAACAAATCTCCCTGAAATAGGTATACCCATATTTGGACCCCATTGGACCCAGAAATTCGTTGGAGTGATGCTCTGTTTCGGATAAAATTTCTGGTCCAGTTCTGAAACAGTTATGTGTTTTGGAGTAGTTTTGGTATTTAGGCCATAAGTTGAGTTTCACTCATCCAAATTGAGTGATTCAAATTTCTGGGTAACTAGACTTCTAGGAGAATAATTTACTTAAAGAAAGTATATGCAAATTATTTACCCCAAAATGCCTAAAATTTTCAAAGTGGGTATGTCACGAGAACAATATGATTTTGTTTTCAAATTAGAGTAGTTTGGATGTAAAATGCAATAGCCGAGTTTTGGTGATCCAAATTGGATGATTCTAGTTGGAAAAACCTTAGAACCATAGCTTAAAAATTAGTAGAAGGAACCATTGCCAAATTATGGAGTTAAGACCACAAATTAGAATAGCATTAAGTAACCGGGTGAAATTTGGGCATCTTGACCGGAGTTTGGCATTAAAATGCCGTAACGAGTTTGGGTGATCGTAGGATGATTCCAATTCCTACTAAAATAGATTCATAGAGCTAAAATTTTCTTGAAGGAAGTATGAGCAAATTATATTTCATGTGTCCCTAGAAAATTTTCAAGTGAAGGTGTCGGAGTGGGCATAAACCACGACCAAAAACTCTTAGAATAACCTACTAATATGTGATTGTCATTGTATTTGAATGAGGGTGTGAGGAGAGCCCACATTGAAATCAGTTCCAAATGCTCAATCAAAGCAACGATTTTGGTTTGTTATCTTGACTTCTATTTCTGTTTCTAAAAGTTTTGCATGTTTGTTCATCTTTCTCTATTCGTTTAATTTGAACTATTTGTTCTAAATACATAAGAAAAGCATATTCAATTGATTTAATTGATTTGAGAAAAGTGATTGTGAAATGTTGCATATAGCAATTACATAGTGTGTGAAAGTAAACATTTATACCGATATGCGTATTGTACTATATTTTTGCTATAAAGGATTTGAAACGCCGCCAATAGAATGTTAGCAGTTTATTTACGCGTAGGATAGATTAGTATCTGAATAGGAGTCAAAACTAGCGATCTTTATGACGATTGTATTGATGTGTACTCCGATCGTGATCCGGAAAAGACACGTGCTCGGTAGTGTTTACTAATTGATTTATATATATATATATATATATATATATATATATCTGGAAACCTGCGACCCGGCGGGCCGTATGGAAATGATTCCGATATCTTTGTATACACAAAAGCATGATTAAATTCGTTAAGGGCAAAACTGAATTGAATTGTAGAAGTGAAATGAATTAGTGAGCATAATTGAATTGATTTGAGATTGTGAAATATTGGAATTGAAAAGCATGTTTGCCAATTGAAAAATGAAAGAGCATTGTGAAATGCATGATTTGATTAATGCATGATTTATTAAATATGAAAGTGCCTTATATTTGGGATGATCAATGAATTATAAATGATTGTATATAAAACAAGTATATGTATTTTATTGACATTGATCATCCAAAAAGATTTGAAAGTTTTGAATTGTTAAATTGCATGAGGACTGGGTCATTGG
Organism: Tetrastigma voinierianum; assembly: GCA_016808115.1. NCBI lineage: Eukaryota > Viridiplantae > Streptophyta > Magnoliopsida > Vitales > Vitaceae > Tetrastigma > Tetrastigma voinierianum. The sequence continues at coordinate 606,737 of JAEQBH010001660.1, read as the reverse complement.
CGAAGAATGGATTTGTATAGAACCACTAAGCATGAAAATGCTTAGCGTATTGTTTTACTAATGCGCAAGTACCAAGTGATAGACAGTGACCGAAAGCGGACTCAAGATCGAGGAGCGTTGAGTCATAAAGAAGGAATTGCAGAGTATGCTCCGACTTGTGCATTCACGTCATGTTTCTTTTTGAACTTTGATATTTTGTAAAAACATTTTGAACTTTGAATATCTATTTTGTAAATCATTTTGAAAAGACATAGAATGCCTTCATTGTAAATGCATTTTGTTAAATGTAAATGTATATGGGAAACACCCTAAATTGAAATCGCTTTGTAAGATTTGAGAATGAAATGTATTTGATAAATGATTTGGTTAATAGCTTGACCGGCGTCGAGTTCAGTTTGGATCCCGATTGGGTCGGCCAGGGTTCGAAGAATCGCCCGGGGATGCCCATTTGAAGTAAGGATTTATAATCCGAGAAAAAAACTTAACCTAGGACTATGAGTAGAATTTCATTGGATATGCCGAGAAATCCAAGGTTATAAGTTAATCTCCTTCTCAGCTAAGTTGTGGAATCAAGAAGCCTTGAAGTTTACAGAGAATGACTTAGTCGATGGGGTGGCCAATTTCATGACAACGTTTTGAAAGATCACTATCAAGGTCAAGCCCCTGGTCCAAGTCACAGATTGTCTGTCATACACACCGATGAGGTAGAAAGCGATATAAGACAACCAATCATCTAGGATCCACGTACTTTTGAACCTATAGAGCACGTTATCGAGGACCAACAAAATTTTGAACAACCAATTGAACAACAAGTTCCTCATGAAGAAGCAATTAAGGAGATTTACGAGGGTCAAGAATTCAGCTATTCCTAGTGATTATGTTGTGTACTTACAAGAATCGGATTACAATATAAGAGCCGAACATGATCCAGAAACATTTTCACAAGACATAGGTTCAAAAGAATCTGAATTATGGTATGAAGCCAGGAAGGGTGAGATGGATTCTTTGGCATCTAACAGGGTCTGGGATCCCGTTGAGCTGCCTTACGGTGTAAAAGTCATTAGGTGTAAGTGGGTCTTTAAGACTAGAAAAGACTCCTGATGCAACATTGAGAGACATAAGGCAAGACTTGTGGCTAAAGGATTCACTCAAAGCGAAGGAATCGACTACATGGAGACTTTTTCTCCTATATCTAGGAAAGATTCTCTTCGTGTGATCATGGCTTTAGGAGCTAATGTTGACTTTAAGGTATATCAGATGGATGTGAAAACTGCCCTTTTTAATGGTAGGCTAGAGGAAGAGTTTTATATGAAACAACTTGAAGGATTCTCCTCACAGTCTTAGATAAGTATTTAATTATGCAAGCAATAAATCCATATATGGTTTTGAAACAAAGCGTCCAGAGCAATGAGTATCTAAAGTTCCATGAAGTTGTTTTCTTCTTTTGGTTTAGAAGAGAATGTCATGGATAATTTTGTATATACCCACGAGGTAAGTAGAGTAAAGATGTGCTTTTTCTTGTTTTATACGTGGATGATATTTTGTTAGCTACTAATGATATGGGAACATTATACGAAGCCCAGAGCAATTCCTCTCAAGGCTTTGATGAAGGATGGGTGGAGCATCTTATGTCATTGGCATAAAGATCCATAGGGAAAGATCTAGAGGCATTTTGGGTTTGTCTCTAGAGACCTATATCAACAAAGTCTTTGACAGATTTTAGATGAAAAATTGTTCACCAAGTCTAGCTCCCATTATGAAGGGTGATGAGTTGGTTAAACAATGCAGGCTTGATCTTAGTGGGAAAAGATGAGAGACACTCGTATAGCCCGTCAATTGGAAGCCTCATGTAATCCCACCCGAGGTTTGCGCAAAACGACATTGCCTATGTTATTAGGGTATTAGGCAGATATCAGAGTAATCCAGGGGTCGACCACTAGGAAGCTACGAATAAGGTAATGCGTTACCTTCAGGGTACAAAGCACTTCGATACGATGCAGGACAAAATGGTTACTTAGGTGACTAGCTACTACGATGCTAACTATGGTGGTTGAAGTGGACTCTGAAAGTCCACATTATGTTATTTTTTTTATGCTAGAAAATGCAGTTGTGTCTTGGAGAAGCATGAAGCAGACCTTGATGGCTACTTCCACTATGGAGGCCGAGTTCGTTTCCTGTTTTAAGGCCACCTTACGTGGTGTTTGACTCAAGAGTTTCATTACTGGCTTGAGAATCGTTGATTCCATCTAGATGCCATTGAGATTATATTATGACACATTTCGATTCTTTGTTTTTACGGCTAGAATGACAAAGTGGAAATCAAAGTAAACACATCGATATAAAAATTACTTAGCCGTCGAGAGCGTGTTCAAAATAGAAAGTGGTCATTGAGCATAACCGAGTTAATGGTTGTAGATCCTCTTACTAAAGGCATGCATGTGTTCCTCACAGATTCTGAGTCACTAGATCGTCGGGGCATTCACGGTTAGGCTGCGGCTGCCAAAACAAAAGAAGATGGCCAGTGGTGTTAAAGTCGCCCATCCGATGGCAAAGTTAGTCTTTTTCTCGAAGTCTTGAAACTTAGAGCAGCGACTATCTCGATTCAGAACCTCGTACCTCATTTGGTGTGACTAGCTTCTATTTTATGGAAGGAGGAAAGAGGATCCATCTTTTTTGGAGAGTAGACGATTTCTTCCCATAATGTTAGGGGAAGGTGGCTCTTATTTCGGGAAGGATGACTTATTCTTCCCTTTACGTAACTGCCTTCCCGATAGAACCGTTGCTAAGAGAGCTTTCCTATTCTATCAAAGGCGACGAAGTCAGTTCATGGGTGAACTCACGCCGCCGTATGAGGCCGGTTGGCGGCCGTTTGGTAGAGTTGCCGATCGGGAAAGTAAGCACTTGAGTTAAAAAGGCGTCTGGGATATGAGATACCCGGGCGCCCAGGCGGAGGATTGGTCGGGCGTTCTTGGGTCGGTGACCTCTGACAATCCCGCTTTTGGAGTGCACAGGTGGAGGGGGTCGGGTCAAGCGTTCGTGGGCCGGCTGGCCTCTAGGCCTAATCCCCTTGGGGTGCCCGGGCGGAGGGTCGGTCAAGCGTTCGTGGGCCGGCTGGCCTCTGGGCCTAATCCCCTTGAGGCTCTTAGGTTAGCCGGCTGCCCAGGGGTGCTGGGCCTGGGCCCAAGGTACCCACAATGCCAATTAAGAAGTTCGAGGATCATTTAACTAATAGGACAATTCAGTTTTTAATCTCAATTTCCTTATGTACATATTCGAGTTTTGTTAATGAAACCCTTATTCAATTGATGTTTCTCATAAAAAGTTGTGCACATTTGGTTTGTGTGATTAGAGAAATATGTTAAGTTTTGACCCAGAATAAACATAGGGTTTATTCACAAATATAAAAATTTTGAAATGGACAAGTATATTGTGATGCATGGAAGATAATACTTGCCTTTGGAAGAACTATTGCCATGATTCATATATCTGTTTCTTTATTATCGTAGATGTTGAATTTACAGACCAAGTGGGAGAATGTTGAACAAGTCTTCGGGTGACTAAATTCGGTTCTTTGAGTCGGCCGTAGAGTAGTCCACTAATTCCACATCTGCACGTGGAGTAAGTGGTGAAACCCACTTACTTGACAATTAAAGTATAGGCTGATGGTGCCTATATATAAGGAAAGATTGTCGTTGGTCCTGGATTATCATATGGATATATTCCAACACCGCCGGGAGTCAGTATCAAGTACTAGAAGGTCCCTCTGATTGCTAGTAAGTCAATCTCAACCCATTTCAAGCAATGACATGAAATTATTTAGATTTTACCTTTCGCATTAATTTTTAAACTATGTGAGGATAAATCATTGTCTGATTTACTATTGATTAAAACTCACAGTTGTATGATCGATCTTCTAGAGATGGTAGTGCTTTCACCTTTAGCCTTAGGCTTTTACCCATCCTGCCACTTGCCATGGCTCAAGTGAATTGCTTGGCACCTTCTACCCTCTGGCCTTATCAAATCAATTTTCCAAAGATGATTGTGGTGCTTACACCTTTACCCCTAAGGCCTTCCCATATTGAGTTAAGGTCATTTTTTTTGAGGTAACACTTTAAAAGGGACAAAAAGCAAAAAAAAAAAAAAAATTACAAATCTAACCACTTTTCTTAAAACCAAAAAAGGAAGGATATTTTTTACATAATTTTAACAAATTGCCTTCTAACCACCATACAAACCTAGATTTAACCTCCCTTTAAGGTTTGTTTTAAATATAACAACGATTGTTAAGTCAAATAACTCAGTTATTGTACTTGTTACCAAATCTAAGTAACCACCTTCAAGTTTGTTCAGAAATATAACTTAATGATGGGTTAAGTCAACATGTATAAAAAGTTATTATTTATAAAACTTGGAAACACTTACCCTTCAGAGTTATTAAAAATATTTATTGGATGATTGAATGTATAAATATGTTATATTGTAATATTTTTTTTAGGTTTAACACATTACAAAGGATAATTTTGTTTTAAGAGTGGAAATATTTTAAGGTTGCCATAAAAGTAAGGGTTAGTTTGTAAATAACATTTGTTTTTATCACCTTTGAAACAATTCATTTTTTTATCATAAAATTAATCTTGGCGGGTCAGTGTATGGACAAGGGTGCACGGATGTTGCCTTTAAGATTTAGTTCTATTTAGAATTATTTAGTTCAATTTAGAACTATTGTTAAAATTATCTATTTAATTTAAATTTATTCGATTTTATATAGAAGAGGAAAAATATGATAAATAAAACTGAAAATACATGTAAAAATTAGCTTTGAAAATAGTTTATATAACTATTATAAAACATTAATTTAATATTTTTAATGTGTTCTCAAAATAGATTTTATGTCAACGTCTTGTTTTAATCTTGTTGTATGTTTGTATAATTATTTTGTCAAACAATTTTAAAGAGTAAAAATAATTTTAAAAACCAACTAAATTATCAGGAAATAACTACAATAGGTAAAAGAAAATGAAATAAAAATATACCAATATACTTAAAAACTTAGAAGTAAAAAACCTTTAAGTAAAAAGTAGAAATCTACTATATAAAAAATTAATTTAATTAAAAAAATAACAAACAAGATATCAATTTACAAATCAGCAGGTTATGCTACATGTATGTATCAAATCTCAAAATATCCTCATATTGTTAGAAGATGTTGATGTTTGCTGTTCTATAGTTAATTCAGTTAGAATGTCTTGCTGTCCAAGCTCCTTTGTTTTGTTATTTTTTTATTTTGTCTCTTTTATTTTCCAAGTATTTTGTATTAGATCTTTTGTGATGTAGTAACCTTTTGGTCCCTACTCTTTGTGAATATAAATAGTGTGTCTTCTCATACATTTTAATTGACTTCATTCTATAAAAAATTATATAAAATTTAAAATTTGTTGTGCTCAGTGCAATTAAAATTTATTTGTTTAATATAAAATAAAAATATTTAAAGTAATTTCTAGCGCCTATGGAGTATTTGTGTTTCGTAAGCATAAATAAAATCAATTTTAGTTGATTTTAATCTTAGAATAAGTTAAATTTTGTTTTTCCAAATTTTTACTAGTTGAATTAGGCTTAAATGAATATTTCTTACGTCTTTCACATTTTAAATTTTATTTAAATATAAATTAATTTGTTGACTGTTATTATTAATAGACTTGTCTAATGGAATGTTTGAAGCAATTTTTTAAGTTGAATAAAGTTTGAATGGTATCATTTCAACGAAGAATGACTTCGTTTGGGATGAGTCCAGTCGAGATTAGCTCGGTGTGGCGAGTTAGCGTTTAATAGGTAGACATAAGGAAGGGAGGATTCAGATCCCGATGGAGACAATTTATTATATTGTAGCCCAAATTATTTAGGTATGTAAAAAGAAATGGGTTTGGATGAACTTGGGTTAATGTAGAAATGAAATGGGTATTGGAATGGGATATCATCTAATCCCACGCCATCCTACGTGAGAACCCAAATGACCGGGAGTCAGATCCCTAGGCATAAGGCCCAACTGCGTAAATCACACATAGACCACCTTTATGAGGATCACACTACTCTCTACATTCAAAGTCCGAGGACCAAAAACCGACCAGTTGGTCACCCGACCTAGTCAGATAAAGCTATGGAGACCGGGTCATTGCAGAGGCCACAGACTTAGTTAGAGAAGGACGTGGGGTGACACATGGATTATCTGGCTTACATTCCTCATCACTTCATTATGCATTTCGCTCCCATGACGTCTATCAACATAGTGGATCAAGAACCAATTGTAGGAGGTCGTGTGACATCCATTAAGTGTACTCGTCAATTACATTTTCATAATCAAAAGAAATAATGCTTTGAAAGTTAGAGCATTTTAGAATTACGAATTTTTAGTACAAATTATTATTATTATTATTTTTATTTATTTATTTTTGTAGAAATTTGGCAGTCAATAATGGATGACTATCATCATTTTGAAAGGCTTAGATGTCTCCAACTTTCACTTTTTCCTATTTTATTATGTAACTTTATTTTTGTTTAATCATTTAATCAAGAGGTTTTTTAAACTTTATGATTTTCTATTTTAGTGTCAATTTTATTTTTGTTTAATCAAATGTCTAAACTTTTTTATTTTTTTATTTTGTATCTCACGCTTTATTTTGTTCAATCAAAGTGTCTTAAACTTTTATATTTTTTTATTTTGATATCATAATTTTATTTTTATTCAAAATCAAATATTTAAACTTTTTAATTTTGTTCAATCAAAGTTCCTCATCAAATCAAAGCATTATGATACTTGAACAACTAAAATAATATTCAAATTGTTGAATTGAAGTTGATTGGATTCACTATTTCTTGTTTTGGAAAAATTAAATAAATAAATGAAATAAAATATCTCAAGTCATACTTAGGCAAAAGCAATAAGATGGTTTAGGAGCTTTTTTGTAATGGACATAAACTTTTCTTTGTTTGGAATGTGAATAAGGCTTAATAATAATAAGTATTGAATCATTTGTTTTTTTTAATATTTGTATTTCTATTGAGTATTAAATTGTTTATTTTTATATGATTAAAATTAATATCTTGTCTCTTTCCAGAAAAATAATTTAAACATTTTCGAAAATAGTTTAATGGTTTTTATTATTTTATTAATTACTGGAATTACTTAATCTTACCAATTTTTCTTGAATAAAATAGCATTTTTATTACGACAAAAAAATAGAATTATTAGAGACTTCAAAAAAACATAACGGATAAGCATAAGCCTCAAAATTCAATTCCACGACCTCGGCCCAAGCGAGTCAAAAGCCTAGTTCTTGAATCTTGACACCACGCATAATTGACTGAGTTTTATGATTCTAGAAGCTTCTTAAGCTTGTGGCCTAATTTAGAGTGTTTTATATTAGTATAGATATGATTTTATGGAATTGAATTTCATAAAAGTACAGTAATAATCATAAAATTTAATATAAAATTTTACAAGTTTATGGAGGAGATGGGTAAAAAAATCTTTACATAAGGATAGAATTTTCTTTAACTTGAAAAAATTATGCTATGATTTATCAAATCTCATTTCTATTTAAAAAAATAATTTACAAGGGGTGGAAACCAAGGGTTAGTTAATTAATAAGAAAAATAATTCCTATGTGGGAGGAATATTTACTCTTCCCTAAAATGGCCCTTTTATCAACAGTTTGAAAAAAACTTAACCTAAAAACTTTTCCAAGGCAAGTCTTCTTCATTTCTAAAGTCAGAAATTGCAATCTAGAGACGGAAATAAAACCTAGTTCAAATTCTTATTGAACCTTTGATATTGCTTTACAAAAGACTTTGGACGTATTTAATTTTATAAAAAAATTATTAAAATATGTTCAGAAATAAATAAATGCTCAAACTATTACGTAGCAGGTAATACCATAGTCAGCTTGTCTACCCTTGATCCTTGAATATAGGTATTACAAATGTTTTAAAAAAATTTAACTTAATATTGTAGTTATCATTGTAGTATTATTGTTAAAACTAAATATGTCCAAAACTCAACATTATTTTTCAAGTCAGTTAACCAACACTTGATTTCCTTATCTCTAAAAAAATCTTATTTGTTTCATTCAAAACATAGAAAAATTTTAAAAGGTGAGTATTTATACTTTTACAAAGTCTTAATAGGCTTTTTTAAAGTTTAAATCTAATACACCTTGATTTTTATAGATTTTTTAAAAAAAATTCAAAGTTCAATCAAATAAAATACCATAGCACATAGAGTCTTTAAAATTATAATCCAATACATCATAATTTTTATATGTAGAATCATTAAAATCCTAATCACGATACACTAATATAGATTGAGATTGATAACCTATAAAATAATTTTCCATAAATTTTATCCTATTTTTTTATTACAAAATTGTAAACGTTTAAAATGCTATATCCTATATTTTCCATAAATTTTAAAAGCTCGAAATGGTAAAAAAAAAAAGAAAAAAAAATCTTTTTTTTTTTATTTTTAACAAACTATCGTCGTCCTTTTCAGCGTTGCTGACCGTCCTATGTCATCAATTATTCACTGAGAATATAGTTGCTCGTACATCTCCTAGTCCACTGAGAATATCTGGGATATAGCGGAGAAGCCAAACTCGAGACCCTCGAAGGGATTTTCTTTTTACTTTTTAAGCGAATTATTTGCAATTTCGGGTTTAAAAATCAACCTTAAATTATATTAATGAAAATAGTTTAAGATAATTTTAAAGTAAAAAATATTAGTTTTATGAATATTTGAAACAAGAGTTGTACATGTATTTTTTTAAAAAGAATTATTTTCACTCGCTTTAGTTTACGACCAAAGTGACTAAGTTTGAATAAAATATTCGAGTTTGGGTTCAAAATGATTCATTTATAAAAAAAATATTTATTTTAGGCAACTTTTAAAACTTTTGTTTAAAATAGTTTCTTAGAGATGTTTAATTTTTTTATTTTAAAATTTAATTTCGAAATTTGCAATTTCTAATTACGACTTTTGTAACACCCAAAATTATACCATGATAGTTTTAGAACATGTTTTTGGTATAATAAAAGTAAATATATATTTTTTTTGGAATAAAATAATCTTTTAAAAAATCTGTAATCGAATTAATACAAAGTCAAGGGTAAGTGTAATTTATAATTTGGACCTGAGTCATAACTTAAGAAGTTCACATGCAAAAGTAGGAATTTGCATAAGTAGAAGTGCAAATATAAAGGAGTTTAGGGACAAAAATGCAAAAAGAAATATTTAAAAATCAAATGGATAAGACCAAAAGAAATATCTCATTTTTTTGTCTTTGGTGGAGAGAACAAAAACGAATAAGGGAGAAGAGAAGAAGGAAGAAGAAAGAAGAAGAAAGAAAAGAGGATCAGGTAGCATGGATGCAGTGTTTTTGTATGAATCGCATGTGGATTACAGTATGGAACAGTATGGTATTTGTCTAGTTTTGGTATAAAAATTATAGATACATGGTTTGGAACCCTCTATTTTGTGTATGGTTTAGGTTTGGAAACTCCAAAACTCATTTCTTGTTAGGATTGAGTTGAGAAGAGCTCTAAGGCTCCTATATATGTGTTTTGGAAAGGGTCACAGATTCTGATTTGGAACCGAAAAATTTCCTGTGCAGTGCAGCATTAACTGGACCTTAGAGCGGTTTTGGATAAGAAATAAAGGATTTGGTAGTGAGTCCTTCACAGTGAAATTGAGTCACATCATTCTGGGCTTGATGTTAGGCTTTGAATTTCTCAATTCAGACCTCAGACCAATTATAGTCCTTTTATCACAACAATTTGGCTTCGAGGCGAGGTTAGGTCAGCTCGGCTGGGTTTGACTACGTGTGACCTCCAACTTTGGAAGGTCATAACTTCTTCGTCTGAACTCCGCTTCAAGTGTTCTTGGACTCTATGAAAAGCCCATTTAGTCAAAAATCCATTCATGTTCCTGTGGAGGGAAGTAGGTGAGCTCGGCCTGGTCAGATCAGCTCGGCCATATCAGTCAGCTAAACCAGTCAGGTCGACTCGGTTTAGTTTGACTCGTTGACCTCTCGGCAGATTATCATAACTTTTCGTCCGAACTCCGTTTTGGGTGTTCTTAGACTCTATGGAAAGCCCATTGAGTCAAGAATCCATTCATGTACCTATGAAGGACATTAGATGAGCTCAGCGAGGTCAGATCAGCTCGGCCAGGTCAGGTCAGCTCGGCCAAGTCATGTTAGCTCGGCTGGGTTTGACTACGTGTGACATACAACTTCGGAAGGTCATAACTTTTTCGTCCAAACTCTGTTTTGGGTGTTCTTAGACTCTATGGAAAGCCCATTGAGTCAAGAATCCATCCATATATAGCTTGATAAAATTGGAACTCATATTAGTTCTAGAAATCATGAAAAATAGTAGGCCCTGGTTATTCATATTATGAACTCGTATTATGAACTCATAAATAGCTCATAATCATACATGGTAATCATAGTTATTCATGCATATAATGAAATATGAAAAATGAAAAGATACGAATAAATGATTGTATATATATCACATATGATTACCGAATGACAATAATTATTCGGGAATATGAGATATATACTGAAAATAAAATACACATGGATTGTCTGCTTAGAACGGTAGAGGGATAGATGGGCATGCCTATTAAGGAAAAACAAGTCTGCAGCATTCTGATTAGTTGGTCTCGTTTGGGTCATTACAACACCTTCGGGCCATTATAGATGGTCATTGTCTTGTACAATGATAACAGCAACTTTGGGCCTTTATAGATGGTCATTGTCGCCTGTTAATAATAAGCGCTCTTGGGGCCTTATAGACCAATGTTTAAGTCTGAGTGAGTACAACGCCTTCGGGCCCTTATAGTGTCACAACCCAACTCTGGGGGCCGTGACCGGCACTAGGGAATGGGAAGGCATAAGACCACCGAAACCCGTAGCAAGCCTTATTGAAATATTCATCTTAGAAACATCATCACGATCCTGTCACAGCCATATCACCTCACATGCATATTTATAATATGCTCGGATATCAAACATCAATAGGGAGAATAAAGTCCCAATCCACATACCTTGATCGATACACAAAGTAAAACGAGTGTCTGAATTACAAAACATGCTAATATTCAAAGTCACTGAACCACTGATTAAATAGACAAAGATTAATACTATCATAGTAGTACATGTGCTTAATAGTGGAGAAAGAATTAGGCGGGTTCTCAAAATCGAAGAAGGGTAATGGTGCACAGAAGAAAAATAAGTAGGTATCAGTCTAGAAGTGAAGTTAATATCATATAATCTATACCACATCTACAACCAACAGGATATACATACATATAGAATTTCAATATAATATAATATATATATATATCACATTGAGACTATATAACGATACACTCACATATGTATGCATGCACACACATCAAGTTCCATATCATCACATTATCATCACAATGTCAGAACTCTAGCGGACCCTATGCTCCAATACTACAAGCCATACGACTCTCTCAAATCCAATGTATTTGGCATGCAGGGGGAGAAATGCTCGACCAGGGTCCTTAACTCCAGTTGACACTTAAACCTGACAAACTATAGGCGGCGCCCGAGAGAAATGCTCGGCCGGGGGTCCTTAACTCCAGCAACTATCCTACCATAATCCATAGCCTGGCGCTGGTAACGCTCAACCCCGGGGACCTTACCTCGGCATCCCAGGAAAGCGGCTCAGCCGGGAACTCATATACATAAACATAGTGCGCATCATAGTCGATTATTATTCTGGGGTGCGCCTGCGATCCCGATGTAACCCATTGGGTGGTATGTCACGCTGTAGTTCCCGTACAAACATTTCACATACAATGCGGCAATATCGCGCAAACAATACACACTCCCATGCATCATCCTGGAGTCTCATATCACGGATATATTTCATAACGAACTAAATAATTTAGTTACCGTAGTAATCTGATTTCAGTGATAATAATCATGTCGATGGGTGTAGCCTAATACCATCAATGCTATACCATGCATGCGGATGATGTGTCGTAAACTATATGATATCAACTCATTGAGTATGTCGGATCTCAGAATCGCTCCTGCGCCTCAGGCTGTCCTGGCGGAGCTGTCGGACAATCTAAATGGAAAAGACGTTATTGATAAATAAGATTAAGATTTAAATATACTCTAGATTCGACCAGAAAACTCACAGACTAAACCGACATAGAAGCATGCTTATGTTCCTCACAGAAAATTCTAAGGCGAGAACCTCCCTAAAAGCTTGGACTTAACTCCTGTAAAATGATTAGGAGCACGATAAAAATACACTTCTAATATCCCTGATTTATCGATGCGGCTGGGCCACAGCTACGAGATAAATCCACGGCTCGCGCAATCCAACACAAGGTCAACAATTATGTTAATACAAAAAATTGATACAATTTATAACTGGATAAATCATTATATTTATACATGGATAACTCAGATATAATTAAAATACGTTTAATCAAAAATCCGCCGGTTCCTAATTACATAGGATAAGATTAAACACAACATCATTGCCGGCGTATATATTTTAAGTTACATCTTTTCAAAACACAAACATGAGCAATTAAGCGATAAATAAGGCATTTTCCAATATTAAAATAACCTTTACGAACAATTAAAAATCTGAATATGAACAATTATACAATTAGAGCTCGCCTTGCGTTTTAGGGTATAGATTCTTTCTGAAGCTCGAATCGGAACCGATTGCCGTCAGCAGATCAGACGGAGACGGACGTTGTTCTGGCACGGCTTCAGGGTCGCCGCCGCCGACGGTGGGCTGGAAAATTCAACCGTCGGAAATTAAATCGAGGGTACCTGGCGTAGATCGGGATTAGGGGAGTCCAAAAACAATTTTTGTATAATTTTTAGACGCTTAAAAACAACTCAAAACGCATAAAAACAGAATTTTCTTCTTAAGTTTATCTCTCTAAAAATCCACTGGAACAGCTTGAAATAGCGAATCCTTACCTCCCCTAAGGTTTTAGAGGTCTGAGCTCGAAAATGGCCTTTGTTTGGCCGGGAAAGGAAACGCCCGAGGGGAATTTGTTCTAAGCCGAGGCGACCACACAGGCGCGAGGGGAGTGGCGCCACCGCGAGAGGAGGAAGGGCATGAATTTCTGTGATGTCCGAGGGAAGCTTGCCGGCGTGTTCGAAAGTGGTGAGTCGCGAGCGCGACGGTGGCTCGGGGTGGTGGCGGAGTTAGAGAGAAAAATGGCGGTGTTTTCCGCGAGGTGGGCGTTTTTAGAAGCGAGGTCAAGGGTGGTCGGAGGGTTGAAGGGTGTGTGGGTGATGGTTTTAAGGCCTTGGATCGCTGGACCGGTGTAGGAGGTGGTGGCGGAGCGGCCGCGGAGGGAAGAGAAGAAGAGGAGAAGAAGAGGAAGAGGACGGCGTGAGGAAGTCGGGACCCCAAAATTTGGTCTCTTTCCCTTCAAAATAAAGCCCACAAGTCCCAATTATTAACTAATTAGGGCTTAATCTAAAATTAAGCTAAATTAAGATAAATTTATATACTAAGATATTTCCTATACTTTAACATTTTAATTTAATCAAACTAATTATTTAAATAATTTGTAAGGTCAAACTACTTATATATATATATATATATATATATATATATATATATATATATATATATATATATATATACCTATATATATATATATATATATATACTAAAATAATACTCTAGGATCAATAAAATATATATATATATATATATATAATTAGAAAATAAATTAAATAACCCGCAAAGCACGCTTCAAAAATTCTGGGTATTACATATAGTTTCTTTATCCGCTAAGGTTTATGCGGACATGAAGCATAAAAGAAATGACAAGTATATGTAAGTGGGGAAATGTGACAGAATATATGACATGATATGAGAAGCATAGCCTTTGTTATCGATGATAATTATCTGATTACAAAAGAACAAGTAAAGTCTGAAGATGACATGAAAAGTATATGAAATCTGATAAGCATATGTAAATGTTAAAAAGTATAAGAAATGAAACTTTGTTATGAAAAGTATATATATGAGAAATGATAAGCATATGTAAATGTTATATATTTATAAGTATATATGCATTTGTATAAAGTGTGATTACCCTTAGTAGAGGTTGTCCATTATGTATTAATGCTCACTAGGCGTAAAAGCCCAGTGCAGTTATTTTCAATAGTGTAAGTCTGAAGAGGAAACGGATGATGGGACAATTCCACATCGGCGGAGTCAAAGGTCACGCATCCTTTGGGGTACTTAGCCCCAGGAAGACCTTTTGGTCTATTTTGTATACGTAATTTTGTTTATTTTGTAAACAATGTAAATATTGTAAATGTTGACCATTTCCATATACGGAACTTGTATATATTTTGTAATCCGTTGTTACAGAATATGATACAAGTTAAATGTTTAACATTATATGAATGAACAGGCTTAAAGTTTATAAAAAATAAAAAATAAATAAAAAATGAATGAAAAATGGCCTCACTTGGCCTTTGTGCGGAGTTAGGAAAATCCACGATTGTGATATCAGAACATCCCGGATTTGGTTCGGACCCACCAATCGGGTCGTACCAGATACGGGGCGCTACAACTTTAGTGTAAAAACTAAAATAAAGTTTAATAAAAAATGAAAGTCAAAAAATGAAAAAAAATAAAATAAAATAAAGGTTTGGGCAAGTGTCACTAGGTGGGGTTTTGTTGAGTAGGGTGGGTGGGTGGGTGGGATTTTGTATCTAACCCATGGATAAAAATATATCGGTATTTAGATTTTACAAATACATCTGATTTTACGGTATTTGGATTTTTATCAGATAATGCTTATTTTTTTTAAAATTATCATTGCATGAAAATCATTATAATGTTAAAATTTAAATATATATTATTAGAATTTATTCAATAAAAATAAATTATTATTGTAGCCTTCAAAGCCGAGGGTCCGTTGACTACCCGTTAACTGCGGAGAAAATCTATACATCTCGTATCACGAGGCGCATACTGAGTAAAATGGCTCGGGCTATAAACCAATCTTTGAAATAAATATCTCAAGCCCATATTCCCGATAGTCAAGAGTTATACATTTTTTCTTAATACACATACATATTAAAATTTACAATTATATAGCCATGTATCCAAAAACCATCAAAGCCACAGCACCAGGCTTTCTTCAAAATCGGTCTCTAAGAAGAGTCATCTTCTCGAACACCCCTGTACCTGAAAAAAATGTTCCCTCGACAGGGTGAGCTATACGCGTGAGTGGGAATCCCGCCTCGATGGGTCCTCTCCACCTAAGTGCATATGCAATGCTCTAATTTAAACACACACTCAGAAGCCATCGTGATCCTACTTGAATGTCTAAATACCCGTTCCATTATGCCAGTGCTCATGGACTCACTCGCACTTGCCTAAAACATGTATAGAAAAATATCATTTCAAAACAAAACTTGTTGTTCTTGAAAATAAACTACAGAAGTGTCGGTAAAAATATGGGACACTACCCTGCAGGCGGGGTGGTTGGTGAGCTTTCGAAACAATCATGGTCCTCATCAAAATGATCTGTTATTATCCTGCCAATTCTAGGAAAATCATCTACTGTATTGAAATTCATCCCTTATAATGTATTAGTTTTTAAATTCATATAAATGCCTTAACACCTAATCTACAGAGTTTTAGTGTATAGAAAATACATTATATAATTTCCAAAACCCATTGCCCCAATATATTAAATTTATTAATTATACAACATTCTCAAATTTGCAATTCACACCACATGTAATTCAACAATATGGATCAAACAACACTGCCCAAATTAGCTCTTGGGCAATTCTATGAATTTATCTTGATATATTTATCATAATTATATTCCATATAATTGAGTAAATCCACAATTTTATCTCAATGGCCTATACACACAATTATATTCCATATAATTGGAAGTAAATCCTATTTATCTCAATGGCCCTATACACCCAAACACATTTCTTTTACTTAAATTATTAAACAAACGGCCCTACACTTTGTTCATGGGTATCCAAATAGGCCTCCAAAAATTCTCAACGGTATAGCGGCACAGCCAAACCTGACATTTACAAAAACACTTAAACAAGGGGTAAAACAAGTAGGATAAAACCCCTACCTCACGGGTTTGTCGAAAACTCCGAAACCGAGTGCTTACGTGTAATGCAAGTGTGAACACCTTTTCCTTTTGTCAGAAGAAATCAGGCGATCGGATTAGCGAGATTTTAGAGAGATGTGTTCTCTCTCTAAAAGAAATAAGAAACATGGCTATTGCATCTCCCATACTCCTTCATGTTTCCCTTTTTCCATTTCCCTTTTTCTTTTCTCCTTTCTTATCTTTTTATTTTCTTCTCTGTGAATTGTTTTCTTGCTAGACATCTTCCCTCCTTTCTTTTCCTTTCTTTTTGCTTTTCTTTCTTTTCCTTTGTTTTTATTCCTCCCTTCTCTTTGCATTTCCTCTCCTCCTTTTTGGAGCATTGACCGTATGGGTCAAAAGGAGGAAGTTTCCTCCCCCCTTCCACAAGCCAAATGTGTGGCTTTTCATTTTCCATAACTTTTCTTTTTATTCCTTTTTCTTTTATGACATCATACCACATGGCCCAATATGAGCCATGAATCATCCTCCTCATGTGGCTCAATGTGAGCCATTCCTTTTTGTACCAGTGTACATCTTAGTCTATGTAGCGCCACAACAACTAAGTATGTCGTAGCGCCTCATGCTCGAAAAACTTGAAATCCAGGCCACCTCGAGATCCAGGCTGAAAGTCGACGTGGTAGCTAAATTCCTTGAGCGTTCGCGGAGAAGTCCGTTTTTCGTCATCGAGATCTAGAAATTTCGGATTTTACGAAATTACGATTTTGTCTTTGAGAAAATTGGAATTTTCTCGGGTCTTACAATTATTATTATTATAATTATAATTACGTTTTATTTATAAAAAAATTAGATAATGTTATCTTTTAAAAATTTATTTTTCAATAAGAATAATTGTGATATTAAAATTAAAATATATGTTATTAGATTTATCCATTAAAATAAGTGTACTATTAATATTATTATATTTTATTATCATTAATTTATAATTAAAAAATATAGTAATATTTAATATTTTATCTAATCAACTAATAATAATTTAAAAAATATTATAAATTTATTAATTAATTAATTTTTTAATATATATTAATTTTAGCGATGAATATGAAAAAAACAAAAACCATGTATAGTTATTTTTAAAATAAGATTAATGTTATAAAAAGTGAAAAGTGACCTTGAATATCGTGGCCATGGTCAACAAGAAAAAACAAAGTAAAACTTTATCAAATTTCAACAACATAAGTATCTTTATAAATTGTATCAAATCAATCAGAACGACCTCGATATAAGAGCGTTGATCCTATTGAGGGAGGGTTTGGAAATAATGGGCGTGCGAGCCCGAGATGCAAACGAGGCGTCGGAGGTAAGTAGGTATTGTGATAGGCCATGTGGGTATCACCCAGGCGGGCTAACGAGGGCTGGCTCGCCCAACTAAAGGTTGCGACTGGGAATCCGTATTGGAGGGGAAAACCTGATCGCCCAATGGGAAAGTAAGATATTCCCCACTTATCACCCCTCAATTGTCCTTATTAATCGGTTCTGATAAGGAAAGAAAATCTCTACCCGGTAGAGAAAAATATTGTATCATCATTCAAGTAGAGGCTTGAAATACTTATTGATATCGTCATCCGACTAGGAAACATACTGGCCCGATTATGCGTCAATTAGAAGTTGTCATGATCATCAATTCTATAAATCTTAGGCCACCCCGTAAGTGAAGATACGGACTTACATACGAAGAATTCATTTCCCTAAGCGTTGATCTTCTCTCACGAAAGGAGTTGGCTTAGGCATCGAAGAGGCAATGGGCGAGCCCAGATCCTTTTTGTTTCTTGTTTTTTGCAAATGGGTCCAGCGTCACGGTCGACGGACCCGGCCCGAAGCAATTCGAAGCACACTGAAGCTAGGTTCACGGTTGAAAAACATCATCAGTTGGAGCCGTCTGTAGGGCTGACGTTTCCTTTACAAATGGTGACCTCTGATAGTGATGGTATCAACTCGGGGCGCTGGCGGGAAGCGTGCAATCCTCGAGGATGCGAGACTAGCCACGGCGTGGACGCGAGACCTCCCGGAGGTGAGTTAGAGCGATCTGGGGCCAACACGGACGGGTGGAGCGCTCCTCGTCACCAACCAACACTAATGAAGAGTTGGAACAACTCACTAAGCGATCGACACCGAGGCAAGCGAGCCATGCTGTGCAGGAAAACGACACCTCGACCCTCATTAAGTGGATAGAAGGTGAAACTAGCCATGCCGGGGGCATAGTCCATACAGGCCCGGAGAGGATCGCAATAAGGAAGTCGTGGGAGCAAAGGTTGGGGGGACATTCATTGAAATCAGCCATGAAGGTAGCGGTAAGGCCGAGGCTACGGTCTGTAGACCGCCTAGTCTGACCGACAAATCCCCCATTTCACCCACTTAGGGGTGCTACCTTCCCTATGGTGAGATTCAAAATGCCGCGGATCAAGGCGTTCGATGGGACAAAGGCCCGCTAGACCACCTCCAATGCATTATAAAAAATCAGGTGGAACTACATGGGTTATCGGGACCGTCGATGTAGAGCCGCCATTTATCACAAGGGCGAGCATTGGCACAGTTTAGCATCTCGCCGTCTTAGTCTCATCGTTCACAAACTCTCCATCGCATTCGTCTCCACTTTATCGAGATGGGGCGTACGAGGAAGCAGTTATCATCTTACGACCATAAAGCGAGGCTCTCGAAAGCCTAAGGTCCTTATGTTGAAGGTTTAACGGTCGAGGTGGATATCCTTGTGAGAAGTTCGTGCGTGTTTGCTTTCATTCACGAGTGCGGGGTGCGATCGAAAGATCCGTATTCTCCATCTCAAAAGAACCTCGAGGCTACTACTTGTGGTCGAGGTCTCGCCAACAGTATATCGCGGCGAAAGCCCCTCCTCTCGAACAGACTGCCTGCTTTCGAAAGGAAGAAGCGGGGCGGCAAAGAAACGGCCAAGAGACGAGGCGGGACGGACGGATCCCCGGGAGGTAGAGAAAGCAAGGCGGGTTCCACGACAAGGCTGAGGAGCGTCGGGAATCGCGGGGGACCACCTCGGCAAAATTTCTGGCCAAGCGGTATTAACTCGTGATACACTACTCTGTGAGGCCTCGGTATCGCGGGGTCTACGAGGGTGCAACGTGAAAGATTTCACGAGGTAGCCATCAGATGAAGTCAAACCCGAGAGGACGACACCAAATCTTTGTGAGTTCCACGAGGATATGGGCCATAGAGCAGAATGTGCATCCGGCTAAAAAAATGAGATTGAATACTTGGTCGGCAAGGGGCGCTCAGCCGTCGTGGCCTAGAAGGCGCGAGCGAGTCGACCACCCACCACCTCGTCAACCAGCGGTTCCGGCCATCAGCGCCTTTAGGGAAAATCGCGGCCTCTGGGAGGTTTGCGGGAGGCGGAGAGTCGGCTCGGCCCGAAGGCCGGCGGCCTTCGGATGGAAACCATGAAGTACAAGCGTTATCAAGCTTCACGGTTTGGATACTACCACCTTCGAGACCGATGGGAAGTGTCAACATCCATGATGACACTTGTGATAAAGCCATGGTATCTAATAAAGCGATCCACGGGGTCTGTGACAGCGGGCTCGGCCGATATCATCTTTGCATCCACTTTCGAAAAAATGGGCATTGGAAGGCTTCGACTAGTAAATGCACTGCTGCGCGGATTTTCGGGGAAGAGTCGCCCTTGGGATCAGTGCAGTTGCTCACCACAGGAGACCCAGCATGCGACCACAACGGTGAGATTCCTCATAGTAAGACGCCCGTCGAAGCTACAACATGTTCTTTGGGTAGGCCCTCTCTCAATGCCGTAAGGGCCGTTCCCTCCACTTATCACATAGTTATAATTCCCAATTGCAAATGCAGGTAGGAATGGTCAGGAAACGGCTTCATGCTTCGGGAATGTTACTCGGCATCGATGAATCAATCTGATCGACAACATTTACGGACGGGCTCGATATGCGAGGCAGGGTAACCACGACCTGGCACAGAAGGGTAGAGCACCATGCATTTCGGCGATCAGCCAGAACACCTCATCTACATAGGATCTAAGTTAACAGAAGGCATCAAGGCTCTGTAGTTTTCTAAACAAAACATAGTGTTCCTTTGGAAGCGGGGGCATGGGTGGGGTCGACCGGCGTTGATCACCCACAAGTTCGCGTTAATCCTCACAGCGGGTGGCTGAAAAAGAAGAGTTTTGCCCCAGAAAGACAGAAGGCGATCAATGAAGAGGTCGGTAAGCTCCTCCAAGCACAAGCAATCAGAGAAGTAGAGTACCCGGAATGGTTGGCCAACGTTGTTCTCGTCAAAAAAGCAAACGACAAGTGGCGGCTTTGCATCAATTTCACAAACATCAACAAGGCCTGCCCAAAGGATAGCTTCCTCCTACCTCGGATTGATCTCATAGTAGACGCTACGGTCGGTCACAAACTCCTCAGCTTCATGGGCCTTCTCATTCTGACAATCGATATGGACCCCGAGGGACCAAGAGAACCTCATTTGTCACCCGGTCGGAGACATACGGTTGCTCCCGAGTAATGCCCTTGAGCTAAAGAATCTGAGAGCCCACCTACAATTTGGTAAACAAGATGTTCTAGAAACAAATTGGAACATTCATGGAGGTATATATAAAGGACATGCTGGTAAAATCGATAAAAGCCGAGCTCCACATAACCCATTTAGCCGAGGCGTTCTAGGTCCTAAGAAGCTATAATATGAAGCTAAACCCAGCCAAATGCGCTTTCGGAGTCTCCGTCGAGAAGTTCTTAGGTTTTATAGTCATATTAGGAATAGAGGCAAACCCAGGATAAGATAAAGGTCGTCTTGATATCTTGCATCCATCAAGCGTTAAGACATTCAACTTTGGCCAAGGAATAGTTTCGTTGAGCCACTTCGTATCTAGGGCCAGCGACAAATGTCGACCTTTTCTTTGGGTTAAAAGGCCTTCCAATGGGGCAGCACATTGCTAGATTCTGATGCTGAAACCTACCTAAGCTCTCCTAATTCTGAGCAGCTATACGAAGAGAACTCCTCACCTGCACAGTGGGTTTCGAACTTTGCAACTAGTCTTTGGTAAGAGAGCGGGACCGAGGTCACGACAACAATCTACTGTGGCAGGAGGCTCGAGGGGCGGAAGAGGTACCCAGATGGAAAAGTTGATCCGGCATTTGTAACCCGCATCCGAAACTCCGACCTTAACTTTTGGCTCGCACGTTGAAGTCCCAGCGAATATCGATGAGCAAATCACGCATAAACCCGAAACCTCTTGAGAAGGTGATAAGTGGAGCTACGAGATGGCGAATTTGACATCAGTCTGAAACCAAGGCGGCTGATAAAGGCGAGATCTCGCAGTTTCATCGCATAATTCACTCCGGCCTGATTCTGAGCTACCCGACTGACACCGCCTCCCCATCGAAATTCTCGGTCCCGGCAAACGCCTGCGCGAGCGGTGCGGACTAATCCTAACCACTCAGGGCGGGATAGATCTGAGTACGCCCTCGGGTTTGGCTTACAGGCCTCAATACTTGAGCCCGATATGAGGCGGTCATAGCTGGACTCAACCTCGCCCACTTCATGGGCGAGATCAGCTAGAATTGGGCAGAAGGCTGACTCCTAGCTGAGTGGTAAAGCAGGATGAAGACTCCTACGAGGCCGGAGGTGAAGATGATCTATATCTCAAAAATGCGAATTTGCTCAAAGTTCATACGAGTTCAGGTCGAAACATGTGCAGATCGGAGAATTCCGGCGTCGTTAACAAAGGCGCTAACCTCACAAGAAGACCCCAGGCGGGACTAACGCTATCGAGGCACCTGCAGGCCTCGAGTAAGGCGTCGACGGAAGTCTCCTGTGATGTCAGAACCAAGGTTGGATGGACCGATCACGGGATGCCCAGTAGATGGTAGAATTGCGAAGCGACACAAAGGCGTCGAGCTTAGAGCGAGATTGGAAAGGTTCACCGTTCATCGGGAACCGTTTATAGCGAGAACTCTCTGCGCCCATTCTTGAGTGCGTAGGAAAGGGAAGCCTTGACTCATGGGAAGTACACGAGGAGATATGTGGCAACCCGTCAGACTCGGACAACAGCGGGAAAGACACTTGGCGAGGGGTACTGCGGCCCACAATGCTCAAAGGCGGCGGGCGGTTAGAAAATGCAAGGCTTGTCGGGAGCATGTCGAGATATCTCATCCCATCCCGAGTAATATGTGATCCTAAGCCCTTCGCCTTTCTGTGATGGGGGCTCGAACGCTGGGACCTCTACCCATTGGAAGGGGCCAGTGCAAATTTATCATTGTGGCCGTGGACTATTTTACCAAATGAGCCGAAGCTGAGCCCTTGGCAACAATCATAGAACAAAAGGTACGTAACTTCATCTAGCGCTTTATAATATGTAGATTTGGGATCCCGAGGTCCCTCTTTGTCAGAATGATGAGAGCTTGAGTTCGACAATCTAAGATTGCAGGGATTTGCATTTAGGCTGGAATCAAGGAACTACTACTCGTCCCATCCATGATTACAATGGGTAAGCCGAAGTCACTATAAGGACTCTAAAGCGACAGAAAGCAAATAGAAGACACAAGGAAAATGCGGGTAGAGTACCTCCCCGAGGTATTATGGGCATACAGAACTACGAGCAAGTCGGCGACTTAGGAAACCCCGTTTGCTCTGGCCTTTGGCACTGAAGCAGTAGACCCAATCGAAGTCGGACTAAAATCTCCTAGGATTGAACTAGCAAACACCGAACACAACGAGGAGGCTCTTCACTTAAACCTGGATCTCATAGAAGAAAAACGCGAGCAAGTCCTTAAGCGTGTGGAAGACTATCACAGGTTGACATCGAGGTATTATGACCAAAGGGTCAAGCCCAAGAGTTACAAGCCAAGTGACTGGTCACGAAAAACACCAACAGGGGACCCTCACATGGGAAGATGGGACCTAATTGGGAAGGGCCACACTTCGTATCCGCATCATCCGACAGCAATTCATGGGCTCCAAGGAAGAAAAACCTTGCCCACATCATGGAACGCTAAACATCTTCATGATTCTACAACTGGGACCCAGACATAGTGCGCGTAATAAAGAGTTCACCGTCCTGTTCAAATAACACTGATAAGTGGTTGATGTTATAGTGAAGTAAACCGATAAGTTACAATGATAAAGCACGGCTCCGAAGAGTAGGAAAGCATGTATTCCACAAAGATTGATCTTTATTCAAAAGGAACTATTTGAATACAAAATTTCATTACATAAGAGATTCTGACCACCTCGGAGAATTACAAAATCACCTTTGCATCTAAAACCATGGTCAATGAAAATCGTTCTTCACCTTCGGCCTACACCCAGTCAGACAAAAACCCCTTCAATCTCAAGAAAGGGAAAGGGAAAGAGAAGAAGAGAGAGTGCGAACGAGAAGGAAAAGGATAAGGAAAAGAAAAAGGAAAAGGAAAAGGAAAAGGAGAAGGAAGAGGAGAAAGGGAAAGAAGAGAAGAAAAAAGAGGAAAAAACGGAGGCGATTTTAAAGTTTTTAGTACACGCCTCCCGGATCGTTCCCTAGCACAGTTCCGTCATCGGACGGAGCTAGGGAACAACATAACTCCGAGGGAGGGAACTAGGAAAACGACTCGATAAGCGAGAGACCATCGGACCCAGCGTGAAACTACGATCTCGAGTGAGCCTCTTGCAATGATGACCAAACCAGCACAAAATGTCCATGAAAGGCCCGGATTCAATTCGCCTAAAAGGGAAGAAGGTTCGAAGCGTGAGCACCATCATAGAGGGATCGCTATTCATAAGGAAGCCGGGGAGCTCGGGAAGTCGCGCAATCCGTTCCAATTCTCCATAAATCCGCATTAAAGCTACGGCCTTTCGAGAAGGAAGTCAAAAGGCCGGCGCGCCGCGGAGCCAAATGCTTTCGGGGCGGTAGCTCGGTTAAATGGCGTAACAACTCAAACGAGCCATGGTTATAGAGCCCGAGTAGATCGGGGGCGATGGCTGGGTTCGCGAGGGCGTAACCGCTCAAAAGGCCGTGGCCATGGAGCCGTGCCTTTCGGGCGCCCGGTGGCTCAGACCGCGAGCGTGCGGCCAAGCAGGCCGTGTAGCCGGGCCATGGCTCGGAGGCGGTGGCCAGTTGTCGACGTAAGGCGAAGCGGGCCGTGCCCAGCCCCCACGGATCCGTATCTTAAGAGCCCGAGTAGCTCGGTTCGCGGGACGTAACCGCTCAAAAAGGCCGGCTAGCCGCGGGCCGCCCAGCTCGGTTCGCGGCGTAACGGCTCGAAGCAGGCCATGTAGCCACGGGCCGGCTAACGAAGCCGATGCTTTCAGTTCGCAGAGCGTAACCGCTCAAAAAGGCCAAGTAGCCAGTCATATAGCTAAAGGCCCGGTGGCTCGAGTTCGTGAAATGCTGACTCAAATAGGCCATGTAACCTGACCAAGTAGCTCGAAACCCCGATGGCTGAGCCCGGTGCTTCCAGTTCTTAGGCGTAAATGCGAAAAGCGATAGTCATGGAACCATTGGCTCGAGAGCCCGATAGCTCGGTTGCGGGGCGTAACGACTTAAAAGGCCATATATTGCGGGGTAGTAACTCGGGGCCCGGTATCGATTCGCGAGGCGTGGCACAACCGAAAGGCCGTACGCCACGGGCCGTAGCCGGGCTGATGGCTCGGTTCGCGGGCGTAGCAACAAGGCAGTAGCCACGGAGCCAAAGTAGCGCTTTCGAGATCCCGATAACTTTCGGGCGTAACCACTCAAAAAAGCCAGTAGCCCGCGAGCCATGGCTCAAGATCCCGGTGCTTTCGATTCGCGGGCGCGACTCAAAAGGCGAAGTAGTACGGAGACCATGTAGCTCGAGCCAGTAGCTCGAGCTATGCTTAGTAAAGGCCAGTAGCCAGGCCATGTAGCTCAGGAGTCCAGTAGCTCAATTCGCATAGTGTAACAGCTCAAAAAGGCCAAGTAGCCACGGAGCCTAGTAGCTCAGTTCGCAGAGCGTAACCGCTCTAGGAGAACCTCACAGCTTGAAAACCAGGCAATTCAAATCAACGAAACAAGGAAAAGAGCAAAGAAATTAATCAATGAATCATGGTATATCAACAAATAGTCAAAGTTAGAAGCAATACAAAAACCCAGGCTCCGTGCCAGGATGCGCCAAAAGGAGAGCCCTACTTTGGTGGGCCCTGGAGCTTGCGAGTGGAGGAGTCGAGGCGGAGCCAGTGACGACGGAAGAGACTAGCCGGAGGGAACCCGAGATCACCGGCGGGGGAGCTCGGTCGGGGGCTCTCTCGGCGCCTCATCAGCCTCGGCCTCGGAAGCAGATCCTTCAACCTCCTCATCAGAGAGCTGGATGTTAAACTCCAAGTCTGGGAAAGCTCGGGAAGCCCGACGTTGAAAGGCAAGCCACTAGAGGCCCATTGGGTACATGCCTCGTCTTTGAGCTCAGCTATCACTTCGCCCCTTTGGCTGGCCAAAGCCTCCTGCCTCGCAAGGTCCATCCAAAGCCTGCCAAGCTCTTCCGTCAGGCATTCCACAGAGTTACCCGCCTCCAGAGCTTCTTGGCGGGCCAGCTCCAAGGCCGCCATCTTGGCCCACAGATCACCCTTGACGGCTGCGGCTCCTGCATTAGCCGTGCATCTTGAGTGTGTCGCATCCTTAAGATTTCAGCACTTTCTTTATCCTCGTACGCCCTACATTGAAGCATGCTTCAGGTCAAACTTGTGCTTCTAGGTTCTCGGTCGGCTTTCCCTTATCTAGCACATTAAATCTCTCGAAGGTCGGGGGAAGTAACCTTGGCCTTATAAGACTTTCTTGTGTGCGAGCCCTCGATAAAGTGGCCCTCCTGCGAAGCCTTTCGCATAAGTAGCCACTAAAAAAAAAAAAAAAAAAAAGAAAGGCAGGGAGTTAATTTACCTAAATTGAAACTGATAAAGAAAAAAAAGATCTGCAAAAGCACTTGGAGCGTGCGGGGGCGGTTCCACTGAGAAGAAGAGAAAATTGAGCCTCCTCTCATTTCATTGGCGGGGCGCCCACCCTCCCCAAGGTCGAATCGAGGATGGAGAAAGCTGACCAGGTGAGCTCTTGCATGAAAGCGAAGAGTCCTCATCCCTGCCCGACCTTAGGCGATCGCGATTCCACCCCCAATCGCCTCGTCCCCAGCCTTTGTGTAGGAGAGGGGAGCGGTGCCGCGACGTGGGACTCTGGAGGCCAGAGATAGAACTTCCAAGGGACTGTTAAGCCCTCAGAAGGAGTCTGACCTGATGACGAATGGAGAGGCGATATAGGTCCCCACAGCATGGTCTTGCCTCGACGGGGCAGCCCTCTAGCGAGGCTCGGAGGTTTAGTTTCACGCTCTGCTGCTGCTGCTGGCACCTCCGGGTGGGATCAGAGCTCTCCGTGTAAGGGGAGAAAACAAAGCAATGAGCCAGTGAGGAAGATTTGAAGCGGAGCGGCTTCATGACGGAGAGGGGAGAAGACCTCAGGAAAGGAAGTCGGGCAAGCCTCGCGCCGGATGACCCGGGAATATTCGACCTGATGAGCTCGGAATAAGCTCGTGGGGCACACCTCACCCGGCAAAACACCACCTCCTTGTCCTCGGGACTAAGATCGGTCGAGCTTTAAAGGCCTCGACCCGAGCGATATTAGAAATATCATGTGGCGAAGACAGAAACAAATCCAAGAAGAAGGAGAGCTCACGAAGGTTCTCGGGGGTAGTCCAGACGGCAGGAACGCGGTGTCCTCTCGATCAAAAGAGTTGTGCCCGATAGCGGCCATTGAAAATGCGTTCTTCGGATGTTGGCGAGAAGAGGAAAGTGCGAAATAAATAAACTTAGCGCTAGAGCACTTGGAAATATAAAAGCCTTGACACCATTTACAACTGAAAGTCTAAAAGCATGGCAATCTTACAGGGACCATGGCCTTTGTCACTAAAAACAACTAACAACCCAGAAAACCCCAAAGTTGGAAGGTGAAAGGCGAACATTGAAATCTTGCGGGACCACTTTTTATAAGGATGCTTAAAGGAAGCGGAGGTCGTTCTCGAGTGCCACCTCAAAAGCATACATTGGCACTTAACAACGTAGGTGGTTATGCATTCGGGTCTGAGCTTTGGACCACTAAACGGGGGCCCATGCTCCCGGGCCAAATAAAAGATCTCACCATCTGAGGGTTCGAGCTGTTGGGCCCGACCTGCGATTCAGATAAGCGTATAAATACTCGAGCCCTTTGGGAAGTAAATTTCGCTAAGTTTGCCCTTGCCTTATCGCAGGGAAAGGGGTTCCGAGCGACGGGTGAACAACGCGGCCAATTATCGTACCGTCAGTCAGGCCGGACTAAATGCCTCGTGAGTTACTCCCTATCGTAGACGGATGGCGACCGGGACCATAAATTATCAGGGTTAACGAGGAAAAACGAGAAATCAAGGAAATCTGAGCCGATTGGGCATGCCTAGAACCTAGCAAGACGAAACCAAAGGACGAGAGGAGAAGAGAAGGCGTCTAGAGACCGGAAGCAAGGCGAGGACCCGGCCACGGCGGGGTATCGAGGACCACGAAAGTAGTCCTAGCTAGTCGAGACTGATAAAAGCGGGAAAAGGAAGCACCCGATTTGCGAGGGCAAAAGCGAAACAGGGAACAAAGTGCAAATGGTCAGGGGGCGTTTTTAAGGAAGCGAGCCTATTGCGAAATAAGCGGAGTGTTAGTCATATCCGCGAGAGCGTGGGGAGCGGCAAAGCCACAATCAAACCACTACCGAATAGCCATGTGGGTATCAGTCTGACCCAAGAAGCGATACAGCCCTTGCCTACGCCCGCTTGGTCAAAGGCTTGGGGGGCAACTGATAGGGTTTGAAATAATGGGCGCGCAGGCCCGAATCTGGCTTGAACATCGGAATTAATGGGTCTTAGCAATAGGCCCTTAATGGTATCCCTGGCGGACTGAAATGGGGACTGACCGCCCCTTTAAAAGGTTGTGACCAGTCCGTATTGGGGAAAACACACAATCACCAGCGGGAAAGTAGATATTCCCCTTATCACCCCTCGATTATCCCTTATTAATCGGTTTATGATAAGAAAGAAAATCTCTTACCAGAGTGAGAGAAATATTGTATCATCAGTAGGAAACATACTGTGAGTGTCATCATCAGCCCAGGAAACATACTATCGATATCATAATCTAATTAGGAAATTGTCGTCATCCATTATAAATGCAAGCCACCCGTAAGTGAAAATTACGTAGACTTACATACGAAAATTCATTACTCGCGATTGATCTTCTCTTCCGCCGGAAAGAAATGAGCAGGCATCGGAGAACAACAAGCGAGCTAGCCGTCCTTTTTGTTTCTTGTTTTGCGAAGAAGTCCAGCGTCTGGTGTGTGGACCAATTGACCAATTGAGCACGCTCAAGCATAGTTCCGATTGAAAAGCATCATCACCTACAATCCTTTGATGGGGAATATTTGCCACATCACAGTCAGTTTGTCTCTCCATCGTCTCTATTTTATGCCTTTGATGCCAATAATCAAATATGGAAAATGTGATTAAAATATTGAAAATAAATAAATTATGATCAGAAACATAATTTGAAAAACATAATTGGATATGATTTCTATATACGTTGAAACGTTCCATGATCGTAGAACCGGTTAATTTAGTCCCGATCTAACGAGTTTAAAGTCAAATAGAGAAGGGTATATTTCTTTCTTTCTTTTTTAATCTAAAATATATATATATATATATATATATATATATATATATATATATATATATATATATATATATATATAATATATATATATATATGCCTATATATATATATATATATATATATATATATATATTTTCAAAGAAGAAAATAAATCTAAATATATATTTCTTGATACACACGTAAAATATATGAAATTAAAATACAATTATATTGGAGTTTTACATATAATATAAGCCCCAGAAGGTTAGGTATAAATCACCATTCTTAGTATCGAGTTCCCTGGCTTAATTTAATGGGGATGACAAACATTCTTCTTGATAGCGAGTCAACCGTGGTGAAAGCCAGTGATATGTAGAGGCATAATAGGGTTGAAAAGGAAATCATCCTTTTATTCTTCATCTGTTTGAGAAAGAGGCAGGATTCTGCGATGCAAAGCAAGAATAATAACTTGATGTCGATTACAGATTGCGCTCGATGCTAAGTTTAGTATCGGGCGTAGCGATCAAGACCAGTATTATTCTTGTTTTATCAATTGATATCGAGAGTCTAGCTTCTGCTCAGGGATCAAGTTATTTTTGTTTGTTTCAAGTTCTATATCGAATCAGCTTCTTATTTGTTCGGTTTGGTATAGTCCTATGTGTCCTGAAATTCACTAACCTTACGTGGTCCTTTTATTATTGTTCATCTCCACCAAACGACCTCCCAGGCGTTATGCGTAGGTTGTCTTAATAAGCTCAGAAGCTTGGCCCACCTGCCTGCGCCGGTCGACCAGCTCGCTCTGAATCGAAATCGCTACTTCTCCCGGATCGAAGCGATGGCTCCGAGTTGTTGTGAGTTTTTGATCTTTCTGGCCTATTACTTACGTTAGCCAATTCATGATGGCCGCCCGGCTCCTTGCGATTTCTGATCACCCAGACTTTCCGTGTTACAGCATCCATTGGCAAATCTTGTGCTATTGTTCCGAGGTTGATTTCCTCAAGCAGTCTCGAAATCAACTCATCGAAACCAAACGCGAGTTTGGCATAAGAAGAGAGCTTGACATGAATCGCGGTCCAGATTCCACCCGGCTGATCGAAGCTCTCCATGGTCGCGACTCTAGTAAAAGAACATTGACATTCAACCACGTTGAGACTTTGGAAAGAAAATCAAACATGGGATAGTCGGGAATGCGCGAAAGAATGATAATCACCCGGGATCGGCGTGAGTTTAGAAATTTTCGATCACTCTTCAAAGTCAAATTCAACAACAGAGGAACAGTGGGGCGTCAGTGAGCCCATTATCACAGGCTCGAATGAGATAAGCTCAAGTTGATTATAATTTTTATTATTATTAGTTATTTATTTAATCATACTTTTTAGGATTTATCTATTAAGGTTTTTATGATTTATCTCTGTTTGGGTTTTTTAGGCTTTATCTGTTAGGATTTTGTGGCTGCCCTGAGCAGGTGTGCTGTTAATATTATCAACCGAAAAATCTACATGTCTCGTATCGAGGCTCATACCTGATAAAATAGCCTCTTGAGCGTGACCAATACTCATCAAAATATACACCCATTTATGTTCCAATAGTTCGAGTTACTCTTATTCTCTTATCTGAATAACTATTAAAATTACAATTCTAATACATGTTATACGAAAAACCATCAAAATCTGACCCGACACCTTTTTAAATATCGGCCTCACAAGATGAGTCGTCTTCTCAAAGCTCACGTACACGAAATAATATTCCCTCGGCAAGGGTAGGCTACTTCAAGCGATGGTGGAGATCACCACTAAATGGGTTACTCCGCTAAGTGCATGTCACGATGATCTGATGTAAACACATACTCGAGTAAATTCGTGATCCTACTTGAATGTCTAAATGCCAGTTCCATGTCTCGAGTCATCATGACTCCCTCACATACAAGCCATGTATGAGAAAACACCATTTCAAAAGCAGAGACTTGTTGTTCTCAAAAAATACCTCACAGGAGTTTGGTAAAAATAGGACACCTCAGAAACGAATGTGTTTGGAGAACTAAGCTTGATCATGGTCCTCATCCCAGAAATGATATTTTTGGGCCAGATCCAACCGTTCCTCAGGAGAAAATCATCCTGTGAAATTCCTTTCGCAATCATGTTCGTTTTTATTTTAATTCATGTCATGCCTCACACCTAATTTCTAGGTTAACTTGATTGCATATGAATGCATTATGTCATTTCAACACTATCCAACCAATATATCGATATGCATATATTATCAAATTTACAATCCCACCATGTAATTGACAATATCAACAACTCCCCAGATTAACTCCTTGAGCAATTCCCAATATCATCTCCATTAGCTGCAAACACGATTATATTTTATATAATTATGTCATTGTGTTAACACATTATAATCATGTATTAACCTATCTATTTCCACCTGACTCAAGTCATTCATTTCAGCAATTTCAAGCACCTTGCATGGACATTTTGGTCAAATTCCACCTGAAACCTTGGAATTTGTTTTTAACAGTCCCAGAAAAAGCAAGTGGAAATTTTGTCAGAGTAGGCCCTTTCATGAACTTTGTTTGCACTTTTTGAAAGCCGATTTCCATGGCCATTTAGGCCTCATACACAAACCTCCTGATTTATTATAAATTATGAAACAAACACCCAAGCAGTCCTACGATCCACGGATGCAGATAGGTTCCAAAATTTTCCCACGTTTAGGTCAGAGTTTGGGGCCAGATCAAAACACAAACCCCTCGGCCTCCCGAGCCAGCACAAGCATCACAAAACACTTATGAAGTGCTAAAGCAGTAGGATAAAACCCCTACCTCATGGAGTTTGTCAAAACTCCTAAAGCAAATCTTACAGCGTTGCCCTCAGGAGTAGAACAACTTTCCTTCTTATTTGAAGAAATCGATTAGTTCGATCCCCAGGGATCTTAGAGAAAGTCACTCCCTCTCTCTCTCCCACAAAAATCAAACCTAGAAAGCCGTAAATTTCTTCCCTCATCCTTCACGTTCTTGGCCTTTTGAATAAAGAAGATGATAAAACATTACTATTTTGTCCTTGTATCATTAAGAATTCAAAAAATGCCATCCATATCCCCCTTTCTTGGATTTTTGACACTTTGCATTATTTATTGATCCATTTCCATGTTTCTCTATTCATGCAACATGTGTCACATGAGTACATGTTATAGGTGACTTTGTCACATCACATGTCGTTTAAGCCCTACTAGATACTCGTGCCTCGACGATGCAAATTAAGCGTCACCGAATTCGATGATCGACATGTTAGTTAGATTTTCAAAGCGATTTCAGCGATTGAAATGGGTTTGTCAGTCAAGGATCCTGAAGAGTCTGGTTTCCTAAAAATTACGATTTTGCCGTTTTATAAATTGGAATTTTCTGAGTCACCATGAATTTTTGTTGGTGCCTATAAATGGCACCTTATGTTATTGTTTTATTAGACTTGATAAAATATTGAAAAATTAAATTCGTTTATTGTTGTTTGCTTTCTTCTTAATTTTATTGTTGTTAAGTATTTGACTAAATCGATTGATGCAAGACAAAAATAATAAGATCTCAAATCAGTTATGCTCGATGCAAATTGAAGTAGCACAAACCCTTGAGAAGAATAATAAAGTGAAGAAAACAAACAAATCAAATCAAGCAATTCTAAGTTTAATATTATGCAAGTCTACCACAAAAACAATAACATAAAGATATTATTATAGATACCAACAAAAAATCCTAATAAATAAATCTAAAAACCCCGAATAAATAAACCCTAATAAGATAAATCCTTATAAACCTTATGATTAAATCCTAAAAAATATGATTAAATAAATAACTAATAATAATAAAAATTATAATTAAACTTGGAGCTTCCTATCTCGTGCAGGCCTAGATGAGCACATTTCGTAATCCAAATCAGTTATACTTGTCTTCCCAATTTTGAAACATGCCATAGATCTAATAAACAACATAAGTGTGAGGTTTTCCCTTTTGTTTTTTGGTTTATTTTAAAAAAAATTTCTTTCAACAATTATTTTTTACGGTAAAATAACTTTTTTTTGAAAAGTGAATTTCTGAAATCTAGAGATTGTTTGATTTTTTTGTTTTTGAAAACTATTTTTTAAAAACACAAAAAACATTGTTTTGATTTTTTTTGTGACACCCCTATCTCGGGGGTCCCGTTGACAACCTGTCAACCCGCGGAATACTCGTGGATGTTGAGTAACCTGACACTACACCATCATGTCCCCTTTTTCCGGGACCCATGATTTAACGAAAATCGGGCAGAGTCTCCTTTGTACAGGGAGCTCTACCCAAAATATAACTTAATACGAATTATATGGCCCAATATTATACAACGACCACCCCGGGTCCACATAGGAGTAAAAATGGCCACATCAAAGACCCATTTATCATACTCGAAACATATAAGCACATGACTATAAAACCATATTCCATAAGAGTTTAAATTACATCACTCTTATAAGAATAAATACAACTCATATATATTTACAAAATATATATTAAAGCCATGTCCAAACTTTCTTCATATCTTATGATCCCAATGCGAATTGATAAATGCACGACACAATACTGAAAAGGGGATCCCGA
The DNA here is from genome assembly GCA_016808115.1 of Tetrastigma voinierianum. Classification (NCBI taxonomy): domain Eukaryota; kingdom Viridiplantae; phylum Streptophyta; class Magnoliopsida; order Vitales; family Vitaceae; genus Tetrastigma; species Tetrastigma voinierianum. The sequence goes on along the minus strand of JAEQBH010001660.1, from coordinate 573,252 downwards.
TAGCAGGGTGAGCAAGCCAGTAGTGATAATCTCCTACAGACTACTCCTACTAAGTACTTTTGTACAGTAGTCGCATAATCAAACACACATCCAGGTACGGCATACACATGTCTACACAGATAATACACATGCCGTAAGATGAGACTCGACTCCATGCACCCCATGCAGGAGCTCTACTTACCTCCCATCACTCGATATGTCATTTTGAGTGTATATCAGAGTGCATCACTTGGGCTAGATTTCGCATCATCGCCAGTTGTATTGATTGTCAGCGGTATTACCGATGACTCAGTGTCGAGCCCTCAGGCTCCATTGCGATCTTGAGTGTCAGTAGGTGACCGTCTGAGTCGATCCAGGCTCATCCACCGCGACACGTCCCCATCATGATAAATGTAGTAGTGTGTCTTCTTTGGGCAACATAACTTTAAGTATGATGCTCCCGGTCGTACCCGCATCTGAAGCCCCATGATCTCACTTGGTCTCTTACCTATCGTCTCGAGTTTCAACGACTCCTCGAAACATGCATTTTTCCATGAATGAAAACCATTTCCGAGCAAAGAATGTTTGTTTTTAGCGAGTGGACAACCCTCCAGGTGTGGTATATCGATTGGGCGGCTCAGGCGGTTGATGTTATGTGGACAACCCTCAGATGTATCAGTTGGGCGGACTCAGAAGTTGATGTATGGACCAACCAGCCGATGTATATCAATTGGGCGGACTCGACGATTGATGTGTGTGAATGACCCTCACGATGTTCTTAGTGGACACACTCAGATAAATAATATTGTTAATTGACCCTCGAACAATTCTCTCGAGAAACCACCTCATGCACTCCTCCTATTGTTAAAGTTTTGGTGCATATGGAATGCGACCGACATTTCATTTTCCTTAACTTGTCACGACTACCGTTTGGATGTTGTCATAATGCTTGAGCCATTTAACTTGACACCGTCTGTTGTTGATCTGGCAGTGTACTCCACGACACACCATCGAACACTTAACCACAGTGTCGATCTGACTATCACTCACCCGATGTTATCACGATGTTTTAGGTACATGTACAAGCATGATTATCATTGCCTATTCATACCATACTGCATATATAATGAGAACTATATGTGCATACATACTCATCATATTTATCCATGCATTATTTGGACATTCATATTAGGTTCATACAAATTCCAGATCAAAACATACCAATTCAAGCATACATGGACATCACAAGTCACTACCACAGGTAGCCAGGCACACATGATCTTAGGCTAATGGTGGCCTGATTTGTCCCGACTAGCCTCGGCGAGCAGCGTAATGGCCTCAATCATGCTCTGGCCATGTGTCATTTATTTGTCACACAATGACACCACCGAACCACTCAATCATGTTATTCATTTCCTAGTAATAACATACAAAATCATTTGATATGATGCATCTCTAAGCGAGTATCTTGGTCCTTTCACGGTTCATCAGAATATTGTGATGCAAACACACCCTGAAACCGAAGACATCGGTCAGGGACCAAAACCAAGCCTCGACCACAGTCAGGAATTGCTTTTACGAAAATAGTCGAACATTCACGTCATAATTTGTCAAAATAGTCTAGAAAATTCAACTGGCCCGTAAACGGTCTGAAATTCATGAGGATGTCAAAATAATTAAGTTTACTAAATTCTTACTCGATCGAAATTTGGGGGTAAGAAATTGCAGACTAAGTTCTGACCTTTCGACCTCTAAACCAATTCCAAACTATTAAATGATCTTTGACTGAAACAACACAAGTAGGAAAATTTCACTACCTCGTGGGTTGTGAAACTAAGAATTTGGTTGCCCCATACGTAGCTCTCATCGCATAGATCGAGCTTTGTCTTGACCGAGCAAAACCCTACGTTAGATTTTATTGAATCTAAAAAAGCAAAAAGAAAAAAAATAAAAATAAAAATCTGCCAGACTCTCACTTTGTCTCATAGTATGAGTTTCTTTTGATTTTATCCTTTTTATTTTATTTTATTATTCTTTTCTTATTATTATTATTATTATTATTATTATTATTATTATTATTATTATTATTTTGGATACATGATTCATATTGTTTCATTCGAATTACGTTTTACACACAGCCAAATTTATTTCTTTGATTCACTTTATTTTTAAATGAGGCTTGGCTCAGCCGTTCACGACTTAGGGTTTTGTAAAATCCTCGTCCACAGGCGACTTATCGCAGAGAAAATCATAAAATAGTGCGTTGTCTCGAGTGTGTGAAACTTTAAGGTCAGCACTAGATTTAGCGAGAACGAATTGCCATTGTGATCAGGATTAGTAGTAGAGATACAGAGAATTTAGTTTTTCAATAAAAAATTACAGATTACATTTAGAAAAATTTAATTTTAAGTTTTACATTTTCTTTTTAAGTTTAGTGTTCTCTGTATGATTTAAAAAACAAAAAAGTTGAGAAAATAAACATGTTCTTCTTGTTTTTAGGAACATAAAATAGTTTCAAAATATGATGCCTTATTTTTGGAAAATATATTTATTGTTTTCTTTTAAAATTAGGATAACTCCTTAAAAGACAGTCTAACAAAAATTACAAACTAACCTTTTCATTGAAATCCAAACATAAATACAAAGACATTCTTTCCAACAAAAAATTCTGTTTAAGTATTTAGTTATAATATGAAATTCAAATTGTACTAAAACCAAATTTCCTTTAGAAGAGTACAATTTCTTTTAAATGATTTTTTTTTACAAAATAATAAGATATTTTTAGCTCAAAATAAAATTAAAAAAAATAATGAAAGATTATATCTCAAAATTAATTTATTTTTTCCAAAAGGGTCCTTTTATCTAATCCACTTTTTCCTGAGACCATGTGCGGTATTTAACCTTAGTATTTTTTTAATAGATAATTTTTAGGCTCGTTTAGGATCGAGAAAAAATTTAGGAAAGAAAAGGAAAGTAAAGAAAGTGGAAGAAAAATAAAGTGGATTTTAAGCAATAAATTTTAATCCTTTGTGTTTTTCAAATTCATTTTTAATTGTTTTCTTTCTTTCTTTTTTTATTATACTTTGAAATCTAACATGAAAATCATTTTTCAAGTTATTGATTTTGATACAGTGGGATAGGCTTTTCTAATGCTATTCCATTGATGTGTATATATATATATATATATATATATATATATATATAACTCTTATATATATATATTTGCAATATTGCTATAACATCTTTGTTGCAAAATAAACATCAAATAAACGAAGATAACAAACAAGAAAAATAACAATATCATTGAAAAATTAAGAATCAGTGAGGACAGAAGAGTGAGTAAGAACCCCTTTCAGTTCATTATTTATGTGTTCATTTAGAATATATATATATATATATATGTATATATATATATATATATATATATATATATATATTGTAACGCCTCATCCTCGTCCGTTGACTCACCAGCTAACCCATGGACATTTGGCTAGAATGCCTGGGTGACCCAACATTTTTCACTTCCTAAAACGGCAGTAGTCTCTCAAATAGGAGCTCTACCCAAATACAACCTCGGTGACAAACCTCGTCTCCAAATGTGTACCAATATAATGTAGCTTATGATTTAAAACGGCTACTTGGGCTCCATAAACAATACTCAATATAAGAATAACTATGAATCCAACTATATACCCAATAGTTACAAGTAAGAGTTAATATGTTTTACCTTATACAACATATATCAAACTTATGTAGTTATAATACATGTAAATCGTGAACCAAAGCCACAACTCCTGGGCTTTCTTCTTCTAATCCTCGCCCCTGGGACGAGCCGTCCCGCACGCCCCCGTGACCACCGTAAAACTTCATATCCCCATTGCAGTGAGCTAATGCTCGGTGAGTGGAATCGCCCTAAGTGGGCTACTCACCACCTTAAGTGCGTACGTCTTAAATACCAAACGCACATTCAAGCAAATGCATGATCCTACCCGAATGTCTATACGACTAACTCAGATCCCAAAGGAACCTTCACCGACTACCTCACACTCGCCCAAGCCTCGACGAATATTATGTTTTATCAGACTACCCTCCATGTTTTATCGTGCGGACTCACCCTCCGATGTTTTAAATTATTGACCATCTCCGATGTTATATTTAGCGGGATCACTTCCTCCGATGTATATCAATCAGCCGCCCGACGCATTGATATATTATTTGCTCAGGACTACCCCTCCGATGAATATCAATTGGGTAACTCCGACGATTGATATTTTTTTAGTTCGACTACCGATAATTGATATTTGCATAAACCTCCGAACCGCTTTTTCTCTAGGACTCGCCTCACGACTAACTCCTATAAATCCTGCGGTATTGTTCCAGCTGCATATGGAATGCATGTATGTAAGACCCGAGAAACTCCAAATTATGTGAATAAGGGCAAATCAGAATTTCAATTACAAAATTGAAATTTTAGCTAAAAATCCATAATTTATTCTTCTAGATCTCAGATGACGAAACGTTTCACCGCTTTAATCGCTCTCAAACTAGTTAGCACGTAAAATTTCATAAAATTCTGAGACAGTCGAAGTTGGCACGTTTTTCGAGGCATCGCGCTTCGAAAGTCGTAGTGGATTTTCTCGATGCGACTTAAAGTCACATATAACAAGTACTCATGTACCATAAGTGTATGAGTAGAGAAATGATGAAATGGACGGCCGAGATAGTGCCGGTCAAAACTGTAAATGAAGGGACATATTAGGCATTTTGATTTTGATTTTAAGTCACAAGGTGACAAAATAGCAAATGTAATAATCTTCTTCTATTAAGTCAAGAGCAAAACGTGAATTTGGGGAGGATTTTGACAGTGAACATGGGTGCCGGCTTAGAGAAATTTAGAGAGAGAGAATTTCTCTCTAGAATACACGCGATCCAACCGCTGGCGCGTTTCTGACAAGTGAAGAAGAACTCGGCTTCACGAGGGCTTCGCTGGTACCGGATTTGTGAGTTTTTGACAAACCCAAGAGGTAGGGTTTCTCCCTACTTGAGTTTTATTCCCATTTAAGTGCTTTAAATGTTCAGCTGGATTGAGTAGCCGTTATACGCTGACGGTCCCAAACCTTGGGAACCTAATTAATATGGAATTTTGAATGAAATGGTGCAGCCGTGACCTAATTGCACGGCCGCTGGGGCGTGAAATTGTGTGTTTATATGTTAAATCACGAGTGATTAAATTAGCCGAATGGTCATGGAAATGCGTTCACAAAGTGAACCGATGAATGGTTGTGTGTTTGAAACCATAAAACCTAGGTGCTTACCGTCATAGAATAGTACAAAACAGGGCTTTGTGCGGTGTTTGGCCGAGTGATTCAAGTCGAATTGTTTCAGAGCCTGACCACAAATTCCCAAATGAATAATTCGATGTATTAGTCAGATAATTACATAACATGATCGTGACGAATTATGCGAGTATATTCACGTTTATATATTTGCATGTGATTAGACTGTATTGGAACTCGCATTACATGATTCATGCAAATCGAACACCCTAGGATTATAGGAGTGAGTGCATGAGGACGAGCCCAGAGAATGGTTCTGGAGGGCTGTCTAAAAAATGTTAAATTATCGTGAGGGTAGTCCAAACTAAAAATATCAACCTGAGGCTCCAATTGATATATATACATCTGAGGGTTGTCCACAAATAAACAAATTAATAATTTCATACGAGGCTTAGGCGAGTGAGGGAGCCTGCGAGGACCCTGGATCCGAGTCAGTCATGTGTATACCAAGTAGATCACGCATTCATCGAATGTGTGTTTAAATCGAACATCAAGACCGCACTTAGTGGTGAGTAGCCCACTTAGGCGATTCTCCTATCGAGCATTAGCTCTACTCCCCATCGTGGACCCCCTTTATTTTTACAAAGGCTGTGAGCGTAAGTAGGGGACGACTGGGCCCTAGGCTGAGGACATTAGAAGAAAAGCTCTGACAGGGTTTGGGCTTTGACCGATATTTACATGTATTAGAATTCTGGAGTATTTTAATATATGTTGTATAAGAGTAAAACATTTGAACTCTTGTAACCATTGGCATATAGTTGGATTCATAGTTGGTATGTATATCGAGTATTGTTTACGGGCCTGCAAGTGGCCGTATTACTCTTCGTGATCGATATATCGATGATATCGCGACCGTCGGGACAGATATGCAAGCCTTGCAGAGCTCCCGTACAAGAGACTCGCCCTATTTTCAAGCGGGCGCTTCAACCCGACATCCACTTGTATTCGCCGTCGACGGTAGTCAACCACCCCTCGATCGGGCGTCACAGCTTGCATCGGTTCTGGTGATATCGAATACCCCAGTGAGTTCTAAGCCAGATTCATCACCACTAGTGGTTTCCATGTGAGTATAGGTATATGGAAACCTATAGATTAAGGATTCGGGGCTTGTGTCTTAGTCGAAAGGAGAGCATCACCACTGTGTGGTTCGATGTCTCATTTAGGTATGATTACTTCCAGGAAATCACTGACAAAACTAGGGACACACACAGATGTGTTTGATGTGTTTTGTGTGATTTGAAAATTTTGTCAGGTGAAAAATATTCATAGCTTGAATGATATGTGATCATGTATTGTGTATGGTTTGTGTGCTTAGTGATTAGCACTCAGTGGAAAAACCATGCTGTGTTAGAAATTTTTAGAAGTTTTTACAAAGGTGTAAAACCTGAACAAAAGGGAGAAATAAATAAATTTTATCAATTTATTTTGGTTAGTGGATAATGAAATCAAATTTTAATAAATTTGATGTTGAACACTAGGTTAAAGGCCAGGAGCAAGGAGGCTTTGAGGAAATTCGGATCATTTTCCGTAATTAAATGAAAATGATAATAAACAAAATAAATTTTGTGGAAATTTATTTGGTTTATTGAGAAAATGAGAAAATATATTAAGGTGGAGAAAAAATTCTCGGGCAGTAAAGGTAGAGAAATTTTTTTTTTTACAGTGAAAAGCTGGAAAAAATAAAGTGAAGAAAATAAATTTTATAAATTTATTTGGTCATGAGGTGAGGAAAATAATTTTCTAAGGTTTTATATGGTGTAAATCGAAGAAAAAATAAATTTGCAAATTTATTCGAGTGTTAAAGAAAATGAGAAAAATATGTATTAATATTTTTGTGAATTTTTCCAAAGAGTCGGAAATAATGGAAATAATACTGAAAAAAAAAAAAAAAAATTGGTGCAGAACCGTTCTTTTCGCTTCATCAAGCCAAATTATATATGAAAAAAAAACTCAGACAAGTAAGAGAAGGGCTATAGAAAAATTGTAGTGAAACAAAATCTCAGACAGTAATACCATTTTGTATCAAGCAGAGAGGAAGGCTCAAGGGTCAGCTATCTCTGCACAGGAAGGATTGTATTGCAAACTTAGTGTGAAGTGGGTTGGAATCTCAGATCATGTACTCGAGAAAGGTGTATCGCACACGTTGGTTGGCCGGCAATCAGGACAAATACACTGAGCAAAGTGGCTACGAGGCGTGGACCGTATCGCAATACGCTCAAAGTATCGCAGGACAGAGACAAGGCAAAAGGCCGGGCCGCAGTAGCAATACAACACATCAAATTCCTGTGACACTAAGGCCGCTTATGCTCGCAGATGAAGGTAGCCGGCTCAGCACGGGCGTCGCCGCACACGCCACACCGACACTGTTCTCACAGGCTTCTGCACTACCAGCTGGGGCCTCGCAGGACACTGGCGAGGGCTCTCACTATTTAGGCGCACTAAATGGGGATTTGCGGAATAAAATCAATTTAATTGAAACAAAATCGGATTAAAACTAATCCTAAAAATCTCAAATAAACAACTACTTAATTCTATAAGGTATGAAAAGAGTCACTGGGGTGGATGTGGATAATTATTCACAAAACAGCTTGCATTCAAAGACAACATTTGTGAGCTGAATGCTGATTTGTCCAAGAGCAATGTGTAGTATAGCTCGATTTCTCCATACATCATACATTTCACTATCTAACACACCATATTCCTTTTCAGACAAATGGGTCTAAATAGCTGCATTTTGTAAATTTTGGGTAATTTCTTAAGATTTGATTGTTTTTCTTTTCTAATACTTCACAACCATTTCAAGACTGCACTCGCTTCTATAGACAGAAAATGCAAGCCTTCCAATGTAATTGCATCCGCCCTTCAAATCTAACAAAAATTTCTATATCCTTGATTAGATCGCAACACTGATCAAGATCCTTTTATCGACTAAGGAGAAACCTCTCGATCAACTAAATTGATACATCATCTAATTAACTTCACCATGAGCAAATTAGTGATCTATCAAAGTAAACTTTTCAGAGTTCATTAGTTCCAAGATATTAGCTCCAATATACCCCTAAGTTTACCGCTCTTACTCCCTCGTAGTTTCCATCTCCGTGTCACCTCGTAGGGCCCCCGAAATTAGAGCAAAGATACAAACTTCTTTTGGGTATAAGCTACTCATTATTCGAACACCATTATATGAACAAGACCAATTATATAAATTCGATTCAAACTCCACAAAAATAACTCGAAACCGCAAATCTCGAATGTTCAACAATTAAACCCCAACCTGTAGGTGTTTAATGTTCCATTACTGGACTCACTATCCCTAATCAAATCAAAAGGAATAAATGAAGAAAGAAATCAAGCAGTAGCGTTATAAAAATCCATATTTCAGCTTCAATCTTCTCCTCAGTCAAGAAGAAATTGAATTTCTCGAGTACAAAGACCGAAATCTCTTCAATAGAAATAAAAATCGCTTCTAAAATTACTCTAAGATCAATTAAAAATAAAAATCCTAAGAAAACTAAGAAAATGGCGCTTTAGAGAGAAACCCATGAGAGAGAAAAAAAATCCAAATTTTAGCTTCAATCTTTGTCTGAACATTAGTGAAATTTGAATCTCTGATGTACATCACCGAAATATCTTCAATAGAAATAAAATCATGCAAAAAAATTACCTCGTATCTAAAAGAATCAAAATCAGAAAAACCCAAAAATTTGGGCAGTTTAGAAAGAGAAACCCCCCATGAGAGAGGCTCTCCAATCTTCCCGCCTCGCCTTACCTAAAAAAACGAAGATATATGGTCCTAGGGAAATGGGCTATGGAAATTAGTCAAAAAACTCACTTTCGGCCTTTCAAGTTTCGCAAGATTTCGGTCGCGATACGTAGTTTTCTGTCAGCGACACCATTTCGTCAGCGACATCGGTCACGACATACTCTCCTGTCACAACATCGGCCACTTAGCTGATACTCTCCCCGGTCGCTACATACCCCTGCCGCGACAAATTTTCCTCGACAAAGAACTCGGTTTTTTCTTCTCTAACTTGCCTAGGCCATAACTTCTTCTGCTTTTTAACTCCTGATTTGGGCGTGTGAGTACTCGTTGAAAGCTCTTGAATGTAGAATGCAGCCATGAGGGAATTTGAACCATTTGATGTTCCATATGGTACATAAAATTAATCTTCCCAGTAGCGTCGTGAGACTCTGGGCTGACTCTTCTTTTGGAATATATTACCATTTCTTTGCCAAATCACTTGCTTTCATCAATAATCCTACAAAACCAAGTTTAGAGGAAATTTTATGAGTTTTACATGAATATGGATATAAATGCACAAATAACATGTGAAATGAACTTCAAAACATAGATGAGTTTTGCACTCATCAGGCTCGCGACACTACGAGCCCGGGCCACGATACGCCAGTCACGCACCTACGCCTACTACACGCACGCTGGCCCTGCGGCGTCAAGAAGTTGGGCCACTGGTCACAGGCAGGCACCCGCCAGTTTTTCGAATTTGCTTCGACTTGATGTTGAGTCACCGTTTGAACCCGGTTCATGAACACTGTTCATCACAAATTTTTCCGAAAAAAATATTTATTAAATTAAAAAAAATAAAATAAAATCAATTAAAATTAGACAAAATTTTCGAAAAAAAAAATTTTCAAAAATAAAATTTTCGAAAATAAAATTTCGTTGAAACAATATTTTAAATGCAAATTTCCATTGAGTATGCACTTAGTTATGTATGATTAGTGTCTCGAGGATGTGTTTATGCCTTAGAGATATCGTAGGATTGTATTAACTACCATTTGAAACGTGATTGCAATGTGAGTTGCAGAGGAAACTATATGCATGGTAATGTGCATAGGGAAAGGTGAATGCTAAGGTTAGGAACTATGACCTATAATAGATTGGATAATTAAATGAACAAGAAAGTTTAGAATTTTATAGAAATAAATGAATTGAGTGGTTGGAATTTGAAGACCACTTAGAAATGAACAAAGTTAGTTCATGGTTGTCAAGGCGCTATTAGTAATTGGCACCGCATTACTAGTTAGACTCGAATGAAAATTAAATGACTCTTTTGCCATTGAACTCGTATAGATGGCTAGTCGAGGACGAGGACGAGAGGGCGTCCACGGCAGCACCGGCTCACCACCGAAGACTACCACCGCCAAGATTCATCACGGCCTCAGAGAGGCCGTAGTGGGTGTTGCGCTGGCCGCTATCGCACGTGCCAGAATAGCGCAAATGGAGCAGATCCTAGTAACCCTGTAGGCTTGGGACGCACCATCCGACATTCACTGGGGAGGAGATCCAATGGTGGCCACCTACTGTCTGGGCGCAACCCAGAAAGTGTTAGAGGCTATGGGATTACCCGATACACGATCAGATTAGGACTAGCCGCGGTTCCGGCCTAGAGGTCGGTGACCTTATGAGCTCAGATGTGAGTTCCCAATTCCTGTGGATTGTGGCTAGAATAGGATAATATGTCGAGGTTGCGAAATGGAGATCCCCGGACTCTACTTACGCGGACCCGAGGATCACGGACATGTCGAGTTAGACGTCATCCTCGGGATGGATTTAATGTGATACCTTTATAGATCGCTATCGGGACCCAGAGTTTAGAGGCACCCACACAGCATCATCAGTGATCACGGTGCTCTGTGGCATGATATTCGCCCCGCACAAGATAGCAGTCCAAAAAGCCAGACGCTGAATGCCATGCCTCACTTTATATTTATAGCAGAATCTTGACTTTATCTGATCTCTGAAAGGTGCAAAGTATGTAAGTTTTCCTAAATGAGCTACCCACCACCTCCTGCTAGAGTGGTAGTAGACTTCTGAATCGAGGTTGCTGTAATTCATGGTACTTCACCCATCTCACGACCAAGAGACAGATTTGGCACCAAATAGCGTCGCAGAAACTCAAAGTCCAGCATGTGGAGCTATCGACAAGGGATTCATTGTAGGACTCCACTTCATCATGTGGCGCTCCTGTCACAGTTGCTAAAAGTGAAGGATGTCTCACCGTATCGACCATAGCAATAGAATAGGTTACGATCAAGAATCTGCAGACTCCATTAACAAGATTGATGATTTGTTTGATCATTGAGAGGAGCGAGTCTACCCTAAGATAGACCTTCGTGACCGGTTACCATCGCCTGAGGGTTGTGAATACGATATCCCTAAGACAAATAAGCAGGACAAGCATGGCACTTTCGAGGTTACGCAAGTGATGCCCTTCTGACGACGACGCGCCAAATGGACATTCATGGGATCTCATGCATGGATATTCCAACCCTATCTAGATCGGGCTTTGTCGAAGCTCCTCGTGGATGACATTTTGACCCTACCCCGGCCAGAGGAGCATGAGTATCATTTGAGGATCAGGTTACACCGCCGAGAGACCATCGCTTGTACTCAAAGTTCAAGAAGTGAGAGTTTTACTACCGAGGTGAGATTTCGGGACACGTGGGTGTCAAGATCGTGGTGTCACGACCCGCAGAAGGTTGAGGCAGTGATGAGTTGGTAGAGACCGAATGTCAATCTACGAGATACGGTTCTCGATCGGGTCGTATTACAGAGGATCCAAGAATGGGTCAAGTTGTCCATTCGTATGTGGATTGTGGATTTCGCCTACGGATAGCTTGACTCCATGGTCATGCAGCTCCCGACCATGTAGAGAGAGATCGAGGGATACTGAACACTCTGGATACGGTACAGAAGTAGAGGAGGAACAAATTCTCTTCTAGTTCGGAAGAGGTAAGACTTCGTCACATGAGTTTCAAGACTGTACAGGATGGGGCTGCTAGTCAGCAGAAGGTGTGATATGTTATTTCGCGAGCCAACCTCGGGCATATGAGAGACTCGGGATTGCTCCCGCAGATTGATCCTGTGATTCTCGGGGATGTGCGGAGTCTCCGAATTAGCCAGAGAATGTAGAGAGTATTACGCTCATTCCTCCACACCTCAAGACGAGTCAAAGGAACCGCCTTTGGCTTTGGTGCTATACACTCCCAAGAAGATGATAGGCCGCAGGGGCGAGTGTGGATCGAAGTCAAGGATGCATCAGAAGGCGCAATGGAGCGAGTGGACCGTGGGGGTGGTAGACCTATTGGTTGTTGATGTCGGATCGATACGGATGAGTCGACGACCACCTGGGTCGTCGCATCGAGACCTTAGCCTGGGTCGGCCATACCGACACCATCGGATTGGGCTTAGAGGTTAAGGCCTTTAGAGAAGCCAGTATAGATGTTCTTCCCTAGGATGGTGAGAGTCGACCGGGATAGGCCTGGGATTAAGAGTGAGAGATCTCCGAGATTCGTCACTAGACCCCGGATGGGGTGTCACAAGATGGCATTATCATGTCAGGTGCACTCAGAATATCGCGTCGAGTCGTGTGTGGTACTGGGTGACGGGGCTATTCACCCACTCTCGTGAGTGAGGGTTGAGTTTGCTTTAAGACTACTAAATGAAGACTCTAGTTCGATTCAGAAATGACGGTACTGAGTGTGCTGCAAAGCAAAAAGGGCCTCGTAAATCCCCTCAGGTGAGAATCTGGAGTTAGGGTGTAAGAGACCCGGGGAGATATCCCAAATCTCTGTGTGAATGTAACAGGCTCGAAGTGTAAGCCGAAGAATTATGTTGCCCGAGATGAAAACACACGGACCGGTTATCATGTAGACTTAAAGTTGAATGATGTGAGCTCGAATGACTCGAGATTCGATACCCATCGAAATCGCTATTGCGTTGTCGGTAGCCATGGTGGCCTCTGTATATGGATGTCATTCATGACATGGACTAGGTTGACGTCCATTGACTTGTTGGCTGATTGTGACCTTGGGAAGGTCGAAGCTACACGCCAAGTAAGGCAGTCGTGGTTGCGTAGCCGGATTATGATATATATTGAGACATGCTACGAGCATGCGTCCTAGATCATAAAGGTAGCTGGGAAGAGCATTTGCCTTAGTGGAATTCGCCTACAACAATAGTTATCAGGCGAGTATACGAATGGCACGAAATGAGGAATTGTAGGGGAGGCCATATAGATCACCGTTATGTTGGACCGAGGTGGGAGAGAGCTCCACTCACCGGGTCCCTGATTCGATTAGAGACACCTCCGTGAAGGTGAGTCGATACAACAAATAGCCTCACCCGCCGTGAGCGCTAAGAGCTACGTGATGTGCGACGTCGCACCCTTAGAGTTCGGTGCTCGGGGATCACGCCTCTCCTTGAAGGTGATGCCTAAGCAGGGAGTGGTCAGCCCTGAAGCGCAGTAAGCTATCACGAGGTTCATTTAACCTTCGAGATACCGAGAGATAGGCACGCTTGCGCGACGGCTACGCTATCGCCCAGCATGTCAGGTGTCCATCACAGGTGTTTCACTACTCCATGTCTGAAATATACCCGCATCCAAATTTCATGTGGTGGGATCGGGGACGCATCGAGTTGACAATGGATCGACCTTCGAGGATGACTAAGGTGCATTGTTACTAGTTGCGGATCGTGCCTTGCGACGCAAAAACCGTGAGGCTAGTGAGAGTACTACGGAGGCACTATGGAGTGGAGGTCCACGTGGAGCGTGACACGATACCGCTTCACCCATCCCTTCTGCTTAGATGAAGGTAATGAGTTTACCGCTTAAAAATTTAAATGACTGCTTACATGCATGGTAAATGCACGCATGACATGTATGTCGACAGATTGTCTAGGAATTTCGGGATCTAAATTCCTTTAAGGAGGGGGAGAATAAGACCTCGAGAAATCCAAATTATGGAATAAGGGCAAAATCGTAATTTCGATTACAAAATTGAAATTTTAGCTAAAAAAATCCATAATTTATTCTCTAGATCTCAGATGACGAAACAGATTTCACCGTTTGAATCGTCTCAAAAAATCTAGTTAGCACGTAAAATTTTGTATCATTCCAGACAAATATTGGCACGTTTTCATCACGCCGGTGCCGTAAATGATTTTCGATGCGACGAAAGTCACATATAACAACTACTCATGTACCATAAGTGGTATGAGTAGAGAAATGATGAAAATGGACGGCCGAGATAGTGCCGAATATCAAAACTGGTAAATGAAGGGACATAATAGGCATTTTGGATTTTGATTTTAAGTCACAAGGTGACAAAATAGCAAACTGTGCCAATCTCCTTCATTAAGTCAAGAGCAAAACGTGAATTTGGGGAGGATTTTGACAGCTGAGTCATAGCTGGGTGCCGCTTTTCAGGAGAAACTTCTGCAGAGAGAGAGAGCACTTCTAGAAATACACGTGATCCAACCGCTAGCGCCTTCGACAAGAAGAAGAACCGCTTCTACTGAGAGGGCTTCTCAGTGGTGTACCTATTTGTGAGTTTTTGACAAACTCCAAGAGGTAGGGGGTTTCTCCTACTGAAGTTTTATTCCCATTTTGGCGTTTACAAATGTTAGCTGATTTGAGGTCGTTAGGCCAAGCCGACATTCCAAACTCGGGAATGTAATTAATATGGAATTTTGAAATCAAAATGGTGCAGCCGTGACTGACCACAGCTGCTTGGGGCGTGAAATTGTTTGTTTATATGCTAAATCATGTAGTGATTGAAATTAGGCCGGGAATGGCCGTGAAATGCGGGTTCACAAAGTGAACCAATGAATGGTTGTGTGTTTGAACCGTAAAACCTAGGTGTCGTCATAGACCAGTAACACAAAATATATTGCGGTGAAATGTGTTTGGTCGAGTGATTCAAGTCGACCGTTGTGGTTTGATCATTAGCCCAAGTGAGCTAATTTCGATGTATGAGTTGTATAATTACATTACATGATTGTGTGATTTGAATTATGCGAAAGATATCTCAATGCTTATATATTTCTTCACAAGATTGGGATCGTATTGAACTCGGCATACATGTATTCCATATGCACCGAACACCCTAGGGATTATGAGTGAGTGCATGAGATGAGTCTAGGAGAAATGGTTCTGAGGGCTGTTTAAAATGTTAAATTACTCCGGGAGGGTAGTCCAAACTAAAATATCAATCGTCTGAAATGCCCAATTGATATATATACATCGGAGGGTTGTCCACAAATAAACAAATTAATAATTCTCAATAAAGCTAGCGAAATATGAGGGAGCTCTGGGTGAGGGACTCGAGGACTGAAGTCGGGTCATGTAGACATTCAAGTAGGATCATGCATTTGCTTGAATGTGTTTCTAAATTGGAACACGTGAATCCAGACTTGGTGGTGAGTAGCCCACTTGGGTATGATTATCCCACTGAAAATACCACCCTCGTCGTGGGACCCCCTTATTTTTAATGTGCACAAAGAGCGTAGCGAGTGTACGCCTCGTCCTAGAGGTCGAGATTAGAAGAAAAGCCTAGATTGCGGCTTCTTCAAGCTGACGATATTTACATGTATTAGAATTTGAGTATTTTAATATATGTCAGAGCAGGAGTAAAACATTTCAACTCAGAATCTATCGGATATATAGTTGGATTCATAGTCCAGATGTATATTAAGTATTGTTTATACCCAAGTGGTCGTATTACTCATGCCATCGATATATTGGATTATATTACTGCACCGCTGGGACAAAGATACGCAGATCGATTTCGCAGCCTCCCGCATGTGCGAGACTCCCCGCCCATTTTCCTCGGCGTATGCCGTAACCCGACATCCACTTAGCCCGTTGTGTCGACAGAGTCAACCGACCCCTCGAGATCGGCGTCACAACGTATGCTCAATTCCAATACGCTCTAATCACGAAAATATGTAAACATGCACATATCCACATAATATCCAATCACACAATTAAGGCATGTGAATTATATCATTTCAAACATCAAAATTAGCTCACTCGCTAATGATCAAACACGAAAGCAATTTGACTCGAATCACTCGACCATACGCATTTTCATGTAAAAATATATTTAACACTATTTCTCGAATAGTGAAACCCTGCTACTATTCCCCGAAAATCACAACTACCTGGGCTCACCTTAGAACTCCGCATTTCACTAGCCATTCCCTACTTAATTTCAATCAATATATGATTTATTACAAATTTGGTGAAATGAAATGACCAAACAAATTTCTCACTTGCTATTTGCTCAACATTTTAGTTTCCAAAATTCCGATCGTCAATTTATCCTGCTCGGGATCGATCAAACGACCCCTAACTACCTCATTCACTCCAAACATTTGTAAAAGTACTTAAACGGAATAAACGCAAGGTGGAGAAACCTCACCTCTCTGAGTTTGTCAAACTCACAAACTGATACCCACGTGACGCCCCATCCTACAGAGCGTTCCTTCTTGTGTCCCGAAGACTCGCGACTACATTAATCATTTTATATTTTTATGAGAAGCCGACCTTCTCACACTTAAAAGTCGCCATTTTCTTTCTTTCCAGCTTATCGTGATCTCTCCCACGTTCGCTCTCATTTTCATTTTGTAAGGGAAGATCACTATTCCATTTTTTTGTCCTTAGTTGACTTAACAATCTTAAAAAATGACTGCTATGTCCCTCTCTTCTCGCTTGACATTCTAAGCACTATCTCTTGCCATCCATTTTCATTTTTATCTACTCATGCCACTTACAAGACACGTAAAGACGCAGCGAAAGACTTTTGTTACATCAATCGCTTTTACTGCGACCGAACGTGATGTTCTCGAAACGTGTCGACCTCGAATGCCTTTAATTAATGGAATTCTTCGTACTAGCTAGATTTCGCGAATGATTCCAATCTGAAATCTGTTTTCATATCCGAGAGACTAGAGAATAAATTATAGATTTTTATAACCGAAATAACAATTTCAGAATCGAAATTACGATTTTGCCCTTTATTCCATAAATCGAATTTTTGGGTCTTACATATATATAGGTGAATCTTTAAAAGGGACAAAAGTAACAAAATTATAAATTTAATCCATTTCTAAACCCAAAAGGAACCAATATTTTTGTATCATTTTGATAAATTTACCTTTCTTTTTAACCGCTATACAAACTTGGACTTAATTTTCAAGTTTGTTCAAATATAATTTAACTATTATTAAGTCCAACATGTATAAAAGTTGTGTTAGAAACCTGAATTTACACCCTTTAAATTTGTTTAAATGCTAACCTAAAAGGTTAAGTCCCCAACATTTTTGGAGAATATTTCATGTGCTTGAAAAAGTTTAAGCAGTTTTTGGAGGCTTAAATTATATAGTTGTCTTTTCCCTTTTCAAAAATTAGTCCCCAACATTAAGTTGGCTACTTTGCCTACTTTAGAATAAGACGCTAATGAGACCATTCAAGGAAAATCGATAAAAATAGGTAATATTGGCAATATATCAATATTAGACCGACATGCAAGTGATATTCGATCATGAGACACACTTGCGGGTGGGAAAATTTTTTTATTCAAACTATCTGCGATATATCGACGATATATCAATGGCTTAAAATTAATGGTGATCATTCTACAAAGATAACCCAACGTCCGTATTTCACCTGATGATTTTTTTTTCAACCTGACCGAAGCTAGAGTGTATTGGGGTCGCTTCGCCTGAGATGGATCGTCATACCGGGTCCGTGTGCTCGATGTGACACTCCCTCTCGCAAAGACAAGAAAGAAGAAGGGTCTACGTGGGTTTCGCCTCGTACGCCCGATGCCTAAACCGCCCTCGCTGAGAGAAAATATATTAGACGCTAGAGGGCGAATGTTTTCACAAGGTGACCTTCACCGAGAGGGTGGCCCCATATATAGCGCATGTTTTCCCAATTTGACAGAAAGTCACGATTCTTTCCCATCAGATGGATATTATCTGTCGATATCGGATTTAATAAGGGATATTGAAGGAGCAGTTTATTGATAATTATCCTTCTTCCTTATTGGTGAGATCCGGTTTGATCTGCAAGATAAGTTGTTTATCGTGAATTATCCTATTTTCCGTGCTGGTGAGATTTAGTCGATTTACGACAAGATGCTATCGGGATTATCCTACTCCCTTATCATGCATTTTAATTGATTTACATCGCGCATCTCAATTACCCATGTTATCGCCTTTGGGGCGAGCAGATCGCAAGCTGTTACCGGGCGCTAGGTCGGGGTGTTTTATCATTTGCCTCTTCTCTGGCCCGCGAGCGAAGATGCTACGCCTATTTTTCAAACCCTATAATCACCCAAGTTTTCAAACATTTCCACCCATTAGTTTGACCATATGATGTACCAAGTATTCGAATCTACTTTCATCCAACTACCCGCATTTCATCCGAATTTAAAAGTATCCAACAAAAAGATATTTCTTTATTCAACTGCCGATTTGAAATCCTAACTCTCGATCCAACTATGATTGATCACAAATAGCTTTAAAGAAGATCTAATGGTCAGATTTTCACCAAAATTAAATCCAACGGTTAGAATTAAATTACAAATATATTTTGACCATCAAATGGCTTGTTTGACCAAAAAAAAAATTCTATAAATACATCTAAAATCATTCCATTTTATCACAAATTCTTTCTACTCATATCCAATTTTCATTTCACTCAAAAAAAAATTTCTTTGTTATATATCTCAAAAAAATGTGGAAATTTTGGTGTTTAAGGTTTGTAAGTTTCAAATTTCAACAAGGTTAATTAAGTAAGGTATGTATTTAAGGTTAATTTACTTTTAAATTGTCATTATTGTATTTATTTTTTGTGTACTTAATAGTTTTCCATTTATGTTTTGTATTTATGTTAACTATATATTAGCTTTATTTTATAATTTCATATTATATTATAAATTTAACAATATAATTTTATATTATTTTAAGGTAAATATCATATATAGTATATTATTAAATAATACTATGGTTTTATATAGTAAAATAAATTAATAGTAATGACTTTCTTTAAAATAACTATATATTAGTTTTATTCATAATTTCATATTAGATTATAAATTTAATGTGTAGAAATATATATTAGTTTAAGGTAAATATCATATAGTAGGGATATTATTACATAATACTATAGTTTTATATAGTATAATAAATTTACAGTAATGCTTTCTTTAAAATAACTATATATTAGTTTTATTTTATACTTCATATTAGATTAATAATTTAATAAAATATAAATATAAATTAGTTTAAGGTAAATATCATATATAGTATATTATTAAATAATACTATATAGTTTTATATAGTATAATAAATTTAATAGTAATGCATTCTTTTAAAATAACTATATATTAGTTTTATTTTATAATTTCATATTATAAATTTAATAAAATAGAAATATATAATAGTTTACAAATATCATAGTAGAGATGTTATTAAATAATACTATAGTTTTATATAGTATAATAAATTTAATAGTAATGTCTTCTTTTAAAATAATTATATATTAGTTTTATTTTTATAATTTCATATTATATTATAAATTTAACAATATAGAAATATAATAGTTTTATATAGTATTATAAATTTAAGTAATATAGTTTTATATTAGATTATATATTTAATTATAGTGATGTCTTCTTTAAAATAAATTCATATATTAGTTTAATTTGATAGTTTATAGTATGATACTTTCATATACAAAACCAATTAGTTAATTTAGTAATAATATATTACAATTAATTAACTTTTCATGTTAGTTAATATTTGAAATGAAGTTATATATTAGTTAATAGTATGCATATTATAAATTTATAGTTTCCTTTATACTTAAGCTTCATATTTTAGATTAGTTTAATTTAGTAATAATATATATTAATAAATTAATTAATCTTTCATGTTATTAATATTTTAAATTAAGTTATATAATAGTTAATATTATGTATATATATTATAAATTTGTGCTTTGAGTATGAAAATAAATTCATTTTTGAATTGTATAATAATATAGTTTATAAGCTCAATTTAATATGATGGATAGTGGAATATTTGATGCCAAGATTCAAAGATGTAAAATATCGCACACATACATGAATAAAATCTAAGATAAGATGCAATTACTACGGTTTTGTGATGCTGAAGTGGTGGATCACTGCTTTGGGAATTTTTCACCTATCACATTCGATTCCTAATTTAATACATGTGCCCAAATGCGCCTCTCAAAGTGAAACAAGAAATGAGGCAACTTTTAGACCAGGAAAAAGCGAAGAAAACAGCAGATATAGAAAAAATTCGCGCTAAACTTCTATTAATTTTGCAGCTTCATTTCTTCAAATATTATGTTCTATATATGGTGTTTTTTGTTCATCTTATAAACAAAACTAACTAATAAGGCATTGAACCTTAGCTATTCATATTTTTCTTGAAAGATATTCCTAAATATTTATAAAATTCTTTACTTTAATTATTTAAAGCTCACCATTTGTTCCCGAAGAAAATATGGAAACTTTTCATCGAAATCACGCAGAATGGAACCACAATAAGGTGAATCAACCGACCGATCGATCCATTTCGCTCAGTTCACTGGATCACTGGTCAAAAAATAGGGTTGGTCCGATTCGCTTTGCCAAAGTAAGCTAAAAATATTAAAATAGATTATTGGTAACCTATATACTAACCCATTTAGAAGCATGCGTCAAACCAAGCAGTTAATCTAACTCCATTTATATTCGCCACTTTCGTCCACCATATGTGTTACAAGCCAAAACAGGCTAAAACCTTAAAAAATGTTAAAAAAATAATTTTATAAATATTGTCATTCTTCAAACAAAAATAAATAAAATATAAATATATATTAATAATTAATATATAAATGATTTAATTTTTAGATATTATTTGCAAACTTTTTTTTGAAAAATAATGATAAACAAACTTAAATAAATAAATAAGAAATAACAACATAAATCATACTTTCTATTTTCTTCTCACAGATTACATTTTTCTTTTATATATGATTGCATATTTTCATTTTTAAATTATTAAAATTTTAAAATATTAACAAATAAACTTCTTTTATATATGAAATAAAAATACTTTTTTTTTCCCAAAATGGCCCTCCTTTAATCCACCAGGGAGATGGCAAGCCTGGAGTAGTATTTACAGGTTTATTATAATTGACAGTTATAATTTTTCAGTATTAATAAAAATATTTAATTTAAGAACTGAATTAATTTTTCTGACGGCGGTATATTATTGAATATCAATGTTCTTCATAAAGTTAATGTATTCGTTGGTTCAACCATAGTACTTTTCCAAAAAGAAAACAAAGAAAAAAAGAAATTACAATAAATTTTAAAAATATTTAAAGTATGACTTCTTTTTTTTTTTTTCAAAAACAATAAGAACAAGAAAAACAAGTTGGTTTCTATTTTTTTTTATTTTGCAAAACACAAAAAACATAGAAAACATTAATTTCAAATAACAAAAATAGTTTTCAAAGAACACAAAAATTATTTTCTTTGTATTTATAAAAACTATTCTTAATAACACTTTTCAAAAATAGTAAACAAAGATGCCCAATAACAGTAGGAAAAGAAAAAATAAATGTCCTTCGGGGAAGATATAAATTGTATTTAATTTTCAGAAAATCCAATGCAGAAAAAGAAGAAAAATTATTATTATTTTTATGTTGGTTTACAGATAAAAAAAATAAAAAAATAATTAAAATTAAATAAAATTTATCAATTTCTAAATTACATCATGGAAAATGTGTGAAAATAATATGAAAATAGGTAAAAATAATGATCAATCTTGTTCTCTTTTTTTTTTTTTTTTATTTTTTTCTTCTGCTTATCCTCTAATTTTTATTTTTTTTTAAATTTTCCCTCATACTTCAATCAATTTACAAGATTAAAGTCCATATATATAAGACTTTAACTCAACACTATTAAAACCTTTTTCTTAAGCAAGATACGCTAATCATAGTTGAAAACGATGTATCTTACGTAGTTCGCAAGGCTTACTACAACCTTAAACCGAACAATATTTGATGAAAAGTTGGGTCGTTGCATATTTCATGACATATCAACTTCTACTTTCTTCCACTAATTTTTAATACTTGGTTTGAAACTTGGAAAACACTAAGAAAATAAAATAAAGAGAAAAAGTGGAAAAATAAACAAATTTAGAGGAAAATAAAAAATAGATTTGAATGTAATAAATTAATTTTATATGTCTATTTAAACTCATTTTATCTATTTCTTTCTATTATATTTGATTTTTTTTATATTTTTCACCTGAAACCAAACATGAGAAAATCATTTTCTTTTTTCCTTTCAAGCAAATATCCAACACACAATATATATTTCATTTTCATTTTTGATATTTTTTTTGTGAAAAAAAAAACTTTAGGATATGTTTAGAAAAAAAAAACATGAGAGTGAATTATATTGGGAGATAATGACAAATTTAGGAGAGGAACTTCCAGACTATTGGTATATGTTTTTTTTTTTTTTTAAGTTTTAGTAAATTCTAAATTATTATTTTTTGAAAATATTATAACAAATATAAAAAATAAAATCATCTCAAAATATTTAATAGAAAATATGAAAATATTGAGATGAGAATCCTCTGATTCTCAAATAAATATTCAATTTAGAAAATTCTACATAATTGTTATTGTAAAATTGTATTCAGAAAAACCGTTGATAACTTTTTGGAAAACGGTCACTAAAAAAAGGACCGTTACTGATATTTCTGGAAACCTGAAGGGAGAAAGTGATATTATCAGAAACGTTAAGGGGGAGGCAACTGATATTTTCTCTTCCTCCTGCTTTTCCCAGGGGTTCTGCTCCATGGGGCTTTTCTGTCTTTGACTCCGAGTCACTTGGTGGAGAAATCAATACCAAACGATGTCGTTTTTTCATCAGCTGAATATAATGGCCACAATCATTTGAATGACGATTTGATGCCCTGAGCTTTGACAAACAGAGTTCCCTGTGAAAAGAACAAGTGATCAGTTTCAGCATCATTCAAAGACGTTTGAAATTCTTCAGTAGCATCTCGTCTTTTTGTTCAATCTCTCTCTCTCTGAATCAAAGGTATATTACTATATTTACTCATTTTTTCTATTTTCTGTACATATTTTTAACTGAGTATCAGCATTATTTGATTCTCTTTTGAATCTGAACATGTATATAAATAGCTGCATTTTGTATTGATTCTGATGACCCAGATAATTTATCATCTGTTCTCATGTTTTTAGTTTGAAAATTTTCATCCTTTAAGTAGATTTGAGTATCAATAATAAAGGTGGTTTTTGGCCTTTGATGGCTGTTAAAGTGTAGTTCATTAGCCTATTTAGGTGGATACTGGAAGAATCGGAAGCAATTGTTTAAGCATTGTGTTATTGCAAGTGAATGGGGAATTTTTCTTTTCCCTTTTTAAATTTTATTTGTTTATTTTCTTTTCAATCTTCAAAATGATACAGCTGAACTTCCCCACATGCTTACTTATAGAATCCTCTTAATGAGTGATAAACAAACCTCATGTGTAATGGGCATATCCTACACATACCCAACAATGAGAGACCAATCTAATCGAACATCGACAACAATGTAGAATGAATTTTTATCTAGAGTTGCAGTTCAAATGTTCATTTTCAATTTGGGTTAGTTTCTTGTTGTTTGAAATGTGGGGAGCCCTAATCTTTGTGGTTTATTTACGATTACTGTTTGAATTCAATGAACTCTAGACAAACGCTGGAACTCAATTCTTCAGTTGACTACAGTTACAATGGAATTTTCCTGATCAGTATTTCAATGTATCTTTAATCGAGCCCTCGACTTTACCTCTTCTTAAGAGTTTTGATAAAATAATGTCATTTAAAAAAAAAAAACCAACTATAATACGTTTTTTTAAAATGCGAACAGTGTGTCCTCATCAAACCGTAGTTGGTGACTACGGTTTTAAATTTTTTTTAAGTTAAAACCATAGTTGTTGACTACGGTTTTAAGCTTGAAGTTAAAGCTATAGTCACCAACTACGGTTTTCAGCACTAGTTTGAGCAATATTTTAAAAAACGTATTATATTGGTATTTAAAAAAAATGTAATATTTTGGGACAAAACTCTCTTACTAATGCCTATCGCTTTTGAGGCTGAGCAACCAACTTTGTGGCTTTGCATGTATCAATTTGTGGCAGCCTTTTAAGTAAGCAACCTAATTGGTTATAATTGCAGAGAATGGCAAGTAGCAAGACCAGTTCTATTAGAAAATAACAAGAGGCCAACCACGGTCTTCATGTTAATGTTCAAATTACTATTAAATGGAATCTTTGCTCCTTAAACTACAGTCTAGGCCGGACAATAGAACATGTCTCCATAATCTTCATATGCAAAAGCTTTGATCAACGTAGATCATTAGTCGATGTCATGTTGATACCATTTATATAATCTTATCTTTTAATGGCAGTTTGGTGCCATTTATGGAAAATCTTGAATTCTGATTTTACAAAATTTTTCTCATACCACTTGTGAAGTTCCTGGCTATTATTCCCTTGTGAATTTATCATCCACAGAAACCTTTTCATATTTTACTTCTTCTTTCTACCACCTTAAATTACTATTTCTTTGGCACAGAAGAAGAAATACAATAACTAAGATGAGAATTAATGGACAATTTATCACTGGGGAGGAACAACTGAGAGTAAGAATAGCAAAGGCTTTTGAAGCTATGCTGGCAGACTCTGGTGAGTGGAGGGCAAACCTAGAAGGGTTGCACTTCTCAAGGCTTAATGCTTTGGAAGCTGATAACCTGGAGTTGCAATGCATGGAGGCAGAAGTGATCAATGCTCTTAATGATTTGAATGGAGACAAAGCCCCAGGACCGGATGGGTACACGGTGGCCTTTTGGCAATCTAACTGGGGTACAGTTAAGGAGGATGTTTTGAAATTGTCTAAGGATTTTTTTGAGACATAAAAGTTCGTGCGTAGTTTAAACACTACTTTTATTGTCTTGGTGCCAAAAAAATTTAAGGTAGAGGATCTAAAGGATTTTAGACCTATTAGTCTAGTGAATAGCTTGTATAAGTTAATTTCAAAAGTTTTAGCAAACAGACTAAAAAAGGTGATGAGCTGTTTAGTCAATAAAGCTCAGATTGCCTTCGTGGAGGGGAGGCAGATTCTCGATGCTTCTTTAATAGCTAATGAGATCATAGATTCTATGGTAAAGGAAAAGGAAACATGCATCCTTTGTAAGCTGGATATCGAAAAACATGACGGATGGTTGGGAATTTACTCTTCACGGTTCTTGACAAATGGGTTTTGGCGCCAAAGTGGATTTCATGGATAAAATGGTGTATTACCACTGCTTCCTTCTCAGTCCTAGTAAATGGTAGCCCTGCTGGTTTCTTTAGGAGTTCAAGGGGGCTAAGACAAGGGGACCCATTATCTCCATATTTGTTTGTCTTGGGTATGGAGGTTTTCTCCATTCTTGTTGAGAAAGCATCTGCTAGAGGTTTCCTGTCAGGCCATAAGTTTGTGGGAAGAAGTGAGGAAACTTCAAAATTTTCATATATTGTTTGCTGATGACACTCTTGTGTTGAAGACTCAGAAGATGACTCTTCCCTCTGGCTGGATTTGTTGTGGTTCCACGCACTACGGGTTGAGAATAAACTTGGAGAAGAGTGTCATTATGCCGATGGCGGGTGGAAAATGTAGACCATTAAATGCAGGCTTGGTTGCAATGTGGGGGCACTTCCTACAACCTATTTTGGTCTTCCCTTAGGATGTCGGCAAGCCTCTATTTCAGTGTGGGATGGAGTTGAAGATAAGTTTCGGAGAAAATTGCTTGATGTGGAAGAAGCGACTCATCTCTCAAAGGGGAAGGCTCACACTCATTAGGAGCACACTATCAAACCTGCCAATTTACCTAATGTCCCTCCTTCAGATGCCTAAGGGTGTGAGATCTAGACTTGAAAAAATTCAGAGGGATTTTCTTTGGGAGACGATGCTTCCGGAGAGGAAAGATTCATCGATTAATTGGAGCCAGTGCAGCAAGCAGCGAAGGGGGTTTAGGCATTAGAAGCCTACTTCTCATGAACAAAGCTTTGTTAAGTAAATGGGCTTGGAGGTTTGGTGAAGAGGATAACTCGGCTTGGAAAAATGTTATCAGTTTGAAGTATGGGACTGAGGAAGGGGTTGGTTTCGAAAACCCACAGAAGCGTCTTGGTTTAGGTTTGTGGAAAGGTATAAATGCAGAAGCTGCTAAGTTAAAACAAGATTGCGTTTTTTATCTTGGGGAAGGAAAGAGAATCAGATTCTGGGAGGATGTCTGGTGTGGGGAGGTGACCCTTTGTGCCTCCTTCCCTACTCTTTGTGCAGAATGAAAAGGCTAAGGTGGGCGCGTGTGGGAGTCTTCGGGAGAGGCTGGGCTTGGAATCAGAGATTTTCAGAGCCTTTAATGGTAGGAGATAGAGCAAGTTGATTTTTATATTTACAACCGATTAATAAACTTATTATCCGTGAGACCGAATAGTGTGGAAAGGGAATAAGAATGGTCAGTTCTCAATGAAAGGGTATTGTAGCCTGATGGAGGGTGGCCCCTCGCGGAAAGCCCCCACCAATATTATTTGGAACCCCTATGTGCCAACTAAAGTGAGTTTTTTGCTTGGGAAGCCTAGTGGGGAAAAGTATTAACAGCGCAACAATTAAAGAAGAGGGGTTACCAGTTAGCAAGCAGATGTCCCTTTTATAGAAAATAAGAGGAAGGGTTAGATCATATTTTAATCCACTGCCCACCAATTTGGGACTTATGGGTTAACCTCATCTCAGTGTTAAGTCATTTGGTCGTCGCTGCGGTAAAGATCACAATTCACGAGTTGGGGTGAATCCTAGTGAAGAAGAGCGTCGAAATTTGTGGTGGGCAGCCCACTATCTTTTGGGAGACTTGGAAAGAAAGGAATGAAATTGTATTTGGCTTTTTCTTCAGCCAGTTGAGAATGTTGTATCTCTAGCTCTCTTTTGTATTGGGCAACGATTATTCCAAATGTGGATATTTCTATGGTTACATCCCTCATGAGTGGGTATAGGTCAATCGCTAGAAGCTAATAGCAGTTTGTGAGCGGTTTGTTGCTCTCTACATTTTTGTTTAAACTACGTCTTTCCCTTGTTTACTCCCTGTAGACTTCGGGTTTGTCTTTTTGGCTTTTATTGAAGCTTGCTTTTTGCCTATCAAAAAATAAAAAAAATTTCAGCATCAAAACCCTTATTATGCTCATTCTGAGGTAGCAAGGCAATTTCATCACCATTACATATATAACTCAACACGGTATGAGCTAAAGCTTTCATAAAGCCTACACCTAAGTGAGGCGACAGCATATGAGTTGAAGACCTTAAAATGCATATTAAGTGGCATTGAGGGAACTAACATGTAATGTAGAACCCTGGAAAATTTAAAATTTTATAAAAGTATAAAATTAAATAATAAATTGCTGAAATGACTCAGGGAAGCTTAGAAAATTCTCTAGATCTCGGATATTCAGCGGGTTGCTTGTGGATTGGATTAGATCTTAAAATCTAGTTACCTAGAAAATTTTCGTTAAATTCCAAAACAATCGGATTTTCGAGTTTTGGTAGCAGCGTCTAGTGACTCCGGGGACAAGAATTTCACGAGAATCTCGGGGAGTTTTAGGAAATAACTCAAGTTAAGTTCATTTAAAATAAATTGGACTTGAACCGGAATCGAAAATAAATTGTTTCGGGATAGGAACGGATCCGAGCGAGGATCACGTGACACGTGGCGCCATGAGGGCCACACACTTAATTTAAGTTAGAACAAAAGGAAGAAAAACTCATTTTGAAACGGACGGTGGGTTGAGTTAGAGAGAGAGAGAGGTAAACTCCTCCTTACTCTCGATCCTACGAGAGATTGGGTGGTCGAATCAGTGAGGCAGATTTAAAGTTCATCGACTCGACTAGGGCTCTGGCGATGGGTACAACCATGATTTCGTCGAAGATTTTAAGTGTTTGAAGAAAAGCTAGTGAAGAAGCTACCTTATCTCTAAGATTCACGGTCGATGGTTTAGATCTGGTCGAGACTTAAAGTCGGAGTACTCGTCGAGGCGGCGGACACGAAATCAAGAATTTCCGTCGAAGATTGGCGGAGTTCGGAAAAGAGCATTAGGTCTCAGTCTTCGGGACTCGAGTTCAGTCTTCACTCGAGGTGGGAACCTCCACACTCAGGTTTATTTCTTATCTAAATACTGTTTTGGTCTTGGTTGGGCCCTAAGGGCTGTTTGGATTGTGTTCCCGAACACAAAAATCATATTTTGCTGATTTGGAGTTGTTTTTGTTAAGTTGATTTTCGGGCTGAGTTTGGGACGGGTTTTGTGCCATGTTTATGGCTGAATTGTGGACTCAATTTGGGTGGGTTTGTTTCCGGGTGAAAGGGTTGTTTCTAGGATGAGTTTGGGTAGGAAAAATAGCATGTATTGGAGCTTTAAAGGAGCCCCGGGAATGCAATTTCGTGGGTTTCATGCAGCTGCCCAGCTGCACTGTTTGTGCAAGGCATCCAACTTCGGACAGCCATAACTTTCTCGTCCGAGCTTCGTTTTGGGTGTTCTTGGACTCTATGGAAAGCCCTTTGAGTCTAGAATCCATCCATATATAGCTTGATAAGATTTGAACTCATATTTGGTCCAAAAATGACGAAAAACAGTAGGCCCCTGCTGGTTCCATGCGTCAGTCACTGTTCATACGAGGCCTCCAACTTCGGATGGCCATAACTTTCTCGTCCGAGCTCCGTTTGGGGTGTTCTTAGACTCTATGGAAAGCTCTTAGAGTCTAGAATCTGACCATATGTTTTCAATGGCAATTGGTGCTCACATCCTTGTTGAAAAATTGATTGTTACAACAAGTATGCTAATTATTAGTTTGTGTGGATGTGATTACGTCTTTATGAAGTGTATTGTAGCAGATGTGATATCTTAGGTGCATGATATTCCATGAATTAGCCTAGGAAATGAGGTGTGTCATTACTTTTCGGTAGTGACTTGATGAAATGTTAACATGTGTTTGTGTGATTGATTGAAATATGGCATTTCTTGGTTAAGTGTCATGCTTGGATGTCAATAATAGTATTATACAACATATTGAGTTTGTGATGTGTTTCGTGTGGACATAGCTGTGCATGGCATGTTGTAGGCTAGTTTATTAGGCATTATGCGCCATGATGTAGCCTAGGGATTTGAGTATGACATTACTTGTCTAAGTAGTAGTCGGAATGATGTTGATGCATGCTTGATGTATTGACATGAATGTGATAAATGTTAGTATGGCCGCGTATATATTAACGTTTAATGAATATATGGACTTTATGCGCATTAGGCGCTAGGTGTCCATGATACACGCAGTGCTTGAATTATGCGGTGGTGCCCATGTAAGAGGTCTTTATACATTGGGCATGACTTGAAGTGCCGTAACGCAATTACATTTTCTTTGGTGCGAGGACATCGCATGGTATGGGTGTGAGTGCATAGTGGATGTCATTCACCGTCCTTGGTGAATGGGTTTGTGAACTCGTGCTGGACGAAGTCAATCGAATCCACGGTTTGCATGGTTGGAATTCGACATACGTGTTTGGTGTCGATGGTGAGGCCGGTAAATGGACGAATTAAGTTGAGTCTCAGTTCGTAGCGTGAAATTAATACCGTGTGTTGAAGCGATTTAAGTAGGGATAGACACCCCTCAGTGAAAAGGCTTTTGGAACTTTGCGATTAAACATGTCTCTCGTAGGTGAAAGACAGGAGAAAATGTCGGTCGGCGTCTGCGTGTCGGAGGTGAGGACAATCCATAGCCTGGAATGCGTATACACCGACCTTGATTCGTCAAGTGGCACTAGAGGATAAAACCAGTGGGTATGGGTTTATAAAACAAAAGCTTTTGTTTTATGAAATAAATGATTTTATAAGGGATCATCCAAAAAGCCTTTGGATTTGAAAAAGAAATGAAAATGACTTTATAAAATGATCATTGGATGTGATCCGAAAAAATAAAGGTTTTTATCACGCATGAGGTTCTATCATGTGGGAGAGGACATTGAGTCGGTGAGGACTTGATACATGGGGCATGATGAGTCGTGTCTCATTCATGACAAGTAGTTGTGCTGGATTGCGTATCCTAGGTTGATGTGATGCTTAGTTGTTTGACCGTTCTGTGCGTTTAGGTGGGGAATAGGCCTTGTGGGACGCCTATCTCTGCGGGCGTTAGCTCGCCCCGTCGTGGGACCCCTTTCAGTCTGAGACATGTGCAAATGACGGTTTGCTCCTTAAGGCCCGGGATTATGAAGCGGGCGGATTGCTTCATTGATTCATGTTTTGTATATTATATTAGAACATGTTAGCTTTAATATAATGTTTTGTATTAAGAATGATGTTAATAACTCTTGGTGGCTTTGGTGATATAGATTGTATTTATATAGATAAATGGGCCCTACGTGGCCATTTTTACTCGTATGTGGACCCGGTGTGGTCGTTGTATAATATTAAGGACGAGGTTGCCATGAAATTTCCTGGGTTGTATTTTGGGTGGCTCACAGTACAAAGAGACTCTGCCGATTCTCGATAAATCCTAGGTCTACGGAAAAGGGGACTCGTCAGTGGTGTCGGATTGCAGGCATCCTGAAATTCTCTGTGAGGTTGTGGTTAATGCAATGATTTTTGAGGATTTGGGGTGTCATATGTAACACCCCTTCCGCCATTTGAGGTAGGAGAGGGACATCGCACGGGTTGGGACTTCTTAACGATTTACTGGAGCATTGGTGGGCCCGTTTCAAATCTTAAATTCATAATCACATTAAAGCGTAGCTACCCACTAGTAGTGGTGTTTAAATTGTCTTTTACATATAATGGAGTCTCATTTGCTTGTACTTCCCTGAGTTCCCTTATTTACAGAAATATTACATTTACATTACAAAATCAAAATCAAAGACCTCGTCAAGCGTAAAACTACCCTTATGATGGTGTTTAAATTGTCCTTTACATATAATGAGTCCGTTTTGCTTATACTTCCACAAGTTTACTATTGCAAAATATTACATTTACATTGAAGCAAAAATCAAAGGCAGGCATCGCCAAGACTCTAATCTTTGTGTTGGCCACTGGTGAATCACGGAATGTCTCCATGACCCTCTTGATGCCTGCGGATGAAATACCCGTGTTAAGCTTATATCTTAGTGGGAAAACAGGTAACATATATGACGACATGCAATTGTCCTCAATCATAGTATACATATAACTTAATTCATATATCAGAGTTTTCACATCTCCTGTAGGCATATATGAAATTTCATGTGAGGAATTGCAGTAGGTACATTCTGAGCAAAGCGATTACTTTCAATTTCATGTCTCATATATCATATTATTCAAGTACCTGACATAAGTATTTGCTTGCATAAGCGGTAACAATAAATGGGGGACCGCGGCACATTAAGTACACGAAGTGCGGTGCGATCTTGAACGGAGGTGTGAAGCCGCGATGCGTGCTGCCCATGTAACAAGGTGCTTCGTGGCACTATGTAGAAGTGCCGCGGCGGTGAGCGGCGGTGTCGAAGCACTAAGCGAGGAGCGTGCATGCCGCGTAGCGGAAGTGTCGTGGTGCTTAGCGGGAGTATCGTAGCATTGATCAAATGTGCCTATTCATTTACTATTCGATCTTAGACAGACAATATGTATTATTGAGCTTATTATATTGTTCTTAATCACATTTTTATTTGGATAACACAAGCAATTAAGAGGGCAAAAAACCAAAGTTTGCCCAAAAACAAGTTCAGAACATTTTACATATAACTTGTATGCAGTGCAGGCCATAAATTCATTTGTTAGGATATACGTTAATCGATTGATGGTTTCTAGAATTAACATAAAAATTTAGAACAAAAACAAGACCAGGTTTGCCTAGGCAGACAGCCCTTGGCAAGCAACCCCATATAGGTGAGCGGCCCAGGAATTTGGGCTTAGTGCCTAGCGAAGATCTTCGCCTAGGGAAGAGATGTTGAGGCGGGGAAAGCAGAAATGGGCATTTTACCTATTTCACGAACAAACTCAAATATAAAACAAAATAGCTCAAAACCTTGACCACAAAGCTGACTTGAACCAATAAAAATGCATAATGAGGTTAGGTTTTCCTAATCGAACATAGACAAGAGAGTTAGGATAATTTAGAACCTTGATCTTGAAAGACTTGATCGAAGCTTCCTTTATCTTCTTTTCTTCCCTTCCTTCTCCCTTGAACGAAGAACCCCGAAGACAAAGAGATAATCAGAAGCCAAATTGAAAACCTTTAGCCCTTGGCCGTATGCCTAGCCTCCTTAGAAAGCGAAAATGAGGAATTCCCGATCCTAGAACCTGATGTTTGTCTTAAGGTAAGTTGGCTCACATTTTTGCCTTTTTCTTTATTTGTTCCTTCCTCATATTCAATTTTACAAACCAACTTAACAATAATATACCATAACACATAGGCTTTTAACTTAATGTCCATTAAGTCCCCAATTTGACAATTTACCATTATCCTTCTAACTTCTTTGATAATCTAGTTATATCATTTTTCACACTTAGCACTTAATTTCAAAATACAGAGAATTGCTTATATTATACCAACTAGCTGTAATATTCTTAGGGTATAATTTGGGGTGTTACATAACACCTTAAAGATCTGCCTCTTCTTGCTATCTCTTCTTGAACTCTTAGTAACTCTTATTTCTTTCTCTTTTCTTCTTCTTCTTCTTCTTTTTTTTTTTTTAATTTCATTTTATGATAGCTAAATTATTGCCTCTCTTTGCACTTGAACCTAGACCCTCCCACGAACCCTCTCAAACGCTTTTACCTCTTGAACTAGGCCTGAAGGACGAAATCTCAAATAACTCTTTTGAGCTCTCCATGACTCTTCTGAAGCTCTCAATAGCATTTTTTGGGACATTAGAGGATTCCTATCATTCTTAAGAACTTTTAAGGTTTCATAATGCTTTCCTCTTTCCTTCCGGCCCTTCGAAGATTCACAATGCCTTCACCATTGACAAAACAAAAATTCATTCTAGGAGGGGAAAATTGGTCATGACATTTATTAGGCTTATAGATAGCATCCATGTACTACTAAAAAATAGGGTTACCCTCTAAAAATCTATTCTTAGGCTAGATAAGTTTGTAGTTTCCTATTAAATAAGCTTAACAAGCAAAGATCCTTGACATGCACCACACTGTCATATGGATATTCTTATTTTCCATGCTTACATCTTTATGCTTTCAAGATAATTTCCTTATTACATTTCTTATCTTTTTATTTTCCTATGTCATCTTGAAGTTTCTTATCTTTTTATGTTTCTAGCTAGGCTTTGTGAATATTTTTGGTAAATTAGGTCATGTTTCTTATCTTTCTAAGTTTCCTACTTTATTTTCATAGCTTTTGGTAATCGAGTCATATTTCTTATCTTTTATGCTTCCCATTTGATTTTTCAAGAGGCACTTTGAGTAATTTGCTCATGTCATCTTGAAGTTTGGTTGTTAAGTAATTAAGACAAATGGGGGGTTTCTTACCTTTTGGTTTTTCATTTTAGGTTTCTTTTGTAGATTTCTTTCTTTTTTGGGGTTTTCTATTTTATTTCATGTTTATCTTATCATTAAGAAATCGGTCTGAGTTCTCGTTTTTAGGCTTATATTTTTGTTTTCGATTTCTTTACCTTTTCATCTTTCTTATTTTTTTCATATCAGGTTTCCAATTTTATCTACTTATTTTTCCCAGGTAATTAAGCTGTCATGATTTTCTATTATTTCTAGAATTTTGAAGGCTACACTTGATTATACCCAGGGCTCAGGGATTGATTGCTATTATTTGGTTCTCTTAATATTTAATTACAATTTGATTTTGCTTTCTTGTTCTTAGTCGATTTTTCTTTTTTTCTTTTTTATTTTTTAATTGAGTTCTAAGGAGGCATTCTCTTATGTAAAGTAACATTGTTATTCAAATAATCAACCATTGGTATGATGGTTCACTTGTTTACCTATAGGCCTAAGGAGCAGTCAAACTACTTTTCATTTTAAGAGATCACATTTCATGGGCATGTATAAATCTAAATAGTGATTATTTTATTCCATTTAGCGATGATTCAATAGTTATAAATTAAAAGTAAACATGTTTGAGTCTCCTGCTACCCATGGCCCCATTGTTCGGATTGGAGCAATAGTTTTATATTATTTTTTCCTAGACCTTCTTGTGTTAAGTTTTCTATGCTTTGATGCCTTATTTGTGGTTCCTAAGAAAATAAAGTCTGAGTTTCTTTGAAACTTAAATTTATCTCATTCTAGTTTGATTATATGATGTAGAGAAATTAGTTTTTATACCAAAAGAACAACAAATTTACAAGGTTCTGTGTAGGAAGTACAGAATCAAGGTTTCCGAGTGGAGTATCTTCTTAGACTTTTGAAATTTATGCATATTATTAAAGGCATAGTATTCATATTAAACCCAAATCCTACAAGCGTATCAAAGTCTAGTTTGGTTTGGCTAGCGGTCCTGGGTTCGAGCCACCTCTCTTCAATTTATTCCCCATTTGTTGATTTGAAAGTCCATGGAAAACTTTATTTGGTTTGTTTGACTCTCCACGTGAAGGAGGGTATTAAAGGTATGGTATTCATATTAAACCTAAATCCTACAAGCTTAACCTTTTATGAGAGTTGGTCATTTAACACATATGATGGTTACTTGAGCTTTATGCAGTTGC
Organism: Tetrastigma voinierianum; assembly: GCA_016808115.1. Classification (NCBI taxonomy): domain Eukaryota; kingdom Viridiplantae; phylum Streptophyta; class Magnoliopsida; order Vitales; family Vitaceae; genus Tetrastigma; species Tetrastigma voinierianum. The sequence continues at coordinate 538,321 of JAEQBH010001660.1, read as the reverse complement.
ATCTAGGACTACCTGTTGGAAAACTAAACGTTTGTTGATGTCCATGTTTCCCAGTACTGATGGCAGCTGAACCAGTCAATGTCAATGAGTTCCAAGAACTGGCGAGACAAGCACTTCCAAAAATGTACTATGATTACTTCTCTGGGGGTGCTGAGGACCAGCACACACTAAGGGAGAATGTAGAAGCATTTAGCAGAATCACGTAATGTTCTTGACCCCTTATTGTTCAAGTGGCTAAGAAAATGAAACACTGTCCTATCATTTACTTATGTGGGTTTCAATAAAATTCTTGTGGATGTGCGCAAAATAGATATGTCAACCACTGTATTGGGTTTCAATATTTCATCGCCGATTATGATTGCTCCTACTGCTATGCATAAGCTGGCACACCCTGAAAGGTCCATGCACCACTTGCTAGAGAATTATCCTAGAATGTACATAATATGCTGTATTTTGACACTAATATTTAGTGTTTGTTTCAGGAGAGATTGCAGCAATAGGCAGCGGCTGTAGTAACACCATGACTAGTGCTAATATATGTTGGACAATATTATCAACAGTTGGATGTTTGACAATTGAGTTATTCTTTATCTTTACTTCAGGTGTTATCCTTCATGTCTACCTGCACTGTCGAAGAAGTTGCTTCGAGCTGCAATGCTATACGATTCTTGCAATTATATGTATTCCATTTCTCTTAAGCTTGGCTGAATTCAAATTGCCTTCATGAACTTCCATTTTTCTTTAGCAGCATCAGTGTTTGCCTTCTGTTCTTGGAATCTTATGATCCCACATTTGTAATCTCAAGTTGGATTTTTTATCCATCTGCAAATAGGTATTTAAGAGAAGGGATGTATCAGCTCAGTTAGTGCAAAGAGCTGAAAGAAATGGATTCAAGGCTATTGTTCTAACTGCTGATACTCCAAGACTTGGCCGAAGGGAGGCAGACATAAAGAACAGGTGAAATATCATCTCCTTCTCCGATTCTGTTTCCCATTTAGTGCATGCTTGTTCCCTTGGTCGTGCCCTGATGTGCATAACCCGATGGAATAAGATATTGGCTTAGTCTATAAGAGAAATTCTCTTTTCTATCTTATTGACATTTGACTTGATTCAAAAAACCATGTTGATGTTGAATATAAAAGTCAAGTTTTATATATGCAATACCTAGTTCATCACATGGAGAAGTATCTATTCCCAAACTTTTGCAGAATGGTTTCACCTCGGTTGAAGAATTTTGAAGCTTTCCTATCAACTGAAGTTGCCTCTGTAAGTGGGTTTTATGCATTTTAAATTTTCCTAGAAGTGGGTTTTGTGCATTTTAAATTTTCCTAGAAGTAATGCACGATGAACTTTTTGCATAAACTGGAAAAGAGCATTTTGGGTTTTCGTAGAAGTAACGCATGAGCTTCTTCTTAGCTGTGATCTTTTTGCCTAAACTAGAAAAGAGCATTTTGAATTTTTGTAGAAGTAATGCATAAGCTTCTTCTTAGCTGTGATTTCAAAGGGTAGTACTTGGAAGTTGGAACTGTAGGAAACTATTAAACATCGAGAACTTTTTGCATAAACTAGAAAGGAGCATTTTAAACTTTCCTAGAAGTAATGCATGATCTTCTTCTTCCTCTTCTTCTTCTTCTTCTTATATAATCCTCTTAGCCATGACTTCAAAGGGTAATACTTGGAACTATGAAACTACTATTAAACATCAAGAACTTTTTGCATAAACTAGAAAATAGCTTCCATGAGGAGCAAGGAGCTAGAAGCTCTTTTTTTTTTTTTAGAAAAAAGAAAAAATTACCCAACACAAATATAGAAACTCTTGCTGAACTTTCAAACCCTTGACTCACCCCATTCCTAGCCATTTCCTTTTCAGCTTGACTCAAAGCCCAGGATTTCAATTAGGTCTCATGCTGCTAATTATACACTTACACCTGAGGAAGTTCTTCTTTCATACATGCATATGACATGCCACTTGAAAAGCACCTACTTTACACTTTGATGAGAAGTTTTTATTGCCACATAAAAAGTTCCTTTATCCAGGACCACCATGTTAAACGACCAACTCTCCTAAAAGCTCGAGCTTATAGGATTTGGGTTTAATATGAATATCATGCCTTTAACATCCTCTCCATGTGCAGCCCCATACCTGCACGTGGAGAGTCAATAAACCAAACAAAGTCCTCCATGGACTTTCAAATCAACAAATGGGGAATAAATTGCAAAGAGGTGACTCGAACCCAAGACCTCTTCTTGCCAATCCAGGTTGTGATACCATGTTAAACGGCCAACTCTCCTAAAAGCTTAATATTAAAAGGCTAACTCTACTAAAAGCTCGAACTTGTAGGATTTGGGTTTAATATGAATATCTTGCCTTTAACACACCATTGGGTTTAAATGGTGTAAGCTTGTATCTTTTCAATGTTAGATCCATATTTACGAAAATAATATATTTTGCTGAAACAAATACTGATGCAAAAGCTCTCCCTCTCTTTATTTCTCTTTCTCTTTGCCATTTGGTCACATTGAAAACATTCATACTCTTGATCTTATGAAATGTGTAGAGAAATATATCAAAACTGTATATTGGATCCAAAATTAAGAAACTATGCTTTATGCCATATTACAGTTTACAATCAATCTGATGGGGTTATCTGATCTATATCATGACCATTAACTAGTTTCCCTGGTTACTAAATCATGTTGTGCTAATTCATAGAAAAAAATTATGATGATTTTTTAAAATTTATTCTGTTTTTTTAATTTTTCAGGACCAAGGTTCGAATGTTGAAGCTTTAGCATCAGAGATATTTGACGATTCTCTGTCTTGGAAGGTATATGCTGATAAACCTGACTTTTTATTCCTTGCATAAAAATGCCAATCAGGAGGTTGTGTGAATTATGCAGCCCAACTCATAGTAGAACTATTCTATGGATTATGTTATGTTGCCACATTACACAAAGGTCGATGCAAGAACATCCTAGGTGCTTTTTGTTGAAGCATGATATTCATATTAAATCAAAATTCTACAAGCTTGAACTTTTAGGAGAGTTTGTCGATTAACATGGTATCAAAGCTTGGTTTTGCATGAAGTCTTGGGTTCGAACCTTCTCCTTGCAAATTTGAATATATGATCCTCATTTGTTGATTTGAAAGTCCATAACGGACTCTAACTCTCCACGTGCACGAGTATGGGGCCGCATGCATGTGAGGGAGGGTGTTAAAGCATGATATTCATATTAAATCCCAAATCTATAAAACACTTTAGGAGAGTTGGCTCGATGCACAACTCTTACTTTTGGTTGGGTAGACTCTTAAGCCATGGTTTTGAACTTAAAATGTAGATGCTAAAATGCACCCAGAATATTAGAGTAATTTGCTTGAGTTTTCTATTGGTTTAAAACCTTCAAAAAAGCAATGCATCAGGAACTTTGCAGGATATAGAGTGGTTAAGATCGATCACAAACTTGCAGTCCCCGATCGAAGGGGTACTCACACGTGAAGATGGTAAACCTCATGGCTCTCTTTTATTATGTTTGCACCATTTCACTAGTACATATTAAAAGGCATGATATTTATATTAAACCCAAATCCTACAAGTTTGAGCTTTTAGGGGAGTTGATCATTTAACTTGGCATCAAAGCTTCATCTGGTAGGAAGTTTTGGGTTCGAGACCTCTCTCTGCAATTTATTCCCCATTTGTTGATTTGAAAGTCCATGAGAACTTTGTTTGGTTTGTTTGACTCTCCATGTGCGGGTATGGTGCCTCATATGAGGGAGAGGTGTTAAAAGGCATGATATTCATATTAAACTCAAATCCAACAAGCTTGAACTTTTATGAGAGTTGGTCATTTAACAGTACAAACTTGGATGCATTTGTTTAATCAAGCATTCTTCTATTGCCTTTTTACCTATTTCTTACTTTCCAACTGAGGGGTGAGGAGGGCCACATACGGTGTATATTTGTTGTCCAATATCTTGTTTTACAATTTCCCCTTTGTTGAACAAAGATTGTCGATTCTGTATATGACCACTGGCAGCCATGAAAGCTGTGGAAGTCGGAGTTTCTGGGATTATCATCTCCAATCATGGAGCTCGCCAACTAGATTATGTTCCCGCCACAATTTCAGCCTTGGAAGAGGTGATTTTTTTTTTTTTCTGCTTTCATGGGTTGCTCTATGTTGCAGATACAGTATATTTAGATTTGCAAGACTTATCAGGACTTCAATACAATCATGTTTTAGAATAAAGCTCCATGATTGGCTTCTAATTTCCACCATTTTCCTCAATTAGTACTGATATTTAATGAATACCTTTGCATTTTCAGAAACTTAATCTGGTGTGTTAAAAATAATATTTTTATTCCTTGATTGGTACTAATAAAAATCAAGGATGTTCAGGGATTTCTCGTAACCATATGTTTGTGAAAAACTGCACTGATGTGTAAGTTTATTACTCAAAGTAGAAACTCAGAATCTGTCAACTTAACAAGGAAGCCTTTACATTTAACAATTCATTTTGTATTCAGCTTCAGTTCCAATTTATTTCTGCTTCATGCTCCGTCAAGAGCCAGGAAGAAAATATGTTAGCTTATGCATTTACAAACATGTGATAAATATGAATTCAGACATTGGAAAAATATGCGCTCTTCATAATATGGTTACACTCTGCTACTTAGTTAACGAGGCAAGGTTCATTCTTGGTTCAGATTAAAAAGGAACTAATAACAATCTGCCATCATTGAAGCGTTTTTTCCTGTAACATGTACAGGCATCAGAAAACAAAAAATGCTTGTTGACAGCATTTCCCTCTGGATTTAGTTTTCCTTTTTTTTTTCTTTGAATTTAGTTTCTGATAGGGAGTATGCCGTTCGAATAGGACAGAGTCAGTTAGCAATAGAACGATACCTGATATCAAGGAAGCATACCTAATACTTGTTTGTCAATTAGCAATAGAATGATACCTGATACAGAAAGTAAGCATACCTGTTTGTCCTCCCCAGGTGGTTTGTGCAGTTGGAGGGAAAGTTCCCGTTCTCTTTGATGGAGGAATAAGGCGTGGAACGGACATCTTCAAGGCACTAGCCCTTGGCGCACAGGCAGTTTTGTAAGCACTGCTCCTCCAACTGTTCAATCATATCTTAGAACAATGGATTTAAAGCTCATCATATTTGTTGTACCATTGCTGCTTCTCTTATCGTTCGTCCAAATCTTCCTTCCTTATCTTGTTAATGTTCTTCTTGCAGATTGGAAGGCCTGTAATCTATGGCCTGGCTGTACAGGGAGAACACGGGGTGAGACGGGTCGTTCAAATGCTGAAGGATGAGCTTGAAATCACCATGGCTCTCTCAGGCTGCTCCAGTGTGAAGGATATCAGTAGGAGGCATGTGAGGACTGAACAAGACAGACTCCAATCTATGTTGTAACTTCTTATTGTGAGTTAAATTTATATACAGCACAAGTATGGTTGAATAATCTGTACCACAACGGTACGGCACAAAATAGATACACTATTTAATACTTTGATTCTTCTCTTAATAAAGGAAATTGGTTTCTTGATGTCCTTCTGCATGCTTCATGCTTTATTTAGCATTTATTTTATAACTGTGGATGTTCGGGTCAGTTTGTATACATCCTGACTAATTCCATGGACTTTGAAGTTAATGGTTAGATAAAACCTCTCATGACCCTGAGGAAACTCGAACTAGTGATCATCTACATGCTTCATTTACCATTATGCAAATAACAAGCTTCATGTACCATTATGCAAATAAGTTTTTGTTCCCGAAACTCACTTAAATGAAAATTAATGAAAATTATAAGGTTTTTTTGGTTCCTATTTTTGAAAACTACTCTTGAAAAAAGTTTTTATGAACACAAAAAACACCAATTTTGTGTTCTCTGAAAACTATTCTTGTTTTTTTAATTTAGTGTTCTTTGTGTTTTTCAGAAAAAAAAAAAAAACTGGGAATCAAATAGATACTTCCTGTTTTTCTTGTTTTCCTTGTTTTTTAAGAATATAAAACAATTTTCAAAAACAAGAACAAACAGTTCCATAGTTTTGACTTTTGAAAACCAAACTGGACCTTGAATAAAGAAATGGGCTATACTGCAGCTTCAAACTGAAGCAAAAAAAATTGAAAATTATTCTCAATTTGTATCAATAGTAGTAGTCTAACAGCATACTCACACTTACTTAAAAACTAATGACAATCTCATATATTTCCAATCCACAAAGCAGGTAGCTTAATATGTGAATGGGCTATACTGTCAAGTTTTAAGTCCTTTAACACTAATTTTTATTTTTAATGAACAATAAATACATTACAAAAAATTTGATCTCTCCCCATGGAAACTATGTATTGCTTACAGAGTTGCTCTTGTTCACAGCTTGAAGATCCATAGGGGAATTCGTTATACTGCCGACCGAGCCGAGGGTCTGGGAGCTCAACTGTGGGCTGGCCGGACAAGCCTCGGGATTGCCGGCGCTCATGGGGTGGACAGCACCGGAGCTCATCTGCTGTGGACTCATCAGGGGTTCATGGTTCATCTGCTGCGGGCTCATAGGGGTTCGCTGGTTCATCTGCTGCGGGCTAGCCTGCTGCTGCTGGTTGTTCAGCGGTTGCGGGATTGCCATGGTTGAAGGAGAGCCGACTTGAGGAGGCGAAACGACAGCCTGCAATGGCGAGGTGGTTTCTTGCTGGTGCAGCTGCTGCTGTTGTTGTAGCTGCTGTTGCTGTTGCTGTTGCTGTTGTTGCTGCTGCAGCTGCATTTGCTGTTGCTGTAATTGCTGCTGATGTTGTTGATGCATCTGCTGTAACTGGAATTGTTGTTGCTGTTGTTGTTGCTGCTGCTGCTGCTGCGGGCTCATGTAAAGATTCATCCCCGCCATCAGCTTTGGCGGTCCCATCGGCCCCATTCCCGTCCGCTGCATTGAGTTGATCGGACGGTGAAGATTCTGACCCAGCATTGACAGACCACTGGAACCTGGATGCATCTGTCTGGCTCCGGTCATGCCGGCTATACCCGCCTGTGAGCCAATCGCGCGGTTCTGCAGAACTCTGGATTATGGTAAGCTGAAGGCTCTATTTAATGATGTTTGCACCATTTCATTTAATTTTATTCTTAAAATTGTTTTGCTGAAGCATTCTTCCTTCGTCGTTTTCTCTAACTCTCCCGCAACAAAAAACAATTATTTCCCTTTGGTATTACACCTACTTGTAAAACATAGTTATTTATTTGGGATTCCATAGTTAAAAAATCTCATGATTGTCTGTAGGCCATCAGAAAATCAATTTAAACGCTGCCTTGATTATTTATTTTAATTTCCCCGTAGTTGAACAAGATTATTAGTTCATACCACTGGCAGCTATCAAGGCCATGGAAGTTGGAGTTTCGGGATTATTGTCTCCAATTATAACCTTTCAATATTTCGACATCCCTACTCTACAAGTGGCTGGTTTTAAATTTCTACTTATTTTATCCTTAAGCTTCATGGCCTTCTAATTTCCACCATTTTCAGTCCCAATCTTCATTTTAGCTTCGTACACATTATCATGTAACAGTACTGATATTTTAAGTTCCTCCAAGGCAACAATAATGGTTAGTGAAATTTAGAAGAGTATGGATTCAACATTACAAATAGAAGCGTTTAACAATGTTATTACCTGGATTAAGCAAGGATTCATGACAACTTGCCATTGTTAAAAGCCTTGTCCTAGAACTTATTCATGCATCTGAAAACAAGAAATATATGTTGATTGCATTTCCCTTGGGATATATATATATATATATATATATATATATATATATATATATATATATATATATATATATATATAATTAGCTCCCAGTAGGAGTATGCTGTTTGACAAAGACAAATTCAGTTAGGAAGTGAGCATGGTTGTCTATCCTGGCCAGTCAGTTCCATGTGGCTGTTGGAGGTCGAGTTCCTGTTCTCTTAGTGGAGGGGGTACGACGTGGGACCAGACGTCTTGGGGCACTAGCTCTTGGTGCACAGGCTATTCTGGTAAGATTTTCTTCTCCCAAGTTATCGAATTGTCTGAAGTATGGACCTTACCTTACGCTGCACTTCTCTTTCATTGTCATTGCCATTGCCATTTTAATGGCATCCTGGTATATAATTCAGCACATAATTCTCTCTTAGGGGTCTAACCGATTCTGGGCTGAACTTGGCTAGATTTATCATATCTTGAATGATTCTGGGCTGAACTTGGCTAGATTAATCATATCTTGAATGTGGATTTAAGCTCGATCCCCATGTTTGCTTTGTCCTGTATCTTCCAGATTTCATTATCTTGTTCATGTAATAATTCTTGCAGGTTGGAAGGCCAGTAGTGTATGGGCTGGCTGCAATGGGAGAGCAAGGCGTGAGACGGGTCATTGAAATGCTGAAGGACGAGTTCGAGATCACCATGGCCCTCTCAGGCTGTCCCAGGAGTGAAGGATATCAGCAGAAGCCATGTGAACCGAGCGGGACAGATGATCTCTTTACATAACAGATCATGTTGTAACTCAATATATACTCATATCTTGAAGGATGGTTGAATAATTTGATGGAGTGAAGTAATGTGCATTCCTACTTGGAATTCAATAAGGAAATTGATTCCTTGTTGCTCTTCTTGCTTCATTTAACATTTGCTGGTAAATTCTAAGTTACTATGGTTAATTTAACAAAGAAATGAGGCATATATCAACTTGTACTTGCACATTGATTAGTTTTTAACCTGGATGTCAGAAGCCCAGAACTGCATGGCCTTTCGGCTAATCGATAATAAGTACTTAATAAAAGTTTCTGTTTGCACTTGTGATCTATTTAACCACATTTCAGCAAATATCAACATTTGGAAGATGATTATGTTTTTGTTTTAAATTTTTATTCATTTGTAAACTAAGGTTCTTAGCAGTAAAAAAAAGTACAATTTTAGAAATCTTACTCTTCATTAATTTTTTGAGAAATTTTTTTATTTAAAAAATAATAATTATGCTATCTACCAATGAAAATCAGTTTTTTTAATTTCTCTTCAAAATTTGAGAAAATAAATTTTTTTTTAAAGTACATGTGATTTAATTTAATTTACATGAGAATGAAAATTTGGTTTTTTCTTAATATTAAAAAATATTTAGGGGGCGTTTGTTTGTTTTTTGTTTGTTTGTTTGTTTTTGTTTGTTTTTTTTTTTCTGAGTGCTTAATAGAACTTTTATTTAGCTGAATGCTAAATAAGACTTAGGTGGTATTTGTTTTTTTAACTTAATACTGAATAGAACTTTTTTTGAGCTTAATGTTGAATAGTCTTGCTTGTTAAGTATTAAAGTTCATTTGTTTTTTAACATTAGGTAGTGAGTAGGGATGACAGGGGATTATTTTGGGTTCCAGATCCTCCTCGCTCTTAATGACCACCAGGGTTTAATTTAATTTTAATCTAGTTTTAACGGGTTTGGGTTTATTTTCTGCGTAAGGAAATGAGTTAATTATTGTTACTCTACGTAAAACCCCGAAAAATTGAAATTTTCAAAAAAGCGAAATGTTAATGAAATAATAAATTCTTGTAAGGGTTCGGGGAAACTGAAAATTCTCTAGATCTCTCGGATATTAAACGAAGGATGCGTAGTTAAATTCGTCTTAAAATCTAAATATTGAAAAAATTTAGTGAATTAAGACAAGCGGAAATTTTTGATTTTAAGTGATAAGTTGCCAGAGTGACTCTAGGAGCGAGATTTTCACGAGAATTTGAAAGTCGAGGGAAATAAACACAAAAATTTAAGTTCATTTAAAATAGAGTGAATTGAAAAGAAATAAATTGTTTAGGGATAGAAACAAACCAGATAAACGATATAGGCAAGTGTATCCAAAATAATAATAATAAGTACATGCTAGATTATATTTTAAAAATAATTTTTATAATTTTATTTTATACTTTAATGTAATAATAATAATTATTATAATGTTTTAATAAATAATTTATAAAAATTCATAATATTTTATTTTTATGAAAAATATTAATTTTAATATAATAAAAATAAAAAGCAAATATAAAAAATTAAAATTAAAATAAAATGTAAGGGGGCGAGAGTTTGAGAATTTTCCATCTACGCATACTGTTCTTAATTTTAAATGGGAGCAGTTGAGAATTGAAAAAAGATAAGCGGCTAGGGTCGGGATGGGACTGTCCCAGTCATTATGGGCAGAAGAAAATTCAATTTTTGGAAGAGCGAAGTGTCATTTAATTAAAAATCAGAAATTTTTCTAGATCTGGATAGTGGCGGTTCTGCAGTTAGGGTGTCTCGTGAAATCTAGCTATCGTCGAATTAGGAATGATTCAGTGATTTTGAAGTACCATGTATCGAGTGTCGTAAAACAACATGTGATGTGACAAAAGTCACCTATAACATGTACTCATGTGACACATGTTGCATGAGTAGAGAGATGATGGAAATGGATGACCGAGATAGTGCCAAGTGTCAAAAATCAAGACAAAATGGGACATGATGGGAATTATTTGAATTGTTAATGAATAAGACAAAACTTAGAATAGTGACCTTCTCCAAATTAAAAGAACAAAACGTGAAAAGAGGAGGAGATCACGATGGTCTGATTTCTGGTTTTAGAGAGAAAAGGAGTGGCTTCTCTCAAGTTAGACGATCGGATAAATTTCGGTTCTACCAGCGAGCGAAGTAAAAGTTGCTCTGTAGTGAGAGACTTCACAGCGTGAGCCTGCCGTTTAGTGGAATTTAAACAACTCCAAGAGGTAAATAACTTTTCCTACTTGTGTTAATCTTTGTTTAAGAACCATGTAAATGGTTAGGAAACGTTCGAGGCTTGTTTGGCCGTAAGCTCGGTCTCAGCTTTGAGTAGAAGTGGAAAATTCCTATTTTGTGTGGTCGTGAGCGATGGCAAGGGGTTTTTCTTGTTCGCGTGGATGTGACACGAATTTTTCGTGTGAATTTTTATAATGTTGAGTGATTCAAAATGGTGCTTGTGTTTGCTAATTAGCTTGATGTAGGCAATTTTGGTGTTATTGATGTGAATTTAATAACATGATTTGTGTGCATAAATTATGTTAGTATATATATGTTTTATATATTAGCATGAGTTTATTGGAATTGGCATCATGCATTCCATATGCACTGAGGCACCCTAGTATATTAGGAGTGAGTGCATGACATGAAATGAAATAAAAACGAAATTGTTTGTAAAAGGAATTTCGACGGAAGATTTTCTGGAGAATTGTGTTGGGAGATTGTCTAACAATTCACGTCGGAGGGGCCCATGAATTGTTTCGGAGGGTTATCAACGGTTCGCCTCGGAGGAGTAGTCGATGTTTTTACGAAACTGGTAGTATGTTTTGAGAACAAGCGGAGTTTTGTTTTGAAAATTGATTATTTTACTCGCATGTGGCAAATGTGTGAGGGAATCGGTGAGGACTCGGGACCGGGATAGGTCATATAGACATTCGAGTAGGTTCGTATAATTCTTGAATGTGTTTGTTTTCTTGATGCGTAATGTGCGAGCAGGTGGGAGTACTTGTAGTAGGAAATTATCTCTCTTGGGAAGCTGCTCGCTACTGTCGGATCCTCATTTCAAGTCACGGAGCGACACAGGCGACACTCACGTTCAGAGCCGTTTGAGAAGAAAGCCGACTTGTGGCTTTGATGTTGTTGTATAACATGTATTAGAATGTTGTAATTTTAATATATGTTGTATTAAGAGTAATGTAAAAACTCTTGAACCATGATATATATTTGGTTGGGATATTTATTTTGTGAGTATTGATGCAGGGGCCCAAGTGGCCATTATTTTACTCGCATTTGGACCCTGTGTGGTCGTTGTATATGGTTGGGACAGGTTACGTACCTTGGGTAGAGCTCCACATTACAAGGAGACTCTTGCTTTCGATTTTCATGAGTGTGTCGGGTTACCCGGCATCCACAGTATTACTATGAGTTGACGGGTTGTCAAACGGACCCCGGAGTTTTGGGGCGTCACGACTTGATGTATCGAGGCTGCGTGCTTGATTACCTAGGGAGCTCGGGTTTTGGGGTATCCATAAGTTTAGTCATGATATCGACTACAGCTTGGGCGCCGAGCTTAGGTATCTGAATACTGAGCAGAGACTTGGGTTTGGAAGGCCATGGTCATAAGGTGTAAGAACATCACGACAGTATAGCTCGATGTTGGATACTAGAGTATAGCTTAGTATCAATAAGTTAGGTATACGGTTTACCTAGGACTTGATGGGAAACGGGATAGATCATGCATCCTTGTGCATTTTAGTGAATGAAATGTGACGTGTGATTTGATTTTGTAATGTGTGATTGAATTGTGTGATTTGTATGCTTGGTGAGTAGCATAGGAAAGCGTTGAACCCCTAAGTGAAATATAATAGGTGTTCGAGAATTTTGGGCGAGAATGGTGCAGAAAATTAGCGAGTAACTCAGGTTTGAGCATGAGCGGATCGGTTTTGTGGGAAATTACGGAAAAAAATAATTCAAATTACTGTACAAAGAAAAGAGGTTAAAATTTAACTCATAAAAAAAAAATTTGAGTTGTATGAAGTCTACGATGGTCTAAATTTGTGCATTTATGGATAAGCAAGGAGGCTGCGGAGATGGAAAAAAAATGATGAGAATACATTTTTCTAAGGTTTCGTTGTGTAAAAGCTGGAAGAAAAAATAAATAAAATAAATTTTAATAGAATTTATTTGGTTATCTTGGAAAAAAATATATATATATATATATATATATATTTTTTAAATCATTCATTAGTTGGAATGGCAAAAGCTGTAAGTAAAAATGGATGGGCTCTTGCCCTTTTTCCCGGTTGAGTCACGATACAATTTTGTATCGTGAAACAAACTCTTTCTGTGGGTTTGCACAGGTCTGAAATTTGGGCCATGACGGCCAGCACGCCCGATGACCTTTGTCGAGAAATGCTGCGACACGGCCCGGAAGCATTTGCGAAATCGTATGAGCAGTAGCCAGCATTCGTCTTTGCGTCACCGACCGCCCGAACTGCGGCTGCGGCAGAGCTAGGCACAGCGACCTGGCCTTGTGCGGCGTAGAGCTGGGTTAAGGTGCTACTGGTGCGAAGCCCGATTTGGACTCGATGCATTATTTACGAGATCGCTGTTTGAGACATTGTTCACAAAAATTTAAAAAAAAAAAAAAGAAATAATTTTTTTTTAAAATAAAATAAAATGAGACAAAATAAAATAAAATTATTTTGTTAAATATGAATTAATATATTGAATAATTGTCTTGCATTACCTATGAATGCATGGATATTGTGCATAAAATATTTTTTCTGCATATGAATAGTGTCTCAGGGCTGTGTTTATGCCTTAGAGATACTGCATTGAATTTTAACTTGCCATTTGACATTTGTAGATGGCTAGTGAGCGGGACGTAGGGCGTCCACGAGGTATTGGTCGGGGCACCACCGGTATTTGACCGACGGGCCTTTGTTGAAATTTGTAGGTATTCTTCTTCTTTGCTATTGCCACGAGAGCTAGTCTGGTAGTGTAGGAGGGATTCGAGTAACCTCAGTTTTAGGAGCACATCATCCTTCGACGCATTCACGGGAGGTCAGGTAATTGGCGAGACCATTGGTTCATGCGGGTTGAGAAGGTGTTAGAGGCTATAGAAGATTACCTCGACACGCTAAGTTAAGCCCGCTGCGTTCAATTTAGAGGTGAGGCGAGTATGGTGGAGCCCAGGCAGAACCTCTAGAGACTGAGAAGCTGATGACATGGGGCGAGTTCGGGGAGCTGTTCATGGGTAAGTATTTTCGGATCTTTGCGAGGCATCACGAAGGCTCAGTTCCTAGAAATTTGAAGCGGGGGCGGTGGCGCGTGGATTATGTGGCTAGATTCACAGACTAGCATGTTTTGTTGATGGTCGTGTACGGACATGGCGAGTTTAGGAGATTCGAGAATGAAGGTGAAGTTGTCCATTCGGCGGATGTAGGACTTCGCCTACGGGACGCGGACTCGCCGGTTAGGACAACCCTGACCATAGAGAGAGAGATCAGGGATGCTCGGGGCACTCGGGATGCGGGTGTTAGTAGCAAGAGGAAGAGTGGAGTCTTCTTCCCGGTTCGGAAAGAAGCGGGGGCTTCTGGTTTCGAGAGTTCCGGGACCGCGGCCATCCGGACGGGACGGATCGGAAGTTGCCGGATGGTGTGCCTCATTGCTTACTTGGCCGGACATATCAGGAGGGATTGCCCCTAGAGGCAAGGATCCCAGGGTTTCGGGACAGTGCAGTCCCATTCACGGTAGGGCAGAGAGGATCTGATGTATTCTCCACGAGACCGGTGGGCGGAGCCGGTTTCGGTTTCAAGGGCTGCGGGCACGTATCACCAAAGATAGAGAGAGGATGACACATGTCACAAGATAGAGAGAGGATGAAATGGGTGGCCTAAATTGTGCCAAGTGTCAAAAATCTAGAAGAAGGGACATGATGGGAATTGTTAATGAGGAAGAGACAAAAGATGAACAATGTTCATCTTCTTGAAATAGAGACCCGAAGGGCGAGAAGCGGCGTGGAGGCTCAAGGTACGAGAAAGTTAGGTTTTTGTGATTTTTTAGAGAGAGAGAGAGAGCACCTTCTCTCTAGGATTCCGGGAGATCGGACCGTCGGATTTCTTCGGGCCAATAAGGAAAGTTGTTATACGCGCCGAGGGCAACACGTGGGAACCGGTTTCTTGGAGTTTCGAAAAAGTCCGTGAAGTAGGAGTTTTTCTCCTACTTGGTTTACTTTTGATTTAAGTGTTTTGTAATGTTTGAGTTGATTGAGGTCGTGAGTGGCCGTTTGATCGGTTCCTAAACTTGGGACCGAATTGTTGGAATTTTTGGAGCTCGTTTGGACAGTCCACGAACTGTTTGGGCTGCTTGTATTGTGATCTATGCATTAAATTATGTTTTGGTGTGTATGAGGCCGGAAATGGCCATGGATTTCGGGTTCACAAAGTGGAACCGAGGTTTGACGAGTGGGCTACCCATGGACAGCCCTTGCTGGATTTGGGTTGGTAAAAAATAGTCCGGGTTGTGTCAATTGAATGAAAATCGTGCATGTGTTTGTGGCTTGAATTATTATTGGAATTGTGATGAGCTCAGTAGGCTAATTTGCATGTTGGTTGAATTAAAATTGAAAAAACATGTGGTATGCGTGATAATTTGAATATATGCATAGCGTTGATATATTGAGTGTAAGTGCATTGAATTTGCATAACATGTTGTATGTGATTTAAATATGTTCGCTATATATGCATGTGAATATATTAGCATAAATGTGTTGAAATGGCATAATGCATTTCATATGCACCCGAGTAATCGAAATTAGGTGTGAGTCGTGACTGGATTTTTCTGAAAAAGCGGGAACATGGTTCGCGAAAAAGATTTTCTGGGATGATTTTCCGAAGAATTGGGTTGGGAGATAGTCCAACAGATCATCTAGGATGAGGACCATGACTGTTTCGGAAAGTTCCCCAACTAATTCGCCTCGGAGGTAGTCGATACTTTTCTTAGAGCTTCGGTAGTGTGTTTTCAAGAACAACAGGTTTTATTTTGAAAACTGATTATTTTCTCATACATGAAAGCCCAGGCAGAGTGTGGGGTCGGTCGAGGACTCGAGACATGAGATGGGCATGTAGACTGTTAGTGGGATCAATATTTACTTGGTGTGTGTTTTTACGTGGATCATTGCATATGCACTTAGGTGGGGAGTAACCCATTTAGGGTAATTCCACTGCTGGGCGATAGCTCACTCTGTGGGAATATCTTTCGGGTACGGGCGTTCGGAAGACGGCTCATTTTAGAGGCTGATTTTGAAGAAAGCCGGGTTGTGGCTTTGATGTTTTTGGGATAATATGTATTAGAATTGTAAATTTTAATATGTATTTGTATTAAGAGTAATGTATAACTCTTGAACCATGTAAGATAGTTGGTTTTATTTTTATGGATGAGTATGACATGTAGGCCCAAGTGGCCATTTTACTCATGTGTGTGTCTCGTAACACGAGACGTATAGATTTTCCGCAGGTTGTGGGTGGTCAGCGGACACCGGTTGGGGCGTACCGCGTGGTCTTCGTGGATGACATTTGATCTACTCCCGGTCAGTGGGAGCATGAGGTATCACTTGAGGATTGTGCTATGGTTGTTGAGACCATCAATTTGTCGTAAGTTCGGTAAGTCAGAGTTTTGGCTTCTTGGGGGTGAGATTACTGGGACACATGGTGTCGACATCGGGAGTGTCGATGGGCAGGAGAGGTCGAGGTCGTGATAAGTTGGAAGGCGAAGTCAGTCTTTGAGATCTGGTTTCTTGGGATTAATTTGGAGTACTACGGAAATTCATTGAGGATTTCCTCGATTAAATTTGCACCTATGACGAGATTGACCCGGAAGGAGTCAAATTTGATTAGGATGACTGATCTGAGCATTCCAGGAGTTGAAGGAGACTTACCACGGCTCCTATCTTGATGAGTCCGGACGGGGACGAGGGGAGTGCAAGTGTATTATGATGCCTCGAGTCACCGAGGGTAGGATGTGTTTTGATGGAGTCCCGGGAGGTGGTAGCTTATGGTTCCGTCGATTGAAGAGATCTTAGGCAAGGCCCCCACACATGACATGGGTTCAGCGGCGTGTCTTCGCCTAGAAGATTTGGCGCCGTACTTATCTGTGAGAGTTCGAGGTGTTCTCGAGCCACAAAGTCGAAGTATATTTCACGTATTGGGACCTCAATACGAGGCACTTGTAGTGGATGGAGTTCCCTGAGGATTATGACTTCACTTTGCATTACCATCTGTTGGCAAATGTGAGTAGTTGATACACTCGGTGGAAGTCACGGGGCGTGGTAGTATAAGCTTCCAGGGGTGAGGCGGATCTTTCGGGAGGCGTAGGGCGGAGTTTGGGTTCTGATACGCGGCGAGGCAAAGTGCGTTGGTGAGTTTATTAGCTATAGTCTCTATTGGCCGGTGATTGAGTCCCAGGGGCAGGACGCGGAGATAGTGTCCATCAGGGACCGGGTACAGTCAGGTACAGGTGATGAGAGCTGGACCATTCACGTAGATGGTAGTCTTCGGTATAGAGGACGGGTAGTGGTTCCCCAGTTAACCGATTTGAGAGAGGAGATCCTCAGGGAGTTTCACTGCTCTCGATTTTCCGTGCATCCAGGTGGCACGAAGATGTATCAGGATCTTCGTCGTCAGTACTACTGGAGCGGGATGAAGAGACACGTAGGGGACCTTGTGCGACGATGTCTTACGTGTCGACGGAGTTAAAAATTTGAGAACACTAGAAGCCAGGCTACTTGACCGATGGAGGTGTTAGGCGAGTGGAAGTGGGATCACTTCCACGATGGATTTTGTGACCGCCCACGGACACCACCGGGGACATGATGCGATTATGGGCGTGATGGACGGCTCGAAGTCGGTACATTTTCTAAGCCGTGCGGATGACCTTCACATTGAAGGGTTACGCGGGTTGTATGTCGAGAGATAGTTCGGCTGGCCGATGGCGTCCGTAGTGTCGGATGAGGACCCGAGGTTTAGGCGCACTTTGGAAGAATTTCCGAGGCTATGGGCCTGGGGCGTGCCGCTTTCACGTGGGACGGATGGTCGGTCGGAGAGGACTATCTGGGTGTGGGACGTGACGAGCATGCGTCTGGATCGTAAAGAGTAGTTGGAAGAGCACTTGCCCTTAATGGAATTCGCTGACAGCCGATTATCGGTAGTATACAGATGGCACCATATAAGGCATTGTATGGGAGGCCATGCAGGTCACCGTTATGTTGGACTGAGGTGGGAGAGCTCCATCTGGTCGACCCATGATTAGAGACACCTCAGAAGTGAGCTTGATGCGACAACATCTTCTTGACTCGGGCCGGCGAGGAAGAGCTATGCGGATATATGACGTCGACCCTTAGAGTTTGAGGTTGGTGATCTCGTCTTCTTGAAGGTGATGCCTAAGAGCGGAGTGGTCAGGTTCGACAAGCGAGGGAAGCTATCGCCGAGGTTTATTAGGCCGCCGAGATGCACTCGAGAGGGGTAGGCAAGCTGTAGCGTCTTAGGTTGGTTACCGCGACTTGCTGTCGGTGTCCCACGAGGTATTTCACGTCTTTATGCTCCGGAGGTACACTCCAGATCCAGCTCATGTAGTGGATTGGGGAGAGATTGAGGTTGACATGGATGGGGCCTTCGAGGAGGGACCAGTGTGCATTATGGATATCCGGGATCAGGTTTTGCGTCGCAAGACCGTGAGGCTAGTGAGGGTGCTAGGGCAGCATTATGGAGTGGAGGAGTCAACATGGGAGCGCGAGGACACGATGCGGGCAACCTATCTCTTCTTGTTTAGGGATGAAGGTACGTGGTTTATTCTTTTAATACTTAAATGAAAGCTAGTTTATGCATGGTAGAGTGCCGTTGCATATGCATGTGTTCGTAGTCGATTGTCCAAATTCCTTTTAAGGAGGGGAGAATGTAAGACAGAAGAATTCGATTTTAGAAAAAGGGCAAAATGGTCATTCGGTAAAAAATCAAAATTTTCTAGTCTCGATGATGAAAGCAGTTTTACCGTTGGAATCATCTTGCGAAATTTAGCTACCAAGTCGGGTCAGAAACGGGTAAGTACACGTTTTTCGAGTGAATTGGGTGTCGATATAAAAACGGACATATGATGTGACAAAGTCACTATAAGCATGTACTCATGTGACATGTTGCATGGTAGAGGATGGAAATGGATGACCGAGATAGTGCCAAGTGTCAAAAATCAAGACAAAAGGGGACATGATGGGAATTATTTGAATTGTTAATTAATAAGACAAAACTTAGAATAGTGACCTTCTCCAAATTAAAAGAACAAAACGTGAAAAAGGGGAGGGAGATGCAGTAGGTGCAGATTTATGGTTTTAGAGAGAGGGAGTGGCCTGCAGGATTACGTAGATCGGGCCAGTTGGTTCTCGACGAATGAGAAGCAAAGTTGCTCTATGCGGCGAGGACTACGCGTGGGCACCGATTTGGTGGAGTTCCGACAAATCCATAAGGTAGGGATCTTTTCCTACTTGTGTTAATCCTTGTTTAAGAACCATGTAAATGGTTAGGAACGTTCTGAGGCTTGTTTTATCCATAAACTCGGTCTCAAAAGCTTTGAGCAAGTGAGCTTCTATTTTGTGTGGTCGTGAGCGGTAACTTTGAGGTTTTACTGTTCACATGAATAATATTACGAAATTTTCATGTGGTACATAATGTTCAGAGTGATTCAAAATGAATTGCTTGTGTTCTTCAATTACGTGTATGAGCAAATTTTGAATTATTATTGATGTGAATTTAATAACATGATTTGTATGGATCTGTCTATTAGTATATATTTTATATAATCGCGCCGAGTTTATTGAATTGACATGTGCATTCACCATATCTGACAGGCCTGCCCTAGTATATTAGGGTGGTGCATGACATGAAATGAAACAAAAACGAAATTGTTTGTGAAAGGAATTTCGACGGAAGATTTTTGGAGAAATTGTATTTGGGAGATTGTCAACTAATTGCGTCGAAGAGCCCATAGATTGTTTGGAGGGTTTATCCAACAGATTAGCCTTGGAGGGTAGTCAGTGTTTTCGCGAAACTGTTAGTATGTTTCGAGAGCAAAAAACTTTTGTTTTGTGAGTTATTTACTCGCACCATTGGCTTAGGCATGTGAGTGGTAGGAGACTCGGGACACGGATGGAGTCATATAGACATTAGGTAAGTTCATGCCAACAATTACGAATGTTTGTTTTGTCTGTCTGTATTACTTAGGTGGGAGTAACCCATGAAGAATTATCACTCTTGGACTTCACTCTGCTGTCGAGGATCTCGGCTCGAGTCTGAGGGAGCGGCAAGAGGCGAGCCTCCATTAGAGGCCGTTTGAGAAGAAAGCGCGACTGTGGCTTTGATGCTGACATATAACATGTATTAGAATGTTGAGTACAATATATGTTGTATTAAGATATTATAAAAACTCTTCAGACTATGATATATATTTGGTTGGATATTTATTTTGTGAGTGTCAGTCGAATTTCAGTGGCCATTATTTTCTTATTTGGACCTTGTGGTCGTTGTATGGGTTGGGATAGGTTATGTACACTTTGGATAGAGCTCCAGCACCAAAGGCTTTGCAGATTTTCATGAGTGGTGTTGGGTTGCAGGCATCCCACAGTGTCCTAGCAGGTTGGTAGTTTGTCGTGGACCCAGGTTTTGGGGCGTCACGTGAAGCCCTCTTACAGTTTAATAAGCCCTCTATAGTGGTATATATTCCACTACCCTCTTCTTCTTATTGGGCAGCGATTGAGTTTTCTTATTTTTTGTAGGAAAATGACTTTTAAGACCAAAAAGCAAATATTACCTACTTTTTCTATTAGGGAGACTTTTAAAAAATTTCATGGCTTAAGTCGTGAAAATTTAAAAAAACAAACGACCCAATCTTTGGCTATTTGAACTGACATTAAGTGAAAAACAAATGTGCGTAACATCATGGTGTTAGTATGGGGAATTGTTTGTTTTTAAATATTGTATTTCTATTAAGTATTAAATTGTTTGCTTTTTATATACCAAAATTAACATTTATTATATATAACTTTATTCTTTGATAAAATGAACAATATACATCTTAACTCTTAATTACTTGTAAAAAAAATTTGTTTAACTTTGTCTTATGATAAAATAAAAAATATTATAATACATGTATAACATTATAACATAATAATAAAAAATAAAAAAATAAAATTATTATCATGAAAATTTATTCTTATCATTGTTAAAAAATAATTATTACATTTATCTATTTTATATATTCAAATAGAATATATAAAATTAAATTTTAAAAAATATATTTTCTTTTAGAATATTATGTGAATTTTAAAGATTCTAGAATATTTTAGGAAGATTTTAAAATATTTTAGGAAGATTTTAAAATATAGTTTTCCTTTTGAAATATGTTTTTTTAAAAATAGAAAAAAGCCAAATATTTTGATCTTTTCCCATCAAAATAAATTTTAAAAATTCGAGAAATAAGTCATGAAAAAAAAGAAAATTGTCTAAGAATTTGAAAGCAAATTACTTTCGAAAAAGCCAAAACAAAGCACTTTGTAAAGGCTTAGAAAAATTAACTATTTGAATTTTTCTATTCCAAAAATAAATAAATAATTCAGCGTTAAATTATAAAAAATTTAAAAGGAATTATAAATTCTAAATTAATCGCATTTAGCAAAACCCAAAAAAAAACATAAAGTTACATGTAGAAATCCATAATGTGAAATATTAGTTAACAGGCTGGAGGTCGATGAACTAAATTATTGGGCTTCTCGCACTCCATATTATAAAACTAAAGGCCGCCTCACGACATAAGTTTTTTTCTCCAAATTTCAACCCAACCCAAGTAGATCTAGGGTTAGGGTATATAAATTAGACATTTCGAAATCGTCTCTTCCCTTTCTTTTTTTCCAAATTTCCATTAGCCATTAGCTAAACCAGACGATGCCACACTTACATTGTAATGACCATTTCAGTCCTCATTATCGCCAAGTCACGACTGGCCATGGCTTATAACCACTGGTAGCTCCTCCCTTAATAATTACTTAAGGGGGCGGGTTCTACCAAAGTGGTTGTAACAATTATATTGGAGCAGTTTGTTCATTGCGGATGGCCTCTGTCTCGTGGAATTGTGAGAGGGCTACTACTTGTAAAAAAAAGTGGGATCCGTGAAGTCAATAGCCTTCATGACGTCGGTTTTGAAAGAGGGTGGATTGTGATGACCCTTTATGAGTTCCACATCGCCAAGTTACGACATGGCCTTGTAGGTTTATAATCAATTGAGCTCCCTCCCTTTAACAACTAGCTTTTAAGGGTAAGTTCTACCCAAGTGGTTGTAACAACCGTGAAGTCACTAGTCACTGTGGAAGTCGATTCTGAGAGAGGGTGGATTGTAATGACCCTTTTTGAGTCCCACATCACCAAGTTACGACATGGCTTTGTGGGTTTATAACCAATTGAGCTCCCTTTCCTTAATAACTAACTTTTATGAGTGAGTTCTACTGAAGTGGTTGTAACAACCATGAAGTCACCAAATAAGCCGTGTGACACGATGAAAGAGGGCAGCATTGTAATGACCATTTACGAAGTTCCACATCACACATAGTAATGACAGTGGCCTTAGGGTGTATAACCAATTGAGCTATCTACCCTTAACAACTAGCTTTTAAGGGTGAGTTCTACCCAAGTGGTTGTAATAATGGTATCAAAGTAGTTTGTTCATTGGGAAAGACCCTTTTCCCAGAATTGTGGGAGGACTACTACTCGTAAAAAAAGAGTGGGATTTGTGAAGTCACCAGCCGCCATGGGCATTAGTTCTGAAAGAGGGTGGATTGTAATTGTTGACCCAAGGGTACCTCGAATTGAGGCTTTGATTATAACAAATCAAATTATTAAGTTACTAGTGGTTTACTTGAGATAAGTGACAAATTTCAGGTGATAATGACTCAGATTTAACTATTATCCTGATACCTCACGCTCTATACTCTTACTCACTGAGGGCTGGTCCTGGATTCGGGATGCAGTCCTCTTTTCGAATCCAATTCATTTTTCTTTTGTCAGTAAAACACATTTCCAATGCTCATTTTGTAAAGGATATTTATCTTTATGAAAATATATTTGTATATACTAATTCAACTTAAAGGGGGCCCATGATTTTGCTTTCAATACACAATTTCCATTAAATGCCCATTTGGTCCATTTACCACCTTTATACATTAAATATATTTCATGAATGTAGGTCGGGCTTACTTCAAATTCCTCGTGAGGCTCTCGAGACTGACTCGACCGCCGCGGTCTTTCCTTCTTACATGTTTACTCAAGACTGCGGCGATGATAAAATAACGCGCTAAGCTTTTTCATGCATAGTGGTTCTATATAGTTCTTGTAACGCCCCAAAAAATACCCTAGTATTTTTATCATATATTTTTTTTTATTATTATGTGTTTAGGGTATAAAATAAAGTAAATGAAATTTTTTTTGGAATTTAAATCCTAAGAACGAAAAAAAATATATACAACCCGGAATTTACCCAAGTGTAAAGGGCAAATTTGGAATTTGTAAAATGAGAACCTAAGAGCCAAAAATAGAATAAGCTTAAATATTAATGTGAGTTAAATGAAGTGAAATAGAAGACTTAAATGTCAAAAATAAGAAATGGGACTTATTTTGAAAGCCAAAGAATAGGAAGCCAAACATGGCCTTAACCATTAAATGAGATTAAGACCAAATGTGGTCTAAGATAAGGCACATTTATGCATTTTTGTTCTTTCAGAGCAAAGGGAGAGAAAAGAGAGCTAGGGTTGAGAGAAGACCAAGGTTTTGGTGGGAGATCTTCCCATTTATGGTTTCCAAGTGATCAAGAAGAAGAAGGAAGACTCTGTGTCAAGGATCAAGATATTCAAAGTTGTAAGAAAAACTAAACCCTAACCCCTTTTCTCTTGTGTTTGGGTTGGGGAAAACCCCAAATGTGGATAAATGTGTTTTGTATTGGTTGTAAATGGGTTTTGGTATTGGTTTGGATTGGTTTGGAGGAGTGTTTGGTTTTCAAAGGAAATGCTGTCAAAAATTTATCAAAACACTTGTTCTTGTTTTGGCTATAGATTAAGTTATAATTAACCAAATGAAGTGATTGAAATTGGTAAAGAACCATAAGATATAGAGATACAAATGTATAGAAGGGACCAGGAACAAATTACAGCATTAAGGCTTCCGAAAATGGGCTTAAAAGTGAGTTTTGGGTAGCTCACGAGTATGCCATGTTTTGGGAGTAATTGTGGTGTTTTGGCCATAAAATGAGTTTCACTCATCCAATTCGAGTGATTAAAATTTTTGGGTAAACTAGACTTCTAGGGGAATAATTTACTTGAAGGAAGTGTTGCAATTTGTAACCCCAAAGTGCCCAGAAATATGTTAAAGTGGAGCTATGTACATATTCTATTTTGCAAATTAGAGTAGTCTAGATGTTAAAGTTAAAAACTGTACCAATTGGTTCATAATCTGATTTTGGGTGCTTGGGGGTTGGTTAGGCCTTGGTCTAAGCTAATCAAATCAATGTTTGAAGTTAATTTTGGACAACATTAGGATTGGTTTTGGTGACACGTTTTAAAGGTATTGCTGTTTGAAAAAAAAAAAAACAAAGCATGTTTTGCCCTGTTTGTATTATGTGGTTGGGAGCCTTAGAGAAGAAATTTTAAATTGCAAACGCTTCCGCAATTTTTGAAAAAAAAAAGAAAAAAAAAGGGCTTTTAAATGTCTAAATGAAATATGTTTGATAAATGAATCATCAAGGGCCTTAATCCCGGCTTTGACCCAATTAATCGGGTCGGACTGAATGGGGTGCTTGCGCTCTTCTCCATTTCAGCTTTAAGTAAATCATGCATTTTTCTAAATCGATGCATTTAGAGCACTTTTTCAATGACCACGCGTACAATACATATATGTATATTTTCATTTCGCATATCCAAATTACAATTCATTGGTCATTTCAATCATGCGCTTCATATGCACAAATCATTCAAATACAAATCATGCATTTCACAATTTTCTTTTCATTTTGCCCTTAAGAAAATTTCACCCATGCTTTTGGTGCATAAGATAACGAATCACCGGCACAGTCGTGTTTGGCTGCAGGCCGGTATAAAAAGGTTTTATAACACAGTACGGTCCCGCTGGGTTGCTAATTGGTTATTAAAAATCATTTCGTGAACACTACCGATACTATCCTGCTGGGATACGGATCGGAGTGACACATCATTACGTTCGACGCAATATTGCTCATTTGACCCTTATTGGTATACCAATCTATCCTTAACTCGAATTTAATGGTTAACCTTTTATTAAGGGCGCCAAATAATTCCGCCAGAGCAATTTACACAGTGTATATATTTATATCAAAATACTTGGTTTCCACATTTCATGCAATTTTTCATGTGCACCATTTCACAATCAATAGACAAATCAATTTAAAACAAATCAATATGTAATTTATCGCAATTCATTTCAATAAACCCACTTATTTCATAATCCTTTAAACATTTTAGAAATAGAGAGAGAGAAGTTGAGAACAAACCAATTAATTTATGGCTCAAAAGGAGCACATATGCATATTCATATAAAACATTTTAGATTTATTTTGTCAAACAAAACACAAAACCGAAACAAGGAAGGAAGTGTGAAGAACAAACCCAAAAAGGTTGTCGCTCTTTGATTCTTATTCTCGGAATCCCATTCTTGGGTCAAGATTCCTCGTCACCAACCCCTAATCCATCACAAATATGTCACTATCAAAGAACAACCCAAGAAAAAAAAATAGTTGTGCATTCTAGGATTTTTGGTTAGGGTTATGTCTACCCAATACACCTTCACTTGAAAAATTTTCTAGGGACACATGAACCATATTTTGTTCATGATTCCTTTAATAAAATGATATCTCTATGAGTCTATTTGCATTAGGAATTGGAATCATCACATTTGGATCACCCAAACTCAAGTTACGACATTTTAATGTCAAACTGGTCTGTATGCCTAACTCACTCGGTTACCCACTATTATTCTCAATTTCATGGGTCTTAACTCCATATATTGGAAATATTTCCTTCTACTCATTTGAAGCTATGGTTCTAAGGTTTCTTCTCTAATTGGAAACATCCAATTTGGATCACAAAAACTTAAGTTATTGCATTTTACATCCAGACTACTCTAATTTGCAAAGCAGAATCAGATTGTTCTTGCACATAACTCCACTTTGACGGATTTCTGGGAACTTTGGGGTTACAAATTGCATACACTTTCTTCAAGTAAATTATTCCCCTAGAAGTATAGTTTATCCAAAATTTTGAATCACTCAATTTGGAAGAGTGAAACTCAACTTACCACAAAAACACCATAACTACACCCAAAACAGAGCATACCCATCAACTAACCGAAACTCACCTTTAAGCCCATATTTGGGAGCCCTAGAGCTACAATTTGCTCCTAGTCGCTTCTATACATTTGTATTTCTATCTCTTATGGTTATTTCATAATTTGAATCACTCAATTTGGATGATTATAACTTAACTTATAGCCAAAACAAAAATAGGGGTTTTGAAAATTTTTTGACAGCAACTTCTTTGAAACTTCATCATTTCCTTTATACAAAAATCCATCAACAACAATCCAAACCACAATATAACAACTTAGAGAAACCCCAAAAACTGAAATAAACTAATAAAAATCCATTTTACATAAAGCTAGGGTTTTTCTAATTCAAACTTAACCAATCCAAACCATAATACACCATGAAATCTTACCCAATACAACCCCAAAACGAACTACAACCTTTCCAAACACTTTTATACCACATTTGGGGTTTTATTAAACCCAAACACAAGTAGAAAGGGGGTTAGGGTTTGGTTTTTCAAACTCAAATCTTGATTCTTCTTTCTTCTTCCTCCTTCTTCTTGATCAACTTGTCCTTGATTACATGGAAAAAGAAATCACAAATCCCTCTCTTCTTCTCTCAACCTAATGTGCCCTACTCCTTCTTCCTCTTCCTTTTTTCAAAATGTGGAGAAATGGCATTTACAAGACCAAATTCTGTCTTAAGCCTTAAGTCTTCATAAGGCCTTGTTTGGCTTGCACATAAATTCCTATTTTCCTAATTCTTACTTTAACTCTTCATTTCACTTTCATTTTCACTTCATTTCATTTCATTTCCATTTTAATATTTACACTCATTTGGCGACCCTTTAGGTCCTCATTCTCGACATTTTTTACCAAATTTATTTAGCCTCGTAAATTTCCGTGTTTTTATCAATTTTCATTTTTAGCTATTTGGTGTTTAAAAAATATTTAATTTATTTTAATAATCTTGAACATGTTATAAAACTTTTAGGAAATTTTCAGGGCGTTACAACTCTCCTCTCCTCTAAAGAATTTCTTCCTCAAAATTACCTTCATCGAACAATTGAGGGTATTATTGTCACATAACTTTTCGCTTCTTACTCGTGGCTTCCCCGGTCTTATAGCTCCACAACACTTTGACTAATGGAATTCGCTTGTTCCGCAATTCTTTGACTTCTCGAGCCAAGATCTCTACAGGCTCTTCTTCGTATGTCAAATCCGATCTAAGCTCAATTGTCTCTGAAGAGACTACTTGTGAGGGTCTAACCTGTACCTCCTTAGCATTGACACATGGAAAACATTATGAATATTTTCCTACTCTGGAGGTAAAGCTAATCTGTATGCTACTAGACCTACTTTCTCAATCACTTCATACCATAATGAACCTAGTGGCCTAACTTGCCATTTTTCCCAAATCTCATTACCTTCTTCCAAGGTGATACTTTAAAAAATACTTTCTCCCCGATCTCATATCGAATATCCTTTTTCTCTTGTCGACGTAGGATTTTTGTCTATCCGTAGCCACTTTCAATATTTCTCTAATCATTTTCACTTTTTCCTCGATTTCTTGAATCAAATCGGGGCCAATTATCTTCTTCTCGCTTAACTCGGTCCAACACAATGGTGTTTTGCATTTTCTTCCGTAGAGAGCCTCGTAAGGCGCCATTCCAATACTCGACTGGAAGCTTTTATTATACACAAATTCGACTAGAGGGATGTGTCTATCCCAACTACCCTCATAGTTGATCACACAACTTCTTAACATATCTTCCAACACTTGGATCACTCTTTCCGATTATCCATCCGTTTGTGGGTAGAATGCTATGCTGAAATTCAGTCGAGTGCCTAAAGCATCTTACAAATTTCCCCAAATCTTGAGGTAAATTGATTGGAGCAGTGCTAGGGTAGAAAAGAGAAAGAATATTTCAGGTTATCTACTATGCTAGCCGAACCTTGAATGATGCCCAGCTGAACTATGCCACCATTTCAAAGGAACTATTGGCCATTGTCTTTGCCTTTGACAAATTTAGGCCCTATGTGATTGGCAAGAAGGTAGTAGTCCACACTGACCACTCAACCATAAAGTACCTAATGACCAAAAATTTTCAAACCAAGACTAATACTATAAATTTATTGCAAGAATTCGACTTAGAGATTAAAGACAAGAAGGGAATAGAGAACCTAGTCGCAGACCATCTATCACGGTTAGAAGGGGCAAGAGATGAGGTCCATGTGAATGACGATTTCCCAGATGAGAAGCTCTTAGCTATCGAAGACAAAAGGGCAGTTCCATGGTTTTCCGACTATGTGAATTATTTGGTGGCCAAGGTGATCCCTCAAGAATTTAGTTATCAACAGAAAAAGAGGTTCTTCACACACTTGAAACACTACTACTGGGAGGAAGCTATTCTATACGTGCATTCAGTCGACCAAGGATAAGGCGATGTGTACGGTAAGATGAAATGGTCAAGACTCAACCACTACCACACTTTACCACGTAGGGGCATTCGGCAATCAGAGAACAACAGCCAAGGTACTTCAATCAGGTTTCTATGGCCTAGCTTATTCAAGGATGCTCACCAGTTCAGATCCACTTGCATACAATGCCGCTAATGGGAGCATTTCTAAAAGGACGAACCACCCGTTGAACAAATTTGAAGTCGAAATATTTGATTTGGTGTGATGGATTTACGCCCATTCCCCTCTTTAATAACTTGTACATCTTGCTTGTAGTAGATTACGTCTCTAAATGGGTTGAAGCAATATCGACCCGCACCAATGATGCTAGTGTGGTAGCCCAATTCCTTCAAGGTTGAAATTGATATTTACACCTGCCGGCACTCCACGAGCACTGATCACAGATAGAGGTACCTATTTCTGCAATAAGATGGTTGACAAAGTCTTGCACAAGTATGGAGTGCGGCACCGCACATCACTTGCATACCACCCACAGGCAAATGGGCAAGCAGAGGTATCGAATCGAGAAATCAAGTCCATTCTAGAGAAAACAGTCAACAGCTTCAGGAAGGACTGGTCGAAAAAGATTGAGAATGCATTATGGACATACAGAACAACATTTAAAACACCATTGGGTACGTCGCTATTTTGAATCATTTATGGGAAAGCATGCCACCCGCCGGTGGAATTGGAGCATAGAGCCTACTGGGCAACTCGGAGGCTGAACATGGATAGTACATTAGTTGGAGAGAAGTAGATGCTACAACTTGAATCGATGAATTCGCAATGAAGCGCAGTTGTGAGAATGCTCAACATGGTAAGGAAAAGATAAAAGACTGGCATGACAAAGATATCGTGAGAAAAGAGTTCAAGGCGGGTTAGAGGGTCCTCCTATTCAATTCCTGACTAAAACTTTTTCCTGGGAAATTAAAGTCACATGGCTCTGACCATTTACGGCGGACTCCAGTCTTTCCATACTCTGGAGGGCGGAGATTGATGCACCCGAGAAAGGCACATCCAAGGTTAACATACAAAGATTGAAGCCATACTCGGGGGCGTAGATCCATGCGAATAAGGTAAACCATTCCGCTGCTGCACGCAGGTGTTAGTGAGCTGACAATCCCATTCTTCTCGTAACTACATCATTGAGATGCAAGGCGATCGAGCTAATGACATTAAACAAAGCGCTACTTGGGAGGCAACCTAATCTTTTCTTGAAATCTTTTTCTCCATAGTTTAATTTTTATTGTTTGTTTTTAATTTTGGTTTGGTTTTTCATTCTTCGTAATCGGATTTTCTTGTGGGTCGTCTGCTTTAGTCCGAGACAAATACCATTATGCAGGATCTCGCCGCCATAAGTTCATTCTGTGGGTGAAGGGGTCAGAACCTCATTCAGGGGGTTTTCTTAAACTTATGCAATGTTGTGGAAAAATGTTTCATTTTCAACTTCTCTACAACGTCGTGACGTTGGCTTTCCATGCCGTGAGGTTACAACATTACGACGTTGAATGAACCCAGAAAACACCAGTCTCTGTCATGTCGCGACGTTGAGCCCGAACGTCGCGAGGTTGGTCGATCCCCTGCTAGGAGCCTCCTTTCTGTAACATCGCGACGGCTATTCCAACATCGCGACGCCGCTGTAAGCCCTTATGGAACGCCGTGGACGTTGGACTTCAACGTCGCGATGTCAAATTTATATGCCCTAAGGAACGTCGCGACGTTGAGCCCGAACGTCGTGACGTTGCCTCTATTTTATGAACTGAAGCCCTCATTTTTTTTTCGTCCTCCCCACGCACAGCCTTGTCGGAACCCGCCCGCACCTCCATTGTTGCGCACTGACCAAATTCGCCATTCTACCACCACCGGGCCTTAGAACACCCACGCCAAATTCCCTACTAAACCCGTCTGTAGCCCCATCACCCTCGCTGATTCTGGGCTTGATGCCTTAACCCCGTTCCCGTAGGGATCCTGCTGAGTTCGGCATTCTTTCCGGTCGGAACCGTCATGTCCCTACCTTTAGGTCGGGTTAGAGATAGAAGGGACCTTAGGTGTGTCTAGAGGTCGTGCCAGTCTCCTTTTAGACATTACAACCTTCAGTCCCATCATGCACACTAGGTGCTCGATCAATTGTCTAAGTCACCTGGGAGTGGCCTCCTTTGCGCCATTCGGCCCCAGTGCGCCACTTGGTGATTTGGAGGTCTAGAGCCACCCACCCCTCTACACCTATGTCGAGTAAGCGGCGAAAGTTGACCGCTAAATGGTGTCGGGCCAATGAGGAGCCGACATCGAATTTCGACCTCACTAGGTTTGTCAATGAAGGTGCGGCCAAAAGGCTTGACACCATTTGTAAAAATAGGTCATTCATCAAAGAAAAGGGATTCCACCACCCCGACGACTTCTTTCGCAAGACAATTGCAAATAAGGGATGGCGGGCGCTATGCCAACCGCCACGCCCAGCTGCGACGAGTGTGGTACGAGAATTCTACGCCAACCCGGGCCCCATGTCGTGGAAAAAGGTATGGTGCGTGGGCGTTGTGACTTCAGAAGTCTATCAACCAATTCTATAATCTTGACCCGGTCCCCCCTTAGCCTTTTGATAGGCTCCATGAGCGGCCCGACTACCCCGAGGTCATCCGGGTTCTGACCAACGAGCAAGGTGCGTGGAAGCTCAATAGCGAAGGTCACGCAGTGCACTTCTAGGCCAAACATTTGGCCTATATTCCCAAGGTGTGGCATCACTACAATCGCCGCGCCTCATTCCGACGACAACGCGTGAGGTGACACAATTAAGCGTGCCTTGCCTAACTACGCCATCATCCAGACATACCCTCGATAGTTTCGCAAAGTTATGTGAGGACGCCATCCCCTCCATAACCGGATGCTGTGTCGAACTCGGGCACCCTTTCTCATTTACTCATTATGCAAGCAAGTCGGGTGCCCTTAGATGATCAATGAGGCGGATACACCCGATCAAGACACTATGGTCAAGCGCGGATGCCGGGGTGTACCACGACTTGAGGCAAGGTATGACTCCGCAACGAACCCCTCGTGATGAGGAGGAGCCATGGCATCAGGCCTAGCCTAGCCTCCCGGCCGTCTCCCGCCAGCTCGCTGGCCACCACCTCCCATCCACCACCTCACCGCCTTCCTCCTTCCACCACCACCACCACCGCCCTGTGGAGGAGGATTCGACCAACCTACCTACTCATCCTTTCAGACCCTGCTCGACCACAAATTCGCTTCGAGGCCTAATGGATTTGACCCAGAGCACCGCGCCCTCATTAACTGTGGTGGAGGGCCCTCCGTCGACATGCGACGCCCTACTAACCAGGCCGCCATCCTTCGTAATCGCAGCACTTCCGTAACCAGCTTGCCCATTTCGCCTCCACTACCACACAAGCTACCACCGCAGCTGATCCTGGCCGATCACCAGGAAGTTTCCTACACCCCTCTCTCATTCTTCTTCATTAACATGGGGACAATGTCCACTTGTTCAGTGTGTGCGATCTCGTGTCACAAAGAGGCTCTGAATCAACAATATTTATACCTGTTTTCCTCGCTTATAAAGAAAGCTACTGCAAGATAATGGTCTGGTGGTCAAACCTCAGGATGGGTTCTTCATGAAAATGACTAACAAAGGAAGTGCTTAAACTGGTGAATTTAATTTGATTTAAAGTTTTGATAAAAACAGGGGGTGTAATGGTTGACAAACTGAAATTTAAATAAAATAAAATGTAAAAGAAGTTTCCTTAAAGTGTTAGGCTACTGGATTTAGGGTTCTAAAGGTCAATGAGGTTCTCGTCCATTTCTCACTGGGAGGATGACATATAGTCATCTCCTCCCCGAACCCGATCTTCATTTAGCTATAAAACCTAACCCAAAAATAATTATCCTTTGAAAGATGGTGTTTAATGAGTTGTTAAAGGGTCACCTACGATGAAGAACACCCTCCCCGACTCACCTTACAATGATTAATAGAGGGTAACTAATGAATCTCGTGATCTAGCAATAAGCATCCATCAACCCTAAAGATAACCAAATAAAGGTAATTCAAGGTGAATCTAGGGATTTAAACCTAGAGTTCAAAGGAAACACAAACCCGCGCGCACCGAATGAAAAACAGGGGAACTTCTAGCAAAATTCCTTCGATCTTGCACCCAAGAACTTTCCGTCTGCGATAAGGGATTTTAGCTTCTTCTCATCCTCCGGAAAGGTCATCCTGAGGGTGTTTGGATGCCCAGAAAGTGCCAAGAAAATGAGAGAAAAGGGAGCAGAAAATGAAAAACGCGGGAGAGCTGAAAGCTTCTCCCCAAAAATTTATTGCAGAAGTGATTCATTGTTACAAACCTTGACTCTAGCTTATATAGTGCGCAGAGCAAGGGAAATTATAAAAACAAACCAAACAGTGCTTGGCTACAAGGGTGAAATGAGAAAAACAAAACGGAGTCGCTTGGAATACGAAACAGGAAGCGCAAAGAATTTTGTTATAACAAAATTTCGCTTTATATAGCGAAATTTTCGCGGTAGCGAAATCTCCTCCCGTTCACCGCTCTATCGCCTCCTCACTATTCAATTTCTTCTGCTTTGATATTCTTCATTCCCAACTTGCTGAAATTGATAGAAAACCATATGAAATTGATGGAAATCAACCTGACTTTGTTATGATTGGATTGACATGGCGATTTGGCTTCCAAATCCTACAAAAACTACAAAATGTACTTCTAATGCCATCAAGACGTACATGGACCGAACATGTCAATTGGGTTAATTATAACAATTAGTACACAAAAAGCGCTCAAAACCTATTAAAAATAGGGTTCAAAATAGCACTTTTTGGGCACTAATCAGTGGGTGATCGGGTTTTGGTGTATTTGTTTTGCTTTTGGGAAATATCGGGTGTTTGCCGCTTAGTAGTTCTGTGTTATAATTTTGTGTGCGTTTGCTATTTAGTATTTTGAGTCGTGGTGCTTAGTTATAGGTGTCTTGTTTAGGTTGGAATATGACTATCGCCGTGTCAACTGTACTGTATCCGTTTCATTCGTAGGTTATTCTTCTTTTTCTATTTACGAGGAGTTCTCGGCTTTAGTTTGTTTCGGTTTTTAGGATTGTTTTAGGTAGTTGTGTGTGTGATGCCATGACTGCTAATCGAGGATCACTTTTGAGCACTTCGAATCTTATTAGAAAAACACATATAATCAAGAAAAGATCCGTAGGTTGTTAGATGCTTGGGAATTTCAGGATGGACAGGTAGGGAGACAGAGTGCATCACCCCTTGGGTATTCAAGAAACCAATTCAACCAGCTATCGCACTCCACACACTGGGGTGACTGTGGATTTTGTCTAGGCTTCGAGCTCCCCTTACCAAGGTTCAACAAACCTTGGGGGTCTTTAAACACCAAAGTGATGGGACACCTTGAAAAAAGAGGATTGCCACCAAGCCCCAATTAAAAAAAAATGAATAGAATAAGTGGGAGCTTCCAATCGGAATCTCGCACACCCGAAATTTTCAAAGCCTAATGCCTCGAGCCAACCTGTCGGGAGCCATTGACTTCACCGCCTCGCTTTCATGGGGACGAGGATGACGTGTCCCACAACTTAGGGCCCCTAGGTTTAGTTGAGTGTTCGGGGTGAAGTTCGAGGGGAACTGAATGCCCGGTGCCCCTAACCAACTGGTGGGGAGTCACCAACGAATCCCCGCTACAGGGACACTTAACATTAACTTAAGGGAACTGGTTTTTTCTTTCATGAGTAGGTAGGATAGTTGCATAAAAAGGGGTGCATTCTCATCCTTCTGTAGTTAAATTCTTCCAAATAGGTGAGTTGAATTCAAGTTTGGGGGTGTCGGAACCGAGTTATATGCTAGAGACTACGTATCACTACACATAGGCTTTTTGGGAAAGGCTATTGAAAACTCAGAGGTCAGAAGTCACTCCCACACCGAACCGTGTTCACCGAATTCTCTCGAAAGTCAAACAAACCCTATGGATCCTATGAAATTCAAATAAAAAAGGCAAGATTTCCGAATACCCCATTTTGATTCTTCTTCTAGCAAAGATAGCATCAAGCAATCTTGGGCCGCGAGCGTAGTATGTCGTGGTATTGTGTGTCGCTTAGAGGCCGGGCCAGTTCGGGACAAGCAAAAAGCTAAGTTTGGGGGTGTGATGAATGCATAAAACACTCATAGTATACCCGCGTCTGCTTTATGTTTTTAGTTAATTTTACATTTAAATAAGCGCATTATAGCCCAAGATTTGATTTCTGGAGTTTTTGTGAATTGCAGGTCAAGAGGGTGATTTTTGGGTTATTTGGAGCTAAACATAAGAAGCAAGGGAAATACAGGCTGCCACGTCGCAACGTTATGACGCCTGGTCAACTAAAGAAAGTCAACAAGCGACCCAACGTCGCAACGTTGCAACGTCACAACGTCACCACGATTTCTGCACTAGCATCATTAAAAGCAAGGGGAGACCTAATTTTGAGGGCATTGAAGAACGTACGGACGAAAGCACGGAAAGCAGAGTAGTAGCGATTGGGATCATTGGAGAAGACACTTCCTTTTGTATTTCTTCTTTTCTGCAAACAACATTGCTGATGATTTCTAGATTGATTATGTGTATACTCAAGTCCAGTATGTTCTAGATTCACATCTAGGTCTCTATTAACTCATTAATGACAGATGGATTAAGATTTTGATTTTATATTATTCAGCTTATTTATGACTTGTTTGTATCTCGCTTCTCTATATGTGATTTATATACATGTGTTGTCCGCCAACATTGGCAATGATTCGCTGCATCCGAGATCGAGATGAGGACGCCTGTGGATCCGACAGAGCGACCTCGGTCAATCTTAAATAAGAGATATCACGATTCCGAGGGTGGCGATTAAGGTTAGAACATTTAAGCATTTCAGAGCATTGGGGTGAGGTAGAGATACACTCAACCCTGCTAGCGAGATAGGCGGATACACCTCGAGAGAGGGTATCTCGTAGGTAAGATCACCCCGCCATCAATAAGTCACGGATAGACTGAATAGTAATTCCTCTAGGTAGTAATCCATCAAAGTGGTAGGGGGAGACAGAGCCCTAGTCTCCACAACACGTTGGATTTGCCAAGATAATTTAGTTTAGTTTAATCTCGAACCTAGTTAACTAGTCATTCAAAGCTTACGTCCGTATAATATTCAGTTGCTAATTTCAAGAATCAACGCGCGCCTCCCCCGAGGATCGAGTATTCGCACTTAGGTATATTATATTACTTGACAATGACAAGGTACTTACGCATAAAGCATACTCTACTACATCACGCTTTCGGCTTATCAACGACATTCTAAGCCATTTTCAATACCAAAATATTTACAAAACAAAATCAGAGTTTGTACAAAAAATGTCAAATATATTTCATGAATGCAGGGTCGGAACTTTACTTCAACTTTGTGAAGCCTTTACGTTGACTCTGAATCACTGCAGTCTTTTCCTTCGTACCTTTTCACTCGGTACCTGCGCGATAATTCAGAAAAATTGGTTCAAGCTCCCAAACAACAAAAGCAAATCTGCTATCACAATCAAAAATATCCTCCACTTCCAAGGAAAAATTTATGTCCCAGTATTTGCAAAGAAAACATTGGGGTTCCACAAAATATGCTAAAAGTTTTCTAAGGAAATTCAGCATAGTAATCATGTTCATCAAAGTCTAGTTAGTTCCCACAGAAAAGCCGAGCTGAGGAATAATGAATCTCAGTTGAATCCAACACAACAAAAGCAAAGTCGCATCGGATCGCACATCCTCCACTTCTAAGGCAAATTTCGGTCCCAATATTTGCAAAGAAAATATCTGGGTTTCGAGAGAAGATGCTCAAGTTTCCTGAGAAAATTCGGCACAGTAATCATGTTGTTCATCCAAGGCTGGTTAGTTCCCCCAAAAGAGACCCATTTTTTGCTGATAATCATAGCCATAGGGAGCCGTTGAGAAGCACAAACCGTTTTCCTCCTTTCAACCCATCACTGAGGGACTATCCTCCAATGGCTCCCTTATGGAGACATCATCATCCTCCTTTGAGTTCATCATGGGGCCATAGCCATAAACAAGTATTATGCAGAAATTATGCTAGAGGAAGATGCAATCAAGTTTCACCTTATTCGTGTGCCGAATTCTATCTCTGCGTAGGAATTACGCTTTGTCTAGCATTGTAACACCGTGGAAATCTACTGTGTCATCTCCACTGTGGATGGTCTAATTTTATCGACCAATAGGAGCTATTCTCCAATAAGGGTATGATTTAAAAGAGAATTGTAAGGTTGTGTTGGTTGACTGAATGGTTGATTGGTTTGAATGTTTTAAAATAGAAAGACAGTTGCTGGGATTTTTAGGGTTCCACTCACTCCTGATCATGTAAGTCCCACCTCTTATTTTATAAACTCATCTAGGAACTATTGATAAACGGTCTTTGATGGAGGATTTATCTTTAAATGCTCTTTGGAAAATAAAGATGATCGAGTAATACTAAACACTTGTTCTCAATTAATACGAACCCTTAGCTTGCATTCATGATCAAGCACAACGTGTACCGAGGATATCTCGTTAACACGTTGTCAAGAATATGCCCAACTAAGGATTTACAACTCTTCTGCACAAGTGATTAATATTACACAATCCATTGAAGATCAAAAGAGGAATTGAGGGACTATACCTTAATCAGGGTGAGTTTCCGTGATTCCTCAAAGAAGAAGGGTTTTAACTCCATAAACTTATAAGAACAATTATAATTAAAGAGCAATTAATCATAAAAAACAAGCACCTTTGGAAATCGTGACCACTGTGAACCGAGAAGGATGAATAAGAGATATTAGGATTTAAAGCAAGATAAGTATTTCTGCTGAAAGATTACAAACGCTTGAATCTAAAACTTCCAATAGAAAAGAAATCTTAAATCTGGATCTACAAGTTCCAACTCAAAAATGGAGAGAAAACTCTTCTCCCTTCAAAACCTAAACCCTAGAAGTCAAAAACTGCCTATTACTTGTGTCCTCTTGCTTTTATACACCCCTCCAATGTGATTTATTTGGTTCATTGACGAGTGCCTCGCGTACCGATCGAATTTCTAGCCCACCCGCAATTTATGCGCTTATACCGATACATTAGTGATGTACCGGCATAATTCGCCACTGGTCAATTTTTATGCAAGTCGGTGACCGTACAATGTGGGTCAGACCGCAATAACGCTCCACCGCCACTTTTTATAAGTTGTACCGGTACACATGAATGATGTACCGGTACACTTGGTCCTCTGGTGCTTTCCTTTGCATTCCCAGTTCCCGAGACTTCATCACAATTGTTCGCCTGCATCCTTACGCTTCATATTGGCTTCCGGGACATACATCCTCAGACACTTACGTTCTAGGACCCAAAGACTCCGCATGTCTAAAAACATAGAAGATATTAAAAGTACCTATCCTTATGCCAATTGTGGTGGGTAACTTGTGATTTAGATGTGCTAAATTCTAATACTATAATTATTACTCAAATGTGTATTCATCACACTCCCCTCATCCTCGCATCTTGCTACCCCCAAGAAGATTTAGATCATAACTACTCACTGTGTATGAATCTCAACAAAGCGTTCGGTACAGTCAAGTTTTGCAAGAATCTCAAAATAGCAATTATAGAATACAATATGTCACCCGCTTTAGTATGCACCAGCATGACTCATTTAAACCAACCACATCCTTACACAATGAACATTATAACAGGCGAACACAAAATTGGTTATTCAAATAAGGATTATGGACTTTAAGAAATGTAAGGTAGTCATGCAAACATGGAACTATGGCAATCGATATAAGGTAAGCAATCATATAACATGGAACACGTAACCATCATGCATAATGTCAGAAGGAACAACCAACATAAGTAGAATCAAAGAGGTCTTAAAAGTTTGTAACGACCGTGGGCTAAACGAAAAGAAAAGGTAAATGATCAAACTGTGTCACATAACATGGCTAAGGTCTACTACTCCGATTTCCAACACTCCCTAGTCTAGCCTAAATATAGCTATAAAAATATTAACCTCAGCCCTCTCACGAAGAGAATGCGCCCTGCTCACACAAATATCTAATTCTTCGGGATCTCCCTCTAAATCTGAAGAAGTAGCATCTGCCATCGCCGGCCTCCTTGAAAAATGTGGCTCTCAAGCCTCGAGAGACGCCGATCCAAATATCGCTTGCCTGTAATGCACTTGAACCACTTTATCCGCCGCTCCATCCTCTTCAATGGCGATGTGCCTCGATGGCGTCGGGCCGCGGATGAAGTTGATCCCTGAGTAGGCACCAAGGCACTGAGGGTCGAGGTCTAGGATGTCGCTTGCTCGCCTCGCCTTATTTGTGATCGCCCCCAGCCTGTAACACCCTTTCTTTAACCTGCTCCCCCATCCCCGCTTCTTCCACAATACTAGTCACAAGTGAAGGGAACGGAATATGCCTCGCCAGATGCAAATATCGCAAGAAGTCCTCATTGCGCACCATATGACTAATGTGCATAGTCAATCAGCCTACCATAACCTCGTACAAAAACTCGAATTTGTTCTTGGATGGATTTTTCATTACCCCGCCTAATTTGATTGTGAATGATCTGTTCATCGTGGCGTATCTGCCTGAAGCCTGTGAATGAAATCTTTTTTCACAAATCCACTACGGGCACGGCCGGGTGCACATAGCCTCGCAGAAATTAACCTGGCATCGGTCGCAATAGCCCCGAGTAGATATGGCCGGCCCGGGCATCGTGGCGAATAT
Organism: Tetrastigma voinierianum; assembly: GCA_016808115.1. NCBI lineage: Eukaryota > Viridiplantae > Streptophyta > Magnoliopsida > Vitales > Vitaceae > Tetrastigma > Tetrastigma voinierianum. The sequence continues at coordinate 499,117 of JAEQBH010001660.1, read as the reverse complement.
AATGTAATGCATGCGCTATCGAAGCAGGAGTGACACGAAACTGCTTTCCATTCACCGGAGTCTCCAATACGGTTTCAATCTACTGATTTTCCTTCAAGTTAGTGTAGAACCCGAACTATCAAGGTAAGTATCCGCACCTCAAGCAGCAACGGCGCATACTCTGTTCCTGGATAATCCCCCTGATGGGATGAGAATATAAAAACGTCTCCAATTTAACACCCTAAGTGGAAACCCCTATTTGCAATCGATCGGTCCATTTTTCGTGCTCTCCCGTAATCCCTAGCAAACATCGCCTCTATTTCATCATCATCACTGTCAGATAATTCCTCACTTTCCGAAGAGGATGCAATTCGTTTTCCCTTCCCCTTTTTGACCGGGCCGAGGCATCAGGATTCGCCTACAAATTTTGTTCCATAGAGGAACTGGATGCCTTTCCTCTCCGGGATATTTTAACGCTACAAAGAAATGGCGATGATAGTAATAACGCCTGTGATGGCCCGTGATATATCATCGTGATCCCCAAAACTGCTCAAATGAAGACTGGCCGGCCTTGTGCACATCGTATTAACATTCTCCCGTCTATACCGATGCCAGAACCCCAATTACCAAAGACGTAATACCAACCAAATCCAATAAAACAACTCCATGTGTAACCAAGAGGAAACCAACAATGCTAGTAAAGATCTATAGGGGCTTACCACTTTCGTACACTGACTGCAGACAAACAATCCGGAACTGGACAATGGAAACCCTGGCAGATCAATCGAGCTCGGAGATGCTTGTGTGCGAGAGCAAACAATTGTGTGGCTTAGCTATGAGTGTCAAAAACATTCGAATGTGAAGAGGCGCCTGCTTGGGTTAAAAACCTTTTCGCCTAAATCTCGATTTCAATTGTACTCTGCATATGCTAGTGATGTACCGTACACCTCACCGCTTTCACGCCCACTTTTGAATAAGTTATACCTGGGCATGTTTATGTACCGCAGAGCTACCCTAAATTTCCACGCTCGCTTTTTTAGCAAGTCAGACTTCCAAGACATGTTTAAGTTGTACTGGTACACTTGTTCCCAACTGATTTTTTTTTTTTTTGATGAATATATATATATTTTTCACTTTGGAAACAAAGGTGCCAATACTCTATACATTTTAACCTTCCAATCGCTCTTCATTCCGGGGTTTTGCTGTAGTGTTCACTTTCTCTTTGTTCAAATTCCACAATCGACCGCACTGTAGACTTAGTCACTGTAATTACCGGATACCTTCAATCTCTTCATAAGATCCACAACGTCACAAATCCGGGATTCCTAAGGTCTCGAATAAATCTGACAACCTTTAAGCTCAAAATGGGGCGCAAGGGATGAGACACTACGAATCCATAGGTATGCAAGGAAATAATGGCCTCTAATCATTTTCCAATTATGCAAAATGTTCCATAAAGACTGTGGATGCACGAAGTTAATATGACCAAGCAAAGTGATGCACAATTTGATGTTAATAGGTTGATCGAAAAACTTGACCATAAGTCCGTGGTCGTGCGTGAAGTAGAACGATATGACAATTCACAATTACAAAGCTTGTCGTGGTATGCTGGTTAAGACAAATGCAATAAGATGATTAGAGAGGAATGAACTACGCGGGTATGTGTACATTGCAAAACATAACACTCAAAAGAGGCATATTTCAAAATTCTTTGACCTTTGACTGGAACATATACCTGAGCATAGTTACGTTCTCAACCAAGGTACACTTACCCCACAACAAACAAGAATTGTCCTCAACGATAGAAACTAAGTGGTAATTCCCATAAAATACAGATTTGATGCAGGTGTTGAGATAAAACAAGAGTCTCACGTATTTTTTTTACTTATTTTGATTGAAAGCAATTGAAGTAAAAAACAATAAAAATAGGAAAGCAAGAACAAAAATAAAATCAAAAACTATATACAACAAGTGGAGAATGAGGTTACTGAAGGAGAGGCTTGGTAGTTTTATCTACTAAATTCACAGGGCTCTTGAGTATTGAGATGCCTAAGGAATGGTTTGAGCGCCGCCATTCACTTTGAAGGATTTTCCGTCCGGATTGACCTACTGCTCCATAGGATAAACTACCTTAACGTATGAATGTCGCCCAACTGAAAGAGAGCTTCTGAATAGATGCAACGGAGTCGATAGCGCACTCTTCGATTGGGTTAGAAAGTTTTCCTGCAATGGATCTCACTATGGAATAAAATTTGAGCCGCCCTTGTAAATTCGAGCTTACTACGACTTCGGCCAGCTCTTCAAGTTCATTTAGTCGCAATAGGCGCCGCTTACTCCGCCGAAAGTTAGATCAATTAAAAGTTCAATAGCCCAAAGAAGTCAGTGTTCCATCTCTATTGAAAATGGCAAGCCTTCCATAAACTACCATAGAGACATACTAAGAACAATGAAGGCAAGACGCAGAGTCTAAAGAGCATCTGTGAAGATGGAGGGACCAATCTTGCGATTCGGCAACCGCTTTTCCAAATATGTTTTATTCCTATTAGCGAGCTCAACCTTTGACCATTGGTTCCATGGGGTGGTAAGTCAGTTGATACTTTATGGGTGACGCATATATTTTTACCAGATTTTCAAAGATTGCAAAATGGAGTCCATCATCACTACGATCGAGGGAGTTCCAAAACGAGAAAAATATGTTCTTTTATAAATTTAAAACAACTCACAGGGTCATCAGTCTCGTTGGAATCGGCCAACCCACTTTAGACACGTAATCAATGTGATAATAAATGTAGAGATACCCACAACAAGGTGAAAAGGCCCCATGAAGTCTATACCCCAACAATAAAAATTTCAATAATTAAAATCGGGGCAAGAGGCGCCATGTTTCGCTTTCATGATTCTCCTAGTTGGGTCGGGCATTGAGCACAAGTTTCGTTAAATCAAAACAACTTAAATAAGGTGGGCCAATAAAACCCACCGGCAGTAGAAACGCCCTCCATTGTGCTTCGCATCGGCAAAGTTAAAATCCTCACCGCCGTATCAAGTACGATCTTCATTATTATTTGATCCGACAGATGCAAATAGATACGGATCATCAAAGTAAGATTTCAATATCCTGCCGTAAATTTCTTTTCGCCGAGAAGTCCATCGGACCTAATCCGCCGCTTATGAGGTAGTTCTCATAATGCCGCATACCATCTAGATGAACAAGAGCAAGAGTTGCTCATCAAAGAGCTATCACCCATGGTATGCCATGAGAGTCGATTCCGAACTAATCGAGATAAATGATCGCACTACATTCTCAACCCCTTTTATCCTTAATGGTCAAGTCGAATTTCGACATAAGAAAATCCACCTAGTTAACCTTGGTTTCGTATCCCGCTAGGAGAGCAAGTACTTCGTGGTTGCACATGATCTCGTGGAAGACGGTCAGGAGTAACCAACAATATATGACCTAAATTTTCTAGAGTAAAACGATGCCTAGAAACTCCTTCTCGTGGTCGTGTAGTCACTCCGGGCACAGTCTAGTGTCCATCATGTAGTAAATGACAAAAGCCTTTTGTCTTCCCTCTATTCTAACACTCTATGGTATAATCACTAGCGTCGCACATGATTCAAACAAGGTCCCAATTGTGGACCGCATGATCAGGTGACCCAAGATGTTTTCGAGCGCTAGTAGTGCTGTCACAAGCCAGGACTACAAAGTGACATCTCGCAAGCAAAGCACATAAGGGCCGATATAGCACTAAAATCTTTATAAACCTTCTATAAAAATCAGCATGACCCAAGAATGACCTTATGTCTCTAACACACGTAGAGTAGGTAGGTTGGAAATCACCTCAACTTCATCTTATCAACTCAATTCCATCTGATACTATGTGGCCTAAGACACCTCCTCAGGTTACCATGAAATGACATTTCTCCCAATTTTAACACAAGATTTTTCTATTACCCTCTAAAACCTTACGTAAGTTCCTAAGCAGCCTCAAAATGAGTCACCAAATCGAAATCGCCCAACTTAAAAATCTCCAATATGATTTCTATCATGTCAACAAGATTCTATCATGCATCGCTGAAAGTTCCGTGTGCGTTGCATAGTCCAAAGGCATTTTCCTAAAGGCTAAAGGTACCAAAAGGGCAAGAATGTAGTTTCTTTTTGCCTTTGATCTTCCAAAGTTATCTCAATTTGATTGCACTCGAGTACCCATCAAGAAACACAAAATTCATGCCCCGCAACTCTCAGCATTTCCGATCAACAAACAAGCAGAAAATGGTCTTCCCCGGTACCCGCTGCTAAGCTTCCTATAATCTATGCACACCCTCCATCCCTCAAGTGACACGAGCGGAATGAGCTCATTATTTTCATCAAGTAACCACCGTGACTCCGACTTCTTGTAGAACCACCTCAGTTTCAGACTAACCCACTTACTATCTCGCACAGTACAACTCTACATCCAAGAGTTTTAAAACTTCCTTCTCACCACTTCTTTCATTATTGGGTTCATCACTGGGTGGTTTCCTGTGAAGGTTTAACATCCTCTTCTAAGTGAATTTCATGTGTGCGCATCAAGGACTAATTCCCTTAATATCTCGCAATCGTCTGCACTTAAAAGAAATTCCTGGTTTTCAATATCAAAAGTCGAGTTTCGAGTCAAGCTCCAAGGAGGAAGATATGATTACTCGGAAAAGTGTCTCTCCTCCCCTAAGAAATTTATACATTGAGATGCGTTTGCAAAGGCTTTAGCCTGCTTTTAGTGGCCTCTCCTGTATGGGCAATGTCTTATCCTCATTCGTGGCAAGGTTCAAATTTAGGTGTCCACCCATTAACTTCCAATACATCTTTATGCTCGATTAAAGAGTAGAACTTCCGACTCCAAAGGTGGTCACTTCCTCCTCCCAATCCTGGGCCGACCTCAAACATGACTTAAGAGGATCATCATGTGAGACATTATCCAGTATTTTCATACTTCACTAATCAAACCATGTTAATTTCATTAAATATCTTCTTCATCTCCCATTCCTTTAATAACATTGAAAATATTCAGATTATCTATGTTACCAAACGATAGTGTCATTAAAGGCCTCCCTACAATGTATAATGGCATTAGCAGCTGCTAAGAATGGTCGACTACACCACTGAACCGAGTTCGATTCGCCTACAGTCGAAAGTGTCACACAAACAAAATCCACAGGAAGCAAAATTCCGTCTCACTGTACTTAAAACATCCCTTCACTATTCCCCAGGAATTTTTACACTACTATCACCAATCGAGGGTGATATTGGTTGGCTCTAATTCCCTCCTAACCTCAGGTCCACATATACCGAGTAAGGCAACAGATTAACACTTCGCTCCCTAAGTCCACTAAAGCATGCCCTAACTTTGAAATTTCCCACTACTATAGAAATAGTAGGACTCTCCCCGGGTCTTGTACTTCTCGAGGCAAGTCGTCTTCGACCAGTGGATGTAGGATTGTTCTCAACATGAATGCCTCCTCATGACAATTCCCAATTTCCTTTACCGTGCATGTCCTTAAAAATTTAGCATATGATGGAATTTGCTTAATGGCATCTAACAAGGGAATGTCTAATTTTACTGTTGAACAAATTTCATAGATTTCGAATGGTTATTCACTTTCTTCGATGCTCTCACCCATGAGGTATGGAGTCGAGGATATGGGTAGACTATTGCCCTGCTGATCATCAATATCATTCGACGTGGACATGAGGCTTCGTTCTGATATTTCATCTTCTTTTAACCGATTCACTTCGCATTCTTGTGATGGTTCCTTGGTTGGAATGGTTTCAAGCTCAACTACCTTACCACCCTCGAAGGGTAGTAGACAAATCTTATTGTTCAAAGGTAACCTCACTCAACCTAAACTTCCCATTACACTGTTTCGACCTCATGATTTCATCAGCCGAGATTGAGTTTCTTTGTCAAGGTTACCTATAGATGAGGTTAACTTGGTTATTCGGGATCTCACATCATTCAGAAAGGTCGAATTCCGTTTGCGGATTGTCGGGTTCAGCACGAATCGTAACTATATCCTCCGCACTTTTAAGGGGCTGATAAGGGAGCCAGGCGATGGAGTCCTCGACTGGCGGTCGGAAACCTTGATTGTGGTTCGCAGTGGAATCTCACGGCCTTGGATTCGAAATGGTGGAATGGGATTGTGAAGCCATGGTTTCGTAATGAGGACCCGGTTGTTTGGCAAGTTATTCGCCCTCCTTCATTCCTCCAACTAAAATTGAAGCAACCCATCCAGATTGGTATGTTTTTAATATGGAGAGTTTCTTAAAGGTTTCCCTCGTCAAGGGCATCGTCTCGTCTATTTGAATCGCACTTTTACTGGGGGAAGGCCTGGGCACTTGATGGCCGAAAGTGCGCAGGATCATCGTACATAATGCACAAGCCCTCCACTCCTGTCCAAGTGTTCCGAGGCTCAGGTACGCTAGTTACCTCATGCACCTTTTTCATCTCTCTACGGCCTCCGGGGCCTATAAATTAGCAATTTTTGCCAGAACCTCATCATTTTCTTAAGTGATGGATTCCGCCACGATGTGCTATGCACTTTAATGTCTATGGATGTGTTAGTCTCCTGCCCGAGCATTCTTCGCTATGCTGTCAAAGAGTTGGATCCCTAGCACTCTTTTCATAGAATTCCGCCCGCACACATCATTCCATGTACTGCTTATTATTCAAGGATAATCCATGAAAGCGTGGTGCGCACATATTTGTCCTTACATCCAACTACGGTGAGGATAGCATGAGGAGATCCTTATATCTTTCCCATACCGTAGCAAACTGCTCACTGTAGCTTTTCGTAAAGTTCCGAATCAAGCCGCATGAGAGCATTAGCACGCTGCAAAGGAGTACTTTGTCGAGGAACTCATTTCGCATATTTTTCCCATGTAAAGATTTCCTGAATTAGCGCCAAGGAATGAAACCAAATTTTGTACCTTCTCCTTTAAAGCAAGAAATAAACTAGGACAGAATATGTGGGAGGGGTGAGCAAGGAGGAAAGAAATGCACTCGGCAAATATCTTCAAAATCTCTCATTTAATGAATAAGGGTTCTCATTCGAACCCTCGATATACGTGTAAAGAGACTGCGATCATTTCGACTTCATTAGAAATTGAGTGGCCTCTTCGTGAAAAGACGAATGCAAGAATTGGTTGTAGTCCTTTGAGGTTGTAGGGATTTCTCTAAGGGTTCTTTCCATATTAAAGGAGTTATGGCATCTCTATATTGATTTTGTCGAAGTTAATATTCCCTCCTACTACGGCTACTGAGTGTAGTTTCTACTCCATGTTGTGGAGGTTCATCAGTCCCCAGGGTCACAGGAATCCTCGAGTATTTTCTGTTTAAATACATCGCTGGTTTGATTCCCAGGATGATCCATTCGAGGTAAAAATGTTATCCGAAAAATCCTCAGCTTATTACTGATCCTCTTAATTTCTAGAGGCACTATTCTTACTAGCTCGCGCTGCTTGTTGCGTAGCCCAAACCGACATGCATGCACTACGCTACTCGTCTAAGAAACACCCATCGAGATTTCTCACTTAAAACAAAATAAAAAGAAAAGCTGAGAACAGATCGATTTGGTACGCAATTGCAAATTACCTCTAGCTATCTTCGTATCAACCCTGATTAGTCGCCATCTGCAAGCAACGCGCCGGCAAAAATGCATCGCCCTTATTCGTGTGCCAAATTCTATTCCTGCCATAGAAATTACGCTGTCTAGCATCAGACAATGCGGAATCCACAAGTCATCTCCACGTGAGTGGTCTAATTTGTCACTGGTCAGAGCTATTCTCCAATAAGCGTATGATTTAAAAGAGAATCAGAAGGTTGTGTCGGGTCGACCGAATGGTTGATCGTTTGAATGTTTTAAAATAGAAGACAACTTGCCGATTTTAGGTTCCACTCACCCCGATCACGTAAGTCCCACCTCTTATTTTATAAACTCATCTAGGAACCATTGATAAACTGGGTCACGAGGATTTATCTTTAAATGCTCTTGAAAATAAAGATGATCTAGAGTATCACTAAAACACTCGTTTCAATTAATACGAACCCTTAGCTTGCATTCATGATCACACAACGTGTACCGAGGATATCTCTAACACGCTGTCAAGAATATGCCCAATCAAGGATTTCATAACTCTTCCGCACAAGTGATTAATATTACACAATCCTATCAAGATCAAAAGAGGAATCAGGGACTATACCTTAATCAAAAGAGCTCGCGGGACTCCCAAGCAGCAAGGGCTTAGAACTCCATAAAACTTATAAGAACAATTATAATTAAAGAGCGATTAATCATAAAAAATAGCATCTTTGGAAATCTAATCACTTGTAAAACTGAAGGATGAATAAGAGATATTAGATTTAAAGCAAGATAAGTATTTCAAGTGAAAGATTACAACCAATCTAAAAAACTTCCAATAGAAAAGAAATCTTAAATCCGGATCTGCGTTCCAACTCAAAATGGAGAGAAAACTCTTCTCCTTTCAAACCTAAACCCTGTGTCAAACTCCGCCTATTACTCATGTCCTCTTGCTTTTATACCCCCTCCAATGTGATTTCTCCCATTTCGTCTCATCGACAGGAGTGGCACTCGCGCACGATCGACCGGCCCAATCTCGCAATTCCTGATGTTTGGTAAAATTCTAAGACACATTAGTGATGTACCTGGGCATACTCCTCGGGCCACTGTCAATTTTTATGCAAGTCAGACTCTGCATAATGTGGGTCAGACTCTGCACAATGTGCCCACGCCACTTTTATGCAGGTCAGACTTCAGACACATGAATGATGTACCTGACACTGGGTCCTCTGGAAGCTTCCTCAGACTGGCCGAGTTCCCGAGACTTCATCAATTGTTCGCCCGCATCCCAATGCTCATATCAAGCCCCGACATACATCCTTGTACACTCCCACGCTCTAGACCGAAAGACCCCGCACAAGTCTAAAAACATGTAAGATATTAAAAGTACCTATCCTTATGCTAATCAGGGGTAACTCAGGATTTAGATGCTAAATTCTACTATAATTATTACTCAAAATGTGTATTCATCACTGAATCCTGAGAAAAACTGCAAATTTTTTTCTATGATTTGAGATAGGGTAAGATGATTCAAGGAGTTAAATGTAGCCATTCCTCCAAAAAAGTCAGAGCGAGATATAGGTGGATTCTACTTTCTTTGAGACCAACTACAAGTTTTTACTATGCTGTATAAAGATGCAACTTGGGAGAAAAACTGCAAATTTTGCATGATTTCGAGATAGGAAGATTTCATCCAAGAAGTTAAATAAGAAGCTATCCTCCAAAAAAGAGCCGAGGAGAGATATTGCACGCCCACCCCCCTCAACCCGCCCACCCACGCGCGATGTAGGGCGAGGGTGTTACTGTTCATTTTACCTGTACACTATGACTTGTTCATTCATACACTAATAAGCATGTATCTTGAGATATATTCTGTAGCGGCAGAATTTCAAAATATATTCAAGCTCCACAAATGGGAGTGTTCAACTTGTACAAAAACTTTACATTTGTTTACAAACAACCAAAAGAATATTACATATACCAAAATAGACCAAAAGTCTTCCTCGAGGCATCTAACTATGTCAATTCCGGAGACTCATGAGGTGGTTGTCCACTTCTTCTTGCCTCTCGCTCCGTACCGACACGGATGAAAAACCCGCGGCTAAGCTTTATGCTTTTAGTGGGAATAAACTCCGGGACTCACCACTAACACGGATCATCACACTTCTATACACATGCATACACATCTAACATATCATATCATTTAAACATGCTTATACATATCTCATATTTACTTATCATATCATGTTTCATTTCTTATCAACGTTCATATACATTTCATATGTCATATTCAAGTAATTTGTTTTATGCTCTGCGCCCGCATAAACCTTAGAAGTGATGCTGAAACTATGGTACCGCGCCGTACTCATCAGACGAAACAAGGGTCTATAAGGCCTCGAAGGCGTTTGTTACCATTGTGCGAGACAATGACCATCTATATGATCCAAGGCGCGACAGGCCGAAAGTGATGTGTAAATGTGTACGCCATGTGCAAGTGCACATGTCGATCAAGCAATATAAAGGTACTCTTATACCGACATCGATCCACAGAAGTGCTGACTATTGAAATCGCTTTTATAATATTTTAGGACTTTAACTCGAATTTCTATCTAACTAACGTGTGTGGATTAAAAATAAAGCTAAATTAACTTGTAGGTGAATTACTTCCGTGTAAAAGACTATGGATTTGTCTCCCCCTGCCACTTTTGATAGATTGTTGTCTAGAGGAGTTAATATCCAGTCTATTAATGATTTCTTGATGACAGGGTGATCGTGCCTACGAGATACCCTTTCTCAAGGTATATCCGCCTATCTCGCCAATAGGGTTGCGTGCATCTCTACCCCGACCCGATACTCCGAAACGCCTAAATGTTCGAACCCTACTTGCCACTCTTGGAATCGGGATATCTCTATTTATCGATTTAACCGAGGGTCTCTCTATTAAGATCCCTGGGAGTCCTTATCTCTCGATCTCAGATACCCAAAGAACATCAGGGCGTCAATGTCGTCGACACGCCTTCATGAATATGAACCACAGATAAGTAGAGACGACATGCAAATCATAAATGCTGCACAAAATGCTTAAGCATTAATCAATTCAATTGTGATAGGGCTTAACAAAACCCTAGATATAAATCTAGAAAAATGTCGGGATCTAATATATACATCAATTTATAACCTATTAGTAGTTTATCAAAAGAAGAAATACAAAAACAATGTCTTTCCACGATTCGAGTCGCACGCTTCCGCTTCCGCGCCCAAATACCGCATGTTACGCCCTCGGGCCAGTTTCCATCGCTTATGATTACGCAGGCGTAACCACATGACGCCGCGGACGGGGTCACTTGTCGACTTTTCTCCGTCGATCAGCGCTAGACGTCACCGACGCCAGAACATCACGACGTTGGAACGTCGCGACGTTGCTTCCACTTTTTCTCTTGCTTCTTCTTTTCAGCTACAAATTGCCAAAAAACCACCATCTTCACCTGCAATTCACAAAACTCCGTAACTGATCTCACATATAATGCGCTTATTTAAATGTAGAATCAATTAAAACATAAAGTTTTATTCGCGCATAATATGAGTGCCTTAGGCACTCATCAAGTCGCTACCATCAGGCGATACAAATTAGACCATTTATACACTGGCTAAGTATCATATCATCATCGGCAATGACCATCTATAAGGGCTCGAAGGATTGTGAATGACCCAAACGGCCAACCGATCGTATAAGCGACTTGTTTTTCCTAATAGGCATGCCCATCTATCCCTCTACTAGGTTCTGCGGCATAATCCATGTATTTTATGTTCAAGATATATCTCATTCCCCGAATAATTATCATTATCCTACGATCATATGCGTATATGTACAATCATTTATTCGTATCTTTGCATTTCCTTTTCATATCTCATTATATGCATGAATAACTATGGTTACCATGTATGCTTATGAGTCATTTACTATCATTCCACTTCACAAAGTTATATATGGATGGATTCTAGACTCAAAGGGCTTTCCATAGAGTCCAAGAACATCTGAAACGGAGTTCGGACGAAGAAATTATGACCGTCCGAAGTTGAAGGCTTCCTATGAACAGTGACGATGAGAAGAACTAGCAGGGCCTACTGTTTTTCGTGATTTCTAGACCTAATATAAGTTCCAATTTCATCAAGTTATATATTAATGGATTCTAGACTCAAAGGGATTTCCATAGAGTCTAAGAACATCCGAAACAGAGTTCGGACGAAGAATTTATGACCAAGACAAAAATATGGGTTTTGGAAAAATTTTGACATCATCTCCCCAAAAACCCCAATATTTCTTTAATACAAATATTCTTCAATTGAGGATTACAATCAACCAACCCAACCAAATTCTAAAATACATAGGAAGAGCCTATGATTCGCTAACCCTATCCTAATACACAATTATTGGGTTATGAGAGTTTCCTAAGTCTCAAAATTTTGGGGAATCCATACTTAGTTTCCATACAACCCCAAATCAACCACAAAACCAAAAAACAACTCCAAATCTAGTCTAAAACTGCTAAACACCACCAATATACCAAGTAAGGTTCTCCTTGTGACCCAAATTCATAAAAAAAAACTGGTTTATGGTTTGATTTTTTCCATACCTTAATCTTTTCTTTTCTTCTTCCCTTCCCTTTAGTTTCTTCTTCTTCGATCACACTAAACATGGAAAAATGGAGAGAATTAACCCTCTTCTCGCTTCTCTTAACCTCTCTCTCTTTTCTCCAAAATGGAAGAACACCCTACTTCCAAGCACCACTTTTCAGTCTTTATCCCTATTTAACATTAAGGCCTTGTTAGGTCTCAGGCTACTTTTTCCATTTTTTATTTTTTAAGTTCTCTCTTTCATTTACATTTCTACTTAACTCATTATTATACTTTGGCATATAAACTTATAGTTTTATGACTATTTATAAACCTAATACCTCTTATTGTCGTAGCATGGCTACTACAGTATAGTGGCTCTAGGGTCAAACACATGGATGGATTTTCTTCGCACAAATGACTTACAATGAGGTTCAAATCAAATTCACTCGATTTTGGGGTTTGATAAAAATAAAGAAGGGTAATGTTTGGAAATAAAGTAAAATGAAGTAAAATAATATAAAAAAGAGAATTCCTCGAAGTATCCCGCTACTAAGCTCAAGTTCTTAAAGGTAACCGAGGGGTCCTGCCCTTCTCAAGGCTGGGAAGGATGGCCTATAGTCATCTTCCGAACCGATTCTTCATTTAGTTATAAAACCTAACCCTTAATAACTATCATTTGAAAAATGGTATTCACTGAGCATCAGTGGTCTCAGACAGTGGGAAACAAGTCTCCTTGACTCACCTTCCAATGACTAATAGATGGTAACTAATGAATCTCAATGAATCTAGCAATAAGCATCCACTAAACCCTAAAATATTACCAAATACGGATCATTCAAGATGCATCGAAGGGATTTAAACCTATAATTAAAAGGAGACACCGATAGCGTAGAATACCTCGTTGTTTAAGAAACATGAGAACCCTCGCTTACTATAGATCCGTCGCCTAACAGCCTTATCCCCAAGAAAGAAGGGTTTTAGCCGCTCATCCTCCAGTCAGCCATCCCCGTGAGGGTGTTCGCTAGTGAGAGGAGAGAAAAATGAGAGAAATGTAGAAAGAAGGAGCAAATAAAGCTCGCGCCCAAAAATCTGCATAAAGTAAAGTCGTCCCATAAAGTTGTCTTGTCTAGGGCTTTTATAGCCAAACCCCCTTTGCAAATTACCAAAATAACAAGAAGAATAACTATTACAGGGGGACAAATTAGGAAGAAAATAAAAAAGTGACAAAAAAAGTAAAAAAGGCAAAAGTATCATGAATAGTGTCAGTAGTCGTGAAAATTAAGCAGTGGTCACATGGTGTTCGTTGTGGCTGGGCGGTAAAATTCAACCCTTGTAAATTGCCTAGTGCAATGCATTCTCCCGCTCATTGCTCTTCCCCTGCTTCTCGATCAAGAATTACGAGTTGAACTTTGATTCTCCATAGTTGAGCTGAATCTCTATCTATGGTATGTAATCCCACAAACAACAAAAATCTGCCACAAAATTTGATTAGTAGCTTTTCTAGGTCCTTAACATGCCAATCGGTTAATTAGGCGACATTACACAAAAGTGCTCAAAACCCGTGATAATAAGGCGTAAAATGTGACTATTCAAAGTAGTAATCACCATTGTGTCCTGAATTGTTAAATTACTAATTTACCTTTACTTCTTGAAATAATTTTTCTGTTTCTTGTTTTATTTCCTGAAAATTCTGATTTAACTTATATTACACCCTAAATGCGATATAAAACTGTTAGGGCATATTTTGGGGTATTACAACTCTCCCCCACTTAAAGAAATTTCGTCATCGAATCTCTTTACACTGTAGTGAAGAGCTAAGTGATACTCGCGCTTTCACAGTCACATGGGCTCTAAGTAGCTTCTTCCCGCCATCGTGTTGCCGTGAGCACTTCACTAGCTGCATTTGCTTATTCCTCGCAATCGCTTTCACCTCTCGAGCCATAATAGCTTTCTCACCTCTTCATCATATGAAAAACTGGGCCGAGACTGCACATCATGCAACAGTAAGATGTGCGACTCCATCAGCCATTCCATAAATACTAACATATGAAACACATCAGGTAAACTGGGCACTCGAGGGAGTGCCAAAAGATAAGCCACAGGCCAATCTGCCCAAACCTCATATGACCTGGGCGAACCCTACTCAATTTTCCCTTTACTCAAACCTGTAATTTTCCTCCATGACGATATCGAAGAAGACCTTGGCCTCCCACTCTCATATGCAATGTCTCTCCTCTCCAAATCAGAACAAGATTTTCACGATCATCAGTCAGCCTTTAACCTTTCCAAATAACCTGTGACTTCTTTCTTCCCCAGATCTTCACTATGTCCGACTAATCACTTTATGCCTATTTAACTCTGGCCCAACACACACCGGAAGTTCTACATTTCTAGCCATATAAAGCCCGCATGGTGCCATACTAATGCTCACACTCAAACGATGTTATAGGCAAATTCCATCAATCAATGGAATATACCTATCCCAACTTCCTGTACTCAGCGCGACAACCTCTCGAAGCATATCTTCAAGTACTAACTAACCTCTCTCGACCGCCCATCCGTTTCACGGATGAAATAATGCATCGAACTTCATCTAAGGCCTAAAGCCTGACTGTAATTCCTTTCAGAACTTGATGTAAATGCATCCTCTATCCGACACAATGTGATAATCTAAGACACCATGCAATCGCACAATCTCCTCCACATATAACTCAGCTAGTCGATCCATAGAATAGTCTATCCTGACCGGTATAAAATGGGTCACTGTGAGCTAACTCCAACAATCACCTTTACGTAGTCATGCTCACTGGTGTGAGGGGAAAACCCAGAATAATAAACTATAGATTATCCCACTTCCATCAAACTGAAGTGGGATTTTAACAAACCTCGCTGCACTGGTGTTCAGCCTTGACTTGTCGACGCCAAACACTTAGGACACATACTAGCCTACATCCTTTTCATTCCTTTCCACCAATAAAACTCAAGTGTAAGTCCTCAGTACATCTTATTAACACTCAGGATGGCAGTAAATACCGGGATATGAGCCCTAAATAAATAACTTTTCTTTGCTTTTATCATTCGCACACTAACTGCTCGAAATATATACTCAAATTTCTTTCTTCATCAAAACGCCCGTCAACATCTCTAACCTACTTGCACTCCTCCAGCTCTTATCATTTTTCTGCAGATCTATAATCATTTTCTTTAAAAAGGGTTGCGCTTCTAGTCAGAGCTAACATGTACCATTATCCGCTAGTCTCCAATCATCGGTGATCGTAGTGACATTGTTACCACTGCCTTTCTAGCTTAAAGCATTCGCTTACTACATTAGCTTTTTTCTTGGGTGGTAGCTTCATGATGCGCCATAATCCTTGAATAACTCTAACCAACTCCGTTGCCTCAAATTTAACTCTGCATGCAGCAAGTACTGAGACTCTTATGATCGGTGTGTAAATTCTACACTTTTCTCCAGATAAAGGAAGGTTTCATATTTCAAAGCAAACACTACCACAACCAACTCTAGTCACGAGCGGATAATTCTATTCATGTGGTTTCGCTGAACCGGTTCAGACGCATTAGCAACCACTTTCCCATCTTGCATTAACATGCATCAACATGCATCCCAAACCAATGCATGAAGCATCACTATACAAGGTATACTCTTTTCCTAAAGTAGGCTGCATCAATGGAAGTTTCAACTAACATCCCTTTCAATCGCTCAAAACTATTATTTTGACATTTTCTCGTGCACTCAAACTTTATTCCTTTCTCGAGTAACTCGCAGCCAGAGGAAGCCACATGTAAAAGCCTCTCTGGGTACAAATATTATTCTATAACAACCCTTACCAGGGCCTACAACTCTCACCTTCGGGTTACATTTCGAGGTGGTTTCAATCCACAACCCGGCCACTGCAGGCCAACTCTTAAACCTCCCATCGACACAATATGGCATAAGAAGGAAACTTCCTTATCCAAAATCACATCACTGTTTTAAATATAATCCCTTTTCTGGGTTGTCTCCAGAGGGACTATTTTTCGATGTTGTTCATGTTCCTATGCATCTTAGAACAAATCGATGTCAATACAAAGATCACAATAAATCGATCTCACACAGTGGCTCCGAATAATTCCATCGATTAAATACATGAATGTCAGCTTGGCAGATTAGTCAACCCAAATGGCATTACCAATAACCCATAATGGCCATCTCTGCTCTAATGCGGTCTTTCTGCACATCTACTCCTTTTTACTCTCAATTGATAATATCCGTGATCATAAAGGGATATTCGAAAAGACACCTCGCTCTTCAACCTGATCGAAAAGACCGATTCTCAAGAACTATACTTCTTTTCACCGTCACCTTATTGATTCGTCGATAATCGATGGTGTCCGTAGAGTGCCTTCTCTTTCTTTCACAAAGGGGCCAGGTGCACCCTGCGGAAACACCGGGTCGCATAAACCTTTATCTAAAAGCCTGTAGCTAAACCTTAACTCCTTAAACTCTCATCAGACATCCCAAGGTGCCTCTGACATGTGGCTGTTCCTAACACAATTTCTATGGCTGAGTCCACCTCCTCCCTCCTGCGGGGGAATACTCCGTAACTCTCAGTAAATACATCTTGAAATTCCCTTTACCATCGGAATCTTTTCCCACATCAACTCGACTCCTCTCAAGCTTCAAGTATCAAGGCTAAGAATGCCTCATATCCTTTCTTATAAATCTCCTCACCGCATGGTCAGATCACATTAGACATTACGCTGGATCTAATGCCCTCAGACATCACCGACCGGACAGGAAGCATCTCAACACTATCATTTTGTCCACAATCAACGATGGCTCGCGTTTATCAATAAATCCATTTTAATCGTCAAAATCTCTAATGCGGCATATCAAATCGCCGAAACTCTGTCGTATAACACCAAGTACTTCAGATACGCTATTCACAATAATGTCGTGGGCCCCAACAGACTAGTCACATGCTATCGATATGCCAATCTCCATTAATTTCCAGACTCACAAATACGTGTTCCATGCACACATGCGAATGAGCAGCATCCAGGATCAATCAATGCATGATCCTAACATCATATGAAGAAAAATATACCACTATAACCCAGGAGCATCCCGATCCTCACTCTAGAGCCTTCATATTATATGCCCGTACAAGTCAGAGACATGGGACGATCCACTGTCTCGAAACTAAGGCCTCCGTCCCTACGCCAGCATTTGGCCACTACAACCCCTACCTCAATCGCAGCCTAAAGTGGTGTCAGCAGATCTTCCTCTTCACTTCCTTTGCTGACTTATTATCCCCTAACTCTGGGGACACTGTGCATCAAATGCTCAAGGTTTCCATACTAGAAACACCTCATTCAATACTCGCAAAACACCCAAATGTCATCAAGATTAATGAGCGCACCCTATTCTCCTCATTCAACTAAAGCACTCCTACTCCGCACTAGATACTACCCATCTCCTTGCTCTCTTCTAATACCCCTCAATGAACCCTATATTGACTCGACTTGAACATCTCTAGCTCTTTTACCAAAAGAGGAGGAGGCTCCTTTTGAGAACTTCTCTTTTAAGACTTTTCTTTATCACTTGCTTCTAAATTTCCACTCTCTTACTGGCAGCCTAGACCAACCGATAAAGTTCTAATTCCGTCGGAGAGAAGCTCAACAAAAAGGCACCTCTTGATGGAATCCATGGTCCATCTTCAAATTGCCTACACCAAAATGCCAAGGTGAGGATCGCTCGTGCCATTTGCCGAGATGGCTAAATCCCCTTTCATACTCATCCACAGATAAAGTTCCTTTTACTCATTCATGTTTCCCACTTGGACTCCTTTACATGTTTGTAACATACTTCGCTTGAACTCTGGACAAAAGAATCCCATGTCATGGATTGGAATCCCTAGACTTTTGAGCACCAGTTTCCACCAATCATATGCCTCACCCCCGCACATGATGCACATGATGCCTCGACTGGAGGGCATCTAACCCTCCAATACCCTTCTAGCTTTTCAACCACTCAGCTTCACCGACTCTTCCATGCCCGACCCATGGAATCCCTCTTCTCCATGTCTTCATCGGTCTACTGGAGCTTAAAGTGATTTATCAATCTATCCAATACCCGAGCCATGTCTCGATATTCTCAAAGAAGGCTTCCTCGCCTATTAGGTACATTACTTGGCGAAGCTTAGAAGTTGACAACTCTTGTTCCCTTGGGTTAACACTCTAATAGCTTCTTCCAGGACGATCCATCTATACAAACACAAGGACATCCATCGTGAGGTCAACATTACTACTTAACATATGCATGTTTATCTTATAATCTATCTGTATGTTTAAAACTGCTTAGAAACGCCTAAACCTAGGCTCGATACCAACCAACCTATACACCCCCTCTCTCTTGACCGCCACCCACATGCGATGTGGGCGAAGTGTCACCGTCATTTTACTTGTACACTATGACATGTCTTTATCATACACTAATAAGCATGTATCTCATGATATTCTATAGCAAATTTCATTTCAAAATATATTCAAGCTCCACAAATGGGAGGTTCGACTTTATACAAAACTTTATATGTTTACAAACAACAAAAAGAATGATATTAAGATATAACAAAAATAGATCAAAAAAGTCTTCCCTAAGTAAGTATCTAACTATGTGTTAAATCTCTGAGATCGATGAGAGCTCTCCGACCTTCTTTCCTCCTTCCGTCTCACAGATCTACATGGATGAAAACCCGCATGTTTTTATGCCAGTGGAACAAACCGTGGACTCCACCACTAACACCCGATCATCATAGATATGGGAGTGGATTCCACTTTGAGACAACTACAAGTTTTAATGCTTCAGGACTCTTACCAGTAAAGAGAATTCACTTGATCTTCGATTTGCATTACTGATGCATTTTATGTAAAATCGACATGGGGATTTGTCTCATTCCCCACATGCTTTGAAGGCAATATAAAGCTTTTTTTTTTTTTTTTTTAAATTTGATCTTTTGTATTATTATTTTTTTAATAAACATGGATATCTGGACAACCAATTTGAGCACACCTCAACTAATCTACGGAACCTTGAAGTTAACGACCAAGTAAACCTCTAACGGCTATGAGGGGACTCAAACTGGTGATCATTGGACTAAACCCCAAGGCCTTAAATCAACTAAGCTACCCGAGCTCACCTCAACTAATCCACTCCGGCCCCGAAGTTAACAAATCGAATAAACCCCAATGGTCTCAAAGGACTCGAATCCGGGTTGATACTGGACTAAACCCAAGTCCTGTAATTAACCGAGCTATCCCACAAGGTAAGCCTGTTGGTCGATGTGACATGTGTGATTCGAATGATATATTAATCATATATTACTTATCTTGTAACACTCAGTTACTACTTAAACTATAACACTCAGATAACATTTTTAAAATATTTTTTGTTTACTATAAACTTGTTCATTCATATACTATTAAACATTTAACTTGAAATATATTTTGTAGTAGCAGATTACAAAATATATTCAAACTCTATAAATGAGAGTAAGTTCCAACATATACAAACTTTGTATACTGGTATACAAAAAAAAAAAAAACAAATATATATATAACAAAATTCATAGGCCTCTCAAAGGCACCTAGTATCAGGTTTCGACTGTCACGATGATCATTCCAATTTCAGTCTCTTTTGTGTACCTACACTGATGAACACCCGTATGGCTTATAGCTAGTAGGAATAATACCGTGATTACCCTAATAAGGATCATCACACTAGACACATGCATATACATATTTCATAACATATCATTTACATTACGTTATACATATCCCATATCATGTTTCATTTTATTATCGCCTTATATACTTCAGATCATTTTACACTTTGCTTCTTATTCTCACAATATACTTATCATCACATAAATGCATGCTTCTCATATCATATCATTTATCATATTCATACATTCAGAAGATTCTTGTCATTTTTTATGTTTCATGCTTCAGATATACCTTTAGAAGTGGATACGAGAAACTATATGTACACCAAGGCGCTGCTATAATCAGACAAGACAATGACTTCTATAAGGTCTCAAGACACTAGAATGACTCCAAACTGGGCCAAAATGATCAAGATGTCAGCAGACTTTATCCCTGAATAGGCGTGTCCATCTATCCCTCTACCAGTTCTAAGGCATAACCCATTTTTATTTCATTTTCACATATTCATATCCCGAATAATCATTGTTATCCCAGAATCATGTATGCGATTTTTGCAATCATTTATTCCTTACCTCAGATTTTCATGATTTCCGTGATACTCATCAACTATCTTTACAACATACCTTTAGACAAATCCTTCCGTATCCACGGGGCCCAAATCAAGACACTCGGCTTCAAGGAGATTTGCTTCCTGTAAGTCTAGTTTAGCCAAAAATTTGAATCACTAAATTGGATAAGTGAAACTCAACTTATGGCCTAAACAAATCAGACCACTCTAATGTCAAACAGAATCCATCGTGGTCATGCAACCTAGATTCTCTCGATTGTACCTCTCGCACACTAGTGGTCCAAATTTGCATACACCTATTTCAAGGAGATTTGTTCTCCTAGAAGTTTAATTTACCAAAAATTTTGAATCACTCAATTTGGATAAGTGATGGCCAAGTTATGGCCAAAACAACCAGGACTACTCTAATGTCAAAACAGAACTGGGCCAGGTCATGCAACCTGTACTCCCTTTCGACGACTCGGGTGTACTGCAATTCACCAGATACACCTATTTTTGGGCCGAGATTCGTTTCCTGTTTCAGCTTTTACCCATAATTTTGAATCACTCAATTTGGATAAGTGATGACCAAGTTATGGCAAAAAAAAAAAACATGAGTTTAAAAAAAACGGACAACATCTCCCCTAAAACCCAACATTTTCTCTATACAAATTTTTCCTCCATTGAGGACCACCACCAAACAAAACACATTTGTAAGTTAGGGTTTTCCTAACCTACATATAGGATTTTCCATACAAATCAATACACATATTCTATACAATTCCTTAACTAGTATCCATACTTTAAAAGTTTCTTCTTCTCTCCTTCCTTTCTTCCTTCTTTCTTTCTCTTTCTTCTTTCTTTCTCTTTCTCTTCTTCTCCTCTTCTTTTCTCTCTACGTAAATACCCTAATTCTAAGCTAAAATGAGATATGTTTAAGACCATGTTTGGTCCTATCCATTTTTGAGTCCAATTTTCTATTTTTTGCTAATGGTCCTTCATCTTTCTATTATTTGCAATCAACTTATTCCATATTCATACTTAACATATAATATTTTTATCTTATGACCTTTTAAGTCCTGAATTGATAAATTACTATTTTATCCATGACCCTTAGATTAATTTTGGTTTTGCTTATTTTATTTTTAGTATTATTTTATTCCGGAAAAATATACATTTACTTTTATTATACCCTAAATATGTTATAAAACTGTCAGGGTATAATTTGGGGTATTACATATCCTATAAATTTAATCACACATAGTCGAGTCCCCCAAGGGGCATTAGAGGGTTTACTTGGTTAGTAACTCCAGGACCCTTGGAATTAATCGAGGTGCGCGTAAACTTGTCCGAATATCCACGATTATAAAAAATAATAATAATAATAATCACACACATGGATTAAAAATAAGTGTTACCAAAGCCTTTCCTTATATATATATATATTTTAGTAACATAAAAAATATATTATTATTTTAAGTTATTTATCAATATTAAAGTAAAGAATTTGTACTTTTTTATTAAATGTTTGAAACTCAACTTGAAAAATAGTCGAGCTACTCGAACTCAACTCGACAAAGCTCAAATCAATTAAAAATTAATGAATAATTATACTCGAACTCGATTCAAGTTCAACTCGATTAAGCTCACGAGTAGCTCTACTCAGACATTGTGATATTCGACCTCGATTCGACAAATTACTCGAGCTCGCACCTGCCGACCCAGCGATTCTAGCGAGTCTACTCAGTGTTAACCCGCTTACACCTCTAATGGTAAAAGAGTAATGGATGAGTTACAGAAATCCTAGGTTTGAACTAAGAATACAGATATATTATTTTTAAAGGAAGTTGACCTTCAGACCTGATTCAAATAATAAAAGGGTGTGATAGGTTTACACGAGAATCCAAAAATAGAGTACTAAAAGTAAATAAAAAAAGAAAAAAAAGAATAAGTTAGGATATAAATATTTCAGTAACATTATAAAAAAATAAAATAAAAATTTAAAGATATTCATCAATATTAAAAATGTTAATCAGTCTTAGTGAAAACGATAATCACTTCAACCAAAACCTTCCTACAACCAAGGAACAAATTTCGTTTTTTGACGAAATATCTGGAAATATCTAAATTCTAGATATTTTAATTAAATTTTGAGACTATATCTCGCGCACGCATGTGATGAACTTCGGAAAATATCAGATAAATATTTTAGATATATCGCAAAATATCTGAAATATCGTGACATATCGCTTATTTTGACTTAAATCAAAATCCATAATGGTTAATAAAATCACAATTATTGGACAATCCAATGGTTATTTTGACCCCAAAAAATTCTATAAATACCCCTAAAATCATACAATTTCTTTACAAACTCATTCATACACATCCAAGATCCATTTGACTCTCAAATTATTTTTTCTTTATGATTTATCTCAATATTTTGAAGATCTTGTTATGAATATTGTCTTCATCAAGATGAGATCCCTTCATCAAATAATGTAATGGAGCTACATCGACCTTCATTTTGGTTTTAAATGACTATTGTAATGTAATTTCTCGATAAATTATAATAAATATCATTTTCACAAGCAGATATTTACGACCGCTGGTTTTTGTAGTTCAACAAAAGTATTTTATTAATTTCGCTGATTACACTTTCGCTTATCGATATTTTTATCAAAATATCCATCAATATTTACTGATATTTTCGATATATTTATAAAATCCAAGTATCGATTTATCCGTAATTATCGATATTTTGCAACTCAACATGGAGGCGTGTAGAGATTAAATTACGAAACGAAGCCGTATTGCTCATGTCATAGCTCTTGAGATACTGACTAACAAGTCCACTTCAGTAAACAGAATAAGACGAAGACTTTCAAAAAACTCTTTCTGTAGTAAAGCTCATCTTTCAATCAGTACTGCAGCAGCTTCCCCCTCTCAGGATCAAAGGTCTGTACTTATTATATATTTATTTTGTACCTTTTATCATTTTTATTTATTTTATTTTGACATAATGATCAACAATATTTGATTCTCTTGTGAGTTTTTTTTTTGTGCCTGTTCTAATGAACCCAGATAATAAATACATCAGCTCTGTTTTCATGATTTTTTTGGTTTGAAACTTTTTAATCAATCCTTAAACTAGATTTGATTTTTCTCCTTAGTGGAAGAGATTAAAGGTGTGTTTTTGTCTTCTGATGGCTGTTAAAGTGATGATTATTTGGCTATTTGGGTATAAATCGGAAGGAAGAGGATGGGGATTTTTCTTTTTATCATTTCTTCAATCTTCAAAGTGATACAGCTGAACTTCCCACATTATTATTTATGGAATCACTACCGCAGAAATAATTCATTAGACTTTTTGTGTTATTAATGTGATTGAACATGGAGTGAGTTTATGTTAAATGTTTGGACAAGAATCTAGAATAAATTCTTATTTAAAGTTGCAATCCAAATTTTCAGGGCAGACATTGTCCTCTTCAGATTCAGGTTGGTTTCTGTTGTTTTGATATATGTGATAATACTCAGTCCACTTAAAGCATGCATTTTTCTGTAATTTGAGTTCCTGGAGCCCAACCATAGTGAATGGCTAATGGAAAGAAGAGTGATATTGGAAAATAGAGGCCGAAAAATGGTCTTTATGTAAACCTTGAATTGTTGTCCAACTGTTCGTTCTAATAAATCACATTCCAGGGATGTAAGTAAACATATTTGTGTTACCTTCTATTCATGGTTCCATTTTCAGGATCGGTGCAAAATAAGTCCTAAACCTCTTGTGTTAAGTTTTCAATGCTAGGCTTTTCTTTATTCCTTGTATGAAACGAAGTTTTGTTACTTGGAGACTTGAATTCATCTCATTTTAAGGTTGTTTCTTTTTTATAGAGAAATGAGTTTTTATATCACAAAAGAACTATGAATTTTATGACAGTCTGAGTAGGAAGTGCAGAATCATGGTTGCCAAGTGGAGCATCTCCTAAGCCTTTTAAAATCCATGCATGTGATGGGTCTTGATATTTATGCGGTTGCATCTAGGACAAGCTATTGGACAGCTAAACATTGTCTATGTCCATGTTTCCAGTGCTAATGGCGTCCGAACCAGTCAATGTGAATGAGTTCCAAGAACTGGCTAGACGAGCACTTCCCAAAATGTACTATGATTTCTTTGCAGCAGGTGCTGAGGACCAGCACACACTAAGGGAGAACGTAGAAGCGTTTAGTAGGATCACGTAATATTCTTGACCTTTTATTGTTAAAGTGGAAAAATAAGCAAACAAACTAAAACATTTTACTATCTTTCATTTGCTGATTCAGGTTTCAGCCAAGAATTCTTGTGGACGTGAGCAAAATAGATACGTCAACTACTATATTGGGTTATAAAATCTCGTCACCTATTATGATTGCACCGACTGGTTCATGAAAGTTGGCACAATTTCTGAAGGTCTAAATACTCTAGAGAATTAACTTGAAATATATTATGCAATATTTAGTACACTTGTATTTTGTGCTTGATTTCAGGAGAGACGGGTAATGGCCAGAGCAGCAGCGCGCCAACAATTCATAATGGTACTAAATATATATATCTCTTGGTTTTATTTATGATCAGCTTAGTTAAGAGTTTGACTATTGAGTTAATTTTTCACCAGGTGGTATTCCTTATGGCCTAAGTAACAGGGAAGAGGTTGCCTCCAGCTGCGATGCTGTCCGGTTCCTGCAGTTATATGTATTCCATTCTTCTTAAGCTCTTCTGAATTCAGATTTCCTTCACAAAATTCCATTTTTTCCTTACTTTCTTTGTATCTTGCCATTCTTCTTAAGCTCTTCTGACCGTTGATGCTCCTAGGTTTGGTCGACGGGAGATAGACATAAAGAACAAGTAAAATATCATCTCCTTCTCTAATACCGTCTTTATGTTATATATGTGTTTCTTCCTTTGATAGTGCTTTGATATGCCTGATCTGATGGGGTAGGACATTAGCTTAGTTTACAAGAAACTTGTCTTTTCTGACATTTTGATATAGTAGCAATATTTAGTGCATAACATGGAAAAGAATCTGCTCCAAAACTTTTGCAGAATGGTTTCACCTAAGTTGAAGAACTTTGAAGGTCTCGTATCAACTGAAATTTCCGATGTAAGTGGAAATTGTCAAAACTTTTATCTCAATCATACCTTACACATATTTGATGGCAGAGACCTATGTTAATGCTTGCCTGATTACTGGAATCATGTTGTAATGCTTTGCCTGAAATTTATTTGGTTTTCAAAACTTTTGCAGGACAAGGGTTCAAATCTTGAAGCTTTAGTATCAGAGATATTTGATCCTTCTTTGTCTTGGAAGGTAGATGCCAATAAACTAAATTGATTGCTGTATAGTAAGTTCCTAGCATGAACTATCACCTCAGGAAGCTGTGTAAATTCTTATAATAGAAATTTTCTGTGGGTTATCTAGCAACTTTACACGAAAGATCAAGGAAGGGGCATTAGGCCATGAAGCTCTTAGCTGCTCTTAATTTTAATTCTGGCTGAGTGGGCACATAATCCATGATTTTGAAATCAAAATGTAGTTACTAAAATACACCGAGTCTTTAGGTAATGTGCTTGAGTTTTTCTTGATTTTAAGTAGTACGTCATGAAATTTGCAAGATATAGAATGGTTGAAATCTATCACAAAATTCAAGCTGATTCTGATCAAGGGTACATCAGAAGATGGTAGTCGAAGGCTCTGTTTTATGATGTTTGCACCATTTCATTTTAATTTTATTCTTAAAATTGTTTTGTGAACTTATTCTTCCTTAAGTCAAGTTTTCTTCTCTTAACTTCCCCGCAACAAAAAACAATTATTTCCCTTTGGTATATTATACCTGTCTTCTAATATTTGGGATTCCATAGTTAAAAAATCTCATGATTGTCTGTAGGCCTTCAGAAAATCAATTTAAACGCTGCCTTTGTTTATTTATTTTGCAATTTCCCCATGGTTGAAAGAGATTATTAGTTCTATATACTACCACTGGCAGCTATCAAGGCCATGGAAGTTGGAGTGTCCGGGATTATTGTCTCCAATCACGGAGCTCGCCAGCTTGATTATGTTCCAGCCACCATTTCAGCCCTGGAAGAGGTGATTCTCTTTCTCTGCCTTTATGGATGTTGCTGATATTTGCATCAAGACCTTAACCACATGCATGTTTTTAAATATCCATAACCTTTTCAATATTTCGACATCCCTACTCTACAAGTGGCTGATTTCCACCATTTTCAGTCCCAATCTTCATTTTAGCTTTGTACACATTATCATGTAACCGGTACTGATATTTAAGTTTGATGAAAAAATTATAAGAGATAATGGATACATATCAGAAAGAATTACAGTGGAATATAGAGATCTTGTTTGCTTCACTGGATCATTTAACGACAATTACATAAATGAAATGTCACTTATTTCCACAATCTAAAGTTCTTCTTCTTGGGTAGAGATTAGAGAGTTCAGAGTGTTTTCTTTTAGATATCCCTTTATTTATTTTTATTAACTTCTTATTAACTTCCATTTAACTGCCATTTATATTAAAAAACAAGTCAGTCATGGACCCATTTCGTGCGACTCCAACCCTAAAATCCAACATCTCCCACTTGCATGAAATGGGATCCATTCTCTCTCTCAATATCATATAAGAGAACATCATCTCTTATAATTCCTCTACCAATTCATACAAGAAAAATAGATCGTGACCAAGATACTTCGAGCTCTTCGCTATACATCCGTTAGAATATATAAATGACAAATAAAAGATATTGAGTAGACTTAAGTATGCAAGACTCAAATCATTTTATCACATCCAAATCTCAACCATCTCAATCTTATATCATATATTGTATCTACAATTATGTATACTCTATAATTCTGCATACCTGAATACAAACAAAATGTGATACGTTTAATGATCTTCCTCTTTTCAAATCTTCTTAACTTTAATTTAATTTGCTTTTCCAAGAAAGTGCCCATTAAACCGAATCTCTCATAGTCCTCTGCACACTCTAAAATAGCAAGTATTAAATTTAAGTCTTAAGAATTAGAATAGAGTCATAAGGGTATAAATATAAGGCTCTTATTCCTTAAAGGTCTCACACATCAAAGCTGAGATCTGAGTTTTGATTACCTATATTGGTCATTATTTGCACACATGGTATGAAACACGTGCTACGGTATTTTCTCCTTTCCCATGGAGTGTATGTCTTTATGTGATGTATTAATACCGCATGCATAATGGTTCGTATATTCTTAATGTCTAACTTGAGTTCTCTTGTCTACTTCTTTCATATTCATTAGAACTCAAATCTGGCAACATAGACAGATAAAGTGAATTTTTTTTTTTTTTTTAATTCACTTACAATCTTTAATAAGATCTTATCTTGTTTGTTAATAAGGCGACATTCATATTTTAAGCTTGGCTCTCGATTAGCACTTGGATAATAAGCTTAAAATTGTCTCATCTCTCATCAACTACTAAAAATTAATGAGAGGCGATTACCCGTGTGAGAGGGCTAATCTCTTTATCTGTTTGACATACTTTTCAATAAATCGAGAGTGTATTTCTAAAAATAAACACTCACACATATGTGTAGGCTTATAACAAACATATTTATTATTTGAACATTAATACAAATAATAACATTGTCGGGAAACATTACAACAAGTATATCATATTCTACTTAATCCTTGAGAGATTTCACATGCTTTATAAATATATCCTGAGGAACCTGGGCTTTGTCAAGGATCCGCAACCATTTCATGCGTAGTGGACATACTCATGTTCACCTTCTCACAGGCAAACTGTCTTTTAAGGAGTTATACTTTATATCTATGTGTCTGGTTTCGCTATGATACTTAGGGTCCTTTTCGTATGCTATCGTCGCTGACTATCACGCTTCACTAAGATCGAATCAAAGACTTTTAGCATTTATACCCAAAGGATCAAAAACTTTTGAAATAATAATGCTTCAGATCGTGTTTTTTTTAAAAAGCTACAAATTCAATTATCAGGGACAAGGTTACGTGTGATCGCTTCACTACTCCATGATATAGCTTCATTGTTGAGTAAGAAGATGTACCCAGAGGTAGACTTTCCTTATCAAGTCTCCTCCCAATCAAGATAAGGTAAAATTTTCAATTGCGCATCATTTCTTCGTGAACATTAATGAATAAGTAGCTAGCCTTTGTACCTAGTATCCTTTTAACCCGCTTCCAATGTAATCGTCCTCGGTCGACTGGAGCATCGGCCACCATGCCAACAACAAAGCAAATATCGTGTCTCAGATGATCATGGCATACATCACTTCCCACCGCACTTCAGATAGGAACTTTCCTCATATAATTTTCAAACAGGAGTTTTAGGACACATTCTTCTGGCTTAAGACCTTCACCTTTAAAGTAATAGGAGTATCGAAGGGTTTGAATGTCGTATTTTGAATCGCTCAAGGATCTTATTGAGGGTCAGCCTTCTCATGGATAGAGACAATACTTTCTTTGAACGATCTCTGTAGTCTCGAACTCCAAGAATATGTTACTTTCACCTATATCTTTCATCTTGAAATCGATGATAACCATCCTTTAAGTTCATTTTACATACCCATATTACCAAATACTTGGCAAGTATATCATCAACATATAATGACATAATTATAAACTTGTCCTTGATCTTTTATATATACACAATGATCTTCTGGCCAATCATGTAATAAAACCATTTAATATGATCGTATTATGGAAAACGAATATACCATTGTCTCAAGACTGCAGCCATATGTTGGACTTCAAAAGTCTACAAACTTTATTTTCGTTCGTTAGCAAAACCTACAGTCACGTGATGTAGATTTCCTTCTAAATCACCATTTAGAAATGATGTCTTTACATCCATTTGATGTAATTCAAGATCCATACTTGCTACAATAGCTAGCATTAAACTAATCAGGCGTAATCTCACAAATGTGAGAAAAGTTTCCCTCATAATCTATTCCTTCCCCGTCAGGCAAACTTTCGCTACTAGTCTAGCCTTTATATTTAATAATCAGGCCACTAGCCTTACGCTATTTTGAGAACTCCATTTATTCCCAATGGCCTCATGTCTTTCTAAGATCAACAA
Source organism: Tetrastigma voinierianum (assembly GCA_016808115.1). NCBI lineage: Eukaryota > Viridiplantae > Streptophyta > Magnoliopsida > Vitales > Vitaceae > Tetrastigma > Tetrastigma voinierianum. The sequence goes on along the minus strand of JAEQBH010001660.1, from coordinate 469,500 downwards.
GCTCCCAAACTTGATTCGATCTCACAGACTCCATTTCTTCCTCCATCAAGTTGGCTCAGCTTTTCCTTATCGTAGGCCCGAGAGAGCCTCTGCGACATTCCTCGGCTCATCTTCATCTCGGTAATGGCTAAGCAAAGGCTTCTTACCACCCTCAATGTCAAAACGACGATCAGGAATGCCTTGTCTACCACTACGTCACTTAGGTTCCGGAAGAACAAATTCTCTATTATCCTCAAATCGCTCCCACTGACCAGATCATTATGTTTGAGTACCCATCTTGATTACTTCTATTTTGATCAAGATCATTATCACTGCGACTCGAGTTGGAAACATATTTCCTAAAATGCTCCTATCTCGAATGAAGTGAGTCTCGATCACCAAATCCATGGTCTCATAGAAAGACAAGTCTTTATCGAGCATCACCTTTGTCGAGGAAAATCATTCTCTAAGAATGACATCCTCGTGATTCAAATTCGCGGAGACCCATTAATATCAGGTTCACCTATAAACACATACCCTCTTCGAATGTTCTCGAGTATCTTATAAAAAGATACATTTCTTTCCCCTTAGCACCTAGTTTACCAAGTGGGTGTGGAGGTAAGAACATAGGGCCGCACATCCCTGCTGTCTTAAACACTTAGGTCGTGTTTTCTCGTTTGTCCATAACCTTGCACAGTGAGTGGAACCGACTGCTAGGCACACTAAGCATGATAAATGTGGCAAGACAGTGCATCACCCCAAAAAGTGATTGACAAATTCCGTCGTGCCATCATGTGTGCACTCCAACCACTTCGCTGAGTGTTCATTTCCTCTTTCTCGCAACACCATTTTGTTGTGGAGTCCTTGGAATAGTCAACTGATGTTGAATTCTTTCATCGCATATTTGTCTCTAAACCATCTGGCTAAATATTCACTAACTTCGACTCCGTTTGAATGCTTTAATTTTTCTATCTAATCGATTCTCAACTAAGCCTCATATAGCTTTGGAAGCAACTTATCGCTTCGATTGTGATTTATCAAATGCATAATACCGGCAAGTATAATCATCTCGTAAACGTTGATGAAATAATAAGCCCCATGCCTTGCTTTCACATTCATCGGACCACTATGCCTTAATGGACCAATCACAGTGGAAGTCCGCTATGGTTCCTTTACCAAATGGTTTTCTGGTACTTTTACCAGCCAGGCAGTGCTCACAAGTAAACAGATCTACTTTGTCATAATTAGGCACAAATCTTGTTTAATCCAAATTTTATCTATTCGATTAATTCAATACGGGCCACAAGGCCGAAAGATGCCATAACCACATCAACTCGGGACTATGTGAAGACGCATCAGCAGAATAACTCAAATTACATTCATAATAATCGTGAGTCATGACAATAAAACCATTCAATACATAACCGTGATCCATAATGAGTAGTTCCCAGAGACAATTCAATATCACTCTTAGTAAGATACATATTAAAACCTAGTTTAAATTAACCAACACCGAAATTAAATTTCGGCAAATCCATGAGCATAGAGAGAACATCATGCACAGAGTTCCCGCCACCCGCAAGACTAACCTCGCATTCATGCCTATTCCTCGAACTCAACTCAGATTGTTTCCCACATAGATCCACTTTGCTCCACATGTGGCATTCGGGCCAAATTCCACGAAGGTCTCTATCCTTCGCTCCATGGTCCGTCGTCCCGAGTCTACAATCCACAAAGGATATGTATATGTCGTAGTGCCAGAACTAGCTACGCAAAGTCCACTTAAATCTCAGTATACCTAAATACCTTCTTAGGTTCAGGGCAATCTGCGTAAAATGCCCTTGGCATTACATACAATCAAGCACTTGATTCGCTATGTTTTTTCTTTCTCGAAAAGAACGTTTTCCCCTTTCCCCGTGTCGGGTCATTACCATGTTTCTTGCATCGAAATGAGCTTTCTTCGTTTTGTCTTGGAACCCACCTGACATTTTTCAAGGCGCCCATGCTTTTCTCGAGCCAGATTCACCCATATACATATTTGTATTAAGTTCAAGATTCAATTCTTTCTTCTTCTAGCTCAAGATGGCGCACCTCACATCATCCAGTTGTTCTGGATATTTTCATCAAGGGGTCAAATGCATCTTCATATGCTCCCAAGACTAAGGCAAGGAGCAAATGATACTGACTTGTCGTCATTTCCACAACACATGACCGCGCTGTCCTTTTAACTCACAAATCATATTTGACATTTCACGTAAATGCTTTTCATTGAACGACTGATTTCTTTTTGTAAAACAAATTTGATCATGAGTGATTTGAGAGTTTCATAATAATGTAGCACCAAACTTTAATTCTTTTTAAAGCTTTAATTACATGTCCATCGCCGAGTCATAACTTCCAATTCTCGCATGATATCATTTTCCATATTGCTGAGCAACGTTATACGAGCTAGAGAATTCTTTTCTTTCGCCTGTGCTCATAAGCCTCTCATTCTTTACGTCAGGGTCGTATCTCTGGCCCTCAGCTCATCCAAAGACAATATCAGCACCCAAGAGCTCGCCTTCCAAACACATATCAGATCTCTATGCTCCAAATCCTCATAATTATCATCATTTAGCTTTTCACCATCGTTAAGCCCACCATAATGTTTTCGACGTAGAAGACATTGTGTTTGTAGAAACACGGTGCCTCCCACAGAAGACACTCGCACAAAGTCCCAAAAAACAATAAGATAATTGAAACATCCATACACATATATCTACCTAGTTCTCGATTAATTATTAGGATTAACTCACATGTAGGTTTTAGAATCAAAAGGTCACTACGCTTCCAATCATCCCTCTAAATCCCTAATGTGAGACTATCACTAAGTTAATGACTAGCAAGGTATACAAGACAATTATCAAAACATACTCAAGTACACAAATTATCATAAATTCAATATTATAAATATTGGAAAAACAAAACTCAAAATTGTTAGAAATAAATTGAATATTTATATTATATATATATAAAATATCAAACAACCAGCAAGTTAAATGAAATATTAAATGATCCATAATATTTACAAACGTCTCAACTTAACCGGAAGTAGCTAATGAATCTATTATTTAGCTCTCAGAAACTTAATCTTTCGCTTATTCTTTCCACCGTGAAGATTATGAGTAATTCCTTTTTAAGGTAGTAATTTCTCGAATCCTAAGTTCCCTTTTCAATATTTACTAGACTTTTCATGTAATTCAATACAAATCCTGTGAACAACAAAGTTGTAATCGTTTGTTTCCCCTTCATTTTCTTATCTAATAAGAAATCTAGAATGCCTTTTTGGTAATCTGTTGGTAAAGCATTTCTCAAAACCTTCAATTTCATCCAATTCAAACTCATCTTTAATTCTCCTGCCCAAATCAATTCTTGAACTTTTTCATGAAGCTTGATTATATAATTCACATGATGTACAAAGTCTTCCTTAAAAATCCACATCGATTAGGTCAGAGATTTTCGAGCTCTTCACGCCTTATCGACTTCTAATTACAAGATGTCCGTATGACTTTGTGTGTGCGAACGAAGTCTAATCCATTATTTTTCCTGCATACAATAAAAACTCAATTAATTCACCCAAAATAATAATTGCACAAATAAGAATTTACAAAAATAATGTCCAACTAACCGAATTAAATTATATAATTTTAATTTAAACAATTATTAGTATATTATTTTATCACTATTTTGATAAAATAATACTAATTCATATTTAAAACGCAGAGGAGAAGAGAAATGCTTGACTTCTCAGTCCCTGTGACCGGAACTTAAACTATCCAATCCGCACATGGAGAGAGTGGAGGTCACTATTCTCCAAAGGCTGCAAGATCACACTCAAGAGAAAATGGATGGTTTGGATAAATTGTTGTAATAATTAAGGTGAGAGATATTTAATTATTTATTTATCACATGTCATTCCATTCCATACGTGAAATTTGAATCATACCCTTCTATAATCTTCTTAGTTTTGCACAAGTCAAACTCAATCGTCTATATTTCTAATTTGAATTTCATTGAAAGTATATATATATATATATATATATATATATATATATATATATATATATATATATATTTTTTTTTTTTTTTTTTGTGAGTTAAGTTCGTGCACCCGCTTGGTTTCAAGGAAAATGATGGAAATAATTGCCTCCATGGTTACTATGCATAACTTTGTAGGCCGCTTGGAACCTAAGTCAAGTACACAAGAAAAACCTTAAACAAAAAGCGCTCTCACGATATGAAAATATCAATGAAAAACAATTAAAAGATATTTTGTGAAACTTCAGAAGTTACTATATTTCCAGCTTCCCCGCTTGCCAACTATGAAGTCACTATAGTTTATCGTGAACGTTGAGAGCAATCTGGCCGTATGAAGAAAACATCTCGTCTTTAATGCCTGCTTATAGACTTTCGTTCGTTGAATCTTCTTATTGGTGACTTATGATTTCTTCAAAGGCAAATATGACATAAATCAATACTTAAAGCAACAGAAAATGGCTTTGATACCAATGATGAAAAAATTATAAGAGATAATGATACATACTTTAAAGAATTACAAAGGGAATATGTAGATCTTGTTTGCTTTATCGGGATCATTTGTTTAATAATTACATAAATAGAAATGCCACTTATTTCTACCTATCTAAAGTTCTTCTTCAGGTAGAGATTGTGTAGGAGTTCAGAGAGTGTTTTATTTTAGATATCCCTTTATTTATTTTTATTAACTTCTTGTTAACTTCCATTTAACTGCCATTTATATTCAAAAACAAGTTGGGTCATGGACCCATTTTGGACGACCCAACCCTAAAATCCAACAAAGTTCATAAGGCAACATTAATAATGGTTAGTGAAATTTAGAAGAGTATGGATTCAACATTACAAATAGAAGCGTTTAACAATGTTATTACTCCTGATTAAGCAAAGTGATTCACGACAACTCGTCATTGTTAAAAGCCTCATTCTAACTTCTTACTCATGTATCTTAAAAACAAGAAATATATGTCGATTGCATTTCCCGGATATATATATATATATATATTATTTGAAAAGTTACCCTAAGTAGAGGCGTCGCTTCGACAAAGACAAATTCAAGTAGAGTCAAAAGATAATCTAATATATGAAGTGAGTAATGTCACTACCCCGGCCGTGTGGTTCGTCGCCGAGGTCGAAGTTCCCGTTCTCCCTCGATGGAGGGGTACGGCGGGATGTGACGTCTTCAAGGCACTAGCCTCGGGTGCACAGCTGCTTCGTAAAGATCGTCTCCCAAGTTATCAAATTGTTCAAGCATGAACCTACTCTTTACGCCGCACTTTCAGATTTGTCATTGTCATTGTCATCGTGGCATTGCTATCAGAGGGTCAGACTGTCATTGCCATTGCAAGCCTGATCCCCTTATTTGCTTTCTATTCTATGTCTTCTTGTTCATGCAATAATTTCAGAAAATGAAGACCGTGAGGCGGGCTGGCCAGAATGGAGAGCAAGGCGTGAGGACGGTCAATAAATGTCAAGGATCGAGTTCGAGATCACCAAGGCCCTCTCAGTCGTCCCAGGTGAAGGATAACAAAGAAGCTATGAGAAACCGAAATGACGTAATTCGATCCATGCCGTGAATTGATCATGTCGTAACTCAATATATACTCATATTCAAGGATGGTTGAATAATTCTTGATGGAGTGTGAAGTATGTGCATTCCTACTTGAATTCATTGAGAGAAATTGACTTGGTTGCTTCTTCTTCGCTTCATTTAACATTTTATTGTCGTAAATTTTAAGTTACTATGGTTATTTGAATAAAAGAAATGGGTATATATCAACTTCTACCCGCTTGTATCGATTGATTTTTTAACCGCGGATGTCCCACTGTACCACGCAGCACTTTGCTAATCCCAACAATAAATACTTAATAAAAGTTTTGTTTTGCCCATCAATTTAACACATTTCAGCAAATATCCAACATTGGAAGATAATTATGTTTTTCATTTTCAAAATTTTTATTCATTTTGTAAACTAAAGTTTTTAGCAGTAAAAAAAAGTACAATTTTAGAAATCTTACTCTTCATTAATGTTTTGAGACATTTTAGAGGATTGATTAGTCAAAACCCCATTATTGTTGTTTCGTGGAAGCTAAATAAAGGATTGCATATGTGGAATTGAAAAGACAAATTTGTCCGAAACTTATCAATAACTATTATCCTTACCCTAAGGTTCTCAAAAACCCTATTAGAGCTCACTATCCAATTGTCTCATCTTCAATAATTAATATCTAATTACTATGAAGAAATTGATATATTAAAAATATGACATATTTATAACTAATTAAAAAAAAAAAATGTGTTCACAACTCTATTGATAAACTAATAGTAATATTTATCTATTCAGACAAGGTTAATATTTTTGTAAATTAGCAAATTTATATATTTTAAAATTTTAAAACGACTAATCTTTTTTTTTCTAAATGATGTTTTAATTCTTCAGTGGTAGTATACTTTATTTCTAATAAACTCACCTTATAAATCTAAATTTTTAACAAAAAAAATATTCAACAATAAATTGTGTCAATATCCTTATTAGTCATTTTATACAATTAAGTAGCTACTAGCTAAATTTTACCGAACACATTTATACAAACAATTAATATAATCAAATGCTCGAATCAGCTAAAACTAAAAGCTTTTGAATGCTTGATTAGAATTTTTATTTAGTTAAATGCTAAATAAGACTTAATAGTATTAAGTATGAAGTTGTTTGTTTTTTTAATATTGTATTTCTTTTAAGTATTAAATTGTTTGCTTTTTATATACTTAAAATTAACATTTTAATTATATATAACTTTATTCATATGATAAAATGAAAAATATACATCTTAACATCTTAATTATATAAAAACCAATTTGTTTTTAACTTATTCTTATGATAAATGAAAATATTTATGTAATATATGTATAACATCATAAAATAATAATAAAAATAATAAAATAAAATTATTATCATGAAAATTTATTATTATCATCATAAAAATAATTTTATATTTATCTATTTTATATAATTAAAATAGAATACATAAAATTAAGAATTTAAAAAAAATATCTTGTTCTTTTAAAATATTATGTGTGAATTTTAAAGATTTTAGAATATTTTGGGAAGATTTTAAAATATAGTTTTTTCCTTTTGAAATATGGTTTTTCTTTTTAAATAGAAAAAGCCAAATATTTTGGTCTTTTCCATTCAAAAGAAAATTTTAAAAATTCATAAATAAGTCATGAAAAAAATGTCTAAATTTTGAAAGCAAATTGCTTTAAAAAAAATCCAAAAGACACATGCCCATTCGTAAAAGCCTTAAGAAAAAATTAACTATTTTGAATTTTTCTATTGAAAAAAAAAAAAAATCAGCAATAAGTCACCAAAAAAAAAAAAAAAAGGTATAAATTCTAAATTAAAATTGCATTTAGCAAAAAACCAAAAAATAATAATAATAATAATAAAGTTACATGTAGAAATCTATAATGAAATATTGGTTAAATAGGTTGAGTGTCGATGAATTAAATTATTGGGCTTCTTTAGCAGCCTATATTATAAAAAACTATAGGGTGGGCTCACGACATAAGTCCAACCCAACCCAACCCAAAGTCTCAAGTAGATCTAGTGTGGTTAGGCACTAAATTGTGATGGTTTGAAATCGTTTCTTCCCCCCTTCTTTTTTCCAAATTTCCGCATTAGCCATTAGCCAAATCGCATTTGATGCCACACTTGCATTGTAATCGTGACACTCATCCCGGTTCGCCGACTACCCAACCCGCTGAACACTAGTGAATGTCAGACCCGACATTTTTTATAAATCGCAGAGTCTCCTTTGTACGGAGCTCTACCCAAATACTATACCCGCATATCCCGGCCCCAAACAAAGGTAATATAATCCAATATATCCAATCACATGAGTAATACGACCACTCGCCCATAAACACACCAATATACATGGCTCAACTATGAATCCAACTATATACCCACAGTTACAAGAGTTAATATGTTTTTACCTATACAACATATATCAAACTTATGTAGTTCTAATACATGTGTAAATCGCAGAACCAGCCACAACCTCGCTTCTAATCCCCGGGCCCTAGCACGAGCCGGTCCCCGCACGCTCCCGCACTGTGAAAAATAATATCCCTCGACAGGTGAGCTAATGCTCAAGAGTGGAATCGCCCTGCTGGCCACGCTCCACCACCTAAGTGCAAGCAAAATGTTCCAAATTAAACGCGACATCCAAGCAAATGCATTGATCCTACTTGAATGTCTACATGACCAACTCCGCATCCAGTCCTCACCGACTTCCTCACACTCGCCTAAGCCTCGTATGCGAATATTGTGTTTTATCGCGGACTACCCTCCGATGTTTTAAATCGCGATCCATCTCCGATGTTATATTTAGTGGACTACCCGATGGTCAATCGGGCCGTCCGACGATTGATATTTTAAGTATGGACTACCCTCCGATCATTTCTAGTTTTAGACAACCCTCCGAACCATTTTCTAGACTGCCTCCAAAGACTAACTCCTATACCCTAGGATATTCCAGTTGCATATGAAATGCATGTATGCTAATTCCAATACAGCCTAATCACATGCAAATATGTAAACATGCACATATCCACATAATATCCTAATCACACAATTATAAATATGTAATTACTATTTCAAACATCAAAATTAGCCTACTGGGCTAATGATCAAACACGAGCAATTCGACCTCGAATCACTTCGACCATACGCAGATTTTCACACAAAATATATTTGTAGAACACTGATTTGAATAAGGAAACCCCTAAGCATTTTATTCTCGAAAATTCATTAAATCACGGCTCACCTTGCGGAACTCCGCATTTCCCCGCCATTTTCGGCCTCATTCCAATTAATACATGATTTATTACAAATTTGTGAAATGAAACACCCAAACACTCTCACTAAGCACGGCTCAACATTTTGGTTTCAAAATTCATATCACCCTATCCCACGGCCTGGGGACTCGATCAACCGCCCTAACCCGCCCCATTCGACCAAACATTCATAAAGCAATTTAAATGAATAAAACGCAAGTAGGGAGAAACCCCTACCCATCGGAGCATCTTGGAGAAAAAACTCCCTTAAATTGGGTACCCACGCGAAGCCCCTCCGCGCAGCGTACCCTTTTAGTCCCGAAGACTCCACGACTGGCCTTTATTCCCGTATTTCTGTGAGGCAGTTTGATGCTCTCTCTCCCAAATCCTCCATTTTCTGGCCATCGGCCTCCTTTCCTATTTTCAATGCTTTGTCTTGGTTTAAAGAAGGAGACAACTGTAGCTTTTTGTCCTTTAGTTCATTTAATCAATTTAATTAATTAATTCCCTTCTTTCTCCAGTTTTGACATTCGGCACTATCTCGGCCGTCCATTTTCATCATTTTTCTACTCATGCCACTTATGGCACATGAGTACTTGTTATATGTGATCTTCTAAGCAGATCGAAAAATCAAGCCACCGTTATTCAAATGCGATGCCTCAAAACGTGTCAACGCCACCGCTCTAATCTTAATCTAAATTTGATTGCTAGCTGATTTCTATACGATTCCAATCCAAGTGGAATCCATTTCATCATCCGAGATCTGTAGAATAAATTTCGGGATTTTAACCGAAATTACAATTTTGTAACCAAATTTACCATTTCATTTTTTCCAATTGGAATTTTTGTCTCATTTAATGACTTTATGAGTCCCACATCGCCAAGTTACGGCATGGCCTTTTGGGTTTATAATCAATTGAGCTCCCTCCCCTTAATAGCTAGCTTATGCGAGTTCTATCAGCGGTCATCAATGTTGTATTAAAGCAAATTTTGTTTGGGATACCTTGTCCCTTAATTGTGAGAAGGCTACTACTTGTAAAAAGGATCTCAGAGTCAACAACCGTGACGCCGTCAAAGAGGGTGGGATTGTAATTTTAACTTTCCAGTTCCACATCGCCAAGTCATGATGTATCTCGTAGGTTTATAACCACCGAAGCCTTCATTTAATGCCTAGCTTTTAAGTGCAAGCTCAACAACCACCGCCAAGTTACTTAACGTCTCGTGGGTTTATAACCACCGAGCCCTCTCCCCTTAACCGCTATCTTTTAAGGGCGAGTTCTACCCAAGTGGTTGTAACAATCGTGAAGTCACTAGTCGCTATGGACATTGGTTCTGAAAGGGGGTGGATTGTAATGGCCATTTATGAGTCCCACATCGCCGGCCACAACATGGCTCAGGTGTATAACCACTGAGTTATCTCCCCAACAATCCAGCTGGCGGGTGAGCTCACCCAAGTGGTTGTAAATAATGGTATCAGAGAAGTTGTTCCTTTGGGATGACCCTTGTCCCTGAATCAGGAGGACTACTACCAAGAAAAGAGTGGGATTCTGTGAGTCACCAACTCCACACGTGGCACGCTGAAGAGGTGGATTGTAATTTGTTGGCCATGGTACTGATCATGTTTTGATGATAAAAATCTGCGGTATTAAGTTACTAGCATTTATCGAGATAAGTGAAAAACAGCAAAGTATATCAATGAATTTAAAGACTACATCATTTATCTCAGGATTCGCCACTGAATTCAATCTTAATTTAGGATAAATCGATTCAGACGGGTCCTCTTTTCGAATCCAATTCTTTTTCTTTTGTCGTGTTAAAATACATTTCAATGCTCATATTTTGTAAAGGATATTTATCTATATGAAAATATATTTGTATATACTAATTCAACTTAGCGGGGCCTATCATTTTGTTTTTGGCCATCACATTTTCCATTAAATATGCATTACATGCCCATTTGGTCCTTTTACCACCTTTATACATTATGCATTTATAAGCCGTTTCAATACCAAATATTTATTTTAAAACAAAATCGAGTTTGTACAAAAGTGTCAAATATATTTCATGAATGCGTGTTTAGGAGCTTACCAACTCCGTGAGGCTCGATGTTGACTCACCATCGGCGCATCTTTCCTCAGACTTGTTCACTCGGTACCTGCGTAATGATAAAACAACACGCTAAGCATTTTCATGCCTAGTAGTTCTATATAGTTCTCTCTTCATTTCAGTTTAAGTATATCATTCATTTTCTAAACGATGCTCTTGTATAATTTTTTTCAATTGACCAACAAGCAGACGATACATATATGTATATTTTCATTTCTAGATATCCAATATAATCATTGGTCATTTAATCATGCAATATATAAAATTGTCTTAAACACAAATCATATTTCACAATTTTCTTTCTATTTGCCTCCAAATCACTTTGACTCCCACAAAGGTTTCATAAAATGTTATAGTTTGAACACTCACATCCCGCAGACTATTTCCATGTACAAGGTTTCTTTATAACACAATACGGTCTCGGTTGTCGACGGTTATTGGTACACTGTAAAACTACTGATACTGTCTCCCCAGCCAACTGATCGCATATATTAACTTATACGTTCTTAGTAACGCTTCATTCACCCTTATCGGGTATACCAATATATTCTAACTAATTTATCTGTTAACATTCTATTATGGGTTAATAAATTAATTTATGTAGAAAATTTACAATAGTATATACATTTATATACAAATACTTGATTTCCAATACTATGCATTTTCATGCAATTCATTTTATAATCACTGTATCAAATCATTTTAAAACAAATCAACATGCACTTATCATAATTCATTTCAATAAATCTACTTATTTCATAATCCTTCAAATATTTTAGAAACTAGAGAAAGTGGATAACAAACCAATTCATTATAAACCAAAAAGAGCACACGTATATTCATATAAAATAGCACTGGTTATTTTATCAAAATAAAACACAAAATCGAAACAAGGAAAGAAAGTGAAGAACCAGAGCGAAAAGGTTGTCGCTCTTGATTCCTATTCTCGAATCCGGATTCTTGCGTTAAACTTCCTCGTGCAACCTAATCCATCACAAATATGTCCTTTATCGAAGAAACGGCCAGATAAAAATCGGTTGTGCATTAGGATTTTTGGTTAGGGTTGATGTCTGATACCTTCACTTGCAAAACTTTTAAGGGACACACACATGAGCGTATTTTTATAATAGCCCTTCAGAAAGTGATAGCTCTAGTCCTACCAGTAGGAATTGGAATCTGTCACATTTGGATCATCGAAACTCAGGATTACGACATTTTAATATCATTGATTAGATGTACCTAGCTGCTTGGATTACCTATTATTCTCGATTTCATGGTCTTAACTCCATACATTGGTAATGGTTCCTTCTCATTTGAAGCTATGGTTCTAAGGTTTCTTCTCAGTGGAATCATCAAAATTTGGATCACCAAACAAGTTAATGCATTTTACATCAATTGCTATAATTTGCAAGCGAATCTGATTGTTCCTTGCACATAGCTCCACTTTGATGGATTTTTGGAAACTTGGGTTATAAGTGGTGCATACACTTCCTTCAATAAAATTCCCCTAAATTATAGTTTGCAAAAATTTTGAATCCCTTTCAGTTTGATAGGTGAAACTCAACTTACGGCAAAAACACCACAACTACACCCAAAACACAACATACCCATCAGCTACCTGAAACTCATCTTTATGCCCATATTCAGGAGCCTTAGAGCTACAATTTGCTCCTTGTCACTTTTATACATTTGTAGCTCTAGCTCTTATAGTTATTTACCAATTGGAATCACTCAATTTGGATGGGTTATAGCAACTTATAGCAAAAACAAAAATAGGGTTTTAAATTTTTTTCGTAACTCCTTTGAAACTTCATCATTTCCTTTATCTGAAATTCATCAACGACAATCAAAACCACGATATAACGACTTAAAGCAACCCAAAAGTGAAATAAACCCCGATAAAAAAGGCATTTACACCAGCTAGGGTTTTAATTCAAACTTCAACCAATCAAACCCACATTTTACCATGAAATCTTACCGATACACTCTGACATTTCAAACACTTTTATACCATTTAGGTTTATTATTGAAACATGAACCAAATTCGATTTTCTAATAAGAGGTAGAAACGGTAATTACGGTCAAATTTTTGAATCTTTCTGAATCTTTCGAGATGATGAAAGCGGAACTTCATCGTTAAAATTCTCTCACTTTGAAATCTAGCTACCATTAATTTGGTGCAGGAATTAAGAGCGTTCGAATTTTAATTTTCAGCATAAAGTCGGGTGACACATGGCATGATCCATGGCAAGCCATATAGCGACGAAGTGACACAGCAGAGCCATGTGGTACATAAATACATGGCTCATATTAAGCCGTATGAACGTATTATAAATGGAAAAAGAAAATAAGAAAATAAAGGAGGATAATCAGCCAGTAATTACGAAAATTGGCGAAGGAAAAGGGTTGCAGGAAGGGGGATCCATATGATGAGGCTATCCAAGAGGAATGGAAAATAAGAGAAGAAGAAAATGAGAAAAAAGTATAATGAAAAGAAAGGGGTGGAACAAAGAAGTAGGGAGCTTGGGTTGGAGAAGGAAAGGAAAAAAGAAAGAAAACAGAGAAAGGAGGAGGAAGCTAGGAGGGGTGGCGTGAAAGAAGTGAAAGAAAGTGTGAGAGAAGAGATATTTTATCATTCTCTCTAAGATATCTGAGTTCGGGCACGTCGGTTTTGATCGGATGCAGTGATAAGTCGGTCCACGCGGCCGAGGGAGGCTGCGTGGGTACCAAAACTGGGAGTTAAAGTCAAACTCCATAATGTATTTCACCGAACTATTTTAGCCTAGGCCATTTAATATCAAGACCTATATTTAGGCCGAATTAGGCGATGTTTGATCGAAATTTTGGGAATGAATATTAAAAAATTTGGGATTTGGTTTGAGCAGTCTGAGATGTGTTGAAGGTTTGGTTTTGATCAGGTGATGTTCTGGGTTTAATTGTAAATCATAGTGTTCTCTTAAGTTAGTGACTAAATGGACCAAACACGGTTAAAAACAATGAAAGGAATTGGGTAGCCACATTTTTTGTAATTCAGATTGAACCATTTGTGTTATTACTTGATAGAATAACTTATCTTTTGAGTGTGAAAATATTTAAATACGATATACTATTTTCCTTGGATGTAAGTATGTCTTAGAAAATATATTATTATCCATGTTTGTTAAATGTTGCATGTAGCTTATTGTGCATGTAGCATGACATTGTATGATAATATTAAATTTTCTATACGGTCCTTATCGCGTCGAATGGATTGTGGAGTCGCTAATCTTGTTATTCACCATTCTTGGTGAACGAGTGGTGAGCTTGAAAATGGGACTACGTTGAAAATCGAGACTCATGAGTGTATGACATAATTATAAATATAAATCATGCGTGTTTGGGCGAAGTAAGTTGGGGTAGATCCCTCCATAGGGTGAAAGACCCTGAATCGATTGCGATTAGACATAATCGCGTCGGTCTGAGGAGTAGTAAAAATGTCGGAAGACATACGATGATCCTACGGTGAAACCCTGAAAAAGTCGTGGCCCATAACAAACACACAAGATTTAATAAATTAAAAATTGGAGGGTTTTCCAATGGTTGAAGTCTTTGGGTGAAACACCAATGATAGTTTTTCCACACTTGGAGTGTAGGTGCGAGAGAGTCGGTCGGGACTCGGGTTGACACCCCCGCCCCTTCCGGTGAGATTGTCGCGAAGCCCTCCACGGAAAATTCCCGGTCGGTTACCTCTAACGACCTAGAAACTCTTAATGAAGACGGCCGTATTGCTTGTAAACCTCTATCAAATTTTTCTTTTATTTTTATAACTTAGGATTTGGTAAAATCTTAGCAGCGGAAAAACTTCAGCAGCATGACGACTACATATAGAACAATTCCAAATCCTATATACATCCAATTTACTCTAAATCCAAATATGGCAACCAGCATACCAACACATTCTCCCAAATTACTCTATGTACATACATATGTTCCATTATACAAATTCAAAGTATATTCTTACAAAATAATTCTTAATTTCGACACTTGTATCTGATATCGGGGACAAATCTATTGTCGCTCCCGGCGTCTTGCGTACTGTGCACAGGAAAATAGTTTTTTAAAACACGAAAATAATGAGCTAAGCAGGCTCGGTGAGTGTATCTTTATAAGGTTTGCTTCAGGAAAACATCTCAAAATGTAAAACTCTCTTTACAAATATTTTCCGGAAGCTTTACTGCTTTGCTTGCTTTAAAAGTTTCTAAACTTTTCTTTGCTTGCCTTTGTACTGCTTGCTTTTTAAAAGTTTATAAAACTTTTTACTACTTGCTTGTGCTTTGTTTCTTTTCTTTAAAAGATTATAAAACTCTTATTGCTTGCTTGCTTAGAAGTTTGCTCAAAACTTCTCATAATTTCTCTTGCTTGAAAAGTTTCTTAAAACCTTTCACAACCACTTTTGCTTTAAAAGTTTCTCCAAAACTTTTTCATAAAAGCGGGAACTGGGCTGTGGCATGCTTGAAAATAAAGCGGGAACTGCAAACTCAATGGATTTGTTTAGAAATCCTAGGGAGCTTGGCTCCAGTGATGGATTTTGAAATCTAAGCGGGAGCTTGGGCTCAATAGTTTGCTTTAAAACTCACGGAAGCACAACGTCGTGAACGATGAATCCGATTTTTCAAAAGCGCATATCGTAGCATAAAACATCAACCCTTTGGGCTATTTTGCTTCTTTGTGCCACCAATGAACACGTGAGCACAGGCATCGACGATGCGGTGGAAGGACACGGGTCGCCATCACCTTTCCGTAAATATGGTGGAATTGGCTGGGTCGCCATCCATACCTCAATTTAGTTAGGGCTCATAACGCTATATACTCATGCGTGCCACGGTCTCCTTTAAAATGCCGCGATGTAGCGACCCTGGTTCTGGGCGGGCAAAACTCTGATGCATGTATGAGATCCTAACACCACGGGTGCACGTACGGAATACCTCTGGCCAGGTTGCTTGCTTGGCTAAGGAAGCTGTTTTAAAATATTCTTTCTTGCCACATGTTCTCTTTGAAAAATGGTTTACAATTTAGTATTTGCTTGCTTGCTTTCTTGAAAAATGGTTTAATTATTCAAAACCATTTGCTTGCTGCTTGAAAAATGGTTTAATTATTGAAAACCATTTGCTACTTGCTTAATTATGGTTTACAATTTAAAACCCGATACTTGCCTTTTCAAAAAATGGTTTTAACACAAACCATTTTCTTGCTTTCTAATTCATTGCTTGCTTCTTGAAAATGGTTCTTGATCAAAACCATGAAATACCGGTCATAACAGTTTATAATAATAATAATACAACTAGTATTTGGAAAATGAGTTTAGAACACTCATGACTTTGCTTTAGCAGAGGCCGCGAGTTCCACGGCTTTCGCGCCTTTGGCACGCTTTGCACTCTGACGGAATACGGCGAATATTAATTGCCTGCGTGTCGCATAACAACATGCCCTGGAACTTAGTCACGCTCAGCGAATATCGGCTTCCGCAGGCGATTGAAGTGCGCTACATTTTCGTCGAGTTACAATCTTGTTGAACCTATCTTAATCATTTAATAAGGTTCCCTAATCTGGTGTCACGAATTACAGAGACTTAATTATACAAAACATAGCGATACAGGCATTTTGGGCACACATGTCTGGTACACCACGAACATGTCTGGTACATGTTGCGTTACGTTGGCATGTCTTGGAATGCATGTTGGGCGATATCTTGGCCCACATGTTGGCCACGGTGGGGTGTCTGGGGTGCACCTGTACGTATCGCAGGTACACCTTTCGCTTGCCGGATTTGCTTCTTTTTGCCACTTTTGCTACTAATTCACTACCAATTCACTTTCGCCACAACCCGTAATTCCTAACACACGAAGAATTATCATGGAATTCATCTTAAAACAACTCGTAACACTTGAATTGGTCTTTATGGAACCTCAAACCCTAAAAACCTAGGTGAAAATCAAGAACTCTACTGAGTCCACCAATTCTTTATAAAACCACATAATTTGATGATTCATGGTTATTTTTCTCCCAGTGGGGTTTTACTCTCATAGCAAACAAATTCGAGAAGGTTTTGTGTGATCTTTTGCGAAACTGGGACGAGGGCGTCTAATCTCCATACGAAACTCTAGGAATCCAGAAATACACTTGGTTCTAAAGGCGAGCACATACCTTGATCTTCTTCTTCTCCTCCTCCTTCTTCTTCCTTCTCTTCCTCCTCTTAGCTCTCTCATACTCCTCCTACCCGAGGTTTGCTAGGAAACGAAACTTTGAGACAATAAACATTTTAGTTTTATTTCCCCATTTTTATATTTTCCACTTTTCCGCCAATTAATTTAGTCCTCAAGCATTTAATATTGCAGTGTAGCTTTCATTATTTATATGATGGCCCGTCTCTACTTTTGATTTTGATTTTTCATATCCTATTTGTAGTAATTTACCCCTTACTCTCATTACCTGATCAGGTTTCCATAATTTATCATTTCCTACATTAGTCTCCAAAATACTATATTGTGACACTTGGTACTCTTATACACCCCTACAGTATCATGTACTGTACACTCTCTCGGGACGGGGTGTTACACGGGTTGTGAGCATAAGGAGTCACATCTCATGCATGACACGTAACATTCCATATAGGATTACATTATTTATGTGGAATGTGATTGGATGTTTACTTATTGCCATTGCATGTGCATTTTAGGTGGGGAGTAGCCCTTGTAGGAAAATTTTCTATTAGGCATTGCTCACCTCGTTTTGGGGAAATATTTTCGGTGTGGAGGTACATTGGTAGTGGCCCGATCGAGGAGTTTCGTTGTGAAAAAGAAGCCGGGATTATTGGCCCTAGTCGATTATATTACTGTAACGTTAGGTTGAATATATTATATGTAAATAATGAATCTTGTAATAGAAATTTAGTTTTAGGATTGTTCCGGTGCAGTGTTAACATTTTTCATAACCATGTATTGTTTGTATAAATTTTATAGAGACAATTGGTGTGGAGGAATTAAAAAAAAAAAATGAAATGGCCCTCGGAAATTTGGGGCATCACACAAACACAAGTAGAAAGGGGGTTAGGGTTTGGTTTTTCATACCTTAAATCTTGATTCTCTTTCCTTTCTTCTTCCACCTTCTTCTTGATCAACTTGTCCCTTGATTACATGGAGAAGAAATCACAAATCCCTATATTTTCTTACCTCCATTTGGAATGTGCCACTAGCCTTTTCTCCTGTTTCCCTTTTTGCCAAATGTGAGAAATGACATTCAGACCAAATTGGTCTTAAGCCTTAAGTCTTCATAAGGCCTTGTTTGGCTTGCACATAAATTTCTATTTTCCCATTTTTCTCATTTTAACTCTTCATTTCACTTTCATTTTCACTTCATTTCATTTTATTTTCATTTTAACATTTACACTCCTCATTTATGACCCTTAGGTCTTCATTTGACATTTTTACCAAATTATTTGGTTCTTGTAAAATTTCCGGGTTTTTATCATTTTTCGTTTTTAGCCGTTTAAATGCAGGAAAAAATATAATTTAATTTATTTTACACCCTGAACATGTTATAAAATTGTTAGGAGTATTTTTTCATTTGTATTACACTCTCCCTCCTTAAAAGAATTTCGTCTTCGAAATTACCTTCATTGAACAGTTGAGGGTATTGTTGTCGCATAATTTCTTCGCTTTCCCACGTGGCTTCCTCGGTCTTGTGGTTTCTCCACAACACTTTGACTAATGGAATTCACTTGTTCCGCAATTCTTTGACTTCTCGAGCCAAGATCTTTACAGGCTCTTCTTTGTACGTCAAATCCGGTCTAAGCACAATTGTCTCTGAAAAGAATACTTGTGATGGGTCTGACCTATACCTCCTTAGCATTGACACATGGAAAACATTATGGATATTTTCATACTTTGAAGGTGAAGCTAATTTGTATGCTATTGGACCCACTTTCTCAATCACTTCATATGGCCCAATGAACCTAGGGCTCAACTTGCTATTTTTCCCAAATCTCATTACCTTCTTCTAAGGCGATACTTTCAAAAATACTTTCTCACCGATCTCATATCAAATATCCTTTCTTCTCATCTTAGACATAGGATTTTGTCTACTCCAGTGGCCACTCAATCTTTCTCTAATCATTTTCACTTTTCCTCGATTTCTTGAATCAAATCGGGGCCAATTATCTTCTTAACTGTAACTCGGTCCGACCTGATGGTGTTTTGCATTTTCCTCTTCCATAGAGCCTCATGAGGCGTCATTCAAATACTGATTGGAAAATTTATTATACACAAATTCGACTAGAGGATGTGTCTATCGACTACCCTCACCAGTCGATCACCGCGACTTCTTATCATATCTTCCCGACAAGTGGCTCACTCTTCCAGATTGTCCATCGGAGTGCATTGGGTGGAATGCGGTGCTGAAGTCGATCCGAGTGCACAAGAGCCTCTTGCGATTTTCCCGAATCTTGAGGTAAACCACCGGATCTCTATATGAAATGATAGATATTGAATCCCAGTATGTCGAATTATTTCCTTTATGTAAAGCTTTGCCCGGCTTGTTAAGTGAATGAAGTTAGTTCTCACTTGGTAGGAAGTGGCTTGTCTTCGTGTCCGGTCCACTTTGTGATGGCCGAATCATGCTTTCTTCCCGTCGCGATAACGAACCACAAAATTCATTATGATTCGGTCCCATTTCTATTCGGGTATCCTGATAGGTTGTAACAATCCCGAAGGAACTTGATGTTTAACTTTCACTTTCTGGCACACCATACACTTGGTCACAAATTCCGAAACATCTATTTTCATTCTAAACCACCAATGTGAAGTCTTCAAATCTTGATACATCTTTGTGCTACCGGGATGCATAGCAAAAGATCCTTGTGTACTCTTAGAATGGATTTCTTCAACTCATTATCGATGGGTACACAAGTCGATCTCTATGTCTAATCCATGCTCGTTCCTTTGTAAATTCGGTTTCTTTCCCCTCTCTGCTACGATTTACAATTGCGCGAATTTTCTCCATCATTCCTTTTTCCTGCGGCACTCGATTCAACAAATGCGGTTTTCATGCTCCCGGTTCCACTACTATTGCACCATCGTCTGACAATGACAAATGAGCATTCAACGCTTGAAGCGTTTGTACTGACTTTCTACTCAGAGCATCTACTACTACATTAGCCTTCCCGGAATGATAATCGATCACATGGAAGATGCAACTTGGGAGAAAACTGAAATTTTTTTGCATGATTTGAGATAGGAAGATTTGATTCAAGAAGTTAAATAGAGTTCTCCTCAGAGTTGAGGAGATATTGTGAGAGAGCGAGATCCCCCATGTGCTATGTAGGGTGAGGTGTCCTTTGTTCATTTACATTACTGCTATAACTTATTCATTCATACCTGCTTAATAAGCGTGTATCTTGAGATATATTCTATAGCGGCGGAATTTCAAATATATTCAAGCTCCTGGAAATGGGAGTGTTCGGCTTGTCTGAAAACTTTACGTTTGTTCTGAACCATGAAATATTACATATACCAAAATAGACGAAAAGTCTTCGAGGAGGGCATCAGCTATGTTGACCTTGGGGCGTGAGGGTAATCGACCGCTGCTTGCTATACGCTTAGTAACTACAAGGATGAAAACCGGTGCTAAACTGCGGCAGGTGGGAATAAACTCGTGGACGACCACTAACACGAATCATCACACTTCTATACACATGCATACACATCTAACATATCATATCATTTAAACATGCTTTATACATATCTCATATTTATTTATCATATCATGTTTCATTTCTTATCAACGTTCATATACATTTCATATGTTATATTCAAGTCATTTGTTTTATCTTTCATGCCTACATAAACCTTAAAGTAAAGATAAAAACTATAAAGAGTGCGAAGGTCTTTGTACTCCTTTGTCTGAAGCTTGATGGTATAAGGGCTAAAGGCGATGTTACCATTAATGCGAGAGCAGATATCTATAAGGCGAAGAATTGTTGTTACCATTGTGCGGACAATGACCATCTATAAGAACTTTAAAAGCTCTGTTATCATTGTTCGAGCAAATGACCATCTATAAGGGCCGAAATGTAAAGACAACGGGGCCTAACTAATCGGTATGTTCGAACTTGTGTTCCTAATAGGTATGCCCATCTATCCCTACACCATGTTCTAGCGAGATAATCCATGTGTATTTATCGTTCGATTACATATCTCATATTTACGAATAATTATTCGATCAGTGATCATATCGATATTCTGATCATTTATTGATATCTTTGCATTTTCATATCTCATTATATGCATGAATAACTATGGTTACCATGTATGCTTATGAGATATTTACTATCATTCCAATTTCATCAAGCTATATATGGATGGATTCTAGACTCAAAGGGCTTTCCATAGAGTTCAAGAACATCCAAAACAGAGTTCGAACAAAGAAATTATGATCGTTCGAAATTGAAGGCTTCACCACTGTGAGCAGGTGTTCTGACGAGCACACGGGGCTACTATTTTTAAATTGATTTACGAGACCTAATATGAGTTCCCGATTTCACATCCAAGCTACATATTAATGGATTCTAGACTCCAAGGGCTTTCTGAGTCTAAGAACATTTGAAACGAGTTGGAATGAAGAATTTATGACAGAGACAAAATATGGGTTTTTGGAGAAATTTTGATATCATCTCCCCTAAAACCCGATATTTCCTTGTCTGAATATTCCTCGATTAAGGATTACAATCAACCCAGCCCAAGTCAACACAACCAAATTCCCAAAAACACATATAGGGAAGACTTATGGTTACTAATCTCATCTACAATTAATGAGTTAGGAGAGTTTTCTAAGTCTAAAATTTGGGGCCCATTACTTAGTTTCCATCTGACCCAGATCAACCCGCAAACCAAACCAAATCTAGTGCAAGCGCGAAACACCACCCGATATACCAAGTAGGGTTCTTTTAGACCTAAATTCATCAAAAAAAAAAAAAAAAAAAGGTTTATGGTTTGATTTTTCCATACCTTAATCTTTTCTTTTCTTCTTCAGCACCCACTTGTTTCTTCTTCTTGATCGCACGAACTGGAAAAATGGAAGAATTAACCCCCTCTTTTCTTCCTCTCTCTCCACTTAGTCTCTCTCTTTCTCCAGATGAAGGTACCCCATTTCAGAGACCACTTTTGGTCTTTATCCTGTTAACATTAAGGCCTTGTTTGGTTTGTGCCATTTTTTCCATATTTTATTTTAAGTCCCTCGACTCTCTTTCATTTACATTTCCTTAACTTCATTTATTATACTTTGGCGTAAAAACTTATAGTGTTATGACCATTTTTTGATTCGATCTTGCGGTAGGGTTATCAGGAATCAACAAAATTTATAAACCCTAATACCTCCTGCGGCGTAGCATGGCTAATGCGGTATAGTGGCTCCCCAGGTCGAACAGGGATGGGTTTTCTTCGCGCAAATGACTTACAGTGAGGTTGAGTGGTGAATTCAATTTGGATTTTGGGGTTTGATAAAAACAGTGATGGGGTAATGTTTGGAAATTGAAAGTAAAATGAAGTAAAATATAAAAGAGAATTCCTTGAAGCATCCGGCTACTAAGTTTGGGTTCTAAAGGTAATTGAGGGGTCCTCGGGCCCTTTTCCTCGCATTGGGAAGGATGACCTATAGTCATCTCCCGAACCGGTTCTTCATTTAGCTATAAAACCTAACCTGCCAATAAGCCCATCCTTTGAAAAATGGTATTCACTAAGCATCAGTGGTCTCAGACAGTGGGAAACAAGTCTCTTTGACTCACCTTCCAATGACTAATAGATGGTAACTAATGAATCTCTATGAATCTAACAATAAGCATCCCACTTCGAACCCCCAGATTACGAAATCTGGATCATTCAAGATGCATCGAAGGGTTTAAACTGATTAAAGGGAGACACATGAATACTTGGTGAATACATCGTTAAGAACATGAGAATCCTTAGTTTACCACAGATCCGTTGCCCAGTCGCCTTCTCTTCCAAGGAAAGAAGGGTTTTAGCCGCTCATCCTCTAAGTTGTCATCCTCATAGGGTGTTTGGCTAGTGAGAAAGGGAGAGAAAATGAGAGAAAGTGAGAAAGAACGGGAGTAGCTGAAAGCTTGGCGCTTAAAAATTTGTACAAAAGTAAAAGTCGTCCTTTATAGTGTCTTGTCTGGGGCTTTTATAGCCAAACCCCCTTTACAAATTACAAAAATAACAAGAAGAATAACTTTTCGAGACCAGTGGGAAGAAATCAAAAAGTGACAAAAAAGTCAAAAAGGAAAAGTAGAATGAGCGATTAATAGGTAGAGTGCGAGGGTGCGGGGGTTGCAAAGTCGCGACCCTTAGCGAGAATTGCAGTGCGATGCATTCTCTATTCTTTCTTGTTCTTCTTCTTGTTTCTGATTTGTAGCTATGAGTTGAACTTAGATTCTCCATGGTTGAGCTAAATCCCTATCTATGGTATAAAAGCAGAAAAAACAACAAAACTTGCCTCAAATTTTATTAGTAGCTTTGCTAGGTCCTTAACATGCCAATTGGGTTAATTAGGGCGTTACTACAAAGTGCTCGAAAACCTATATTAATAAGGGTGTCTATGATAGCGTATTTGGGTAGTAATCTCATTATTGATCTAATTAAATTACTAATTTACATTGCTTCTTGAAATAATTTTTACGTTTCTCGTTTTATTTCCGAAAATTCGATTTAACTTATATTATACCCCGAACATGTTATAAAAGCTGGTAGGGCATATTTGGAATGTTCTGACTCTCCTAAGCAAAAATTTAATTATCGAAATTTATTTATTTTTAACACCAGTGAAGATTCACGGATCTGCAGCTTTCATAGTTATACATTTAAGTAGCTTCTTCCGCCATGGTGTTGCCCCGAACACTTTAAGCTCAATGGTACTTCCTTATTCCGCAATTGTTTCACCTCTCGATCCAGAATAACTTTCGACTCTTCATCATATGACAACTACGCATACTTGCACATCACACTTGGTAGTATGTCGCGACTCGTAAATGGTATCTCGGCTGTCGACATATGAAACACGTTGTGTAATTGGCGGTCTGGAGAAGTGCCAAACTATAAGCCATGGGGCAATTCATTAAAACCTCATGTAATACATGAAACCAGGACTCAATTTTCCACTTTTACAGCCAGGTAGAAGTTTCCTCCGGGGGGATACTTTTCGAGAAGACCTTGTCTCCCACTTCATATGCAATGTCTCTCCTCTTCAAATCGGCATAAGATTTTTGTCGATCACTAAGCGCCTTTAACCTTTTACGAATAACACACTTTCTCTTTCGTATCTTTTCGCTATGTTGGACGATCACTTTATGCTCATTTAACTCGTCGACACCGCGGGAGATTCTACATTCCGACCTCTGAGAAGCCTCATATGGTGCGTACCAATGCTTGGTAGAAAACTATTGTTATAGGCAAATTCCATCGTGGAATATACGCATCAAACTTCGAAAATTCCATGACACAACCTTGGTATATCTTCAAGTACTTGAATCAACCTCCCATTTGCATCCGATACGTTTGCGGATGGAATGTTGTCTTGAACCCCGACGGTGCTGAAAGTGGTATGATTCAACTTCCGGAACTTGCGATGTAAAGCGAGGATCTTTATCGACCGCGATAGATAGCGGTACACCATGCGATCGTCTGATCTCCTCCACCGCATGGCTTTCATTAGTCGATCCATAGAATAGTCCGTCACGGTAGATATAAAAATGGTAGGCATTGTGAGGCTTATCAATAATAACCAGAGACCGAGTCATGCCACGTTGTGTGAGAGGAAACGACACAAAATCATGGTAATGTTATCCCGCTTCCATTGGGGAATTGGAAGGGGATTTGCGAGCATTAGCGGTGGTGTTGACTTTTGACTTCTTGACACGTCGAAACGCAGAGCCAGCGTGCTGGAGTCCATCTCTTTTCCATTCCTTTCCCGCAATAAAATGTTTCAAGTCCTGGTACATCTTATTACCTCCAGGATGCATGGTAAATATAGTATTATGAGCCTCAAATCGCAACTTTTTCTTTAGCTCTTTATCATCTGGCACACATAATCTATTCTGGAAATATATACTTCCAGCTTCTTTCACTGAAAACTCAGTCTCGTCACCATCTCTAACCATCCCGAAACTTTTACGCCCAGCTCTTCATCGTTTTCTACACATACATAATCATTTTTCTTTAAAGCGGGTTGCGCTTCTAGTTGAGCTAACATGGCTCCATCATCTGCCCAGTCTCGATCAGCATGCTGTAGTGACATTGCTGCCATTGTTCTTCGACTTAAAGCATCGGCTACTACATTAGCCTTTTCAGGATGGTGATACATGATGCGGTCATAATCCTTGAATAACTCCCCAACCACCTCCATTGTCTCAAATTTAACTCTTTCTGCGTTACTTAAGTACTTGAACTCTTATAATCGGTGTAAATTCTACACTTTCCCCATATAAAGTAGTGTCGCCATATTTTCAAGCGAGCCTCTGCGCCCGGCCAGCTACAGGTCATGAGTGGGATAATTCTGTTTATGTGGCCATTTATGCGGACGCATAAGCCACCACTTTCCCCATCTTACTGCTCGCACATCCCCGAACCCGATCTTCCAAGCATGTTAATACAAAGGTATACTCTTTTCAGTAAATTTGCTCCAATGCGGTGTGACCGGCATCTCTTTATTTGTTTAAAGCTATTATGACATTTGTCACGTCGCCGAAACTTTATTCCTTTCTTGAGTAACTTGGTGAGCGGAGAAGCTATGACAGAAAAGCCTCTCACAAATATTCCTATAATAGCTTTGCTAGGCCCGAAACTTCTCACCTCGGTTACATTTGAGTGGTTTCCAATTCACCAAGGCCTCTCAATCTTTGTAGAATTGACGTAATACCCTCGGCCCGACCTGATACTTTAAAGCAAACTGCCTAACCCCAAAATCATTTATTGACTTAGCATATAACTTCTTTTCTCTTAAGCGTCTGCAGGACTATTTTCAGATGTTGTTCATGTTCTTGTGCATCCTTAGAATACATCAAGATGTCATCGATAAAGACCCTTTACAAGCCCGATCCACATAGGGTCGAATACCTATTCATTAAATCCATGAATCTTTGTTGGTGCATTGATCGACCCGAATGGCATTACCAAAATATGTCACTATCAAAAGAGCGACCCGAGAAAAAAAATTAGTTATGCATTAGGATTTAGTTAGGGTTGATGTCTACCCAATACACCTTCACTTGAAAAAATTTCTGGGGACACATGAACCATATTTTGTTCATGCTTCCTTCAAAAAAAGGATAGTTGGAATCATCACATTTGGATGACCAAAACTCAAGTTACGACATTTTAATACCAAACTGGTTGGTATGCCCAGCTCACTCGGTTACCTATTGTTATTCTCAATTTCATGGGTCTTAAATCCATAATTTGGTAATGGTTCCTTCTACTCATTCGAAGCTATGGTTCTAAGGTTTCTTCTCCAATTGGAATCATCCAATTTGGATCACCAAAACATAAGTTATTGCATTTTACATCAAGACTACTTTAATTTGCAAAACAGAATCAGATTGTTCTTGCACATATCTCCACTTTGATGGATTTCTTGGAACTTTGAGGTTACAAATTGTGTACACTTCCTTCAAGTAAATTATTACCCTAGAAGTTTAATTTATCAAGAATTTTGAATCACTCAATTTGGAAGAGGTGGCTTCAACCCTAAGTAAAAACACCACGACTACCCCGAAACAAAAGCATACCGTCAACTAGCAGAAATGCCTTTAAGCTCATATTCGGGAGCCTTAGAGCTACAATTTGCTCCTAGTCCCTTCTATACATTTGTAGCTCTAGCTCTTATGGTTCTTTACTAATTTGAATCACTCAATTTGGATGATTATAACTTAACATATAGCCAAAACAAAAATAAGGGTTTTGAAAATTTTTTGATAGCAACTTCTTTGAAACTTAATCATTTCCTTTATACAAAAATTCATCAACAACAATCCAAACCACAATATAACAACTTAAAGCAACCACAAAAACTGAAATAAACCAATAAAAATCCATTTTACACAAAGCTAGGTTTTTCTAATTCAAACTTAACCATTCCAAACCATAATACACCATGAAATCTTACCCGATACAACCGAAAGCAGACTTCTGACCTTTCCAAACACTTTTACACCATTTGGGGTTTTATTAAATGAACACAAGTAGAAGAGTTGGGTTTTGGTTTTTCATACCTTAAATATTGATTCTCTTTCCTTTCTTCTTCCTTCTTCTTCTTGATCAACTTTTCCCTTGATTACATGGAGAAGAAATCACAAATCCTTCTTTTCTTCTCTCAACCAGAATGTGCCTGGCCCAACTCACCTCTTTCCCTTTTTGCGAAAATGAGGAATAGCATTTCAAAGAGTGTTGACCTTGGTGTTATAAACCTTGAACACCAAGATTCATAACATTTGTTGTTGTCTTCATTTTCACTTTCATTTTCACTTCATTTCATTTCATTTTCATTTTAACATTTACACTCCTCATTTATGACCCTTAGGTCCTTAGTTGACATTTTTACCAAATTTATTTAGCTCCTGTAAAAATTTCCAGAATTTTATCATTTTACTTTTTTAGCCATTTAGACGCCGGAAAAAATTTAATTTAATTTATTTTACACTTTGAACATGTTATAAGCGTAGGGTATTTTCGGGCGATTCTGACTCTCCCCCTCCTTAAGAAAGTTTCGTCCTCGAAATTACCTTCATTGAACAGTTAAAGTGTTGTTGTCCACATAACCTGTGACTCAGTATGGCTTCCACCGATCTTTTGGTTTCTCCACAACACTTTGACTAATGGAATTCGCTTGTTCCACAATTCTTTGACTTCTCGAGCCAAGATCTCTACAGGCTCTTCTTTGTACGTCAAATCCGGTCTAAGCTCACTTGTCTCTCAAGAGAATACTTGTGATGAGTCTAACATGTACCTCCTTAGCATCGAGACATGGAAAACATTATGGATATTTTCCTACTCTTGAGGTAAAGCTAATCTGAATGCTACTAGACCCATTTTCTCAATCACTTCATATGGCCCAATGAACCTAGGGCTCAACTTGCCATGTTTCCCGAGAATCTCATTACCTTAACTGAGGCGATGCTTTGAAATACTTTCTCCTCGATCTCATATCAAATATCCTTTCTTCTCATGTCGTAGGATTTTTTGTCTATCTGTCAGCCACTTTTCGATCTTTCTCACAATCATTTTTCACTTTTTCCTTGGTTTCTTGAATCAAATTGGGGCCCGATTACCTTAACTCGGCAACTCAGTCCGGCCACATTGGTGTTACGCATTTTCTTATTGAGAGCCTCGTAGGCGCCCGTTCCGATACTTTCGTGGAAGCTTTTATTATACAAAATTTCGACTAGAGGGATGTAATACATCGACTACCCTCATAGTCGATCACCTGACCTGTAGCATATCTTCGATACTTGGATCCTCTTTACGATTGTCCGACCCGATGTAAGGTAGAACGTTGTGCTAAAATTCAGTCGAGTGCCTGAAGCCTCTTGCAATTTTACCCAAAATCTCGAGGTAAACCTCGGATCTCTATCTGAAATGATAGATATTGGAATCCCATGTAACCGAACTATTTCTTTTATGTAAAGCTCTGTTAGCTTGTCAAGTGAATAGTCAGTTCTCACTGGTAGGAAGTGAGTTGTCTTCGTCCCGATCGATTTTTACGACGGCTGAATCATGCTTTCTTCACATCAGCGGTAACGAGCCATAAAGTTCATTGTGATTTGGTCCCATTTCCATTCGGGTATCCTGATAAGCTGTAACAATCCCGAAGGAACTTGATGTTTAGCTTTCACTACAGTATATATAAGTCCCGCGAATTAAAACATCATTTTCATTCCGGACCACCCGATATGATCTTTAAATCCTAATACATCTTTGTGCTATCGCGGGATGCATAGTAAAGATCCCACTTGTGCCTCTTCGAAGAATGGATTTCTTCAACTCATCATCATTGGGTACCTGAGCAGATCTATAATACACAAATCCATCTCGTTCACTATAAATTCGGTTTCTTACCCCTCTACACTACGATTTACAATTACGAAAAATTTTCGTTATTCTTTTTGTGCCTCTAACTTTTCGATTCAATAAATCACGGCTTTGCTATCAATTTCGCTACTATTGCGGAAATCGTCAAACGATGACGAATGAGCATTCGGCGGCAGGCGTTTGTCGCCGACTTTCTACTCAGGCATGCGCTGTCGTTGGCCTTTCCGAGATGATGATCGATCACACAATCATAATCCTTGATCAATTCCATCCATCTAGGTTGTCTCAAGTTAAGCTCTCTTTGCGAGGGCAAATGCTTAAGACTTTTGTGATCGGTGTAGATGAAAGACTTTTCTCCATAAAGATAGTATCTCCAAATTTTCAATACAAACATAATGGAAGCTAATTCCAAATCATGCGTAGGGTTGTTCTTTTCATGCGACTTCAATTGTCTTGAAGCATAAGCTACCACTTTACCCTCTTGCATAAGGATACATCCAAGTCCATTTAATGAAGCATCACTAAAAATCACGTATTCTTTACCATAGGTTGGCTGAGTAAGAACCGATGCCTCGGTTAAGAATGCTTCCAGCTTTAAAACTAACGACAACTTTTCACTCCACTTTCCAGATCTCCGCATTCTTACGGAGCGATTTTGTCGTAGGGACCCGCAGGTCATCGAAAACCCCTTAACGAGCCAGTCTATAGTAACCACGCCAATCGAAACTATGGCAGCCTGTGACATTTTCTCGGTGGTTTCCATTCAATAATCACCTCTTTCTTCTTTGGATAAACTCAAATTCGTCTTACGATCTGATGTGTGTCAGAAAGGACACTTATCTCGACCAAAATTCACATTTTCTCGATTTGCATATAAGCTGTTCATTTCTCAAGGTTTTCTTGCACTACCCAGGTGTGTATCATGATCTCCCGATCCTTTGAGATTACAAAGGATGTTGCTCCCGATAAACTCTTCTGTGGCCGATCACATAAGGTCGAAAAACACGCTTGTTAAGTCCATGTGGCCCATTGGAGCATTTGTCGACAAATGGAATTACAAGGAACTCATAATGTCGGCTCTGGCGTTCTAAACAGCGTCTTGCATCAGTATCCTTAATCCTTAAGCGATGATACCCGGATCGCCGTCGATCTTGAGGCGCTTGCACCTTTGATTGGTCAGCCGAGTCATCGATCTTGCGTAACGGATATTTGTTGTTAACTTCCTTTGTCATTTGTTGATTTACTTATAATCAACACACAAGCGAAGCGTACCATCTTTCTTTTAACAAAGAGCAGCTGGAGCTCCGTAGGTGATACGCTCAGACGAGTAAATCCTTTCCCAACAATTCTTGCAAGCGAAACTTCAATTCTTTTAACTCAGCGGGAACCGATTCGATACCGATTGTAATGGATGCGGAGTGGCACCACTGGTTTTTGCGTCAGTGCGAACTCGATCTCTCTCTGTGAAGACAATCTTAGTAGCTCCTCAGAAACACGTCGAATAATCCCAGCTAACTATAGGGATGTCAGATAAGCTAGGCTTTGCCTTTTTTGTATCAATCACATCGCAGTAGGCTTCGCACCCCTTCCCGAGACCATCGTTAAAAGCGGTAGTGGAGGATATCACATTAGAGAGGTGGTTGACCTCTCGCGGATAAAAGTCAGCACCCTGCGCCACTTGGTGTCTGGCATGAGTCACTCTCTTCATTCTACGATCAACTACCATGGTGTCGGATAACTTGATCATCCTGATATCATAGACTCTCTAAGTAATGACTTGATGAGAATCTCAGGAAACTCATACTCTCGTATTCTAATGGGCGATCTTTATAGACTACCCATTCACAGCGACCTTTATTAGGGCCTAAACTTCCATACTTACTATTAAGACCCGATAAGATGCGCATCCTTAGTCCGCGTCATCCTTTATGAAAATACGATGCATGTAAAGCCAAAACAATTTCAAAATCATTTTTTGTAGAGCCCAGCTAAACCTGAGCTCACAATACCCTCTTAAAAATGTGACGACTTGTGCCCATGTGCCCAGGCAGGCCGCGGGTCGAGTAGGATCGGTGCAGATCCTCTTTTTCGAATCTAATTCATTTTCTTTTGTCGGTCAAAACACATTTCCAATCGCTCATTTTGTAAAGGACATTTATGCTTTATGAAAATATATTTGTATATCTTAGTCCCGACCTAAAGGGGGCCCGTCGTTTTGTTTTCAATACACATTTCCATTAAATATGGCGTACATGCCCGTTTGGTCCATTACCACCTTTATACATTCTGACATTATAGTTGTTTTCAATACCAAAATATTTACAAAACAAAATCGGAGTTTGTCTGAAGTGTCAAATATATTTCATGAATGCAGTCGGAGCTTTATGCCCGACTTCTGTGGGGCCTTGACGTTGACTTTGAATCGCTGTGGTCTTTTCCTTCGTACATGTTCACTCGGTACCTATGCGATGATTCAGAAAAACTAGTTCAACCTCCCAAACAACAAAAGAAAAACTCTTTATCATAATGCCATCCTCCCGATTCGAGGAAGAATTTATGTCCCGTTGTTTGTAAAGAAAACATTGGGGTTCCATAAGTATGCTCGAGAGTTTTTCTCGGGGAAATTCGGCATAGTAATCATGTTCATCAAAGTACGGTTGGATTCCCACGAAGCAGAGCCAGGAATAATGAATCACCAGTTGAATCTAACCCGATAAAAGCGGCGACCTCGGGATCGGCGATATCCTCCACTTCCAGGCAAATTTTTTGTCCCGATATTTGCCGAAAGAAAAATTAAGGTTTCGGAGAATACTTTCCAAATTCCTGAGATGCATTTTCTTAATCACTGATGTTATGTTGTTCATCAGGCTGGTTAGTTCCCCGAAGACCCGCACTGGCGATAATCATAGCCATAGGGAGTCGTTGAGAAAGCGCGACCGTTTCCTCCTTCGATCCATCATTGAAATTTATCCTCGATAGCTCCCTCATGGAGACATCATCATCCTTGTTTGAGTTCATCATGGGGCCACAACCATAAACAAGTATTATGCAAACATTATGCTAGAGGAAGATGCAACTTCGGAGAAAATTGCAAATTTTTTCATGATTTGAGATAGGAAGATGTGATTCAAGGAGTTAAATAGAGCTATCCCTCCAAAAGAGTTGAGGAGAGATATGGGGGTGGATTCTACTTTTGGAGACCAACTACAAGTTTTTACTATGGTAGAGGAAGATGCAACTTAGGAGAAAACTACAAATTTTTTGCATGATTTGAGATAGGCAAATTTGATTCAAGAAATTAAATAGAGTTATCCTCCAAAAGAGTTGAGGAGAGATATCGTGACACCTACGTGCGATGTAGGAGTGAGGTGTCCTTCATTCATTTTGCCATACACTATAACATGTTCATTCATACACTAATAAGCATGTATCCTGAGATATATTTTGTAGCGGCGAATTTCCAAAATATATTCGAAGCTCCGCGGAAATGGGAGTGTTAGACTTATCTAAAAACTTTACGTAACCAATAAAATATTACATATACCAAAATAGACCAAAAAGTCTTTCGAAGGGCATCTAACTATGTGTTCACCTTGGAGACTGATGAGGGTTGTCCGGCCTTTGCTTCCATACCTACACGAATGAAAACCCCATGCTAAGCTTTATGCTTAGTAGGAATAAACTCGTGGACGACCTCTAACACGGATCATCACACTTCCATACACGTGCATACACATCTAACATATCATATCATTTAAACATGCTTATACATATCTCATATTTACTTATCATATCATGTTTCATTTCTTATCAACGTTCATATACATTTCATATGTCATATTCAAGTCATTTGTTTTATGTTTCATTCCTGCATAAACCTTAGAAGTGGATAAAGGAAGCATAAAAAGGGCCCAGAAGGCGGCGCGTACTCAACATGCGAAATAGTGATTACATAAAGTGCGAAGGCACTATTACCATTGTGCGAGACAATGACCATGTAAGGGCTGAAAACATTGTTATCCTTATGCGAGGTGATGACCATCTATAAGGGCTAGAAGGCGTTGTAATGACCCAGCTTGAGGCCGGCGATCGGGATGTTGTAGACTTGTTTTTCCTGCCAGACATGCCCCGTCTATCCCTTTACCAAGTTCTAAGCAGACAATCCATGTGTATTTTATGTTCAGGACATATCTCATATTCTTGAATAATTATTGTCATCCAGTGATCATATGCGATATTTACAATCATTTATTCGTATCTTTTCATTTTTCATATCTAATTATATGCATGAATAACTATGGTTCCCATGTATGCTTATGAGTTATTTATTATCATTCTAATTTTATCAAGCTATATATGGATAGTTACAGACTCAAAGGGCTTTCCGTAGAGTCATTTTATACGAGAAACGAGATTCGGACAGAGAAATTATGATTGTCCGAAGTTGAAGGCTTCCTATGAACAATTACTACAAGTAGAACCGGTAGGGTTTACTATTTTTCGTGATTTATGGACCTAATATGAGTTCCAATTTCATCAAGCTATATATGGATAGATTCTAGACTCAAAGGGCTTTTCATAGAATCTAAGAACATCCGAAACAGAGTTCAGATGAAGAAATTATGACCGTCCGAAATTGAAGGCTTCCTATGAACAATGACTACGAGCAGAACCAGCAAGGCCTACTGTTTTTCATGATTTCTAGACCTAATATGAGTTTCAATTTCATCAAGCTATATATTAATGGATTCTAAACTCAAAGGGCTTTCCATAGAGTCTAAGAACATCCGAAACAAAGTTCGGACGAAAAATTTATGACCAAGACAAAAATACGGGTTTTGGAGAAATTTTGATAGCATCTCCCCTAAAACCCCAATATTTCCTTAATACAAATAATCTTCAATTGAGGATTACAATCAGCCAGCGAGTCAACACAACCAAACAATTCCCAAAACACATATAGGGGAAGACTTATGGTTTGCTAACCCCATCCTACACAATTAATTGGTTAGGAAAGTTTCCTAAGTCTCAAAATTTTGGGGAATCCATACTTAGTTTCCATGCGACTCCAAATCAACCCTGAAGCCAAACGAAACAACTCTAAATCTAGTCAAGCGCGAACACCACAAATATACCAAGTAGGGTTCTTTTAGACCCAAATTCATCATAAAAAAAAAAAAAAGGGTTTATGGTTTGATTTTTCCATACCTTAACCTTTTCTTTTCTTCTTCCTTCCCTTGTTTCTTCTTCTTGACCACACCAAACCTGGAAAAATTGAGAGAATTAACCTCCTCTTATCTTCCTCTCTCTCCACTTGATCTCTCTCTCTTTCTCCAAAATGAAGAACACCCACTTTCAGAGACCACTTTTGGTCTTTATCCCTTATTTAACATTAAGGCCTTGTTTGGTTTGTGCCATTTTTTCCATTTTTTATTTTTTAAGTCCCTCATCTCTCTTTCATTTACATTTCCACTTAACTCATTATTATACTTTGGCATATAAACTTATAGAGTTATGACCATTTGATTCGATGCGCTGTAGGGTTATCCAGAATCAACAAAATTTATAAACCTAATACCTCCTCTTTGTGTGCATGGCCTCTTTTCTTAGGTATAGTAGTTCTAGGGTGAACAAATGGAATGGGTTTTCTTCGCCTGAATGACATAGTGAGGATTTAGGTGGTGAATTCAATTTGGATTTTGCGGTTTGATAAAAGTAGTGAGGGTAATGTTTAGGCGAAAGTAAAATGAAGTAAAATATAAGAGAATTCCTTGAAACTCAAACCTCACCCAAGTTTGGGTTTTAAAGGTGGCGGGGGTCCTCGAGCCGCTTTTCCTCATATTGGGAAGGATGACTATAGTCATCTCTGAGCCAGGTTCTTCGATTATTATAAAACCTAACCATATAACTATCCCTTTGAAAAATGGTATTCGCTGAGCATCGGTGGTCTCGAACCGATGGGAAGCAGAGTCTCCTTAACTCACCTTCCAATGACTAATAGATGGTAACTAATGAATCTCAATGAATCTAGCAATAAGCATCCACTGAACCCTAAAAGATTACCAAATACGAATCATTCATGATGCATCAAATGGATTTAAACCTATAATTAAAAGGAGACACATGAATAGCAGTGAATACCTGCGTTAAGAACATGAGAACCCTCGGTTTACCCACGGTCCAGATTTAGTAGCCTTCTCCCGAGAAAGAAAGGGTTTTAAGCGGCTCATCCTCGAGTTGTCATCCTTAGAGAAGTGTTTGGATGATCAGAAAGGAGAGAAAAATAGAAAAAGAAGCGGGAGCGTGAAAGCTTAGCGCCCCAATACGTACAAAGTAAAAGTCGTCCTTTATAGTGTCTTGTCTGGGGCTTTTATAGCCAAACCCCCTTTACAAATTACCAAAATAACAAGAAGAATAACTATTATAGGGGGACATATTGGGAAGAAAATCAAAAAGTGACAAAAAAAGTCAAAAAGCCAAAAGTAGCATGAACAGTGTAGCAGGCTGCGAAAATTCGAACTGCCAGGGTGCAATTCATTCTCCTGCTGCTGTTGTTCTTCTTCTTGTTTCTGATTTGCACCTATGAGTTGAACTTGGATTCTCCATGGTTGAAATTGAATCTATTTATGGTATAAAAACTACAAAAACAAGCAAAACTTGCCACAATTTGATTAGTAGCTTTTCTAGGTCTTAACATGCAAATTGGGTTAATTAGAATTACTACACAAAAGTCGCTGAAAACACAATATTAATAAAGGTGTAAAATAGCCTTATTTGGGTAGTAATCACCATTAATGTTCTGATTGTTAAGTACTAATTTACCTTTACTTCTTGAAATAATTTTTCAGTTTCTCGTTTTATTTCCTGAAAATTCTGATTTAAGTTATATTACACCCTAAACATGTTATAAAACTGTTAGGGCATATTTTAGGGTATTACAACTCTCCCCCACTTAAAGAAATTTCGTCATCGAATATTTATTTATTTTTTACATAGTGAAGGATTTGTGGATCGCGCCTTTCATAGTTATGGCTCCCCCAGTAACATTCCCATAGTAGTGTTGCCATAGCACTTTCACTAACGGTACTTGCTTATTCGCGGTGTTCACCTCTCGAGCGAGAATGGCTTTCGGCTCTTCATCTGTAAACAAATCTGCTTGTACTTGCACAT
The DNA here is from genome assembly GCA_016808115.1 of Tetrastigma voinierianum. Classification (NCBI taxonomy): domain Eukaryota; kingdom Viridiplantae; phylum Streptophyta; class Magnoliopsida; order Vitales; family Vitaceae; genus Tetrastigma; species Tetrastigma voinierianum. The sequence goes on along the minus strand of JAEQBH010001660.1, from coordinate 433,224 downwards.
CCTGTACTGGTAGTACGTGTGACTCTTCAGAGCGATATCTCTGAAGCATCGACATATGAAACACATTGTGTAATTTGGCCAATTATGGAGGAAATTAAGCGATAAGCCACCGGGGCTAATTCGTTTCCAAACCTCATATGACCTATGAATCACCGGACTGATTTCCCTTTTCACCGCAGAATTTTCCTCCACGGCGATACTTTGAAGACCTTGTCCGCCATTCATATCACCGAAATGTCTCTCCTCTTTAAATCGGCATAATATTTTTGTCGATCACTAGCTGCCTTTAACCTTTTCCAAATAACCTGCACTTTCTCTTTGGTATCTTTCACTATGTCTAGACTAATCACTTTATGCTCATTTAACTCGAGTCGACACAGGGAGTTCTACATTTCTGACAGACCCCCTTCTATTGACGAGAATCAGCCGTGACTCCACGGTAACCTCGAAACGGCTTCGCTCGTGACAAGTTACCATGAAGCTAAGACATTAAAACTGCTGAAACTGTCTTTGGAAAACGTGGGTTATAAAAATTTTCAAAATCATAATTTGTTTTTTACGAAAATCCAGCGGCACTAGCAGTGCACGGTGGTCAACGAAATCTGAGAAATCACTTATAAATAAAATACACTCCCGATGTTTTCCAAAATCCGGCTCTGACCATAAAGGACCTCTTGGTTCTCATCAAAATATAAGATAAGAATCAATCCAACATAAATTCATGTGACTGTTTTTCTCAGCCCAGATGCATGCATATTTCTAAGATATTTGCATATACAAATGTCACATTTTAACACCCACTGTTGCTACACCTTATCTTATATATAAATGCAACCACCGTGTCTAGGGCGAGGATCTGGAAAGGTCTTTTTGGCTTGACACTTGCACTTGGAAAATTATTTAAAAGCGAGCTTGTGAGCAAAGCGGGCTCGGTGAGAGTTCTCTAAGTTCTAAATGTTGGTGTCCTCTTGTATGTACCTCCAATATGAATACGTACAAAATGGTTGTAAAGCTGTTTATGATAAAGCCAGAGTTTTGCTAAGAAAACCATTCACGAAAACTATTTTTGTTCTTTGGCTTGTTTAGTGGTGGTTAATATCTGAGAAAGTGTTATATTGTAAATCAGTCTGACCAGCATTGGCCCATTTCTAAAATACCCTAGACGTGATGCCACGGAACCTCGGAACCTGGCATCGGTAGTGAACCTCGGAACACTACCCGTCTAATATGGTCCGGTGACCACGGCGGGATCGCTATAAACATAGAACCTCCCGAAACGAAATGCCGTTGATGGAACCTCGGAACCTTACCTCATCACCATGTACTATGTCGGTAACTATCTATATACCTAGAATGTGCAAAGGGCGACTCATATATAAATATATACTATGTCAACCTCGATTCTTAGGCCAAAAGCTATATAGTTAGTCTGTGTGTCCCATGCTCCACCGCCATGCAATCCAGGCATACATCGATCGGAAGCGAAATTTGTGTCATCTAGGGGTTTTGCAAAAACAAGCCAAATTGTTTCTTAAGTACTGAAATTGAAATTTTCTGCTAAGTATAACAAGTGGGAGGTAAAAAAAAAGCTTTACTAATTACATTATATTTTCAAAGCACTTCACAAACTTGTAATTTAAACACTTTCGTTTTCGAAAACGATTTTGAGTACTCACCTTTTTCTCGACTAATTTCTTTCAATTCTTGTCAAGCACACTAGATTATCGTCGTATGCTCCAATCGCCTACACAATCCATACAAATTACGAAAATGCCCTCAATTCAACGTTTTAACCATGGTGAGGCTTTTAGGCGTATGTAAACGAACTTCGATTCTAACAAAACTTTGTGTGCTAGTCCCATTTGATAAGGACATCGATAATGAGGTGAAATTGACAAAATACTTCACATGATTGCCCCATAAAAACTATATGTTTTTATGACTTTCAAAACGACCCATCTTTATTCGATGTATTAGACTACACATCTGATGACAAATTGCACACTTGGTGCTCTGATTCATTACCAGAGAAATTATGTGAGCACAAATGCTATTAACAACATATGGTTAAGTCCCCAGACTCGAGGACTTTCCATAGAGTCTAAAAACGCAAAATATTTCTAAAATTTATGTTTGAATTGTCGAATAAAATCCTAAAATTTGACCCAGACTGTCAGCGTCCCAGAAGTCATTTCAGGCATTCGAACATAGTTTAATTTCTAAAAATTCTAAACTGGAGTCAAAAATTTTGGAGCAAAGTTTACGACCTTCCATGACCCCTCTAAGAATTTCAAGCCATTACATAGCATTTAGGCTCGAAATAACACAAATAGGAAAATTTCTACCTCTTGAAGTGTGACGAAATGCTAAGCTTTTGGTACCTACGCGTAGCTCTCATCGCGTAGACCAACTTTGCCTTCTGCTCCGACAAAAATCTACGATCTGATTTCCATAAATCTGAGAAAAAAACGAAGAAAAGAAAAACAAAAATAAAATCTCTCTCTTTGATTTGGTTCTCAGCGCCCAAGCCAGTTTTGACTTTTATTCTTTTTTTTTCTTTTAATCTTTTTCTTGAGTAGCCATTATTATTATGTGGATAAATGATTTATATTGTCTCATTCAGTTCATTTCTTTCTCGAAAAATTATTTCTTTTCGATTCACTTTGTATAAATGAACTTAGATCGAAGTCGTTCCTAACCTTAGATTTTTTGTAAAAATCTAGTCCTTGAACCACGACGACTTATCACCCGAAAATCGTAAAATATTCGACTATCTCAGTCGACAAAGAGCACTAAGGTCAGCTAGACTAACGAGGCAATTTATATTGTGATCCGTTTCACCATTAAAGATACAAAAAATTTTTAGGCTTCCCTGAACCATTCTAGTAATTTATTATTATTATTATCCTTTTGAAATTCCATAATCTGTACTTTCACTCATCCACTTTCCTTAATTGCAAAAGTGCCACAATTCTTTGAAAACTTTATAGTCACACTTAAAAACAACTTTCAAAAATTCCTATTATGGCCTTAAAATAATTAAAGGAAGCCTGTCTTGCACCTCACGACCCTACGGTTGGCGATTACATTTCAGGCCATACAAGCCTTGTATGGTGCCATATAATGCTTGATTGAAAACTATTGTTATAGGCAAATTCCATCAATGGAATATACATCGACTTCTCGAAAATTCCATGACCTGACCTCGAAAGCATATCTTGAGTACTTGAATCAACCTCTTTGATTGTCCGTCGTTTGCGGATGGAATTTTATCTGAACCCGACTTAGTGCCCCAAGCTAAGCTTGTAATTCCTTCCGAACCTTGATATGTATGAATCTCTATCGACACAATGAATAACGGTACACCATGCGATGTCTGATATCCTCCACATATAACTTGGCTAGTCGATCCGTAGAATAGTCGTCTGTAGGTATAAAATGGTAGACTTTGTAGGCTTATCAACAATCATGAGCAGGAGTGTACTTGACATGAGGGGAAACGACACAAAATCCATGGTAATGTTATCCCACTTCCATTAGGGAATTGGAAGGGGATTTAACAAACCTGTTGGCAATTGGTGTTCAGCTTTGACTTGTTGACACGTTAAACACTTAGACACATACTCTCGATCCACATCTCTTTTTCATTCCTTTCCAACAATAAAAGCGACTCAAGTCTGGTACATCTTATTACCTCAGAGATCATGGTAAATACCATTTTATGAGCCTCGTATAGCCAGCGTTTTCTTTATCCCCATTTATCATCGCTGCATAATATGTTACGGAAATATATACTTGGCTTCTTTCCTTGAAAGCTTCGGTCTGATCACCATCTCTAACCATGCAACTTTTCTATGGCTCTTCATCATTTTTAACGCATCTATAATCATTTGCTTTAAAATGGGTTGCAGCTTCCTGGTTAATCTTTCGGCAAGCATCATTTCTTGCATTAGCTACGGGGTGGGCTGATTACATGATGCCGATCATAATCATGAATAACTCTGACCACCTCCGTTGTCTCAAATTTAACTGCTGCGCATTAGCAAAAATTACTTGAGACTCTTATGATCGGATGTAAATTCTACACTTTTTGAAGCAAACCTTCGCAGCGTTGACTGCAGATCATAGGTGGGATAATTTTGTTCATGTGGCCCCATTTATGCGGGCGCAGCCACCCGCACCACATCTTGCATTAACACATCCCAGACCTTGATGCACGAGCATCACTATACAAATTATACTCTTTTCCGTTAATTTTGCATCAAATCTGGTGCTTAGCCCGGCATCCTTTCAGCCCCATTTAAAACTATTCTAACATTTGTCTATCCGCTCCAGGCTTTATTCCGCGCCTGCTAGGTAACTTGGTGGCGAGAGAAGCTATGAGAGAAAAGCCTCTACAAATCTTCTATAATAACATGCTAGGCGAAAACTTCTCACCTTGGTTACATTTAGTGGTTTCCAATTCTATGACCCTGCAATCTTTGTAGGGTCGCTCTTATACCCTCCGTGACCTGATATAGCTAGAGAAACTTTTGAATCACATTTGTTGAGCTTAGCATATAACTTCTTTTCTCTTAGCGTCCTATAAGACTATTTTTTAGATGTTGTTCATGTTCACATTGCACATCCTTCGAATACACGGGATGTCATCAATAAAGACCACTACAAATTGATCCACATAGGGTCGGAATACCCTATTCATTTAAATCCATGAATGTTGTCGGTGCATTAGTCAACCCAAATGGCATTACCAAAAACTCATAATGGCCATATCGGGTTCTAAATGCGGTCTTTGGCACATCGCCCCTTACTCTCAGCGATATCCGGATCGCGGTCGATCTTCGAGAAAAAGACACAGCTCCTTTATTTGATAAAAAAGATCTTCGATTCTCGTGATGGGTACTTTTTTTCACTTTGTCTGTATTGATCTGTCGATAATCGATGCACATCCATAGAGTGCCATCTTTCTTTTTAAAATAAAATAGAGTTGCACCCAATGGCTCTTGGGTCGTCTGAGCCCTTTATCTAAAAGCTCTTGTATTGTTCTTTAACTCCTTAAACTGCACTGGGGCGTCCACAGTAGGTGCCACTGAACCGCAGGGGCTATTCCTGGCACAATTTCTATGGATAAGTCCACCTCCCTCTCAAGGGAATACCTGGTAACTCTTCAGGGAATACATCTAGAAATTCCCTTACTATTGGAATCTTTTCCACATCAACTTGACCTCTCTTGGAGTTAAGTATCAAGGCTAAGAATGACTCGTATCCTTTTCTTATAAATCTCCTCGCTTGCATGGCTGAGATCACATTGGACATTACACAGGATCTAATGCCCTGTATTATTACCTCGGTGATCGAGCATCTCGGCCTTATTGTCTTTTGTCCTGTCCAGCTGATGGCTTAGTGTTTAGTCAATGAATCCATTCCCATTAATCAAGTCAGGCTCTCGGAATGGTAAGGTTATCAAATCGACGAGAAACTCTTGCTTGTATAATAATGGGAAATTTCTATATCTGTTATTCACCTTAGTGTGCCCAATGGACTAGTCACATGCTTTTTGATTAGTACCCCGAATGGTGCTATTTTGAGCCACGTATAATGTAGGTTTTTAAACACTTTTTGTGTCTTGTCGACTTTAATAACTGATTGATACATTGGGTCCGGCACCTTTCTTGATCACATTTTGTAGCTATTTTTAGTAGTTTAAATTCGAAAGCCTCATTATCTTCGAATTCCAGTTCAAACACGATGAACGAATGAGATTCGATGATGCGTGATTGAATCGGAGGAGTTTTAAGCCAAAAAAAATGTTGAAGAGAAGAAAGGCCGAGGAGAAATTTTGCGGGGTTCTGAAAAATTGGCGACACTGCAAATTTCGCCGAGGTTGTGAGGCTAGCGACTACTTTGCTCCCACATCTTTGTTAGTTGCACGACCTTTGTGGTTTTATACAAATCTACCCCTAATGTAATTTTGGTTCCTTTATCACTTTTGTAATTTCCTTGTCGCATTTTTATATAAGCTCAGTCATGCTTGTAAATCAATCAAACTTTCACTCCATTAATCAATAAAGAAAATTGGGCACGAAACTTCCTCTCCCTCGACTGGGTGGTGATTTTCTCTCCATCTCCTTCATTTTCTTGCACTTTCTTCGTAGCCAAACACCCCTTGATGATGACAAATCAAGGGATGCTCGGCTAAAACCCCCTCATCCTTGAAGAGGAAGGCCACTGGGTGTTGGTTTTAAGGCAAGCTGCATGTTCTCATGCTCTTCATGTATGTATTTAAGGGTATTTGTGCTCTTGCTTCTCACCTTAGGTTAAAATCTCTTAGGCATGCTCTCCTTAACGTGTATTTGGCAAGCTTTTTAGGTTCAGTGGATACTTTCACTAGATCATGATACCAGGTTAGTTATCTCCTATTAGTTCTTTGTAGGGTAGGTTTTTTGAGATATGTTTTCCATAGTTAGGAGTTTTGTTTATGCCTAATTAAATGCCATCTTCGAGAGGGAAAACTCTTAGGGTTTAAGGTTTTAAGCTAAATGAAAGTCCAGGTCGGAAATGACTATATGTCATGCTCCCAATAGCCGAGGGAAAAGACCGAGGACATGTCGTTTAACTGTAACCCTAAGCCCGGTGGCTGAGACCCTCTCGAGGAATTTTCTCTTGCTTTTACTTGAGGATTATTTCAGGTTTTTCAACCCGTTTCACCCATATTGTTTTAACCGACCTAAATCCAGAGAAAACACCATTTTCAATGCAACGCACATGAAGAAAACCCGTCCAGGTGTTCGACCACAGAGCGGTATCTTGTAGTAGCTTTGCTCACGTCGGTAGTAGGAATCTAGGATATAAATTTTGTTGATTCAGAACTTTTTACTTGGCACAAAGTGAGATCAAATGGTGATCGATTCTTGGGGATGGTGCCACAGTGAGAAAGAAAGTTGTGAACTTGTGATCCACATCACAAGTGTTGGTGAAATCTCATTTCTTTTATTTTTACCATTTTTCTCCACTGCGGGTTATTTCTTGAGAGAGTTAATTTTGCATGCGGAGTTGTTCCTTGTTTTGACTTTAGCTAATATTAACCTTTTTGGTAGTCTTGTTTTGTTGGTTTCTTGCTTGTTATTGTGTGTTCACTGGTAGCCTGTAATGGGATAGAAACACTAGGCGAGATTGGAAAGGCTAGAATGCTTCAATTGAGCAAGGGGTGTGCTCCAGGTTTACGCAACGGCCGGATGGAACCCACGAAGAAGCGGCCGAGCGACGGGGGGTTCAAAGGGAGCCCAATGCCTATAGGTCAATGAGGGATCACATACACCCACCAAGGGTAAGTGCACCCTCATGCATTATACCCCCTGCAGAGGATGTAGTAGTGAGGCCTTATCTGGTTCCCCTGCTCCTGACTTTTCATGGTATGGAAAATGAAAATCCCTACACACACATCCAGGATTTTGAGGAAGTTTGCATGACTTTCAAGGAGGGTGCATTTGATATGGACTTGCTCAAGCTGAAAGCCTTCCCTTTAACCCTCAAAGACAAAGCCAAAATTTGGCTTAATTCAAGGCGAGGACCATCGAGGGTGGGTAGAGCTGCAGACGGAGTACGAAGAAGTTCTTCCTTGCCTGATGCTTGATTTGAAGAGCGAATCTACACCTTTACTTGCGACTCATGGCCAGTGAGGAATTTTGTCAATCTTTGGGAAGGTATCTTGAAACCATCAATGCATGCCCACACCATGGCCCCGATACGTGGATGTTGGTCGATCATTTTATGATGGAATATCCTTCCATGGAAAGCAACTCTTAGAGACCATGTGGAGGACTTCCCTCGACAAGAATCTGATGAAGCCATGGACTTCCTTAATTATGTGGTGAGACCTCAAGCAGGATGAACCAAATCGGAAATGGACAGACATAGGCCACGGTGAACGAGGGAGGCATTTATTCAGCATGCAGGGATGTGGAAATGAAAGCGAAGCTATCTTCTTTGACTAGAAGATTGGAAGAGCTTGAAATCTGAAATCGACATGAGGTATGCGATGGCGAATGCACCATGCCTCTCAATCCTGTTTTAATTGCCAAACCACTAGTCACCCAGGAGATCACTGTTCAATTGCTCCTCAGTAAGAATTGATCTGAAGCGACGAACATAGTGGATCAAGTAGGCACACAATAAAATGCTCGTATGGGAACACCTACAATCTAAATTGGAGGAACCATCTAATTTATCATGGAAGTCAAAACCCCATTTAATACTCCACGGGTTCATAGCGGCGGCAACCCCACCCTCGTCCACGTAAAAATGACCATTGTAAATTTGAGAAGCCCGAGTAGTGGGTCACTTTGTAGGCAGAAGGCGGTGAATGCTTTCCGGACCACATAGAAAATTGAAACGCTGGAAGACACTCTCAACAAAAAAAATAGATGACTTGCAGTACTCAGTCTCTAGGTTGACTAACTGGCAGCAGATGCAAGCAAAGGGAAAATCTCCCTCTCGGGCAAGTGACCAAACCAGGGGCTACGTGAAGTGAGGCTCCTCCGGTGACCGAATTCAAAGGTGGATGAGGTCGAGGGCCAATCATCCTGCGAGGGGTGTGAGCTTATGAAGCCATCACCCGAGGCAATAGACCCGAGGCGGGAAGCTATGGATGCGAGACCGGAGGAGGTGGTGATCGAATGATTGTTGAAATAAGCCGTCCCACTTTCCTCGATCATTAAAAACTAAAAGGCCGTTAATCGGTGAAATTTTAGAAGTGTTGAGAAGCAGTAAAGGTCGACATTCCCTACTGACATGATCAAGCAAGTCCTACCTATGCAAAATTTTTAAAGGACTTGTGCACGAGTGAAAGAGGTAAATGTCGATAAAGCCTTCATTGAACAAGCGTCAATTACCATGATCGACCATCTCAGTTAATATAGGAGGCACTTGCGTGGAGAAAGCACTGTTGGATCTGGGAGCAAGTGTGAATCTCCTCCCCTATTCGATGTACAAGCAGCTTGGCTTGGGGGAGCTAAAGCCCACCTCCATCACACTGTCTCTTGCTGATAGGTCAATCAAAATACCGAAGGGGACAGTGGAAGATGTCCTGATACAAGTGGACAAGTTCTACTATCCAGTAGATTTTGTTGTACTTGACACAGAACCAGCAACAACAGGGGCCAATTATGTACCTATCATCTTGGGGAGACCATTCTTGGCCACCTCCAATGCAATTATCAATTGCAGAAATGGTCATGAGACTCACCTTTGGAAACATGACCACAGAGCTTTACATCTTCCCACCCCCAAGTAAAAGCACATTGTCGGTGGAAGATGTCCCGGAAAGAAAGTATGCATCATTGACACCATCACGAAGACAAGGCGTCGTAATTATCTTTTGGATATACTAAATGAAGAGTTGGCGAGTGTGCGAAGAAGCGGCGGGAAGTTGACGTAAATCTGTAGCGGGGGCTGATGGAGAAGAAAACATGAAATTTTTAGTTAGTAATCGGAGGAGGGAAGTCGGTGGGCTAGAAAATAGAGCTCAGCCTTACTGTGGAGCGGAAGTATGCTTATTTGGAGAGACCATGACGATGTCTGGTGGTCATTTCGTACTCCTTTCGGCCTTGGAAGGGGTAGCTGCTGAGTCCTCAAACAGAACAAGCAAGCCCTCGGGTGGAAAATTGTCGATTTGAAGGGCATTAGCCAGTAGTATGCACCCACCACATCTACTTAGAGGAGGAGGCAAAGTCGGTGAGCAACCCTGAGAAGAGAATTTGAACCCACATATCACGAGAAGTGGATTTAGAGCGTAAGTCTTAAGGCTGCTGCAGTGACATCATATACCCGTATCGGATAACTTACTTGGGTGAGTCAGTGATGAGCTTAAAAGTCATCTATTTTAATCCATTTTACGTTTTGATTTTCATCACGAAAGGAATAGATAATATGCGAAATATGAAGAAACTCACCCGATTTGTTATTAAGCGGGAGTGTGAAGAAGAAGAAGAAAAAGCGATAGAAAAATCACGGTGATTGGTGGAGTAAATGCGGAAAATGGCGGGGCAGAAATGAAAGCAACTAGTTAACTAATGTTGCAGTTTTGGGCTTACCGCGGTCCGGTTTATGATGTCGAGACGCCAGAGAAAAAGTGAAGAAATTTGATGCAATCCGTAGCCGAGGGGATCCGCAAGTTAGGCGGTAGGATTAAGCGAGACTTAGGAATGATGTCGCTGACAACATCGTGATGTCGCGACAAGGTTGATGTCGTGACGAGGGGATGGAAGTGTGACAAGCGCCCTTGAAAGTATGACGGGTTTGAAAAGATGGCCCCATTGTGACTTAAGGTTGTTGTCGCTACGGTACGATGTCGCGACCAGCAACCGATTGAAGCCTCAGGAGACACATAAGGCGATGCTCAGTTAAGGGTTGCCGGTTCCTTAAGTTGATGTCAGCGACAAAGAGATTGATGTGTGACATCGGGAACCATCGATTGAAAGGCTGCGAAGACATGGCGATGTCGCGACAAAGGGATTGATGTCCGCGACATCGGGAACCATCGATTGAAAACGCGAGCGTGGCGATGTCGCGGCGAGTTGATGCGGCGACATCGAGCGCAACGATTGAAGCACGCGGAGGCATAAAGTGATGTCGTGACAAAGTTGATGTCGCGACATAGAAGGCTACCGGTTGTTTGCGAACATGGATGATGTCGCGGCATTGATTCTTGTCGCGACATAAGACGCCGAGGAAAACGAAGGAATGTCATGACTTATTGATAAATATTTGCAGCGAGTGCCAAACTAACTAATGTCGCGACAAAGGGATTTGGTCGCGACACGAGCAGTGGCACATGGTGGAGTCGCGAAATCCCGCGAAGAATGCACGTGATTAGGGCCCAAGCGAAACCACATAAATGGCGACTACCGGGAGAAAAAAGTGGAGAAACGATGGTAGCGAGCGAAAGATCTAGGTAGCCGAAGGCTTCGTTTTATTTTTCTTTTCTTTTCTTTTCTTTTCTTTTATTTTCTTTTTACATTTGATATAGATTAGATTATTTTCATCTTTCTTTATTTTGTTTTATTTTACGGATGCGGATGTTATCGTTTTGAAGCGAAATTTGAATCTGAATTCCATTCTTTTCAAATTACTACACCGGAATGTTTGAAGTTGACGAATTTACGGAATTAGACTTTTCCGATTTCAAATTGCGATTGTTCTTATGATCGGAGAATGCTATAGTGTGTAGTCGTGGTGAGAAACCCGGCTTCCATTAAGTGAATCTTGTAGTCGAATTTATCTTCCGTAGTTGTTTTCGGCCCGACTTGTGGTTCGGTTTATGAGATTTACTTACGGTTATGGGTTTTAATGTTTTTTGATCCCCGAATATCGGAGTTTCTTATACCGGTTTAAGATTTGTTTCATTGCTTTCGATTTCAAGGAGGTCCTCGGTGACACCGGAGAAGACATTCACGAGAGTTATGAACATTTCTTTGAAAGGTATATTAACACCTTCAGTGAGATCTAATGAGCTTTGTAAAGTTTACTTAGATAAATCTCTTCTCACTTGAAATCGAGAATGAGTTGAATGAGTTATCAATTTAAACAATGAGTTCACCTCGATTCGAATAGTGAAGCCAATCCCAGTGTTAGCGAGAAGTCTAATCAAGGAGAGGGGTGATCTATTCTAATTTAGAAGGAAGAAGTAACCGAAGTTGTATATCCTTGTAGTAGATAACTTAGGAGCTAAGGTTCCTGATCAGTAAAATGGGTATAGTATTGCGAAAGAAAATACTTGAATTAAAGAAATCCCAATAAAGTAGTCATCTAATTCCATGTCTTGAAAGAATCGGGGAAATTAGATAATGGCTAATGGAGTGTGGAGAGATCCGTTTGTCTTCGCGCCTTGGGCGATTTTAAAACACGAAATACCACCAGCGGTTTTATCGGTGTTAACCTGAATTGATACTTCACAATAAGGATGTTCTGGTATGTCCTCACAAAGATAAGCGTCGAGTTTCCATTTATTTTCTTAATAGCTATTCATTATTATTTATTCTTTAGATTCAGGTTTATTTGATTGTTCATTCTTTTCCTTATACTTGTATATTTCTGACTTCTTAAATTTTGGATCACAATCATGTTATAGTCGAATAGTATGGAATTGAGTAGTCGGGGTAGTTGATCTAGAATTCTTGAAGGATCTACGTGGGATCGATATACGGACTTATATCATTTTATTACTTGTCGACACGTGCACTTCGCGAGGATATTAGGCCCAAAACCAAAATTGAAAATGATTTACTCTAAGAGATTTTTGGTTTATCTGATCAGAAAGTCGACAAGTTTTATGTTAGCCGTTCTTAGTGGATTAGTTAATAGTCCTTTGGTAATAGTGTCATAACCTTGCATACATGACTGAAGGTTAACAAGTTTTATGGCGTCGTTGCCGGGGATTAGACAATAGTCTTTTGACAATAGTGTTATAAATTTGTACATGTGTTTTGGTCCGGTTAACACCAACCCAGGTAGTACCTAAGAAATCAGGGGTAACCACGGTGCATAATGAAAAAGGAGAGGAGATACCCACTTGCCTTACCACGGGGTGGAGGGTATGCATTGATTATCGAAGGCTAAGTGAGTAACGGAAAGATCCACTTTCCTCTTCCATTCATGGATCGACTACTTGAGAGGATTTACGGCTATCCCTTATTGTTTCTGGATGGTAGTGAGGATATTTCCAAATTGGTCTTTGTGAGGACCGGGGGAAAAGAAAACTTTCCACATGCACTTTTGGCACGTAATGCATACGGGAGGATGCCACTTTGGCCTTTGTAATGCCCTGCCACATTCGGCGATGTATGCTCGACATTTTGATTTGGTAGAAACGCGTTATGGAGGTTCACATGGGCGATATTACGATTACATGGAGGGAGTTTTGAGGAATACTTTATCGACACGGAAACCATCTGCCGCAGTCGTAGAAAAAAACCTAGTCTTTGAATTGGGAGAAATGCCATTTATGGTAAATCCGAGGCATTATGTTATGGCATATCATTTCGGAGAAAGGTGAAGTTGATAAAGCAAAAGTTGACTTGATTTCCAAGCGCCTCACCATGAATGTCGAGGCGTAGGAAGTAATTTTTGGGGCATCTTGACTTCTACAGGAGATTCATACGAACTACAGAAAGATTTCAGAAGCCACTTTATAAGCTTAGAAAAGATCTTGGTTTGAATGGGATTCGAGAATGCGAAGCCGAGGTTTGAAGAGCTGAAGCTTATTTAAACACTTTGCACGATAGTGAGGGCTAATTGGAAAATTGCCTTTCGAGGTTATGTGCGTCTGAAGTGATCTATTTGTCATGTGATCCTTGAATGAGCGAGGAGGAAAAGCAGTATGGTTTTACTATCTTTATGGCTCTTGAATGAAACTAGAGGAATTACACTACAGCGAGAAAGAATTAGCTGCGTTAGTTTATGCCACGGACAAGTTTCGTGCTTATTTGATGAGAATGAGATATAATTATCTTCACAAATCATTTAGCTTTGAAATATCTTCTCACGAGAAAGCGAAATGCGAGCTAGGCTTTTATTAGGTGGAGTCTATTACTCACAAATTGACCCTGCCGATTTGGGATAGAAGGGGTAAGAAATGTTGTTCAACGTCCTCTACAGACTAACCATAGCACCTGACACCCACCGCCCCCAATCTATGACTAATTCCCGGGGAGGAGTCTCTACTCGCGTAGACCCGATGCTCATGGTTCGCCCACGTGCGACTTTTTAGTAGCAGGAGTTACTTGACATAATGGAAACACGGAATGAGAAGTTCCCACCATGCAAAAGTCCACTCCTACTATTGGGAAGAACCTTATTTGTTTAAATATTGTGCTGATCAAATAATCAGAAAGTGTGTGTCGAAAGGAGAACAACCAGGGATACTCAGCCACTGCCATGACAATGCCTATGGAGGTCATTTACCCGGCACCGAGGAAAAGCGCGTGAAGGTGATGCGAGGCGGGTTTCTATTGGCCATCTTTGTTTAAGGATGCCTATACCATATGCAAGCGATAAACCGAAATGCGAAGGTTGGGAAAAATCTCTCGCCGTCATATGGTGCCGCTGAATTCTATTCTGGTCGTTGAGTTATTTGACGTTTTGGGCATCGACTTCATGGGACCATTTCCCACTTCCTTTGGATATACTTACATCCTCGTGGGAGTTGACTATGTGTCAAAGTGGGTGGAAGCCGATGTCACGTGTCAATGTGAGACCACAATCTAGTAATGAGAATTCTTAAAGAAGAGCATTTCTCAGTTCGAGTTCTCAAAGCCATAATCGGTATTGGAAGTTGGCATTTACGCAGCAAACCTTTTGAAATTTCCTATCAGTGTAGTGTCGAAACGCAAGTGGCCACCTTATCATCCTCGAGACCGTTGGCAGTAAAATTTGTAGCGGAGAAATCAAGACCCGTATTGATGAGAGTGGGGAACTCGAAGCGGGAAGGATTGGTCTCTCGCTTCCGGATTCCTTTGTGGGCATACGTAACAAAGATACAAGACCATCCTTGAATGTCCCCTCATCGCCCAGTTTATGGCGCGCACCGCTTCTGGAAATTGAATATAAGGCGTGGTGGGCAATTAAAAATTGAATCGACATGGGAAGAGATGGCCTTAAAGACTCCTTGATCTCAATGAGTTAGAGGAGTTTAGAATGACGCTTAATCTAATCTAAAATTGCGAAGGACAAATTAAAAGAATTGGCATGATCACCATAAACTGGGGACTAAGTCCTACTCTATGACTCCAACTCCACCTTTTCCGTGCAAGCTCAAAATCAAGATGGATCGACCATTCATCGTTCAACAAGCATACCCCAATGGATTAGTAGACCTGCTCAATCCAAATGATGATAGAGTGTTCAAGGTCAATGGATAGAGAGTGAAGCCCTATGTTGCGCAAATAGGACTACAAACGTGGAGGATTCTCCTCCTGACCTCCATGAGACCCCTCAGTTACATTTGGGAGAGTGGCTTCAAAGGTCTCGTAAGCCACTAATTTAATTGCTTAGTCTCTGTCTACATTTCATGAAAGACACCTCATTGTGACTGGCCAGGGGTGACTTGTTTTTTCTTTCTGGCCGGCAAAGAAGACGCCCACTCTTTCCAAGAGCACTCAAAGCATGATGATTCTTCATCAGCCACCCACTGAGGAGGTACCACTTTCTCTGCTAACTTTTCTCGACCTACGCCCATTGCACATGATGGCATACTGCTAAGGGGAGTGTGGAGTTAGTGTTGGAAGTGAAGTTCATACTACTGATTACAGTTTTTCTTGTACTACCTGCTCAACAAAGCCCATTTTTGTATATTTGTGAGGTCAATAAGGCTTACTTCTTTTGCAAAAGCCTAGTAAATTTTGTGAAATAATAATCTTTATAAATATAATACACTTCTATTTTTCTACACTTTTGCATCTCATTTTGCCCCTATAGTTTAGTGGTTTTACCTTTCCTGTAAATTGAAAATTTGAAGCACTGTATGCTACCATCAATGCTAGACTAGTTTCATGCTTGATCGAAGTTGTCGTCAACAGACTCCCGTAATTCACCCTTGTCTTCCCCCATTATCTAGACACACACAGTGCATATCAGTTTTCGTCCATAGGCTGAGAAGTTGCATACCACCTTTTACTTTGCTAAACCGACCTTAGTTTCGTTGACGCCCTATAATAGGTTAGAGTTCCCCAAGAATGAAGGCCAATGTGTCTTCCAAAAGAAAAAGAAAAGACAAAGAAAAAGAAAAAGAAAAAGAAAAAGAGAATACAAAAGCCGCGGTGCTTTTCCTTGAAACCCGAGCACGGTCCGAGGGGTCTACGGCGAAAGCCTTTAAAGCCTTGTGCCCTAAACCAACTGGTTGGGAGCCACCGACTTAGTGCTCGCTACATGGGTGGATAGGTGGAGTTTAGCGAGTGTCAGGTGCTGGATTCTAAATCATTCGAAGTCCGGGGTGAAAGCTGAAGAGTTTGTGGTCGAAAGATCCTTACGACTTGATGCCCTAAACCTTTAGTTGAAGGGCGGCATAAAGCTGGGAGTCATCGGTGGATCCCCGCTACACCTGACTTTGGTGAAGTCGAGTTCCTCAAAGATTGCACCCTACACACAGAAGTGTAACAAGAAAGGAACCATATCTATTTATAGGTTGGTCAGCATTAGCCTAAGGTATCGCGTAGCTTGGTTGGGGGGGAGAGTAGCTTAGCAGCTTATTGGTGAAAACTGATCACCAAAACACTTAGATTTTGGTAGAAGTTCAGGTTGATTTCCTTGGAATGAACACTGCTCTGAAACTTTTTCCTGTATGGCACTTATTCTTCCAAGCTAGTTTTTATGCAAATTTGGTCCCAAGTCAAGGCATCAAGGTAAGCCCTCACTTTATACACACACACTTTTTGAAAGACAATCCCTTTTGTATACATATAGCCTCGCGATGATCTTCCTTCTTTTTTATCATTGCTAAGGACTAGCAATGTGCCTGTCAGGGGAGTGATTAGTACCCAAATAGTGCTATTTCAGCCCTCGTATAATGCAGGTTTAAAACACTTTTTTGTACTAATTCCACTTTACAACTCCAATTGATACATCAGTCCCGCCATACGATCACATTTTGTAGCTATTTTTAGTAGTTTTGCAGGTCAAAAGCCTCATTATCTTCAATCCGATTCAAACACGATGAACCCGAGCAGAATTCAAAGATGCATGATCGAATCAGAGGAGTCTTAGAGCAAAAATGTTGAAAAGAAAGAAGGCAGGAGAGGCTCTTGCTGTGGTCGCGAAAATCTCGCAACCCGCAAATTCCACAACCTGCGAAATTTCGCAACACTGCTCCCACATGCTGTTGACTACTTTTTGACCCGCCTTTTTGTGGTTTTATACAAATCTACCCCTGATGTAATTTTGGTTCCTTTATACACTTTTGTAATTTCCTTGGTACTGAACACCTATATAAGCTCAGTCATGCTTGTAAATCAATCAAACTTTCACTCCATCAATCAATCAAGGAAATTGGGCACGAAACTTCCTCTCCCTCGACTGGGTGGTGATTTTCTCTCCCTCTCCTTCATTTTCTTGTACTTTCTTCGTAGCCAAACACCCCTTGATGATGACAAATCAAGGGATGCTCGGCTAAAAACCCCTCATCATTGAAGGGGAAGGCCACTGGGTGTTGGTTTTAAGGCAAGCCGCATGTTCATGCTCTTCATGTATGTATTTAAGGGTATTTCAGGTTTCGCTTCTCACCTTAGGGTTAAAATCTCTTTAGGCATGCTCTCCTTAACGTGTATTTGGCAAGCTTTTAGGTTCGTGATACTTTCACTAGATCCACTCCATGCCCAAGCATTGCTTCCATAGTTACCGTAGGTAGGTTTTTTAGATATGTTTTCACCGTTAGAGACATTTATGCCTAATTAAATGCCATCTTTCAAGAGGAAAACTCTTAGGGTTTAGGTTTTAAAGCTAAATGAAGATCCGATTCGGGAAATGACTATATGTCATGCTCCCCAACACGAGGAGAAAGACCCGACGACATGTCGGTTAACCTATAACCCTAAGCCCAGTGGCTCGAGACTTCAAGGAATTTTCTCTTAACTTTTACTTCAAGTTATTTCCAGTTTTCAACCATTCACCCACACTGTTTTTAACAAACCCTAAAAATCCAACGAGAAAACACCATTTTCAATGCACTGCAACTCTTCTTTCACGAAGAAAACCCATCCCCGTGTTCGACTTGTGAGCCACTATACCGCAGCAGCTCTATACGTCGTAGTAGGAATCCTATATTACAAATTTTGTTGATTCCGAATTAATTACTTGGTCAAACTAATCACTTATCATATGCTAATTTCTCCATCGCTAGTACCTTATCAAATACATGCTCCATGTACACATATGAATGAGTAGACCTAGGATCAATCAATGCATGCATCTCATTATCATATAAAGAAAATATACCAGCTATAACCTCAGGAGCATCCTGATCCTCACGAGCCTTCATATTATATGATCCTGCTGGTGCTATAGGCATAGGACGATCCATTGTCTCTGAAACTATGCCTCCTCGTCCTCTATGCCGAGATGGGCTACTACGACCCCTACCATGATCGTGAGTCGAAAGTGGTGTCGTAGATCTTCCTCCGCCACTTCCTTGTTGACTTCTATCATCCCCTGATTCTCTGGGACACTGTGCTATCAAATGCTCAAGGCTTCCACACCGGAAACACCCTCCTGTCAATAACATGCAAACACCCGAATGTCGTCTATGGTAATGAGTGCACTCCGGGATTTCTCCTTGTCCAACTAAAGCACCTCTACCCGCACTAGATACTATTGTACCTCCTTGTCTTCTACCTCTTGTAGCCGAACCCTGTACTGACTCAACTTGAACATCTCTAGCTCTTTTACCAAAAAAGGAGGAGGTCTTTGAGAACTTCTTCTTTGAGACTTTTCTTCATTACCGGTTTCTGGGCCTCTCCACTTTCATCGGGCAGCCTGAACCAACTGATAAAAAGTTCACCCATTAGAGAGAAGTCACAAAAAGGGCAACTCATGGAACTCGTTTAGTCCATCTTCAACTGCCTACACCAAAATGTCCCTAAGTGGAGGACCCTTCCTGCATATTTGCCGAGATGGCTGGAACTCTTTCCTCATACTCACCCATAAATAAGTTCCTCATTTCATATTCGTGAAATATTTCCACTTTGACACCCTATACATAAATCAGAACATACTTTGCCCTAACTCTTGACAAAGAATTCTGCGTCATGGATTCGGGAACCCTGACTTTCAGCACCGCTAACTAATCATATGCCTCACCTCGCACAACAGACTACACATGATGCTCGACGGGGAGGCATCTAACCTCTTCCATTCTAGCTTTTCTAACCAAAATTCAGCTTTCACTGACTCTTCCATGCTCGACCCATGGAATTTCTCTACTTCATGTCTTCTTATTATGTCTATTAGAGCTTTAGGAGCGGTCAATCTATCCAATACCCGAGCCATGTCTCAAGGAGATTTCAAATGAAGGCTTCCATGGGCTCATTAGGTACATTACTTTCTAAAGGCTCAGAAGCTAATAACTCTTGTTCCCTTGGGTTAACACTCTTAGCATCTTCTTCAAGACGATCCATCTATACAAAACACAAGGACATCCACGTCAGAGGTCAA
Source organism: Tetrastigma voinierianum (assembly GCA_016808115.1). Classification (NCBI taxonomy): domain Eukaryota; kingdom Viridiplantae; phylum Streptophyta; class Magnoliopsida; order Vitales; family Vitaceae; genus Tetrastigma; species Tetrastigma voinierianum. The sequence continues at coordinate 414,027 of JAEQBH010001660.1, read as the reverse complement.
CACATTACTTAACATATGCATGTTTATCTTATAATCTATCTAGAAGGTTTAAAACTTGTCCAGAAACGCCTAAACCTAGGCTGGGCTCTAATACCAACTAATCCCATGACAAACCCCCTTTACATGCGATGTAGGCGAGGAAAATAACTGTTTCATTTTACTTGTACACTATAACCTGTTTCATTCATACACTAATAAAAGCATGTATATTGAGATATATTCAGAGCTATGAATTTCAAAATATATTCAAGCTCCACAAATGGGAGGTTCGACTCTATACAAAACTTTACATTTGTTTACAAACAACAAAAAAGAATATTACATATACCAAAATAGACCAAAAAGTCTTCTGGTGGGCATCTAACTATGTGTTGACCTTGGAGACTGATGAGGGTTGTCTAGCCTTCTTGCCTTTCCTTCCGTACCTACACAGATGAAAACCCGTGCTAAGCTTTACGCTTAGTGGGAATAAAATTGCATCATCATCAACAAGGATCATCATGCATATGGGGGTGGATCTACTTTTGAGATAACTACAAGTTTTTACTCGCTTGGTGGACTCTACTGTAAAAGAGAATTTCACTTGATCTTTTTTAGGATTTCATCATATTGCATTTTTGTAAAATCGACATAGGGATTATGGTGTCATTCCCTCAAGCTTAAGTTTGAAGGCAATATAAAGCTTTTTTTTTTCTTTTCTAAATTTAATCTTTTGTATTTTTTTTTTTTAATAAACATGGATATCTGGACAACCAATTTGAGCGCCCCTCAACTAATCTATGGAACGGAACTCCCTGGGTTAATGACCAAGAACTCGACTCTGGCCATGCGAGGGGACTCAAAACCCTGATCACTGACAAAACCCCAAGGCCTTAAATCAACTAAGCTACCCGAGCGCACCTTAACTAATACACGGGCCTTGAAGTTAACAACGACAAACCCCTAATGGTCTTGGTGCTGACTCGAACCAAGATAATTGGACTAAACCAAGGCCTTAGACTAACTGAGTTATCCCACAAGGTGTTTCGTTGATTGATGTAACATAAATGATTTGTGAGAATGATATATTAACTGATTCTATTACGCCATCTGTAATACCTCAGCTAGCCACTTAAATTGTAACACTCAGATTACATTTTTTTTTAATTTTTTTGTTTACTATAAACTTGTTCATTCATATACAGTTAAACATTTAACTTGAAATATATTTTGTAGCAGCAGATACAAAATATATTCAAACTCCATAAATGAGAGTGTTCAACATATACAAATTTTACATTGTTTACAAAAAAACAAAGACATATACAAAATAGATCATAGAGGTCTTCAGTGGGTACTTAGTATTGTGTTGACCTTGGTTGCTGATGCGGATTGTCCGAGCTTTTAGTTCCTTATTTTGTACCTACACGGATGAAACACCCATGGTGTTTATACTAGTTGAAATACTGCGGGATCTAATTCCCTCTAATAAGGATCATCACACGTTAGACACATGCATATACATATTTCATACATATCATTTACACATAATTATACATATCTCATACTTACTTATCATATCATGTTTCATTTCTTATCATTGTTCATATACATTTTGTATCACTTTACACTTTACTTGTTATTCTTGTCACAGTATACTTATTATCATATAGTAGTGCTATGCTTCTCATATCATATCATTTATCATATTCATGTCATTTGTATATTCTTGTCATTTGTTTTTATGTTTCATGCTTGCATATACCTTAGAAGTGGATACGAGAAACTATAAGGGCCCAAAGGTGCTATTATCATTGTACGAGACAATGACCTCTATAAGGGCCCGAAGACGCTGTTATCATTGTACAAGACAATGACCTCTATAAGGGCCCGAAAGCGCTGTAATGACCCAAACAGGGCTAATCGATCAAGATAGTCGCATACTTTATCCCTAATAGGCATGCCCATCTACCCTCTACTGTGCTCTAGCGCATAATCCATTTTTATTTCATTTTCTGTACATATCTCATATCCCTGAATAACTATTGTTATCCTGTAATCATATGCGATTTTTGCGATCATTTACTCTTATCTTTGCATTTTAATATATTTCCGTATACTATCAACTATTTCTTACAAACATAGCTCCCTTTTAAACAAATTTTTTGGATCCAATGGGGTCCAAATTGGAAGACATCTGCTCCTTGGGCGAGATTTGTCTCCTGTGGTCTAGTTTAGCCACCTTGAATCCACTCAAATTGGATGAGTGAAAATCAACTTTATGGCCCAAACAAAATCAAGACCACCTTAATGTCAAAACAAAACCACCAGGTCATGCAACCTAAATCCCTTTGACAAATTCTCTCAAGGGCCACTGAAAATTCAAATTTGCATACACCTATTTCAAGGAGATTTGTTCTCTAGAAGTCTAGTTTACTCCAAAAATTTTGAATCACTCAATTTGATAAGTGATGGCCAAGTTATGGCCAAACAAATCAAGACTACTCTAATGTCAAATAACCAGTCAGAAGTTACGTTGAACCTAAATTCCCTTTTGATGGAATTTCTGGGTGCATTGGGGTCTAAATTCTCAGATACACCTATTTCAAGGAGATTTGCTCTCCAGAAGCTCCAGCTTACTCAAGGATTTTGAATTACTCAATTGATAAGTGGACACTCAAGTTATGGAAAAAAAAAAAAAAACATGAGTTTAAAAACGGTTGCCATTCCTAAAACCCCAACATTTTCTATACAAAATTTTCTCCATTTGAGGACTACAACCAAACCAAAATGACATTTCATGTCAGTTTCTGAACTTACATATAGACAAAGAAAAAGTGCTGTAAAATTCTAACTCCACATGAATTCCATACAAATCCATACATATTCCATACAATTCCTTAACTAGTATTCATACTTTAAAAGCTTTTCTTCTCTCCTTCCTTTCTTCCTTCTTCTTCTCTTCTTCTCTTCTTTCTTTCTCTTCTTATCCTCTTCTTTTCTCTCTACGTAAATACACTAATTCTAAGTCAAAATGGGATATGTTTAAGACCATGTTTGGTCTTATCCATTTTTTAGTCCAATTTTCTATTTTTTGCTAATGGCCCTTCCTCTTTCTATTATTTGCAATCAACTTATTTCATATTCATACTTAACATATAATCTTTTCATCTTATGACCTTTAAGTCTTGAATTGGTAAATTACTAATTTATCCATGACCCTTAGATTAATTCCGGGTTTTGCTTATTTTATTTTTAGTATTATTTTATTCCGAAAAAATATACATTTACTTTTATTATACCCTAAACATGTTATAAAACTATCAGGGTATAATTTGGGATGTTACATATCCTGTAAATTTAATCACACATAGTCGAGTCCCCCTAGGGGCACTAGAGGGTTTACTTGGTTGGTAACTCAAAGGCCCATGGAATTAATTGAGGTGCGCGTAAGCTGGTTCGAACATCCACGATTATAAAAAGACAAAAAAAAAAAAAGAACACAGGGATCAAAGATAAGTGTTACCAAAGCCTTTCCTTTTCTTTTATTCACGGGATATAATGAGAAGTTAAGATATATATATATATATATATATATATATATATATATTTTTTTTTTTTTTTTTAGTAACATAAAAAAATATATTATTTTAAGTTAGTTTATCAATATTAAAGTGTTAATCAGTCTTTTTTTGCCAAAATGTTCGAAACTCAACTTGAAAAATAGTCGAGCTACTCGAACTCAACTCGACAAAGCTCAAATCAATTAAAAATTAATAAATAATTATTCTCGAACTCAATTCAAGTTCAACTCGATGAAGCTCACGAGTAGCTTGACTTAGGCATTGTTATATTCGGCCTCAATTCGACAAATTACTCGAACTCAAGTAACTCCAAGTCGAATTCAAGTATTCTATGAGTCTACTTGGAGTAGGTTAACCCGTTTACACCTCTAATGGTAAAAGAGTAATTGATGAGTTTACGAGAAATCCTAGGTTTGAATCCAAGAATACGGTATATATTATTTTTAAAGGAAGTTGCCCTTCAGACCTGATTCAAATAATAAAAGGGTGTGATAGATTTACACGAGAATCCAAAAATAGAGTACTAAAAGTAAATAAAAAAAAAAGAAAGGTTAAGATATAAATATTTTAGTAACATTATAAAAAATTAAAGATATTCACTAACATTAAAAATGTTAATCGGGCCTTATTGAAAAAACGATAATCACTTCAACCAAAACCTTCTTACAACCAAGGAACACAATTTCGGTTTTTCTAACTCCGAAATATCGGCATCGATGGCCCCGAATGATATTTCCAAACCTATAGCCTGCTGGCAAAAAATAGAGAAAATAGAAAAATCACCGAAATATCGGTGAAATATCTGAAATTCCCGATATTTTGGCGAAATTTCGAGACTATATCTCACGCGTGCATGTGCTGGAATTTCTGAAAAAATATCGGAGATATATCGGTAAATATTGGAGATATATCGGTAAAATATCAGAAATATCGGAGATATATCGACTATTTTGACTTAAATCAAATCCAACAGTTAGAACTAAATCACAATGGTTTTTTGACAATTCAATGGTTATTTTGACTCCAAAAAATTCTATAAATACCCCTAAAATCATACAATTTCTTTACAAACTCATTCATACACATCCAAACTCCATTTGACTCTCAAATTATTTTTTCTTTGTGATTTATCTCAATATTTTGAAGATCTTGTTATGAATATTGTCTTCATCAAGATGAGATCCCTTCATCAAAAAATGTAATGGAGCCATATCGGTCTTCATTTTGGTTTTAAACGACCATCAGAAGGTAATTATAAATTTCAGAATAGTTATTACTCTAAATAAATAAGATATTTAGTTTCACTACGTACTTTTGTAGCTTCAATAAAGTATTTTTAAGAATTTCAAAGTCTTTTTATTAATTTTCGCTTTACCGATATTTTTGTCAAAATATCCATCAATATTTATCGATATTTTCGATATACCCGGAAAATCAAACTATCGATTTATCCGTAATTATCTATATTTTGCAACTCAACATGCGTGTAGAGATTAAATTACGAAACGACGCCGTCTTGCTCATGGCATAGCTCTTGAGATACTGACTAACAAGTCCACTTCAGTAAACAGAATAAGACGAAGACATTCAAAAAACTCTTTCTGTAGTAGAGCTCATCTTTCAATCATTACTGCAGCAGCTTCCCCCTCTCAGGATCAAAGGTATGTACTTATTATATATTTATTTTGTACCTTTTATTTTTTTTATTTTGACATAATGATCAACAATATTTGATTCTCTTGTGAGTTTTTTTGTGCCGGTTCTAATGAACCAGATAATAAATACATCAGCTCTGTTTTTATGGTTTTTTTGGTTTGAAACTTTTCAATCAATCCTTAAACTAGATTTGATTTTTCTCCTTAGTGGAAGAGAGATTAAAGGTGTGTTTTTGTTCTGGATGGCTGTTGTATGGATGATTATTTGGCTATTTGGGTATAAATCGAAGGAAGAGGATGGGGATTTTTCTTTTTTCATTTCTTCAATCTTCAAAGTGATACAAAGGACTTCCCACATTACTTATGGAACCACTTCCGCAGAAATGAGTCATTAGACTTTTTGTGTTATTAATAATGTTTGGACAAGAATCTAGAGTGAATTCTTATTTAAAGTTGCAATCCAAAATTTCAAATAATGAGTAAGGTGCGATTCCATGTGAATGTTGATGTTTTATGAAACTGTCGGAGAATTCTAGGACCATGATTCAAGGTGCGATTCTGTCATTCCTTTCATTGGCTGTTGTGGTCTTCTAAAAAAAAGTGGGTAAAAACCGAACAGTGTTTCTCTATTTTACTTTTTTTAAAGACTGTTTTTAAAAAGCAAGAACCAAATAGTGGTGTGATTAAATAACTCTAGGCTCTAGCCCTAGAGCTTTGGGCTATTTTGCTTGGCCTGATTCTTGCATGGGGCCAACAGCCATTTTGGAATCTGATTCCATGAAGGCCATTAAACAAAACAGGTTACACCCCAGCTTGTTGATTGATTTTTGGGGTAAACCCCTCCTTTGGATCCAAAAATTAAAAAAAAAAACTCTAGCCCTCATTTTCTCACCTTTATAACTTATTCGATCATTTTTCTTAATCAAAGAGGGATGGTTTTATGGTCGTCAGTATATTAAAGAATTATAGTCATATGTATTTTAGTCACTATATTATTATTAAATTTATAGGCTTTGAGCTAATTTATTACGCTTATTAACTGACAAGCCATTTCAATTGTTTTAATGATTTGTTATTTGTGTTTATCATATTTCTATGTGGGGGGATATTACTTTAGTCCAATTGGCTGTGTTTCTTCCTCTTATCCGGCCTTACTATAGTAACCCATTAATCCATGAGGCTCTAGTTAATGAAATGAACGTTAAACTCCAATGGCTTTGAGGAGACTGGAATGGGTCACCATTAGACATCTTAGCTTTTCAAATTGGCGGCCCTGTTTTTTACTTCTTGTTGATAACTTTCACTTTTGAGGTTGTGCAACCGACATTGTGGCTTTGCCTACATCAATGATATGTGGCAACCCTATAAGTAAACAATAGCAGAACCATACCTCATTACTGCACTAAAAGCATGCATTTTTCTGTAATTTGGAGTTCCTGAACTTATAACCATAGTGAATGGCTAATGGAAAGAAGAGTGATATTCGAAAATAAATAGAGGCCGACATATGGTCTTTATGTAAACCTTAAAATGTTGTCCAACTTTTCGTTTTAATAAATCACATTCCAGGGATGCAAGTAAACATATTTGTGTTACCTGCTATTCATGGTTCCATTTTCAGGATCGGTGCAAAATAAGTCCTAAACCTTCTTGTGTTAAGTTTTCATGCTAGGCTTTTCTTTATTCCTTGAATATAAAGAAGTTTGAGTTACTTGGACACTTGAATTCATCTCATTCTATGGTTGATTCTATGGTATAGAGAAATGAGTTTTTATCCCAAAAGAACTATGAATTTTATGATGGTCTGAGTAGGAAGTGCAGAATCATGGTTGCCAAGTGGAGCATCTCCTAAGCCTTTTAAGATTCATGCATGTGATGGGTACTTGATGTTTATGCAGTTGCATCTACGACAAGCTATTGGAAAGCTAAACATTGTTTTTGTCCATGTTTCCAGTGCTAATGGCTTCCGAACCAGTCGATGTGAATGAGTTCCAAGAACTGGCTAGACGAGCACTTCCCAAAATGTACTATGATTTCTTTGCAGCGGGTGCTGAGGACCAGCACGCACTAAGGGAGAACGTAGAAGCGTTTAGTAGGATCACGTAATGTTCTTGACCTTTTATTGTTAAAGTGGCAAACAAAGCAAACAAACTAAAACATTTTACTGTCTTCTGCCTATTGATTCAGGTTTCAGCTGGAAGAATTCTTGTGGACGTGAGCAAAATAGATACGTCAACTACTATATTGGGTTATAAAATCTCGTCACCCATTATGATTGCACCGACCGGTCAGCAAAAGATGGCACACCCTGAAGGTCTAAATACTCTGGCTTGAGAATTAACTTGAAATCTAATATGCAATATTTAGTACACTTGTATTTTGTGTTGATTTCAGGAGAGATTGCAACGGCCCGAGCAGCAGCTGCATGTGTAACACCCGGAATTATTACAATAGCTAAATATTATTTTTCCAAAAATAAAACGATAGAACCGGGTTTAATACTAGAGCCAAGGGTAAATTGGTAAATTTTCCACTTGAGGACCCTTGGGTCATTAATGAGAAAGTCTAGTGGTCAATATAAGATTGGGAATGTGATATGCAAATATAAAGAGTTAATGGCTTAAAGTGCTATTAGTGAAACTTAAAAGAAAAGTTATATAAGACAAAACTAGTCTAGCAAAGTATACTCTCATTTTTGCTCAAATTAGCTAGAAAAAACAAGCAAGAGAGAGGAAAGAGGGAGGCAGCAGCATATTATAAGAAGGAGAAGAAGAGAAGAAAAGAATTGAATAAAAAATGGCGGTTTTTATTTGATTCATGTAAGATGATGTTCTTTTCAGGGTTTGGTTGGGGAACTTCTCCTAACCCTAGATTTGAAGGATATGGGGTGGTAAAACCCTAATCCTTGGTTATTTGTGTAAGGATTTGAGGGGATTTTGTATAGAGGGGTATGATTCATGAACTTCTCTTTTTTTTGAAAGTTAGGGTTTCATCCTAACCTTAGATTGGTTGAGTGATGGGTTGGCAAAACCCTAGATTCTTGTTTAAGATTGAATGGGAAGATGTGTTGGGCTGACGAGAGTGGCTTTGATGTATTATGTTGAGTTGGATTGTTGGAAACTTATGGAAAAAAATGGGGAAAAATCATAAATTCCTCGGCATTTTCAAGGGCTGGAATTTTCTCTGCTTTGACCAGTGTTAGTATTTTGGCCATATCATGCCTAGCTTATCCACCGGTGATTCCAGTTGGAGAAGAAGGCCAAGACCTAGCCCTTTGAATGTCTAGAAGCAACCAAGAACTAAATCCTACTATAAGACCCTTGAATTTGAGGTTTAAAGTCAGATACAGATTCTCGTCCCTCGTTCCGGAGCGCCTCGCTTGAGTCATAAGTCAAGCATTGATCCAAATGGAGGATTCAAAATCCTTCAAAGTAGCCACATAGGCAACTTCATGAAAAGTATGGCCAATTATGGCTCATTTGTTCTGCTAATTTCCTCGTCAAAGTAAGGGGTGAAGAGGAGGGCACATATTCCATTCCTAGAAATAGTCTCGGGGAGGCCTGATAAAAACCATAACTTTGATTTTGAGGTCCGAATGACCCAGATTTAAGAGGCTGTGAAAGCTAAGAGATAGGGGGAACTTTGGTCAGAAGACCACAATGAACAAAGCATGTATGGCTGGTCAAAATTTGTAGTTGAGAGAAAAAAAAAAAAGGGTCTTGAGATAGGTTAAAAAAAGTGGGTACAAGTGTTGAGTGTGTTGCTCAGGTAACCCTAATAAGGGGTGTTAAAATGTTGATCCTAGTATGTAAGAGAGAGTGCACTTGGGGGACTCAAGGTTTATGTTAATATAAGGAATATGATGTGAGTCAGTGGAAGATTAAAGTAATAAAACCCACTTCGTATAATTTTTACTTCGAATAATTTTATTTGTGAGAGGCTATGAATCTTTATGACTTGTTATTTGCGCATCCTTTGAGTAGCCTCAGTTTTGACTTCCTTTGGGAGACTTATGATTTTTGAATCCAAGGAAGAAGGATCTTATAACTTTCTCCCGCTGTATCAGGCTCTGATGTTAGGGAATTTAATTATTCCGTGCTTGACTGTGGTGATTTTCTAGTGATATATAAATGTATATTTTTTTATATATATGAAATCTTTGAATTAATCAAAACAGATGTTTAAATATCCATGGTTGAATGCTTTGTGAAATTGTTTTGAAGCATGAGCAAGGTAAGGATCAGGTGGAGAGTCCGATTGATGTAGTGGACACAGACGATGATCAGTCCCCTCGGGTTGTAGTCCCGTAAAGGTCACAGAGCATATCTGGATGTGGGCATATCCCTGGGTGGTAAGTCCCAGCAATTTGTCGTTGTTCTGGGATGATCGGCTAGTCCCTGGGTGGAAGCCCAAAAGAGTCATTGATGAGGGGTTGAGATGGTGGTAGTATTGCATTCATGTGTTTCCATCACCAACCTATTATTTGTAAAATGCTCACGTTTTGAGATATTTTGAATTATGTATAAATTGAAATGTTTTTATGAGCATGGCTTGTTAAGTGGGATCTTACTATCGAAGCTTGCTCTAACTCACCCTCATTATTTCCTCCACCTTAGATGCGTACGGTGACTAGCCGCTGACATGGAAGTCGGACTGAGGGTTTTGAGACGGGAAGTTTGTGAAGGTGCCAACCTTAGCTTCATGGTGGTCATGTTACACATCTTGATGACTATTTAGTGTTATGTGGATATTCACACTACATATTTTTTGGATGCTTGGTATCTTTGTGGATCATTGTATATTTGGCTTGTAGCTGAATTAAGGTTTTGGAACTTCAAAATGTTGTTTTCGACCAAGTGTAAGTGTATAGTTTCAGTACATCGAGGAATTAACTCGCATCGATATGTGTGTATGTTTGGAGACTTGGAGAGTGTCATTTTACATTTCACCAGTGATTACTCCAAGTGGAGTTTAGACTCAAGTTGTGAAAGAAAAAAAATCAGGTGGTGAAATAGTAACATAAATCACACCGGCAGGAATTCGGGTGACAAGTTGTACTTAAGCTTGCTGATAACCTCGAGATGAAAGAAAATTTGAATAGATACATATCAGAAAAGGATTCTCATGAGCTTAAAAGTCATCTATTTAGGTCCAATTCTTCGCTTTAATTTTCATATCAAGAGACACCACTTGTTAAATATGAAGAAACTCACCAAATTCTCAGATTTGGCAGGAAGTATAAAAGAAAGAAGAAAATGCAAGGGAAAAAGCAATAAAATAGCAAGGCGTAATGAAAGCAACTGTGAAGAATTTATGTTGCGCTTTGGGTTACATAGCTCCACATGAGGTCACACATCAAAGAAATTAGCTAAAACTATGTCGACATGGATAACAAGATATCATGGCCTACGACCCGAGACTCGCTTCATGAGAAAGCTGCAAAAGAAAAGAGCTGAGGTCGCGACGTGAGAGATCAAGTCGCGACATCGGGGAACAAACAAGCCACTGGTGGAGGAATGAAATGATGTCGCGACAAGGGATTGATGTCGCGACGACAAGAGTAAGCGAAGGAAAGATACAAGTGGTGACAAGATGGAAGCATGCAGTAATCAGTTGATGTCACGGTATTAACGCATTGATGTCGCGACATCATTAGAAAACAAGTCAAAACCCCGCGGTATCATTTAGTGGATGTCACTTATTAAGAGATTGATGTCGCGACATATGAAGACAAGTTGAATGTCAGCAAGACATGAGCGAGGTCATGGGACGTGAGATCGAGGCTATGGCGCCAAGAGCCACTCGCCGCTTGAAATATACAAAGGGCGGATCAGATGTCACGACAAGAGATCGCTGGCCGCGGACACCGTGAACAACCAGCCGAAGGCCCCAGAGAACTAAGTCGATGTTCTGATAAGAGATCGGCGTCGCCGGCATTAGAACCTTCCATGAAAGCTAAAAAGAATGAATCGGGCCGTCATTTATTAAGAGATCGATGTCGCGACATCGGCGATTCCATCGGCTAAATCGAGTTTCATTGAAGGCTGATGTCACGACAAGAGAATGACGCTAATGGGAGTAAATACGTGAAGCCTTACAAAAGAAGTAAACCGGGATGTCATGACAAGAGGATGTCGCGACATCACTAATGATCGCATCAAGATCAGATAGACAAGAAGCTAAGGTCGCGACGTGAGATCGAAGTCGAGCATGGATGATGCTCTGACAAGGAATTGAGGTCGTGACTCTGAATGGAAGGACTCGCCCGATACTCTAAAATCCACAAAGCAGTTACATCGATTTACAGTTCAAATCGAAAAACCCTATAAATACGCAGCCTATCCGTATGTGAAGCTACTTATGTACCACGCATCAGAGGTCCGGATAGCCGGGCTGTCATTTTCTTTATTTTTTTATTTTTTTTTTTCTTTTCTTTTATTTTTTATAAAGATTAGATTAGATTTATCGCTCTAGTTTTCTTTATTTCCGGAATCGTCATATCGCTGAAGCCAAAGCCGAAAGTGCGTAATTTAATCCTTTTCAAATTACTACCTGAATGTTGGAAGTTCACAAATTTTTGAATCTGCTTCCTCCAGCTCAAATGCGCTATTCTTATGATCGAGGAATGTTTAGTGTGTAATTCAGCACTGAGAACTCAAACATTTAAATGAACAAGCACTATTTAAATTATCTTTCCTATTTTTCCTATCATATTTCCAAAGAATTCATAATATCACACAATTCTATTTCTAAGCATGGGTTTAAGGTTGGACCAATATCGCTCTTATACCCGTATTAAGAAGCGTTTACGCCTCAGCCAAGGAGAACCCCTGAGTGACACAGAGATGACAATTCCGGGAGTAATGTACATTTCTCGCGATACCGACCTCGCTATTAGGATCTTTCGAGTTTTGTAAGTTCACTTAGATAAATCCTCTTCACTCAAATCAAGAACGAGTTCGAACGAGTTATTTATTTAAACAAGCAAAAGAGTTCACCCTTAATTCGAATAAGGAAGTCAACCTGTTAAAGAGATCTAATCAAGGAGAGGGTGATCTATTTGGCCTGAGGAAGATAACTGAAGTTGTATATCCCTTGCTTGGACCGATACAACTTGGGAGCTAAGGTGTACACCCATAAAATGGATAAAGTATTGCAAAGAAAAATACCTTAATTAGGGAGGTCCCTCGTTAAAGTAGTTATCTAATTCCCTCGTATTCGAGAGAATCAGATCATAAATTATATACGTGAAATGTGAAGTGTGGAGATCCACTTGAACTATTAACGCCTTGGACAAGATCTTTGAAATCTGGAATTCACAAGAAAATTTACAAGTTGACAACGGAACTGATACTCTCACAATAGCATTGATTTTTAATGTGTTCTTCTGAATCGATAATTATTCAATTTATTCATTATCCTAACTCGTTAATTATTATTTATTCTTTATATTCAAGTTTATTGTTCATTTCGCTATTTCCTTTTGATTGTTAAATTTCCAGCACTTTATCATTGATCTACTAATACCAGTAGTCCAAATAATAGGAGAAATCGAGAAGGTCGGTAGTTGGATTTAAAATTTTCGAGATTCCTGGATCAGATATCTGGACTTAAATTATTACTTGTCAATTGCACTTGCGTATCACTCTATTAAAACCAAACTTTGAAAATGATTTAATTTTTAGGAGATATTTGGTTTATATAGTATAATGTCAATAGTTTTATGGTAAGATTGCCCGGGATTGTATTAATAGTCCTTTGGTAATAACGCTATAAATTTCCTGTATATGTGTTTTGGTCACCAACAGTTTTATGCTTGCTGTCGGATCAAAGAATTTTAATAAATCAATATTCAGATGAAAGAAGAAATACTAATTTGGAGGCAAAGAAAAAGAACAAAATAGATTTTAAGCAAAGGGTTCACACACTAACCCTTAACTAAACATATTGAATATATTTTAAGATTTGACTAATCCTATTAATGGGAGTGTGTTTGTTTAAAACTTTGATGCATAGGAAACAGAACACCTGACCGATTCCACCAACACTGAACAAAGCGACGTGCTCAGAAGTTACTAAGCATGGGGCGTAAAACCCAACCATGGCAGACGAAAGTAATCAGGGTTGAAATACATATGAAGAGTGCCAAGGCCTCCAAATAATTGGCACAATGGAGGATTGGAGACCAATTATACAGAAGAATACTAAATGGACGGACAATTGGCAATTGATGCTAATAATTTTTGGAATTGAAGCTGTGCACCGATTACAATGGTCCAACAAAGATCGCTTAACGTCATCCCACCGAAGATCCAAAACGAGCACCCCTGGAAGATTCCTCAGATGGCTAATACCGTTGCTCGAATTCGGTGAGACCGTGGTCATAAACTGCATCTGTGGTCCCATTCTTCTCTAAGAGATACAAAGAACTACATGGTATGAATCTTTACCATATGGTTCCTCGTTGATACTGGGAGGAATTAGTAGAGGCCTACTTAGGGTGTGATTCTTTCCCCCAGCCCCTCACCACAAAGAATAGTGGAAATCATCATGTCTAGCCAGGGAAGATGAAAGTCCGTATGTAGCCTCGGGAAAGATCCAAAACATTTGGCCAGAAGACACCCCAATATGGATAGATCCAAAACTCGATGGACATTACATTGCGCTTTAGCTGATATATCAGTGGACTACTGGCGTTTCAAGGCTGTGGAGCATTCAAACGAAAAGCGCTCAAGAGCAAAGGAGCTAATTAAAGACTGGCTAATGTACATGAAAAACTCATTCAGCCAAGAGGAAACAAAGAAGCAAAGGGATCATGAGCCGAGCAGATGATGCCCATGGAAGCCAAGTTGGATGCCATTATGCACAAGTTTGACAAGCAAGAAAGAAAAGACACACACCGCTTCATGAAATAGGAGCAACTGGAAAGGAGTTATTGAAGGAAGTACGAGGGTAAATCAAAGAATTTTTCTATGCCGACGAGGTTAATTATTCAGGAGCCAAGAGCTTACCATTTCAAACCCAACCAACCTCCAAAGACATTATCACCCAACACTCGTAGAACCATGAGAACTTCTCAGAGCATGGAGCGGGCTTCTCAAGGCCCAAGGCGTGACTTAACCCCAAATAAGGGTATCAAGAAATTAATTAAGGTTCCAAAGAGCTGTTAGCAAAGATGGAACGCTATAATGTGAATGAATACTGTATTCTAGTGAGTGGGCCCAATCTTCAAGAACGTATGCTTCATCACGGGGATAATAAGAAGCCGTCGAACCTCCATGAGCAAAGTTCGCGTAGTCGAAACAACTACTACCAATTCCTCAAATTTTTCGTACACCACCAATGCACCAAGAACCTCGGAGACAAGTAGGGTACCGGGCCCCTAACCTCGCAGCCGTGAGGAAGACGCCTGGGCGACGAGGAAGAACCCAGTTGACCGCATAATGCACAAGTCGGGAAGAGCTTCGTAAGAACAGCAAAGATGACTCCAACAGCACGTGCCAAGCCTCGCATGAGGGAATCAAAGATGCAGCATTGAGAGGAAGATCACCTATGATCGTCAACTGATTCACAAAGACCTAAACAGAACTGGTATAACATGATAGTCTGAACCCCATTTAGATAGCATGTTTTAACAGGTAATCTGACAGAACTGGCATTACAAATTGAATAAGAAAGAAAATAGTAGAAGAAGTTGAATAGTAACTCACTCACACTCAGAGGCAAGAATCGAAAGGAATTACCAAAAGAAAGACGCATGACCTGTGAGTTTCACAACCCTTTGTATTTGTCGGAGGAATCTGAATTCCAGGAAGCTCCTCGTGACTCAGAGCTAGCATCGTAACTGATGCCTCTTTCCAGTCTAAGAAACTAAGTTTGGGGAGTCATTCCACAACCCACTCTTCAAATGGGCAGAGTTAGATTGTGATGGTAACACCTCAAGGAGTCATTGAAGATGTAACGGGTCAACGGTTGGGAAGTTTGTTTCCCAATAGACTTCATCATTCCTGATTACGGAAGAAGATTCAAGTACCCTCGCTATTGGGAAGACCATTCAGCCACCGGAGTCGCCCGATTGATATAAAAGGAGTTCTCATCTCTGTGGGTCGGAGGTTAGTCAGATTCACTTGACTCAAAAGTATGCAAAATATACGAGATAAGGAAGGATGCAATGTAGCCGATTTTGTTTATACTTCCAACCTCTTGTTAACAATGATTGTAACACTGGGATTGTCAATGAAAAGAGATGAATTCCCCAAAGATATCTCAAAGAAGTCTATTCGACTTCCACACGCCAGCCATTCTATAGGAAACCGGTCGAGCCTGGGCTAAAACAGAAAACGATAATGGGGAAATGTTAAAGCAGTGAAACCCATCAAGAAACCAAAGGCGTATGGCTGCTTGAAAGAGTTGCCATGTCATTTAAAGTATGCTTACTTAGAATTACCAAAGAAAAACCAAAGGATCACTCACCAGATTAGTGAGGACGAGGAACAAAGATCGTCGTAAAAATATTAAGGAAGCATAAAGAATCGCTAGCTTGGTCCATCAAGAGTCAAGGGTAATTTTTACCCATCAATTTGCATTCATAGATTCTGCTAGAAGAGACTTCAAACCATCCGTAGAGCACAGGAGACCTAATCCAAGATAAAGTAAAGTGAATGTGAAAGAAGTACTAAATTGTTAAATGCCGGTTTTATCTATGCCATCCGTGATACTTCTCAAGGGAAGCTCCAAACTCATGTGGTTCCAAAGAAAGGGGGTTTAATGTGATCGTAATGAAAGAAACTGAATTGATTCCAATGCAACATGGACAGATGGAGGTGCATTGACATGTAAAGTTGAATATAAATAACCAGAAAAGATCATTTTCGCTTTCATTGATCAGATGTTGGACAGGTTAGCAGGACACCCTCACTTTTGTTTTCTGGATGGGTATTCGGATACAATCAGATTGCTATTGCACCTGAGGATCAAGAGAAGACCACATTCACATGCCCTTATGGTACATTTGCCTCTCGTGGCTGGTTTTTTCCTTTTGCTATGTAATGCTCCGGGCCTACATTCCAGAGGTATGATGTCCAGTATTCTTCGTATTTGGTTGAAGAAGTGATGGAAATTTTTATGTGGATGACTTCTACCGTATGGATCCAGCTTTTGATCAATGTTTAAACAATCAAAACAAGATCAAAGATGCCAAGACAAACATTAGCACCGAATTGGGAATGCCATTTTATGGTACGGCGCAATCTGCTCTCGGCATAAAATTCTCGCTACTGGACTAGAAGTTGACCAATCTAAGGTATCCATTATCAAAACTCTCGCACCACCTTACTACAAGTAGTTGAAAGTAAGAAGCCCTCAGCGTCCGGATTTTCTTACGTGAATTCATCAAAGATTTTTCAAAAATAGCCAGACCATTATGTAGATTACTGGAAAAAGATACAAGGTTCAATTTTGATGACTCCTGCAAAAATGCTTTTGACGAAATCAAGCTCAAATTGGTACAGGCACCTATAATTGCTGCACCAGAATGGGATCAGGGATTTGAAATAATGTGTGATGTCAGTGATTTTGCTATGGGAGCTGTGTTGGGGCAAAGAAAAGGGAAAGTATTCAGAGCAATATACTATGCTAGTAAGACCTTCAATGAAGCACAAGAGAACTACTTAACAACTGAAAAGGAGATGCTAGCCATAGTATTTGCTTGGTGAAAAATTTAGTAAATACATTTTGGGATCCCATGTAGTAATTCACACCGATCATGCAAAGAATCAAATATTTGATGTGTCGAAAAAGAAGCTAAGCCAAGATTGATAAGGTGGCGTCATTGGTCATAAGAGTTTGGATTTGGAAATCAAGGGATAAAAGGGATGTGACAATGTGGATAGCCTCGACCACTCTTGTCAAGAGTAGAAAGAAGTGAAATGGATGAAGAAGAAATGTTCGCCACTGTAGAACTCTCCCGATGAGCAATTGTTTAAAGTTTCCTTCCAACTTCCATGGTATGTCGAGCACAGAATTATCCGGGCTTTGTGGAGTAATGCCTCTTTAATCCAGCCTACCAAATGTAAGAGAGAAACTCGTAACCGATGCCAGACATTATATTCGATGACCCACCATTATTCAAGAGAGGTGCTGACAAGGATAATAAGGGAGATATGCCAAAAGGGTGAATGGCAACATTTTAAATGAATGCCATGTATCACCCATGTGAACATTTTCCAGGTTGCACCAAACACAAGATACCCAATCGTGGTTTTATTGGCCCACTATCTTTGGGAGATTGTGCAGAGTGGGTAAAATTGTGTGATCGATGCCAAAGATTTGAAAGATTGTAGCAGCAGGAGCTGAAATGCCCTTAAAAGTGACTCCTCTCAAGGTTAAAGTGCATGAATAGTAAAGGCAACTAGCAGGAATAACCCGCAAATGCGAGAAGTCGCCGACATGAAAAAGGGGAGTAAACCTCCCTAACCCAAATTTTTAGATATATTTGGAATTAATTCCTTTGTTAAATCTTTTGCTTAAAATATGCCTGAAGAAATGTCTAAACGGGTAGGGATCAATAAGAGAATTTAGGGTTTTTGAAATCATTGTTAAGGGCTGTCACGATGTATGGGTTATGTCACACAAAGTCAGTTGTCCTACAAACATTGATGTCGCGGACCATTTGGAAAGAACAATTAAGGAGAGCAGGAAGGATTCATGTCACGATACCCACCGTGGATGTCGACAGAGTCTACAAGTTTCAAAACAGAAGGATTGTCGCTTACATCAAACAAACTCGAAAATGTCCTTAGAAGCCATCGCGATATCCCAGGTATGTCGCGATAAAAGTGCGACATAAAGCACCATCACTCAAAAGCCCTGAAATTTAATGATCTCAAATAAAGAGCGGAATTGAAGTCGCGATACGTCTTAATTGAAGCATTAATTAGCCCACAACATTGATTGAAATGCAACAAGCTTGGAAACTATTTCATTCACTCCAAACCCACATAACCATTCACCTCTGCCTTCCTTCAATCTCAACCTCCGAAAAACCCTAGCATTCCAAACTTTCTAAAAGCTTTCCTCGATTCCAACGACCGAAATTCCCACCCCGGTCCCTAACCTAGACGATTATGAGGGAACACGAACAATCGAAGAAGAAGAAACTCGCTAAGGGGGAACAAATAAATGAGATCTGGTCTGAAGAACAAGCAGAGGAAATACTGAATGTAAGCACCAAGCTCCCGCAACTTCATGAAAAGCAGAAAAGGAAAGGCAAGAGGAGAGAAAGGTTGAAGCAGCAGAAGATTCTGCCCAGATGAAGCTTATTCCCTGGAAGAAGTATTATGCTAATATGGTTTGTTGCGTAAAGGAGATTCAAAAAACCCTGCACCCTTTTCTCAAGGAGATGATAGAAAGGGTAGAGAATGAGAGTCTCCAGGCAGCCACCAAAAAGTGTGGTATACAAAGACTGTAACGAATTTTATTCCAGCTATGCGGTGGAATCAAGGGATGGAGCGCTTTTGTTAGAAGGGTCTGGGTCTCTTACAAAGCCAAAGCCATCAACGAGGCCGCGGTATGTGACAACCACAAACATGGTTCCAAATTAAGAAATTGTTGGAAAAACCGTAGTTTGGAAGGATTGTCAAGAAGCTCACTAACGGTAAAGTGCAAATAACTAAGAAGAAGGAAGACCAAGAACAAAGGAACAGAGAGTTCTCATCAAGAGGCTAAGGTATGCTTTATTTTCCGCTTCGCTCGTCCCAACAAACATGTATGCACAAGAGAGAACAATAGTTTATTGGCCAGATGCCATACTCAAGGGTATAAGATTCGAAGGAGTTATCATCTAGAATTCAATCATGAGATACCAAGGAAGTAACAAAAGAGGACTTATTCCCACCCAAAGAACGATCACCGCTCTCAGGCTTCAAGGTCGGGGTCAAAGGAATTGGGAAATATCAAGAAGAAGTACCTAAAACCCCACCAATTTTCCGACAGAGTTAGCAAGGACCAAGAAACCCTAAGAAAAAGGGAGTGTCGGGTGGAGAACGTAGAAGAAGCCCAAGCTAAAGAGCCGTAGTGCTGACACTCCAAGTGGTCACGATTAAGGAATGAAAGACCCAGAAAAAATCACCGCACAATGATTACATGTTTCTGCACAATACAGGCAAGATGAAGGTACCATCAGACTTCCCATCCCATTAGCCGCCTCCCGTGCGCAATGTAAACCTTCCAACCCGGAGAAAGCTCAAGGGGAGCACAAGAGAACACTGGTAATCGAAGCTCTCAATGCCTCGCATAAGAGAATAGATGAAGAGAGAAGGATCAAAACCATAAATGAATTAAAAGCATTTATGAAAAAGAATTGAAAAAGAAAAGACCAACTGAGGAAGAGCTAAAATAGGAAAAGAAAAGGAGCATAGTGTAGCCACATGAAAGAGAGAGAACAAGAAAGGAGAGAGAGTTGAATAGAAAAGTAGAACATGGGAAGAATTCCTTTGAAGCGCCAGTGGGAAGAGTTTAAAAAGAAACGAAGGGAAGATCACAACTGCTGCGTAAACCCAAACTCAGCTCATGAAGCTTTATAACAACCACTGAAAGGTGGATTCTCACTCTTAACTCCTGGAGTAAAGAAAGATACAGAAAGAAATCAAATTTTGGAGCAGCCAAAGGGATTCAAGTTTTTATACAAGTCTCTACAAAAGGATGCCTTGAGAAGAAATTGGATGATAGAGACATAGCGTGAAGATGCATCCTATAAGCGTAGTTAACGGCCGAAACTTAGATCCGATTAACAACAACTGCCAAATTCCTAAGAGGTTACGATCAAACGGAAATACAACGAATGGCTCGGGAAAGAGGCAGATGAGTTGAACAGAAGGTTGATTCTCAATGAGATTTTCCTTGAAGAACAAATGGAGAAGGGAAACCAAGAAGAGAAAGGAAAGAAGAGAAATGAAAATTCCCCGAATTTCCAAATTTCCATTTAGGTACATTAGACCCCAAAATTCACCCAACATCTTTGCTCCCGGGCTATTTCAAAGAAAAATAGACTTCTCCCCGCTCTAACTTTCATTACCATCCTTCATAATCGTATCCATCCGGCCGCAATTAACCGCAATAAATGAAAATTTAAATTGAATTGTTGTGTGCTAAGTTGAATTTGTTCAGATTCCATGATTGTGTTGTTTTGTGATTGAGTGATTAGGAAATCAAAGTAGAAATTGTTCCGTAATAAAACCGAGATGTAATGAGCTAAATTGAATGAAGCAGCTTAGATTAGGAAATGAGCCGAAATGTAGAATAAGGCCAAATAAATATGCTGATTGAAACACAAGGTGCAAAGTTACTTAAGTTTAGCTGTTAAGTCCAGAATTGAGGAAGGTAATACAATAGAAGGAACAAAACATATTTTTGAGCTTGTGGTATGAACAATAAGTCAAGGAACCTGTTGAATATCAATTAATTTAAATGCTCATTAACAAAAAATGAGTCAAGGTACTCCCTATGGTTAGTCACAACTGCTCAAATTTGTGGAATCTGTTAGATTATTGGTTGAGGCGAAATCCTAGGTGATACAGCTGACAAGAGATGATACAGCCATTCTTGAACAGTTTGAGCCATTCTAGCTATCCTCATTTTATATGTCGATGCATATACGGGGTGAGTTCCGTAAATCGAGCACAAGCTTGTTCTTCAAAAATAGACCAATGGAAACTTCAACTCATCCTAAAACATCAATCCTTCAGTTTAGAACCCATGATTACCCAGGAATTCAAGTGAGGAAGAAAGAAAAATAAGTCAGGAGTATAAATGAGAAACCCAAAAAGGAATGAAAAGAAAAGACAAGGAGTAGAAGGCAATAAAAGAAAGTTTATAGGGATAAGTTTTATCTGCGGGCCTAACTCTCAACAATTAAGTTCTTAGGGGTGTTTTTCAACACCTAGTACCCTAATGCTATCTCTGGGGTATGGGAGCTTGGCTAACCCAAAGTTCGCTTAAGAGGAAAGCCTAAAAGTTAAAACATTGCACTATCTCTAACGTTGACAAACAAGGAAGTTTCCTGGAATTATGCTTTGGCACGGCACATAGTTCTGAATTGAAGAAATTAAAGAGATGTCCCAAACATGAAGTTTAGGGGAGTTTATTATAGAAACTACAAGAAAGAAAGGCGTAAGAGGAGAGAAAAGGTTCATAATCTTAACTTAAAATTCCTTCCATCCCACCCATTACCCAGCCTAACAATAAAACCCAAAAGACCGATTGATCTTGAAAGCCGAATCATCTACATTAGTGGAGATCAACATGGAAAACAAGCCTATGGAATTTGAAGGATAGAAACAATCAAAATTGTGAAGGACTTTAGGGAGTTAAATGACTCAAGCAGAAAAGCAGAAGGAGAAACACCTGTCACTCAACAGGATCCAATGAATATGTTGTTTAAACAATTTCAAATGGCTTAGTTTTGCATAGTATAAAGAGTAGAGACCAACCTTGAACTGGACTTGAAGCTAGATGTACAGAAAATTATGCATACCTTGCATTGCAATTAAATTGAATGCCACTGCAGATCAAATCAGAGAAAAAAATGTCCTTAAAAATTTTTTCTTTTATTTTGTTTGAGGACAAACAAATCTTTCTTTTTCTTTGCTTGAGGATGCTAAAATTTTAAGTTTGGGAGTTTGATGAGCTTAAAAGTCATCTATTTTAGTCCATTTTCTCGCTTAATTTTCATATCAAAGAGACAATTACTACAGAATATGAAGAAACTCACCAAATTTTGTATTTGGTGCGAAGTATAAAAGAAAGAAGAAATGCAAAGTGGAAAAAGCGTAAAATAGCAGGCAAATGCAAGTAAACTGCCAACTTATGTTGCGCTTTGGGGTTACACACCCAATACCAAGGAGGTCGCAAATATCAGAAATTGAAGGAAATCTAGCGTGATCACGGCATGGATAACAAGATATTGAGGTCAATGGCACCAGACCGCCATGCAGAAAGCCGCAAAGAAAAGAGTTGAGGTCACACGTGAGATTCATTGAAGTCGGACATCAGAACAAACGCTGAGACTTGTGGAGGAATGAAATGATGTCGCCGATAAGGGATCGATGTCGCCACGACAAGTAGCGCTGGGCGAGATACAAGTGGTGACAAGACGGAAGCATGCAAGAATCGCTTGATGTTCACGACAACGATTGATGCTTCAGACATCATTGGGAAACAAGTTGAAATCCTGCGTATCATTTAGTGGATGCTCACGACAAGAGATTGATGTCATCAAGACAAGTTGAATGTCGCTAAGACATGAACGGTGGTCGCGACGTGAGATCGAGGTCGCGACGTCAAGAGCGACCGTTGAAAGATACAAAGGGCGTGACTAGATGTCACGACAAGAGATTGTCGTGACACCAGAACAACCAGCTGAAGGCCCCAGAACTAAGTCGATGTCGAAGAGATCGATGTCGCGACATCGAACCTTCGATGAAAGCCGGAAGAAATGAAACTGTCACGATTAAGAGATCGGCGTCGCGACATCGTAAGATTCCATTGACAAATCGAAGTTTCATTTAGTTGATGTCATGTACAAGAGAATGACGCCACGATATCGTGGAGCAACATGTGAAGCCTGGTACAAAAGAAGTAAATCATGTCAGGACAAGAGGGATGTCGCGAAGCATCACTAATGATCATGATTAGACCGTATAGACAAGAAGCTAAGGTCACACGTGAGATCGGTCGATACGAAGGATGCTCTGGATAAGGAATTGAGGTCGCGGATCTGAAATGCTGACTTAAATCTGATACTCTAAAATCCACAGCAAAAGGCATTGGATTAGGGCCCAACCGAAAAACCTTATAACACGCAAGTGCAGCTGCTCGTATGTGAAGCTAGTCGGGCTACATACGCATTTGGTGGTGTCCTGATAATCAAGGCTCATTTCTTTATTTTTATTTTTTTTCTTTTCTTTTATTTTTATGGAAAGAGCCAGATTAGATTTATCGTCAGTTTTCTTATTTACCTGAATTGGATGTTATCGCTTTGAGCTAAAAGTTTGAGCGTTGCACTTTAATCCTTTCAAATTACTACTGAATGCTGAAGTTCGTATTAAATTGAATTCGCTTCTCCGGGGCCAAATGCGCTTATTCTTATGATCAGAGGAATGTCAGAGTGTGTAATTCATGAATTAGTGAACCCAAATTTTCCATTAAATGAATGCTATTGTCGTAAATTATCTTTCCCTATCGCTATTTCCAAAGAAATTGCTAATATCGATTATGAATTTACTTCTCGCTATGGGTTTGTTTTTGATTCGAATATCAGCTTTATACCCTGCATATAAGCGCTTTCATTGCTCGCTTCAAGAGGTCCTCCGAGTGACACGTGATGACAAATTCCTGAGTAATGTACATTGAAGCGTATACCACCGCTTATTAGGATCTGAGCTTTGTGTCTTCACTCTAGATAAACCCTCTCACTGAAATCAAGAACAAGTTGAACGGAAGCTATCTATTTAAACAAGCAAAGAGTTCACCCCAATTCAATAGCTTAAGCTAATCCCAGGTTAGCAGAGATCTAATCAAGGAGAGGGTGATCGATTAACTGAGGAAGAGTAACCCTGAAGTCAGGAGAACCTGCTTTGACCATAACTCGGGAGCTAAGGTGTACAGTCCATAAAATGGGTATGAAGTAATGTAAAAGAAAATACCTGCACTAGGGAGGTCCCCAGAAAAGTAGTTATCTAATTCCCCATCAGAGAATCAGACGTAAAATGATAATGAAATGTGAAGTGCGGAGATCCAGCCTGAACTATTAACGCCTTGGACATATTTTTGTAAACTGGACCACAAGAAAAATTTACAAGTTGACAACGGAATTGATAATTTCACAATAGCATTGATTTTTAATGTGTTCTCGAACGATAATTATTCAATTTCTATTCATTATCCTAACTCGCTTAATTATTCTTATTCTTTATATTCAAGTTTATTGTTCGTTTCGCTATTTCCCTTTTGATTCGCTTTTAAATTTGCACTCCATCGCTGGATCTACTATCATTTGGTAGTCCAAATAAAAGTAGAAATTGAGGTCGTGGTGTTGATTTAAAATTCGAGATCTCTGCGGGATCGAGACCAATTTAAATCCATTTTATTACTCAATTACTTATGTCAACCCGTGCACTCGTTGCACATCGCACTCGCCAAAAACCAAACTTTGAAAAATGATTTAATCTAGGAGATATTTGGTTTATATAAGATAATGTCAATAGTTTTACGGCAAGATCGCCTCGGGATTAGACAATGTCCTCGCAATAACGTCATAAATTCAGATACGTGTTTCGTCAAGCCAATGCATTCCTAGGCACACTTTAAGCTATGATCATGGGAGCTAGATTTAGCAAGGTTGTGGCTCAGGCTATTGAGAGATGATATGATTTTCATATACGGTATAAGGCTTCCTAGCAAAGTGATAGCTATCAAGGGTATTTAAAGATAACATGCTTTACATGAGACTATGTGATAACATACAGGATTGTAAGCATGATATAATGAGTTTAGATATTATAATGCTTGTATGGATTTTTTTTCCATAGTGTCATAGTGTGTACGATTCTTATACCATGTGCAACCTGTCCCGAATAAGGTAAGATACGTCAATAGCTGTGAAAAGACGTATATCATGGAAATTGATGTTGAGAACCCTTGAGTTATTATTGGTTCTTACCATGACATTGTGATAACTAATTGTCTTTTTCCATATTTATGTAATAATGATTGGGGAGGAAGAAGGAGTGGACGACCAAGGGTCAGACAACCTGTGAGATCCTCTTCACCGCTAAAAAAGAGGATAGACCTGGAGAGAGGGTAGCGTTACCTCCGATGGCTCGAAGAAGATGGACGTGCAATTGATTAAGGATTTCAAATTACTTGTTCCCTGTTTCGTGGGTGGTATCAACTTCTCGAGGCCGAGCATCAAGCAAAGGAAGTGAAGAAGATGGGATGTCTCGGGAAGTCCCCCGAGGAGCCAGCATCTCTGTACCTCCCTTATGTCGAGGGACGAGGCTGACGGGGGCCAGGGATATGGTTAAGAGCACCCATGAGGCTACACGTGGGTGGACTCAGCTTCGAGGAGTTACTCCTGCCAAGTATTTTCCCCGAGGCCATGAGGAGACAGTAAGAGACGGAGTTTCAGGTATCCACAGGGGGTATGACTGTAACCGAGTATGCTCTCCCACTTCATTTCTCATATCTGGTATGCACAACATATGGTGGTGTTTGGTGCGTATGAGAGCCGCACGCTTAAGAGGGACCGAGGCTGAACATTCTAGCTCGTGGCTCCTTTATGCTTCGCACCTACAAAGGAGGTGGTGGTGACGAGCCCCGATTATCAAAGGGAGCAGTCGAGGTACAAAAGGAAAGAAACAAGAATTCAAGTTCGAGACTGTGTCAAGGATAAGAGGGCTGTTACCAAGGATGAACTGGCCCACAGGCCGCCCATGCAACAGTGGCTGCTGCTGGGAGTACAATGGGGACACGGCCCCTGACATGTTATGAGTGTGGTGCGACAGACACTCGAGGAGTGTGGTGCCTTGGTTACAACAAATGTGCCAGTAACACCCAGCCTCCTCAAGGGTAGTTTCGACCAGTGAACCCTCCGCGTGTTCATGGAGGACAACCCATGTGGTGAGATCCCAAGAAAGGAAGATCAGATCTACGCCAAGGGTCTCGTGAGCGAGTTTTCGCTATGGCACTGAGATCCGCAGCCTGGGGCAGCTAAAGGAAGGTATGGTTTTATGTTATAGCACTCGGGCAATAATGTGTTGTTTGATTCGTGCATCCCGCTCATTTACGCTCTACTTTTCGCTTCTATTTCGATTTAGAGATTGCACCACTCCTCGCCCTTCGTTGGCCGAGACACCTACGGGCGGCGTGATGGAAGCACCTGGGATGCAAAGTGGTTTCGTGTGTCGATACCGACAATGGGCTCGTGATCGACTCTAAGATCTCGCATGACAAAGGTTTGACGTGATTGTGGAATGACTGGGCAGCCACATCATGCAGCTCCCAGATCAAGCTAAAGAAGGTGACCTTCCAGACGGGTCAGGTCACGTGGTTAGCTCTACGCGTGACTAGGTGGCCGACTGATCGTTGATGTAGACTCCGGGAAAAAGTGGTCGAGAAAGAATGGCCAAAGACTTCCTTTTACTTCGCCTGGGGAGCAGTAAAGGAAGGTGACGATGGATTGTATTCCACAAGTGTGTGATTTTGCTGACGTATTTCCGACGAGTCACAGATTACCTCCCATGCAGACGGATTTCTCCATCGACTATCCCAGCATCGATCCTATCAAAGAGCTCCATTCCTGATGGCTCCAACAGCTTAAGGAGTCAACCTACAACCGCAGGAATCGGGCAGGTAAAGTGGTCTATCCGACCGAGTACCTGGGTGCTCCAAAGATTGTTCGTGAAAAAGAAAGATTTAATGCTACTGGGCCATGTGGATTACCTAAGTCAATAGAGTAATCTAAGAAGAACAAGTACCTCCGCGACGAGGATTTGCTTCGATCACTGAATTCGGCTTCATACTTCGAAATCGATTAAGATCTCGTATCACGCTGAGAGTACGGACTCGCATATCCCTAGATCGCTGCACGAGGTATGGATATCGAAGCCTGGTTGGCCATGCCTGGATTTACTAATGCCCAACGCTTTTATGGATCTCGATGAATAGGATATATCGTCCGTATTCGGGATCGGGCCAGGGTGTTGTTTCAGGGACGACATCCTGATATATTCCAAGGGTCGAGCCGAGCATGAGCAACATTTACGCTGGCGCTACAGGCACGAGAGCATCGCCAGGCGTCAAGTCGAAAAGTGATTTCGGTTACAAGAATCACCAAGGGGCACATGGTGTCTAAGGAAGGTATTTCGCGATCCTGAAAGGTTGAGGTCGTGATGCAAATGGGAGCCGACCCAAGTTGTCTCGAGATAATGCAGCTTCTCAAAGTCAATGGTTATTACCACGGCGATCGAGAACTTCTCCCGAATCATGTCCCATGACTCAGTCGACACGCAAGGGAGTGAGCTGACCGAATGACAAGTGTGAGGAGTCTTTCTAGAGTCGAAAAGAGATTGACTACGTCACAAGTGTTGATTACTCCGATGAGTGGGGAAAAGTACACTGGCTTTCCTCGTGATGCCCTCGAGAGTCGGGCTCTGGGTGTACTTATGCAAAGAGGTCGAGCGGTCGCTACGCCTGTGCAATTGAAGAAACATGAAGAGAATTACCCACACACGATTTAGAAGCCATATAGCCGGTGTTCGCTTCTAAAGTTATGGGAGGCACTAATTGTGATGGTGAAAGTTTGAAGCGTTCTCCGACCACAAGAGTTTGAAATATATCTTTACTCGTAGAGATTCAATGCCGTGCAAGAGAAGACGGACGGAGACACTGAGGACTTCACTTTCTTCGCAATACCATCCGGTAAAGCAATGTGGTCAGCTGATGCTCTCGAAAGTAGAAAATCAAGGAGCATCATTTCCGGCTCATGGCTTATGAGTGGAAGATGATGATTACATCAGCGAAGTTCCACCCGTGCTTTGATGGGGATGGTTTCCAAGGCATGTTTTTATATCGTCGCAGAGGCTCAAACAACGCTTTTACTAAGAGTCACTTACATCGAGGAGTGATAAGAAGCTTCGAGGGCACACAAGTGGTAGCCGGTGATGCACCGAAGGGTGGACTATTCATGCAAAATGGAGGAATCTCCATTTCTCACGCATCGTTTCGCGCGATGATGCGCATTGAGAGGAGGATGAGGGCTTCATCACTCGCTCACGATACATCCCGGGAGACGAAGATGTACCATGACTCGAGAGGCGCCAATTTTGTGGCATGGGGATGAAGAGAGACGTAGCGAAGCTCGCTTCCAAGTGCTCGACGCGCCAACAAGTGAAAGTCGAAAGCACCAGAGACCGTGCCAGGTCGCGGCGTACCAAGCATCGTAGAATGGAAATGGATCATGTGGACGGTCGGACTTCGTGGATCGGTTTTCCCAAGACTCACCAGGTAACATGGTGTGTGGGCAGAATGACAGTCGCCGCGCACAGCAAAGTGCGTAAAAGTTATGTCGACCATGTGAGGAGACCCTTAGGAGTTTCAGTCGGGGGACCATGTGCTTTTGCAGTGTCGCTCATGTGCGGAGTGTTTCGTTGTAAAAGGAAACCGCTCCCAGTACATCGTCCGCTTCGAGATTCTCCGTGAGCCGAGAGGTAGCTTACCGCGAGCTCTTCCGCCGCAGCTGTTGCATACACGATTTATTCCACGCCTCTGTCATGGTTATGAGCCGTATGCGCTGCACACATACTAGATTGGCAAGAACCGAAATCGCAAGAGAATATGAAATAGCGAAGAGCTTGGCGAAGATTCTAAGATGTACAAGAACGCTGTCATGAACAAAGTTATTCCTCTAGTAAAGGTGTTAAGGGAATTCACTGGAGCGGAAGAAGTTGCATGAACTGCTTGATGTGAAGAAGAGGCACTTAACTCTTCAATGTGTTAGTACTAAGCACTCAGACGAAATTCCTTGCAGTGGAGGAATGTAACAACTTAATTATTACAATAGCTAAATTTACTTTTCCAAAATAAAACGATAACCTGCTTAATACTGCAAACAAGCAGAATTCCAGAATTTACTAATTATGATCTCGTGGCCATTAATGAAAGTCTAGTGGTCAATATATAAGATCGGGAAATGTGATATGCAAATATAAAGAGTTAATGGCTTAAAGTGCTATTAAAGTGAAACTCTAAAAGTAAAAGTTGGTATAAGACAAAAAACTATTCAAAGAAAAGGTTAGTTCATTCAAGCCAACAGAGTTAGGAAAAACTGAAGAAGAGAGGAGAAAGAGGGAGAAGAAGAAGAAGAAGAGAAGTAAGGAGAAATAAGAGAAGTGAAAAGAGACTGAACAAAAGTGTAAGGGTTTTTTGGTTCGATTCATGTAAGATGGTTCTTTCTGTATTCGTCAGGGAACTTCTCCTAACCCTAGATTTGAAGGATATGGGTGGTAAACCCCAATCCTCGGGTTATTTGTAAGGATTCAGGGGATTTGTATGTAGGGTATGATTCACGAACTTCTCTTTTCAGTTGGGTTTCATCCTAACCTTAGATCGGGTTGAGTGCGATGGGTTGGCAAAACCCTAGATTCCTTGTTTAAGATGTGTTTTGGAAGATGTGTCAGTCAACAGAGTGGCTTTGATGTGTGTTTGAGTGTTGGAGTTGATTGAGTCGAAACTTATGAAAAAACGGGAAAATCATAAAATTCGGGCATTGGTATCGGGAATTTTCTCTGCTTTGACCAGTGTTAGTATTTTGGCCATAACATGCCCATTTCTTATCCCATTTGGGTGATTCTAGTTGGAGAAGAAGCCCAAGACCTAGTTCTTCGAATGTCTAGAAGCAACCAAGAACTAAATCCTACCATAAGACCCTTTGAATTTGAGGCTTAAAGTCAGATACGTATTCGTCCCCGTTTCCGAGCGCCTCTGCTGAGTCATGTCAATAGATTGATCCAAATGGAGTGATTCAAAATCCTTCAAAGTAGCCACATAGGGGAGTAACTTCATGAAAGTATGGCCAAATTATGGCTCATTTGTTCCCACTCAAGCCAAAGTATAAGGAAGAGAGGGCACATATTCATTCCTAGGAAATACTGGGAGGTCACAGTGTAAAAACCATAACTCTTGATTTTGAGGTCCGAATGACCTGATTTAAGAGGCTGTGGAAAGTTAAGAGATAGGGAACTTTTGTCAGAAGACCACAATGAACAAAAAGCATGTATGGCTGGTCAAAAATTGTAGCTGAGAAAAAAAGGGGTCTTGAGATAGGTTAAAAAAAAAGGGTACAAGTGTCGAGTGTGTTTGCTCAGGTAACCCTAA
This sequence comes from Tetrastigma voinierianum, assembly GCA_016808115.1. Classification (NCBI taxonomy): domain Eukaryota; kingdom Viridiplantae; phylum Streptophyta; class Magnoliopsida; order Vitales; family Vitaceae; genus Tetrastigma; species Tetrastigma voinierianum. Next base: position 383,879 of record JAEQBH010001660.1, on the reverse strand, counting down.
TAAGGGTGTTAAATGTTGATCCTAGTAAGTGTGCGAGAGAGTGCACTTTGGGATCAAGGTTTATGTTGGAAGGTATAAGAATATGTGAGTCGAGCGGTGATAAAGTAATAAACCACTTAAGTAATTTTTATCGACACGGACAGAGAGGCTAAGAATCTTATGACTCGTTATTCATCCTTCGAGTAGCCCCTGCCTTTGACTTCCCTTGGGAGGATCATGGATTTTAAATCCAAGGAAGGTAGGGATCTTATAACCTTCTCCGTTTGTACCGTGGTTTGATGTCAAAGGGAATTTCAGACTCATTCCGTGCTGATCGTGATTTTCTAAAGATATAAATGTATATTTTTTATATATATGGAAATCTTTGAATTAACTGTACATGATGTTTTTAAATATCCATGTGGTCAATGCTTGCGGAAATTGTTTTAAAGCATGACATGGGTAAGGAGACCGCGTGGAGAGTCCGGATTGATAGTGGACACGGATCGATGACCAGTCCCCTGTCAGAAGTCCCGCAAAGGCCTGGGATGTGCATCCGGGGGTGGTAAGTCCCAAGAATTTGTCGTTGTTCGGGATGACGGCTAGTCCTCGGTGGAAGCCCAAAAGAGTCATCGATGAGGGTTGAGATGGTGGTAGTATTGCATTCATGTGTTTCCATCACCAACCTATTATTTGTAAAATGCTCACGCTTTGAAATATTTTGAATTATGCATAAATTGAAATGTTTTTACGAAAGCATGGCTTGTTATGGGATTCACTCATCACCTGGTCGAACTCACCCCCATTACTCTCCACCTGTATGCGCACGAGACCAAATTGCGTGACATGGAAGTCGGACCTGAGGGTTTTGAGGACGGGAAGCTCAGATGCCAACCTTAGCTGGCTGCGGTCGAGCATACATCTGATGACTATTTAGTTATGCGGATATTATCTCGCACCATATTTTCGACAACTGTATCTTTTCAGGATCATCAGATATTCGTCATAGCCACTAGTTTTGGAACTTTGTGTAAAATGTTGTTTTGATCAAGCGTAAGGTGTAGCTTCAAGTACATCAGGAATTAACTCACCGATATGCGTGTATAGTCGTGGAGACTGAGAAGGTTTACTTACATTCCTGTGTGATTACCCAGCGGAGCTTGCATCAAGTCAGGAAAAAAAATCAGGTGGTGAAATAGTAACATAAATCACACCGGTGGAATTCGGGGTGTGACATCATGTAACACCATAATGGTACTAATATATATATCTCGGTTTTATCTTATGATCAGCTTAGTTAAGATGTTTGACTATTGAGTTAATTTTTCACTACAGGTGGTATCCTTTACGGCTACATGCACTGGTGTGGAAGAGGTCGCCTCCGTACCGCTTATGCCGTCCGATTCCCATAGTTATATGTATTCCATTCTTCTTTTTCCTTTGAATTCAAGATTCTTCACAAAATTCCATTTTTTCCTTTCTTTCTTCAAGATTTTCCGAATTCGGGGCTATATGTATTCCTTCACAACCGTGAAGTCGAACAAATACCGTGAACGATTTTGAAAGAGGGTCGACGACGACGCTCTAAGTCCTACATCGCCTGCCACGACATGGCCTCAGGTTTATAACCACCGAGCTCCTCTCTGCATTGCTAGCTTTTAAGGAGCGAAGTTCTACCCAAGTGGTCAGAATACATAAAGTCACCAATGCAGCTGACATCTATGAAAGAGGGTGATCAGAATGACCATTTACGAGTCCCACATCGCCAAGTCAGCTTCGCACGGCCTTTCGTGGGTGTATAACCACTGAGCTCTCACCTAACAACTAGCTTTTAAGGGTGAGTTCTACCCAAGTGGTCGTAATAATGGTATCAAAGTAGTTTGTTCCTTGGGGAAGACCCTTGTCCCTGACCGTGAGAGGATCTACTACCCGCAAAAGAAAGGATCCGCGGTCACCACCGCCACGGCATCGGGCCAAAGAGGGTGGATTGTAATTGTTGACCCAAGGGTACCTTGAATTGAGGTTTTGATGATAACAAATCAAAGTATTAAGTTACTAGTGGTTTACTTGAGATAAGTGACAAATTGCAGGTGATAATGAATTTAAAGACTACATCATTTATCCCGTGGATGTCGCGCCCCATACCCGACTGCACTCGAGGCTATCCCGATTGGGACGCAGCTCTCTTTCTAATCCAATTCATTTTCTTGTCAAGTAAACACATTTCCAATGATCATTTTGAAAATGATATTATCTTATTAAAATATATTTCAGTATATGCCAATTCAACTTAAAGGGGGCCCATCATTTTGTTTTCAATACACATTTTCCATTAAATATGACATTACATGCCTATTTGGTCTATTTACCAGCTTTATACATTAAACAGGAGCTTCCATGAATTTAGGTCTGAAACTTTACTTCAACTCAGCTGAGCTCGACATCGACTCTGAATCACATGCCTTTTCCTTCGTACATGTTTGTTACATTCACACGATGATAAAACAACGCGCTAAACTTTTTCATGCCTAGTGGTTCTATACAGTTCTTGTAACGCCCCAAAAAATATCCTAGTATTTTTATGATATATATTTATTTATTATTATGTATTTAGGGTATAAAATAAAGTAAATGGAAATTTTTTTGGAATTTAAATCGTAAGAACGAAAATATATATACAAACTTAATTTATCGCTATGTAAAGGGCAAATTTGAATTTATAAATGGAGGGACCTAAGAGCCAAAAAAATAGAATAAGCTTAAATTTAATGTGAGTTAAATGAAGTGAAATAGAAGACTTAAATGTCAAAACGAGAAATGGAACTTATTTCAAGCCAAAGCACGTAGTTTCAAATGCCGCCTTAACCATTGAATGAGATTAAGACCAACATATTCAAGATAAGGCACATTTGTGTATTTTCTTTGAGAGCAAAGTGAGAGAAAAGAGAGCTAGTTGAGAGTAGTTCAAGGTTTGGTGGGAGATCTTCCCATTTATGGTTTCCAAGTGATTAAGCAGTTGCTATGAAGGTCAGCGTTGAAAATCAAGATATTCAGCAAGAAACCAAACCCTAACTCCCTTTTTTCTCGTGTTCGGGGTCAGGGGAAACCCAAAATGTGGATAAAATGTGTTTTGTATTGCTTGTAAACAAGTTTTGGTGCCAGTTTGGAGGAGTGTTTGTAAAAGGAAATGTTTGGTTTTCAAAGGAAACGCTGCTGTACTCATTAAACCTCGTTATTTGTTCGCTATAGATTGCTATAATCAACCAAATGAAGTGATTCCAATTAAAGAACCACAAGAGATAGAGCTACAAATGTATAAAAGGGACCAAGAGCAAATTAAAAGATTAAGGCTTCCCAAATGGGTCTAAAAGTGAGTTTTCGGTAGCTCACCTGTACGCCTCAAGCTGGGAGGCCAGGAGAGCCACATAAATGAGTTTCACTCATCCACCTGAAAGGGATTCAAAATTATGTAAATTAGACTTCTAGGGAATAATTTACTTTAAAGGAAGTGTATGAAATTTGTAACCCCAAAGTAATCTGCAAATGTCAAGTGGAGCTATGTACGTATTCTCGTTGCAAATTGCAGTAGTCTAGATGTTAAAGTTAAAACCTGCACTAATCGGGTTTATAATCTAATTTTGGGTGCTTTTAGAAGTTATTAGGCCTTGGTCTAAGCTTAATCAAATAAATATTTGAAGTTAATTTTGGACAAATGCGAGGGATTGGTTTTGGTGACACGTCTAAAGGTATTGTCACCTCAAAAATAAGATGTTTCACAGCTCTCGTTTAGATATGTGGTTGAGAGCCTTAGAGAAGGAATTTTAAATTAAAAACGCTTCCGCAATTTTTGAAAAAAAAAAAGAAAAAAAAGGGGGGCTTTTAAATGTCTTAATGAAATATGTTTGATAAATGAATTACCAGTTCTTCTGATCCGCCCCGACCTACCAATCGGCTCAATCGGTGCGGTACACAGCTTCTCTCTTCATTTCAATTTAAGTAAATCATGCATTTTTCTAAATCGATGCTCTTTGTATAATTTTTTTCTAATGATCAACAGTGGTATAATACATATATGTATATGTTCATTTCGTATACATTCAAATTACAATTCTTTGGTCATTTCACTCATGCAGTTTCATATGTAATAAATCATTCAAATACAAATCATTCATTTCACAATTTTCTTTTCATTTTGACCTTAAACAAATTTCACCTATGCTTATGCACAGATAATGAATCACCTAAGATGTCCCGCTTCGGCTGCAGCCAATATAAAAAAGGTCAGAGAACACAAGACGGTCCTCGCTGGGCCGACTAGTTATTAAAAATCATTTCGTGAACACTACTCGATACTACTCACGCTGGCCAGACGGAGTGACACATCATTACGTCTCGCGCAAAGACGCTTTCATTCGACCCTTATCAGCATAAATTAATCCATCCTTAACCTCGAATTTAATGGTTAACATTTTATTAAGGGTGCTAAATAATTCATAACACTTACACTTCAGGTATATACATTTATATCCAAATACTGGGTTTCCAATACTCATGCAATTTTTCATAGTAATTCATTTCATAATCACCGTGACAAATCAATATGCAATTTATCGCAATCATTTCAATAAATCCACTATTTCATAATCCTTCAAACATTTTAGAAATGTATAAAGAAGTCGAGAACCACCCATTTATGGCTCAAACTGAGCACGCATGCATATTCATATATAAACCTTTAGATTTATTTGTCAAACAAACACAAAACAGAACAAGGAAAGAAGTGTGAAGAACAAACCCAAAAAGGTTGTCGCCTTCGATTCCTATTCCGTAACCCGCTTCGGGTCAATATTCCTCGTCACCAACCCCTAATCCATCATACAAATATGTCACAAAGAACAACCCAAGAAAAAATCACAGGCATTCTAGATTTTCGCCAGTAATGATGTCTACCCAATACACCTTCACTTGAAAAATTTTAATACATGAACCATTTGTTCATGATTCCTTCAAGAAAATGATAGCTCTATGAGTCTATTTTAAGTAGGAATTTTAATCATCACATTTGGATCACCCAAACTCAAGTTACGACATTTTAATGCCAAACTGGTCTGTTACCCATTGTTATTCTTGATTTCATGGGTCTTAACTCCATAAATTTGTAATATTTCCTTCTACTCATTTGAAGCTATGGTTATAAGGTTTCTTCTCCAATTGGAATCATCCAATTTGGATCACCAAAACTTAAGTTATTGCATTTTACATCCAGTCTACTCTAATTTGCAGCGTAATCGTATTATTCTCGACATACCCACTTTGATGGATTTCTCCGGGAATTTCAAGTTACAAATTGCATACAATTCCTCCAAGTAAATTATTTCTTTAGAAGTATAGTTTAACCAAAATTTTGAATCACTCAATTTGGAAGAGTGAAACTCAACTTACCGCAAAAACACCACAACTACACCCAAAACAGAGCATACCTGTCAGCTAACCGAAACTCACATTTAAGCCCATATTTGGGAGCCTCAGAGCAACAATTTGCTCCTAGTCCCTTCTATACATTTGTATCTCTAGCTCTTATGGTTCTTTACTACTTTGAATCACTCAATTTGGATGATTATAACTTAACTTATAGCCAAAACAAAAATGTGTTTCAAAATTTCGACAAAGAACTTTTTGAAACTTCATCATTTCTTTATACAAAATTCATCAACAACAATCCAAACCACAATATAACAGCTAGAGCAACCCTAAAAACTGGAATAAACCAATAAAAATCCATTTTAAGGCCAAAGCTAGGGTTTTCTAATTCAAACTTAACCAATCAAAACCATAATACACCATGAAATCTTACACAATACAACCCCAAAACGAGCAACAACCTTTCCAAACACTTTTATACGACATTTGGGGTTTTATTAAACCCAAACACAAGTAGAAAGGGGGTTAGAGTTTGGTTTTTCATACCTTAAATCTTGATTCTCTTTCCTTTCTTCTTCCTTCTTCTTCTTGATCAACTTGTCCCTTGATTACAAGGAGAAGAAATCACAAATCCCTCTATTCTTCTCTCAACCGGAATATGCCCTAGCCTTTCTCCCTCTTTCCCTTTTTACAAAATGTGAGAAATGGCATTTACAAGACCAATTTATCTTAAGCCTTAAGTCTTCATAAGGCCTTGTTTCGCTTGCACATAAATTCCTATTTTCCCCATTTTTCTATTTAACTCTTCTATTTCACTTTCATTTTCACTTCATTTTCATTTTAAATATTTACACTCCTCATTTATGACCCCAGTCCTCATTTGACATTTTTACCAAATTTATTTAGCCCTTGTAAAATTTCCGTTTTTATCATTTTTCTTGAACCCATTTAAACGCCTCGAAAAAAATATAATTCTAATTTATTTTACACCTGAAGACGTTATAAACTGCTAGGTATTTTCGTATGCTACAACTCTCCTTCCTTAAAAGAATTTCATTCCTCGAAATTACCTTCATCAACAAATTTGAGGCTATTATTTCCGCATAACTTTCGCTTCCCACGTGGTTTCCTGGGCCTCGCGGGAGCCCACAACACTTTAACTAATGGAATTTGCTTTGCTCACTTCGACTTCTCGAGCCAAGATTCTACAGCTCTTCTTCGCACGCCAACCGATTTAAGCTCAATTGCCTTTTGAAGAGACTACTTGTGATGGGTCTAACCTGTACCTCCTTAGCATTGAGACTTGGAAAACATTATGGATATTTTCCTACTCTGGAGGTAAAGCTAATCTGTATGCTACTAGACCAACTTTCTCAATCACTTCATATGGCATAATAAACCTAGGGCTCAACTTGCCATTTTTCCAAATCTCATTACCTTCTTCCAAGGCGATACTTTCAAAAATACTTTCTCCCCGATCTCATATCGAATATCCTTTCTTCCTCATGCTCGCATAGGCCTTTGTTCATCCGCGGGCCACTTAATCTTTCTAATCATTTTCACTTTTTCCTGGGCTTCGAATCACCAGGCCAATTATCTTCTTCTCGCTTACCTCGGTCCAACACAATGGTGTTCTGCATTTTCTTCCTTAGAGAGCCTCGTAAGGCGCCATTCCAATACTCGACTTGAACCTTTTATTATACACAAATTCGACTGTAGGGATGGCCTTGGTCCCCAATAATTTCATAGTCGATCACACAACTTCTAGTATATCTTCCAACACTTCGATCACTCTTTCCCGATCGGCCCATCCGTCTCAGGCAGAAGGTCGAAATAAATTCAGCCAGTGCCTAAAACCTTCAGATTTTCCCCCAAAATCTCGAGGTAAACCTCATATCTCTATCTGAAATGATAGATATTAGAATCCAATGTAACCGAATTATTTCTTTTATGTAAAGCTCTGCTAGCTTGTCAAGTGAATAGTTGGTTCTCACTGGTAGGAAGTAAGTTGTCTTCTTCAATCGATCTACTACGACCCAAATTGAATTATGGTTTCTTCTTTCGTCAACAAAGAATCCACCGTAAAATCCATCAGGATTCGATCCCATTTCCATTCTGCATCCCGATAGTCGTAATAATCCCGAAGGGAACTTGATGTTCGCCTACTTTCGACATACACCATACACTTGGTCACAAATTTTGAAACATCTATTTTCATTCTAGACCACCAATATGAAGTCTTTAAATCCTGATACATCTTTGTTCTACCGGGATGCATAACAAAAGATCCACTGTGTGCCTCTTCGAGAATGGATTTCTTCAACTCATCATCATCAAGTACACAAAATCCGATCTCTATAATACACAAATCCATCCTCGTCACCGTAAATTAGCTTTTCCTCTACTCGATTTACAATTGCGGAAATTTTCTCATATTCTTTGTGCCTCTAGCACTCGATTCAACAATCTCCGTTTGCTTATCAATTCCGCTTACTATTGCACCGCTATTCGACAATGACAATGAGCATTCAACGCGAAGCGTTAATGATTTTCTACCGCAGCATCCGCTAATACATTGGCCTTCCCGGATGTGTGATAATCGATCACACAATATAACTTTATCAATTCCATCCATCTACGTTGTCTCAAGTTAAGCTCTCGCAGGCAAATACTTAAGACTTTCAGGATCTGCAAGATGAAACACTTTTCTCCATAAAGATAGTGTTCCAAATTTTCAATACAAACACAATGGCGGTTAATTCCAAATCATGCAAGGTAGTTCTTTCTATGCGACTTCAATCGCCTCAAAGGATAAGCCACCACTTTGTCTTCGCATAAGGACATATCCTAGTCCATTTAATTAAGCATCACTAAAAATCAATGATTCTTTACCACAGTCATTGAAAGAACTGACACGGTTAAGAATAAGCCAACTTTTAAAACTAGCTCGACACTTTCACTGACCTCAAATCTCACATCTTTCTATAATCTTATCATCTAGCCATAGTCATCGAAAAACCCCTTAACGAACCTTCAGAGTAACCCCGCCAATCCCAAGAAACTACGCCTCGACATTTCTCAGGGTTTCCATTCAATAATCACCTCTTCTGAGATATCAATTCCCTCTCTTCAATGTGTCAAAGAAAGGACACTTCTCTCAACCAAAATTACATTTGCTCGGGCCAGTATATAACCCTTTTCAAGGTTTCTAAGATTACCCGAAGGTATATCAGATCTTCCGATCCTTTTTACATACATGTTATCAATAAACACTACGACAACCGATCTACATATGGCTCTTGAAAACACGCCTAGCAAGTCCATGAAAAACCGCTGGGCATTTGTCAACCCAAATGGTATTACAAGGAACTCATAATGTCCATACCGCTCTAAACGACGCCTTGCGCCAACCCGGCATCCTTTAAACCTTAACTATGATACCCGATAGGCAAGTCATCTTCAAAAGACATCAGACCTTCAATTTATCGAATAAGTCATCAACTTCGTAACATATATTGTTCTTTTCACTGCCATTTTTGTTTAGTCATTTATAATCAACACACAAACTGCTTTCTACCATCTTTCTTCTCTTAACAAAGAGCACTAGAGCTCCTACGGTGATACTTCTGTATCGAATAAATCCTTTCAAGGAGATTTTTTCTCATAGAAGTCTAGTTTACTCAATTTAAAACAAATAAATATGCAATTTATCGCAATTCATTTCAATAAATCCACTTATTTCATAATCCTTCAAACATTTTAGAAATAGAGAGAGAGAAGCGAGAAACAAAACTAATTCATTTATGGCTCCAAATGACACACATGCATATTCATATAAAACCTTAGATTTATTTTGTCAAACAAAACACAAAACCAAAACAAGGAAGAAAGTGTGAATAACCCAGTGGCTGCCGCTCTTCAATTCCTATTCTCATAATCCCGCTTCGGTCAAGCTTCCCGCCACCAACCCCTAATCATCAAATATACAAATACCAGCACCAAGAAAAAATCACAGTAATTTTGTGATTTTGGTTAGGCTGATGTCTGAACAATACACCTTCACTTGAAAAATTTTCCGGGGACACATGAACCATATTTTGTTCATGCTTCCTTCAAAAAAAGGATAGCTCTATGAGTCTATTTTAAGTAGGATTTGTAATCATCACATTTGGATCACCCAAACTCAAGTTACGACATTTTAATACCAAACTGGTTGGTATGCCCAATTTCACCCTTGCTACTCATCGTTATTCTCGATTTCATAACAAACTATAATTGGTAATGGTTCATTCTACTCATTTAGCTATGGTTATAAGGTTTTTCTTACTGAATCATCCAATTTGATCATCAAACTTAAGTTTATTTAATTCCACAAAGAAGACTACTCCCCACTCAAAGCATAATCGATTGTTCTCGACATAAACACTTTGATGATTTGGAACTTTGAGGTTACAAATTGTGTACACTTCCTTCGAGTAAATTATTTCCCTAGAAGTGTAGTTTACCAAGAATTTTGAATCACTCAATTTGGAAAAGTGAAACTCAACTTACCGTAAAAACACCACAACTACACCCAAAATAGAGCATACCCATCAACTAACCGAAATGCACCTTTAAGCCCATATTCGGGAGCCTCAGAGCTACAATTTGTTCCTAGTCCCCTCTATACATTTGTAGCTCTAGCTCTTATGGTTCTTTAATAATTTGAACTACCTAATTTGGATGATTATAACTTAACTTATAGCCAAACAAAATACGAAAATTTTTCGGAGCCAACAACTTCTTTGAAACTTTATCATTTCCTTTATACAAAAATTCATCAACAACAATCCAAACCACAATATAACATCTTAGAGCAACCCCAAAAACTGAAATAAACCAATAAAAATTCATTTTACACATAACTAGGTTTTCTAATTCAAACTTAACCAATCCAAACCATAATGGCTACCATGCAGTCTTACCTAATACCGACCCCCAAAATGAACTACAACCTTTCCAAACACTATGACCACATTGGGGTTTTATTAAACCCAAACACAAGTAGAAAGGGGGTTAGGGTTTGGTTTTTCATACCTTAAATCTTGGTTCTCTTTCCTTTCTTCTTCCTCCTTATTCTTGATCAACTTTTCCCTTGATTACATGGAGAAGAAATCACAAATCCTTCTTCTCTCAACCAAATGTGCCCTATAAATTTTCTCCTTTCTTTCCTTTTTGCCAAATGTGAGAAATGGCATTTACAAGACCAAATTTGGTCTTAAGCCTTAAAGTTCAAGTAAAGCCTTGTTTAATTTTAAAATACAATTCCTATTTTCCCATTTTTTATTATTTTAACTCTTCATTTCACTTTCATTTTCACTTCATTTCATTTCATTTTCATTTTAACATTTACACTTCTCATTTATGACCCTTAGGTCCTCATTTGACATTTTTACCAAATTTATTTAGCTCCTGTAAAATTTCCAGGTTTTTATCATCTTTCGTTTTTAGGCCTTAAACGCCTGGAAAATATAATTTAATTTATTTTACGCCAACATGTTATAAACTATTAGGTATTTTCGTGCGTTACACTCCCCTCCTTAAAAGAATTTCGTCCTCGAAATTACCTTCATTGAACAGTTGAGGGCATTGTTGCCGCATAACTTCTTCGTTTTCCCATATGGCTTCCCCAGTCTTGTGGTTTCTCCACAACACTTTGACTAATGGAATTCACTTGTTCCGCAATTCTTTGAATTCTCGAGCTAAGATCTCTACAGGCTCTTCTTCGTACGTCAAATCTGGTCTAAGCTCAATTGTCTCTGAAGAGACTACTTGTGATGGGTCTAACCTGTACCTCCTTAGCATTGAGACATGGAAAACATTATGGATATTTTCCTACTCTGGAGGTAAAGCTAATCTATATGCTACTAGACCCACTTTCTCAATCACTTCATATGGCCCAATGAACCTAGGGCTTAACTTGCCATTTTTCCAAAATCTCATTACCTTCTTCCAAGGCGATACTTTAAAAAATATTCTCCCCGATCTCATATCAAATATCCTTTATTCTCATGTCGGTGTAGGATTTTTGTCTATCTGTGGCCACTTTCAATCTTTCTCTAATCATTTTCACTTTTCCTGCCTCAATCCAGTCAGTGTCAGCTCATTCTTCTCGCTTAACTCAGTCCAACACAATGGTGTTATGCATTTTCTTCCATAGAGTGCCTAGTAAGGCGCCATTCCAATACTCGACTGGAAGCTTCTATTATACACAAATTCGACTAGAGGGATGTGTCTATCCCAACTACCCTCATAGTCGATCACACAACTTCTTAGCATATCTTCCAACACTTGGATCACTCTTTCCGATTGTCCATCCGTCTGTGGGTAGAACGTTGTACTGAAATTCAGTCGAGTGCCTAAAGGCTCTTGCAATTTTCCCTAAAATCTCGAGGTAAACCTCGGATCTTTATCTGAAATGATAGATATCGGAATCCCATGTAACCGAACTATTTCTTTAATCTAAAGCTCTACTAGCTTGTCAAGTGAATAGTCGGTTCTCACTAATAGGAAGTGACATGTCTTTGTCAATCGGTCTACTACGACCCAAACTGAATCATGCTTTCTTCCTCACAACTTTGTGAATCTCGACCATAAAGTTCATCAGGATTCGTCCCATTTCCATTCTGTGTATCCCGGCTGAGTCAGAATAATCTCAATAACTCGATGTTTCAATTTTCACTTCGATACACCATACACTTCGTCACAACAAACATCTATTTTAATTCCGAACAACCAATATGAAGTCTTTAAATCCTGATACATCTTTGTGCTACCGGGATGCATAGAAAAAGATACACTGTATGCCTCTTCGAGAATGGATTTCTTCAACTCATCATCATTGGGTACACAAACCAGATCTCTATAATACACAAATCCATCCTCGCTCACTATAAATTCTGGCTTTTCCTCTCTACTCGATTTACAATTGCGAAATTTTCATCATTCTTTTGTGTCTCTAGTAATCGATTCAACAAACTGGGTTTTGCTATCAATTTCGCGGATTATCAGACCGTCGTCTCGACAATGACAATGAGCATTCAACGCTGCTGCCAGACCACTTTCTACTTAGAGCATCCGCTAATACATTGGCCTTCTCAGGATGATAATCGATCACACAATCATAATCCTTGATCGATTCCATCCATCTACGTTGTCTCGTTAAGCCTCGCGAGGGCAAATACTTAAGATTTTGTCTATGGTGTATGAAACACTTTTCCATAAAGATAGTATCTCCAAATTTTCATCAAAACATAATGGCGCTAATTCCAAATCATGCAAGTAGTGGTAGTTCTTTTCATGCGACTTCAATTGCTCTCACATAAGCTACCACTTTACTCCTCTCGCATAAGGACACATATCCAAGTCCATTTAATGAAGCATCACTAAAAATCAATGACTTTACCCCGTGTCGTCGAAAGTAAGTGTTAAGACCAATAAGACATATACAAATTTATGACACTATTACCAAAGGACTATTGTCTAATCACGCAAGAATCTGCGCCAAAACTTGTAAAGAAGACTAAATGATGTATATGTAAAGTGGAAATACGGTCAAGGAGTGAATGTGGTAAATACTCAAAATCGATGAAACAAAAGTAAGATACTCAAAACCGAAATGAAAAGTATTACTAACACTCAACCCCTTCCGTTATGCACTAAGCCATATTAAGTAATAAAGTGGACTCTAGATCCGGATATCGCACTCACGAGGATCGGAGGTCTTCAACTGAATTGATCACCCCGATTACAAAGGGTTCTTCACTATTTGAAGTAATTCAAGTAGATGTCTAATAAAAATCAATTTAATTTAAACAAAAATTGATTTAAAAACAATCCCAAAATCTACCAACAAACAACTACTTAATTCTAAAAGTATGGAAGAGAGTCACTGTGATGGGGATAATTATTTACAAACAGCCAGATTAAAGCGCAACATTCATGGAAAGTCAATGCTGGGATTTATTCAAGAGCAACGTAGTATAGCTTCGGATTCTCTCCATACACCATAAGCATTTCACTAGTTAGAGATCCATATTCCTTTCAAGACAAATGGGTCTAAATAGCTACTTGTAAAATTCGCACTCTTTTAAGATTTGATTGCTTTCAATACTTCACAACCATTTCTTAGGATCAAGAATTCTCGCTTCATGCATGTGGATAATGCAAAGCCTTCTCCAATGTAATCGTATCTCGTCCTTCAAATATAATAAATTTTCTATCTCCTTGATTAGATTCTTTGCAACACTGATCGTCCTTCATCGACTCAAGGAGAAACCTCGATAAACTAAATTGATACATCATCTAATTAATCCTCACACCATGAGTAAATTAAGGATCTATCAGCAATTTTTCGTGAGTTCATTAGTTCCAAGATATTAGTCTAGCATACCCCTAAGTTACCGCTCTTGTACCTTGCAATCTCCATCCGTGTCACCCGTAGGGCCTCGAAATCGTGAGCAAAGATACAAATTTGGGGTATAAGCTTACTAATATTCGAACAATTCATTATATGAACAAGACTAATTATATAAATTCGCATTCAAACCCACAAAATAACTAGCTGAAAAATCAGAATCTCGAATGCTCAATTAAAACCCTAACCCTGGGGAGGGTGTTGCACGTTCCATTACCGATTCCAATCATCACTAATCAAACAAAAAGTAAGAAATGAAGAAAGAAATCAAGAGAAAGAAGGAGAAACCATATTTGAGCTTAAATCTTCGCCTCACGCAAATAAATTGAATATCCGAGTACAAAGACCAAATCTCTTCAATAAAAATAAAATCGCTCTAAAATTACAAGATCTATTAAAAATAAAAATCATAAAGAAAAACTAAGAAAATGGGCAAATGAGAGAAAAACCCATGAGAGAGAGAAAATCCGCATTTTTAGCTTCAATCTTTGGTCCCGAACATTAGTGAAATTCGAATCTTTAGATACAACACCAAAATATCTTCAATAAAAATAAAAATCTGCTCTAAAACTTCTAAAATCTAAAAACAAATCCTGTAAAATCTACGTAAAAACCGGAAAATGGGGCGCCTAGAGAGAGAAACCCACGAGAGGCTCTCCACCTTCCCGTAGCGCGCCGTGAGACTCTACTGACTCTTTCTTTGGAAATATATTGCCTATTTCTCAAATCAATTGCTTTCATCAATAATCCTACAAACCAAGTTTAGAGGAAATTTTATGAGTTTCACATGAATATGGATATTAAATGCCCAAAATAGCATGTGAATGAATCTCAAAACATGATGAGTTTTGCAATCATCAAACACCCCTAAACTCAAGTTTTGCTTGTCCTCAAGCAAAGAAAAAGAAGTTGTCATTCCAAGCAATGGAAGAGAAGAGTTCATTTCACCCTTTTATTTAACCAAAACGAGTAACTGGTTTCAGAAGGGTAAGTGACATGTGTCCCCAAGAATTACCTTTACAAGGAATATAGAGAATATGATCAAGATACTATTCATTTTAATAGTGAACAATCTCATAATAATTTAGATCATGGTTCTCACTAGTGTGTGTGTGTGTGGTCTTCCTCTATCCAAACAATCAAGAAGCTAGATGAGTTTATGAGAATCTTCGAGATAAGTGTTTATCTCCTAAGATAATTTATTTAGGGTTCCATGTAGTTTGTTGTTCTTATCACTCTCCACTGGGGTCATGGCACACACAACTCCTCAAGATCAAGCAGGTCTCTTATAAGCTTGTAAATGCGGCCTGGGCAAGGGTAGTCGAGTAGTCATTTTAGGCTAAAATCCACCCAAACATACATATTTTTCTGCATTAACAACTCCTACTCCATCCTGATTCTTACCACGCATAGTGACACTCTCAAACACCCCAAAATCGTTTTTAGTGCATCCTTCCATACCTCATATCACTTTTCCGCACAAATTCTCGCATTTTTTTCAACAAACACCAAGAAGCCTTTCCTTTTTTTTTTTTTAAGACAAGGTTATTAGAGTAGTAAATGTCAAACTCCCTGCTTTCTGACCAACCCTTAGCGAGCTTTAAATCAATAGCTCCCAAACCACCGTCTTAGGTATTAGGTGTCGAAGACACCTCTAGGATTTACTTCGCTTCTAAAGGAAGGAAGGCTACGAGGCTGCACTCACTCTTCTTGACTTTTATTGTATTTTGGCTTACACTTAGATATTTTTCGTATTTTTTTTTTTTTTTGATTTTCAACTTAACTCATTTCAACAGTTCTGGAGTTATTTTTCCTATGGAAAATAACTCCCCAAACTTGGGTTTCTTCACCACATTTCTCAATTATGTTCAAATCCTCATAAAAACATGGTGAGTTTGGTTCTTATCGAGGGATAGTGATGTATAGAAAGGTTATTGGCTTCAAACTTGGTCTTTTATAAATGTAATTTTGGCTCTTAAGGTTCAACATCTGTACTGGGGAGGAATATGCATACGCATATTAGTATTAGCTCAAAGGCACAATCTTTCCAAGGATGGCCTATATCATTTCTCAATCATTGCTGCTCAGATTTCGCTCATGATAATAGAACAAGTTCTAGAACCTATGAAGATCAAAATTAGATGGATTCTCATAAACCTTCTAACCTAAGCAAAACTGCTTTTTCAAGGGTACTAGTGACCACGGTGCATGGATTTTGAGAAACCAATGACTAAATAGCCTATTAAAGAGATAACTCATTAAGCATGAAGTCCTATTATCTCTAATATTGTCCATATGCCAAGGGTTCATTTATGGTCCTTATTGACATCACAACAACTCCAAGCAAAACTCAATTAACTCAATAAACTCTAACTAAAAAATATATACCAAACTAAGACGTAGTTGTGAAGCATCAAACAAAGTCATTATCCGTAGCACAGAGTACTCTCATCTCAAAAGTTATTTGCAACATGTAAGACACATGATAAACTAAAAATAAACACCCCCAAACTTTTGAGAGATGAACATTGTCCCAAATGTCTAGCAATGAGCAAACTAAGCAATAAAGTAAAAGAAAGTAATAAAGAGAGCTGGGAAAAGTGAACTCCCTTTATAGTCTTGCCACTTTGAATAGGAACCTTGATGATTTTCAGACATCGACATCGTGTACTACCCTGATATTAATTCTTGCTTCTTTTGGAGCCAAAGTGGCTTTGCATTTTCAAACACTCGTGTGCACCAACTTCCTTCACCTCAAATGAGTGAGTTTTGATTCTTCAAAACCTCCTTCAATACACATGCAAATCACTCCACAATCAACAATGATCCACAATAACTAAAACAAACAACTGAAGCACAAAATTTTCTTCCATTGTAACTCCTCTTGATGCTTGAATGATGGATGAAAACAGTCTAACAAAGGTAAGTTTGTGGGTTCGTGGACGGGTTTTGAAGCTTCAAGATGATGGATGGATTGGGAGAACGCGATGTAGGATTCGGAGCGACGGAGATGAATTTGAAAGTGATTAAGCCACAAGGGTTGGAGGGAGTATGGCAAGATAGAGTATAAAGTAGGAAGAAGAAAAATGGGCTTTAAAGGTTTAAAAGCCTCTCGTTGTGACTATGAAAATCACGTCGCAATTCTCGCCAAGACCCTGCTTTTATCCAACTTGTTATACTCATATCTCCTTCATTTTAGCTTGAATCGATGTAAGACTGAAAGCCCTTTCAATGTAGAACGTGCCTATGGGCTGAGGTGAAAAATTTGGAGCCTCAATCAATACAGAAAAATCAGGAATGTTGAATGCTATCCAAAGGTGATGATTTTTAACTCCTTTGGTCTCTCGCTTGTCTCTTGCCCATATCACTCGCTATCCTCTTCAAAAGTCCTTCATGCTTATATATTCTCTCAAAATTCTCCAATAGAAACCCTAATGCTTTCATTCATGCTTAAACTCATCTCTTGTCTTCAATTCCCCTCAAGCATGATCATGAAACCTTCCAACTTTATATCACATTTCACTCGTTCTTTCATCTCAAAACTGAAATTTGATTTAACATCTCCACTCCATTTTTTTTCACACTTCAAGCACTATAATTACATCAACCACTTTCCAACTTCGCTCTTCGCTCTTGCAACCAGTCATGACAACATGTTGAGCTTCAAACTTATCTTATTCCTCAAAACACTAACAACAAAAGAAACATCAGCCGAATTTTCATCCCAAAGAAGAAAAAACAAAGAACAAATAAAATAACTACAAAAAAAAAATAGAAAAAGAAAGAGAATAGATAATCCTTATTACCTAGCTTAGGTTGCCTCCCAAGAAGTCGTCCGCTTTTAGAGTCCGCCTAGACTCATTGAAAAGTACTAGTGCTTCCATTTGACCAATCATTCATCTCGGGAAAGCACTTCTTCATAACCATTCACCAAGGATGTTTTCTTCGACTTCAAGAGGTGGAAAGAAACTCAAAATCCCCTTTAATTACGGCTGGTGGCTCGTACCCACAATTTCTTCAAAACAATTCCTCTATGTGATAGATGTAAAACACATTTATGCTCAAGGGGACTGCTCAAACTTCGCCCCTGATCGGGGCAAGTCGCTGCACTTTCCCCGCATACGCCTTCGCTCCAAAGGTAATGGTCAGAAGATCAACTTTTTCTTCTCCTCACCCACAAGTAAGGTGAGCTCCCCCTTTTTGATGTCAATCCATGTTTGGCTTGAGGAAAGAATTGGTCTCCCTAGTATTTGAGAATTTTGTAGATCCCCTTCAATGCCCCAAGTCACAAAATCACGGGAAAGCGAATGTGTCAATCTTCACCAAAAATGTTTTCAGCCATTACTGACGCTCCTCTTCAAATTTCCGCCATCCACTGAATACCTTCAACCCCAAGGTTGTTTAGAGTGTCTTGTTCTCAATTTCCAAATTTCATTTTCAATTCCTTCTTCCACGATTTCAAGAGGTGAAATTTCTCAAGACATCGCTTCAAAATGAGCATCCATGCATTCAACAAAGTATTAGAGAGGTCCTAGAAAATTGATCCTTGAATGCTCGGACTAAGTGTCCACCTACATTCTATTTTTCAATCTAGCACTAGTGTTAACTTGGAATGTATGTAAATCTTGAATTTCATTCATGAAGACTACTCATCTTCTTGCTCATCCATGTTCCAGAAAATTCTCGCCTCCCAAGAAGAAACAACTCTTTTTCTCAAATGCTGGTCAGCCTCGATAAGGCAATACCCTTGTTCCATGAGCGGTAATTCTGAATTGATTCAAATGATGAATAAGGGAAGTCATTGGCTTCTATGGAGGCAATTCCCATCTTCACTTGAATATTCCTCCATGAGTACCTACAAATAAGAAGAAACAAAGAAAAAGAAAGTAAAAAAATACTAATAGTAAAAATAAAATAAAATAAAATAAAAAAAAACCTAAGAAACAACTCACAACCAAAAAATAATACTATCAAAAAATGGCCTAAATTAGCAAATCACCCGTTCTTCAAAAAATGTCAACTTCCAACGAGAGTGAACCGCGCCCAATCCCCCGACTAACCGCGCCAAAACTTGTTAAGACCACGAAGACATATACAAATTTATGACACTATTACCAAAGGACTGTCTAACCCCCAAGAATCTGCATAAAACTTGTAAAGAAGACCAAATGATGTATATGTGTATGTGAAAAATATGGTCAAGGGAGGAATGTGGTAAATACTCAAAACTGACGAAACAAAAAGTAAGTATACTCAAAACTCGAAATGAAAAGTATTACTAACACCAACCCCTTTCTCGCAAGTGCACGGGTCATACAAGTAATGGGGTGACCCCAGAGTCCGGATATCGCTCACTCCACGAGGATTGAGGTTCTCTCTAATCGAATTCTGATCACCCCGATTACAAGGGCTCTTCACTATTTAGCGACTCAAGTAGGATGTCGAATAAAATCAATTTAATTGAAACAAAAATTGATTTAAAAAATAATCCTAAAATCTACCAAATAAACAACTACTTAATTCTAAAAGGTATGAAGAGAGTCACTAGGATGGGGATACTATTTACAAACAGCTTTGCATTTCCTTGAAAGTGCAACATTCAGGAGTCAATGCTAGATTGGCTCCAAGAGCAATGTAGTATAGCTGATTTCCATACACCATACATTTCACTAGTTAGAGATCCATATTCCTTTCTAAGACAATGTCTAAATAGCTACTTGTAAAATTTGGCACTATTTAAGATTTGATTGTTTTTCTTTTTCAATACTTCACAACTATTTTCAAATCAAGAATTCTCGCCTCTACAGACAGGATAATGCAAGCCTCTCCAATGTAATCAGTATCTCGTCCTTCAAATATAATAAAATTTTCTATCTCCTTGATTATATCTTTGCTAACACGGATCTAAGATCCTTCATCGTACTAAGGAGAACCTCTCGATCAACTAAATTGATATCATCTAATTAACTTCACACCACAGTAAATTGAAGGATCTATCAAAGTAATTTTTCAAAGTTCATTGGGCTTCCAAGATATTAGTCTTAGTGATACCCTAAGTTACCGCTCTTTACTCAGAATATCCATCTCTGTGTCACTCGTAGGGCCTCTGGAAATCGCAGCAAAGATACAAATTTCTTTTTTGGGTATAAGCTACTAATATTCCAACACCATTATATGAACAAGGCTAATTATATAAATTCAAGATTCAAACCCACAAAATAACTCGAAAAATGCAAATCTGAATGTTCAAATAATTAAACCCCAACCCTGGGAGGGGTGTTTAATGTTCCATTACCGGACTCCAATCATCACTAATCAAACAAAAAGTAAGAAATGAAGAAAGAAATCAAGAGAAAGAAGAGAAAAACCCATATTTGAGCTTAAATCTTCGCCCAACAAGAAATAAGCATCTGAATATCCGAGTACAAACAATCGAAATTCTTCAATAAAATAAAAATTCGCTCTAAACTACCAAGATCTATTAAAAATAAAAATCTAAAGAAAAACTAAGAAAATGGGCGCTTAGAGAGAAAACCCATGAGAGAGAGAAAACTGAGATTTTTAGATTCAATCTTTGTCCTAAACATTAGTGAAATCAATCTCCTCGATGTACAACACCGAAAAATATCTTCAATAGAAATAAAATCGCTTCTAAAATTGCTCTAAAATCTAAAACAAATCAAAATCTACTTAAAAACTGAAAATGGGCGCCTGTAGAGAAACCCCAAGGAGAGAGGCTCTCCACCTTCCCGTAAGGCCAGAGACTCCCTTGCCGACTCTTCTTTTGGAAATATATTCATTTCCTCGTCAAATCACTTGCCATCAATAATCCTACAAAACCAAGTTTAGAGGAAATTTTATGAGTTTTACATGAATATGGATATTAAATGCAAAATAGCATGTGAAATGAACTCAAAACATAGATGAGTTTTGCACTCATCAGTAAGAACCGATGCCTCGGTTAAGAATGCTTTCAACTTTTTAAAACTAGATTGACACTTTTCACTCCACTCAAATCTCACATTCTTTTGGAGCAATCTTGTCATCGGGGCCATAATCATCGAAAACCCCTTAACAATCCTTCTGTAGTAACCTGCCAATCCCAAGAAACTATGCACTTCCATGACATTTCTCGGTGGTTTCCATTCAATAATCACCTCTTTCTTCTTTGGATAAACTCAAATTCCTTCTTCTGATACAATGTGTCTAAGAAAGGACACTTATCTCAAGCAAAATTCACATTTGCTCCGTTTTGCATATAACTGTTCCTTTCTCAAGGTTTCTAGCACTACCTGAAGGTGTGTATCTTGATCTTCCCGATCCTTTGAATACACAAGGATGTTATCAATAAACACCACGACAAACTGATCTACATACGGTCAAAAAACACGCTTTAGTAAGTCCATGAAAGCCGCTGGAGCATTTGTCAACCCAAATGGCATTACAAGGAACTCATAATGTCCATACCGCATTCTAAACAACGTCTTATGCACATCCGCATCCTTAATCCTTTACTGATGATACCCAAATCGTAAGTCAATCTTCGAAAAGACACTTGCACCTTTCAATTGGTCGAACAAGTCATCAACTTGCAACTGATATATTTGTTCTTCACTGCTGCTCTTGTTCATTGCCTATAATCAACACACAACCGGCGGTACCATCTTTCTTTTAACAAAGAAAGACCGAGCCCTATGGTAATACACTCGCATGAATAAATCCTTTCTCTAACAATTTCAGAACTAAGCTTCAATTCTTTTTTAACTCCACCGGTGACATTCGATACGATGTAATGGATGCCGGAGTGGCACCCTGAACAACGTCAATTGCAAACTCAATCTCTCTCTGTGAAGACAATCCTGGCAACTCCTCCGAAAACTCGTCTGGATAATCATTAACTATAGGGATGTCCGATAAGCTAGGCTCTGGATTTTTCGTATCAATCACATACGCCAATTAGGCTTCACACCCATTTCGAACCATTGTTCTAGCAGTAGTGGCAGATATCACATTAGAGAGGTGGTTCGACCTCTCGCCGATAAAAGTCACTTCTCGCCACTCTCAGTATCCTTAAGGTCACCATTCCTACAATAAACTACCACTTGGTGTCCGGACAACCAATCCATCCCTAATATCACATTAAACTCTCTAAATGACAACTTGATCAAATCTCCCAGAAACTAATACTCTTGCATTCTAATGGACCAATCTTTATAGACTTTATTCACAACGACACTATTGAGCCTGAACTTTCCATACTTACCTATTAAGACTGACAAGATCCGCATAAGAGTTCCCCCAAAAGAGACCCATTTTTTGCTGATAAGCATAGCCAAAGGGAGCCGTTGAGAAGCACAAACCGTTTTCCTCCTTTCAATCCATCATTGAGGGACTATCCTCCAATGGCTCCCTCATGGAGACATCATCATCCTTCTTTGAGTTCATCATGGGGCCATAGCCATAAAGAAGTATTATGCAAACATTATGCTAGAGAAAGATGCAACTTCGGAGAAAACTGCAAATTTTTTCATGATTTGAGATAGGAAGATGTGATTCAAGGAGTTAAATAGAGCTATCCCTCCAAAAGAGTTTGGTGAGAGATATTGGAAGGATTCTACTTTCGAGACCAACTACAAGTTTTTACTATGCTAGAGGAAGATGCAACTTGGGAGAAAACTACAAATTTTTTGCATGATTTGAGATAAGAAGATTTGATTCAAGAAGTTAAATAGGGTTATCCTCCAAAAGAGTTGAGAAGAGATATCGTGATACTCCCCCCATCCCCCACCCCACCCCACCCTCCGACTCCGCCACCCACGTGCTGGCGGTGTGGCGAGGGTATCACTGTTCATTTTACCTATACACTATAACCTGCTCATTCATACACTAATAAGCATGTATCCTGAGATATATTCTGTAGCGGCGGAATTTCAAAATATATTCAAGCTCCACAAATAGGAGTTTTCGACTTGTACAAAAACTTTACATTTGTTTACCAACAACAAAAAGAATATTACATATACCAAAATAGACCAAAAAGTCTTTTGAAGGGTATCTAACTACGTGTCGAATTCCTCGGGACCTATGAGGTTGTCCTACTTCTCGCCTCGCCCATACCTACACGAATGAAAAACCCGCGCAGCTTTTTACTTGCAATAAACTCGTGGATCTAATTCTAACACCCGATCATCACACTTCTATACACACATGCATACACATCTAACATATCTTATCATTTAAACATGCTTATACATATCTCATATTTACTTATCATATCATGTTTCATTTCTTATCAACGTTCATATACATTTCATATGTCATATTCAAGTCATTTGTTTTATGTTTCATGCCTGCAGAAACCTTAGAAGTGGATAAAGGAAACTATAAGGGCCCGAAGACGCTGTACTCATTGTAACAATGTAAAATGCTGGTCTATAAGGGCCCGGCGCTTGTTACCTATCAGGCGAGACACGACCATCTATGGCCCGAAGGCGTCATACTATCAGGCAGACAATTATCATCTGGCAGGCCCGAAGGTGCTGCTATCATCAGACGAGACAATGACCATCTATAAGGGCTCGAAGGCAATCAGAATTTAATCTAAATCCGGGCCAACCGATCAAGATGTCAGAGATTTGTTTTTCCCTAATAGCATGCTCATCTATCCTCTACTGTGTTCTAAGCATAATCCACGTGGTATTTTATGTCTCGCATATATCACATATTCTTGAATAATTATTGTCATCCGGTGATCATATGCGATATTTACGATCATTTATTCATATCTTTGCATTTTTCATATCTCATTATATGCATGAATAACTATGGATGGATTCCAGACTCAAAGGGCTTTCGATAGAGTCCAAGAACATCCAAAACGGAGTTCGGACGAAGAAATTATGATTGTCCGAAGTTGAAGGCTTCCTATGAACAATGACTACAAGCAGAACCAACAAGGCTTACTATTTTTCATGATTTATGGACCTAATATGAGTTCTAATTTCATCAAGCTATATATGAATGGATTCTAGACTCAAAGGGCTTTCCATATAATCTAAGAACATCCGAAACGGAGTTCGGACGATGAAATTATGACTGTCTGAAATTGAAGGATTCCTATGAACAGTGACTACGAGCAGAACCAGTAGGGCCTACTGTTTTTCATGATATCTGGACCTAATATGAGTTCCAATTTCATCAAGCTATATATTAATGGATTCTAAACTCAAAGGGCTTTCCATAGAGTTCAAGAACATCTGAAACAGAGTTCGGACGAAGAATTTATGACCAAGACAAAAATATGGGTTTTGGAGAAATTTTGATAGCATCTCCTCTAAAACCCCAATATTTCCTTAATACAAATATTTCTCAATTAAGGATTACAATCAACCAACCCAAGTCCAAAACACAACCAAACAATCTCCTAAAACACATAGGGAAGACTTATGGTTCATAACCCCATCCTACACAATTAATGGGTTGGGAAAGTTTCCTAAGTCTCAAAAATTCGGGAATCCATATTTAGTTTCATACAACCCCAAATCAACTTCACAAACCAACCAAAACAACTCGATATTCAGTCTAAACCGCTAAACACCAATATACCAAGTAGAGTTCTTGCATCTAAATTACAAAAAAAAAAAAAAAGTGGTTTATGGTTTGATTTTTCCATACCTTTAATCTTTCTTTCTTCTTTCTTCCCTTGTTTCTTCTTCGATCACACCAAACCTGGAAAAGCCAGAGAGAATTAACCCTCTTCCCTTCCTCTCTCTCACCTGCCTCTCTCTTCTCCAAAAAATGAAGAACACTTTCTTCCAAGACCACTTTCGGGTCTCATCCCTTATTTAACATTAAGGCCTTGTTCATTTGTGCCATTTTTTCCATATTTTATTTTTTTAAGTCCTCATCTCTCTTTCATTTACATTTCACTTAACTCATTATTATACTTTTGCATATAAACTTATGAAGCAGTTATGACCATTTGTCTGACATGGAGGTGGTTATCCAGAATCAACAAATTTATAAACCTAATACTTCCTACCGTTGCAGCATGGCTACCGCAAAGATAGTGGCTCTAGTGGTCGAACACAAGAATGAGTTTTCTTCTCGCACAATGACTTACAAAGGAGGTTCAAATTGGTGAATTCAATTCGATTTTGGGGTTTGATAAAAAACAAGGAGGGGTAATGCTTAAACCTAGCAAATGAAGTAAACATGTTAGAATTCATCACATCCCACATTAAGTTTTGGTTCTAAAGGTAACTCGAGGGGTCCCTGCCCTTTTCTCACATCGGGAAGGATGACCTATATCATCTCCGAACCGATTCTTCATTTAGCCATAAAACTCAACCCTAATAACTATCCTTGAAAAATGGTATTCACCGAGCATCGCTGGTCTCAAATGCTGGGAAACAAGCCCTCGACTACTCTCCAATGACTAGTAGATGTAACCAATGAATCTCTAAATGACCCAGCACAAAGCATCCACTAAACCCTAAAAGATTAACAACACGATCATTCAAGATGCATCGAATGGATTTAAAACTATAATTAAAAGGAGACACATGAATAGCAGTGAATACCTGCGTTGAGAACATGAGAACCCTCAGTTTACCACAGATCCGTTGCCCGGTAGCCTTCTCCTCCAAGGAAAGAAGGTTTTGAAGAATCTCATCCTCCGAATCGTCATCCTGGGAGGTGCTCACTGTAAGAAAGGGAGAGAAAATGAAAGAGTCGAGCAATAAAAGCTTAGCGCCCAAAACTTGCATAAAGTAAAAGTCATTCCTTATAGTGTCTTCGTCTCTGGGCTTTTATAGCCAAACCCCCTTTACAAATTACCAAAATAACAAGAAGAATAACTATTACAGGGGGACATATTGGGAAGAAAATAAAAAAGTGACAAAAAAAGTCAAAAAGGCAAAAGTAGCATGAACAGTGTCGCAGGCTGTGAAAATTCGCAACCCTTGCGAAATTGCCAGGGTGCAATGCATTCTCGTCACATTGCTTTTCTTCGCTTCCGATTCAAGTAATACGAGTCGAACTCGATTTTCCATGGTTGAGTTTAACGCTATCTATGGTATAAAAAGCCCGCAAAACAACAAAACTTGCCACAAAATTTTGATTAGTAGCTTTGCTAGGTTCTTAACATGCAAATTGTTAATTAGTATTATTACTACGTAAAGTGCTCAAAACCTATATCGATAAGGGGCGTAAAATGAAGACTATTCGGCAAGAATCACCCATCGTGTCCTAAATTGTTAAATTACTAAACTACCTTTACTTTGCAAATAATTTTTCCGGCTTCTCGTATTATTTCCCTTAAAATTCCTCGATGCACTTATATTACACCCTAAACATGCTATAAACTGTTATGGTATATTTTTTAGTATTACAACTCTCCCACTTAAAGAAATTTCATCTCTGAATTTTTTTTTTTTTACCTATGAAGGAGTCATGATATCGCGCTTCATAGTTGCTTCTGGCTCCTAAGTAGCTTCTTCCCACCATGGTGTCGCTGCAGCACTTTTGTAACTCCCTCGTCCCAGAGGTTGTACGCAGATGCGGTAACTGCATAAAAAGTACCTGCATTTCCTTAATTATTTTAGTGCCATAATAGAATTTTTAAAGTTGTTTTAAGGGTGAAATTATAAAGTTTTCAAACAATTATGGTACTTTTGCAATTAAGGAAAGTGAGGGTGAAATTTAATTATGGATTTTTAAAGGATAATAATAATAAATTACCATAATTGTTCAGTACTATAAAATTTTCTAGATCTCTATTTAATAAACTGACACGCCAAGTAAATTGCCTCATAAATCTAAAGGACTCAAAAAGTTTCATACAAATTCGGCATACGTAATATTTTATGATTTTCTGGTGATAAATCGCTGTGGACTTCTGTGGATGATTTATACAAAATCTCTAAGTCGAAGCGGTTGATTTGAAGTTCATTTACAATAAAGTGAATCGAAAGAAATAAAATTTTTCTGGTAGAAATGGACCGGTCGACAATTGAAATCGCTTTATCCAAATAATAATAATAATTAAAGAAAAAGAAAAGTTAAAAAACAATAAAATCAAAGGACTGACATATGACGTATCGAGAGACAAGATGGAGTGCGGAGAGGTTTTTTATTCTTATTTTTATTATCTTCGTTTCTTTCTCAGATTTATGGAAATCGAATCATAGATTTTCATCGAGTAAAGGCAAAGTCGGCTTCAAGTCGATTTAGCTACGCTAGCAGGTACTAAAATTAAGATTTCGTCACACTTCAAGAGGTAGGAAATTTTCCTACTTGTGTTATTTTGAGCCTAAAGACAATGTAATGACTTAGAATTTTCTTAGAGGCCGTGAAAGGTCGTAAACTTCAGTCCCAAAATTTTTAGACTGAGTTTATGAATTTTTAGGAATTTTGGGATCGTATTCTGACGCCCGGTCGTAATTTTTATCGTTTTCTATCAGCCGTGATTGAAATTTCAGGATGGTAGTCGACAAGCTCTGACATAATTTTTTAAATGTTTTCGTGTTTT
This sequence comes from Tetrastigma voinierianum, assembly GCA_016808115.1. Classification (NCBI taxonomy): domain Eukaryota; kingdom Viridiplantae; phylum Streptophyta; class Magnoliopsida; order Vitales; family Vitaceae; genus Tetrastigma; species Tetrastigma voinierianum. The sequence goes on along the minus strand of JAEQBH010001660.1, from coordinate 356,493 downwards.
TAAACTCTATGGAAAGTCCTCATACAAAAGTTTGCTAAACAGATAGTTTTTAAGGTATTTAATGTGTATGGACATTTTGGTCAATTTCACATCATATTATCGATGTCCTTATCGAATAATTAGCACGTAAAGTTTTGTTAGAATCGGTTCGCTCGATATAGTCGCTTTGAAAGCCCCGTGTATGTTTTATGGTTAAAACGCTGAACCGAGGGCATTTTCGCATTTCTCAGATGGATTGGTAGCGATTTGAGCATCCGACGAGAATCTGCAGTGCTTGACAAGATTCAAAGAAATTAGTCGAGAAAAAGGTGAGTACCAAAATCCTTTTCTAAAAACGAAGTGTTTAAATTACAATTTTATAAAGTGCTTTGAAAATATAAATTTATAAAGCCTTTTTTACCTCCCACTTGTTATACTCAAGCAGAAGTTCGATTTCAGTGATTTAAAACAACAGCCGGTTTAGCAAAACCCCTAGATGGCACGTGCCCGCCCGACGATGTATTTCGACCGTGTAATGGGCAAGGTTAGCGGATATTATGACTTAACTCATACGCTCGGCCTGCAATCGGGGGTTGACCCAGAATATATAGCCGCCACGCCCTCACACATTCGGTATATAAGCACAATGACTTATATGATACGATGAGGTGTTGGTTCCGGGAGGTTCCATCAACCGCATTTTGGCTCCGAGGTTCCATTACGCTTATGCATCCCGCCGCGTTCACCGGACCATCTTACGTAGTGTTCGAGAGTTCACTACCGATGCCAGTTCCGAGGTTCCGTGGCATCAATGCCTGGTGGTATTTTAAATGGGCCACAAAGTGGTTGCACCGGATTTCCAGTGATAAAGACTTTCAGATATTAACCACCACCGGTATCAGCTTTTCACCGCATAAATAGTTTTCGCACGCTTTCGCAAAGAGCGTAAATAGTTTTCAGAATAGTTTTCAGCAGTAGAAATAGTTTTTAGCACAATTTTCAGAAATGGTTTTCATAGCAAAAATTCAGTTTTCTCATAAACAGTTTTACAACCATTTCTATACATATTTTCATATTAGGAGGTACATACAGCAGATAACAACATTTAGAACTTATACTACTCCAATCGAGCTCAAGAGCTCGCTTCTCGTTTAAAATACTTTAAAGCGCAGTGCCGTCGAAAGACCTTTCCAGATCCTCGCCCCAGACGTCAGGTTGCATTATATATAAGATAAGGTGTAAAGTAAATAGTGTGCTAAAATGTGACATTTTGTATATGTAAATGTCTTTGTAAAATAGGCATGCATGGTTTTGAGAAAAACAAAGGCGGCGAACTTATGTCGATCGATCCTTATCTTATTCATGAGGACCGTGAGGTCCCGTATGGCCGTAGTCGATTTTGGAAAACATCGGGAGTGTATTTTTTTACAAGTGATTTTCAGATTGGCTCGACCAATCGCGGCAAATGTTATAGCCACGGATTAAAACGAATCTAAAGGTGTGATTTTGATGTAAAAGTGAAAATTTTTATAACTCCACGCTTCCAAAGACAATTTCGCAATTTACGCTTAGCTTCATGGTAACTCTCATACACGAGCGTAGCTACCGGGAGGTTACCATGGAGTCGGCCGGCAGATTTCCCGCTACTCGGGAAGGGGGTCCGCTAAGTTTCACTAACTGGGATTCGCTTATTCCAAGTAATTGTTTCACCCCTCGAGCCGTAATAGCTTTTTACTTCTTCATCATGACAACATGCCAGATTTCTCGCACACATCCCGCAGCGAGAGCATGCGCGACCATCAGCCAGATCTCGAAGCATTGACACACATGAAACACATTGTGTAATTTCGCCACTCCCTGAGGGGAGGCCAAACACAAGCCATGTAATAATTGCTCCAAAACCTCATAATGACCCTATGAATATCTGGACTCAATTTTCCTTTTACCAAACCGTAGGGAATTTTCCTCCAACACAATACTCTTCAAGAAGTTCCGTCTCCCACTTCATGCAATGTTCCTCCTCTTCAAATCAAGATAAGATTTTATCGATCATTTAGCCACCTTTAACCTTTCCAAATAACCCGCACTTTCTCTTCTAGATCTTCACTATGTCCTACCAATCACTTTGAGCCATTTAACTCCGTCCAACACACACAGAGTTCTACATTTCCTAGCCATACAAAGCCTCAGATGGTAATACTACGTTTGGTCAAAACTATTGTTATAGGCAAATTCCATCAATGGAATATACCTATCCAAACTTCCCAAAAATTCCATGACACAACCTCGAAGCATATCTTCAAGTACTCAATCAACCTCTTCCGATCGTCCATCCATAGCGCATGGAACGTCAGACCGAACTTCGCCTAAGGTTCAAAGCCGACCGTAATTCCTTCCGTAACCTCATGTAAACGCTGATCTCTATCTCGACACAATAGATAACCTGCACAACCGTGTAATCAGACAATCTCCTCCCACATATAACCTCATTTAGCTGGATCCATGTGAATAGCGTCCATCCCGACCAAGATAAAATGGGCCGACTTTGTGAGCTTATCAACAATCACCCGTGACAGAGTCATGCTTCACAGGTGGAGGGGGAACCCGACACAAATCCATGGTATCGTTATCCCACTCATCGGGAATCAGCGATTTAACAAACCCGTGGGTAATTGCGTTCGCCTGACTTGTCACACGCCAAACACTTAGACACATACTCGGGCCACATCTCTTTTCATTCCTTTCCACCAATAAAATTGTTTCAAGTCCCTGGTGACATCTTATTACCTCCGTGACGCATATGGTAAATATCAGATATGAGCCTCAACAAGAATCTTTTTCTTTTAGCTCTTATCATTGGAACACATAATATGTTCTGAAATATATATGCTTCTTTCACCGAAAAACCCTAGCCTCGCTACCATCTCTAACCATCTCGTAACTTTTTCTATGTATCTTCATCATTTTTCTCAAGACTGGCGCAATCTCATTTGCTTTAAAACGGGTTGCGCTTTCTAGTTGAGCTAACATAGCTCGATCATCCGCTAGTCTCCAATCACGATATCAGAGTGACATCAAGCATTCCACTGCCTTGGCTGCGATCGACTACTACACAGCCTTCCTCGGGTGGTAGTATATGATGCAATACAATCCTGAATAACTCTAACCACCTCCGCTGTCGCAAATTTAACCCTTTCGCATTAGTACTTGAGACTCATGATCTGCAAATTCTACACTTTTTCAAAGCAAACACTACTACAAACAACTCTAGTCACGAGTGGATAATTTCGCCCACGTGGCTTCAACTCCGTCTGGACGCATAAGCCACCACTTTCACATCTCAGATTAACACGCATCCCAAACCAATGCCCGAAGCATCACTATACAAGGTATACTCTTTTACCGGCGGGGCTGACACACCGGTGCTTCAACTGCAAAGATCCCTTTCAACCGTTCAAAACTATTCAACATTTGTTCGTCCACTCAAACTCTTATTCCTTTCGGAAAGAACTTGGTGAACTAGAGTAGCTTATGAGAGAAAAGCCTTCACAAATCTTCTATAATAACCTGAAATTAAGAAACTTCTCACCCGATTACATTTCGAGGTGGTTTCCAATTCACAACGAATCTTTTGTAGTATCAATTCTTATACCCTCCGCCGACACACGGCCTAAGAAGGAAACTTCCTTTAGCCAAAATCACATTTACGAGCTTAGCATATAACTTCTTTTTCTCTTAGTCTACAAGACTCAGATACGCGATGTTGTTCATGCTCTCAGGCATCCTTAGAATACACCAGGATGTCATCAATAAAGACCACTACAAATTGATCCACATAAGGTCGGAATACCCTATTCATTAACTCCATGAATGCTGTCGGTGCATTAGTAAACCCAAATGGCATTACCAAAAACTCATAATGGCCATATCGAGTTCTAAATGCGGTCTTCAGCACATCTACTTCCTTTACTCTCAACTAATAATATCCAGATCGCAAGTCGATCTTCGAAAAGACACTCGCTCCTTTCAAATGATCAAAAAGATTTTCGATTCTCTGCAATGGGTACTTTTTTTTCACTATCACCTTATTGATCCGTCGATAATCGATGCACATCCATAGAATGACTCGTATCCTTTTCTTATAAATCTCCTCGCCTGCATGGCTGAGATCACATTGGACATCAAGCTGGATCTAATGCCCTGTATTATACCTTAAACTGATCAGAGCATCTCAACACTACTGTCTTTTGTCCATAATCAACGATGGCTTAGTGTTTAGTCAACAAATCCATTCATAGAATCAAGTCAAACTCTCGGAATGGTAAGGTTATCAAATCAGCGAGAAAATCTCTTGCTTGTATAACAATGGGGCAATTTCTGTATACATTATTCACACTAACGCTGTGCCCCAACGGACTAGTCACATGCATGTCATATGCTAATTTCTCCATTGTTGGAACTTTATCAAATACATGCTCCATGCACACATATGAATGAGTAGATCTAGGATCAATCAATGCATGCATCTCAATATCATATAAAGAAAATATACCAACTATAACCTCAAGAGCATCCTGATCCTCACGAGCCTTCATATTATATGATTGTGTCGTGCCGTAGCATGTGACTCCATCCATTGTCTCTAAAACTATGCCTCGTCCTTCTGCGCCGAGTCACACACGACCCCTATCTCGATCGTGAGTCGAAAGTGGTGCCGCAAATCTTCCTCTTCCACTTCCTTGTTGACTTCTATTATCCTCGACTCTCTGGGGCACCGTGGCTATCAAATGCCTGGGCGGCTTCCACACCTAAACACCCTCCCCGTCATCAACCGCAAACACCCGAATTCCGTCTATGGCAATGAGTGCACTCCGGGATTTCTCCCTGTCCAACTCAAGCACCTCTACCCGCACTAGATACTGTTGTACCTCCTTGTCTTCTACCTCTTGTAGCCGAACCCTGTACTAACTCAATTGAACATCTCTAGCTCTTTTACCAAAAGAGGAGGAGGCTCCTTTTGAGAACTTCTCATTTTGAGACTTTTCTTTGCTGCTGGTTTCTAGTCTTTCCACTTTCATTGCAGCTTGAACCAACTGATAAAAGTTCACTTGTTGGAGAGAATTCATAGGTGCTAAGTACCTCTTGATGGAATCATGTTTTCCATCTTCAAATTTCCTACACCAAAATGCCTCTTAAGGACCGGCTTCCTGCATACTTGCCAGATGGTTGAACTCTTTCATACTACCATAGATAAGTCTTGCTTCATATTCGTAACTATTTCCACTCAATTCCTACACATGTCTCCCAGAACATACTCTTGTCCCTCGAACTCTTAGACAAAGAATTCCCATGTCATGGGATTTGGAATCCCTGGACTTTTGAGCACCAGTTTCCATCAATCATATGCCTCACCCTGCAATAGTGAGACTGCACATGATGCTCTCTGATCAGGAGGGCATTTAACCTCTTCCAATACCCTTTCTAGCTTTTCTAAAAAAAATTCGATTTTCGCTGACTCTTCCATGCTCGACCCTTGGAATTTCTCTAGTCCATGTCTTCTTAAAACCCAACATCTCTCCTAAAACCCAACATTTTCTCTATACAAAATTTTCCTCCATTGAGGACCACAACCAAACCAAACACATTTGTGTTTAGTAGCTCTCTCCTTTAACCTACATGGCAAAGAAAGCAGGTTGGAAAATTCCTAACCCCACGTGAATTCCATACAAATCCATACACATATTCCATACAATTCCTTAACCAGTATCCATACTTTAAAAGTTTCTTCTTCTCTCCTTCCTTTCTTCCTTCTTCTTCTTCTCTTCTTCTTCTCTTCTCTTCTCCTCTTTTCTTTCTCTCTACTTAAATAATTTTTAATTCCTAAAGTTCTAAAATTATATGTTTGGCACTTCATGTTTGGTCCTATCCATTTTTGAGTCCAATTTTCTATTTTTTGCTAATGGTCCTTCCTCTTTCTATTATTTGCAATCAACTTATTCCATATTCATACTTAACATATAATCTTTTCATCTTATGACCTTTAAGTCCTGAATTGGTAAATTACTAATTTATCCATGACCCTTAGATTAATTCCGGGTTTTGCTTATTTTATTATTATTTTATTCTGAAAAAATATACATTTACTTTTATTATACCCTAAACATGTTATAAAACCGTTAGGGTATAATTTGGGGTGTTACATATCCTATAAATTTAATCACACATAGTCAAGTCTCCTTAGGGGCACTAGAGAGTTTACTTGGTTGGTAACTCTAGGACCCGTGGAATTAATTGAGGTGCGCGTAAGCTGTTCCGAATATCCACGATTATAAATAATAATAATAATAATAATAATAATAATAATCACAATAATGTATTTAAATATAAGGTTACCAAACCTTTCCTTTTTTTTTTTATTCACTGATATAACGGGAACTTCAAGATGTATATATATATATATATATATATATATATATATATATATATATATATATATATATATATATATATATATTAGGAACATAAAAAATATATTATTTTAAGTTATTTATCAATATTAAAGTAGTAATCAGTCTTTTTTTTTTATTAAATGAATGCTGTTTGTTCAAAATTCTGCCATTGACTCGATGCCTCTACTGATTGCTCATGATATTCAACCTCGATTCGACAAATTACCGAGCTCAGTAACTCAAGTGAATTCAAGTATTCTATAAAGTCTACCTTGAGAGTAGGTTAACTCGTTTACACCTCTAATGGTAAAAGAGTAATGGATGAGTTCTGAAATCTAGAGTTTGAATCGAGAATCGTTATATATTATTTTTTAAAAGGAAGTTGCCCTTCAAACCTGATTCAAATAATAAAAGGGTGTGATAGGTTTACACGAGAATCCAAAAATAGAGTACTAAAAGTAAATAAAAAAAAAAAATGAAGAAGTTAGGATATAAATATTTCAATAATATTATAAAAAAACAAATTAAAGATATTCATCAATATTAAAAATGTTAATCAGTCTTATTGAATACGATAATCACTTCAACCAAAACCTTCTTACAACTAAGGAACAAAATTTCGGTTTTTTCGATCGAAAAATTGGTTATCGACGGGCCCCGAAATGATATTTCCAACCGATAGTCGGTTGACAAAAAAATAGAAGAAAAATCGGAAAAATCACCGAAATATCGGTGAAATATCGGAAATTCCGATATTTGGTAAATTCGAACTATCTCAGTCTCCTTACCTCATGTCATAGCTCTTGAGATACTGACTAACAAGTCCACTTCAGTAAACAGAATGAGATGAAGACTTTCAAAAAACTCTTTCTGTAGTAGAGCTCATCTTTCAATCATTACTGCAGCAGCTTCCCCCTCTCTGGATCAAAGGTATGTACTTATTATATATTTATTTTGTACCTTTTATCTTTTTTATTTTTTTTATTTTGACATAATGATCAACAATATTTGATTCTCTTAGTATGAGTTTTTTTATTGCCAGTTCCTAATGAACCCAGATAATAAATACATCAGCTCTGTTTTCATGATTTTTTTGGTTTGAAACTTTTCAATCAATCCTTAAAAGCCGTTGATTTTCTCCTTAGTGGAAGAGATTAAAGGTGTGTTTTTGTCTTCGATGGTACATTAAAAGTGATGATTATTTGGCTATTTGGGTATAAATTGGAAGGAAGGGATGGGAGTTTTTCTTTTTTCATTTCTTCAATCGTCAAAGTAATACGGCTGAACTTCCCACATGATTATTTATGGAATCACTTCTGCAGAAATGAGTCATTAGACTTTTTGTGTTATTAATGTGATTGAACATGGAGTGAGTTTATATTAAATGTTTGGGCAAGAATCTAGAATGAATTCTTATTTAAAGTTGGAATCCAAATTTTCAAGGAAGACATTGTCGTCTTCAGATTCAGGTTGGTTTCCCTCTTATCCAGCCCGGCTTGTGAGTAACTTGACTAATCCCACGAGGCCCTGAAGTTAATGGCCAGGTAAAACTCCAACGGCCTTGAGGGGATTCGGACAGGTGATCATTAGACATCTTAGCTCTTCAAATTGGCGGCCCGGTTTTTTACTTCTTGTTGATAACTTTCACTTTTGAGGTTGTGCAACCTACATTGTGGCTTTGCCTACATCAATGATATGTGACAACCCTATAAGTAAACAATAGCAGAACCATACCTCATTACTGCACTAAAAGCATGCAATTTTCTGTAATTTGGAGTTCCTGAGCTCATAACCATAGTGAATGGCTAATGGAAAGAAGAGTGATATTTGAAAATAAAGGCCGAAAATGGTGTTTATGTAAACCTTGAATTGCTGTCCAACTTTTCGTTTTAATAAATCACATTCCAGGGATGTAAGTAAACATATTTGTGTTACCTGCTATTTGAGTTACTTGGGAACTTGAATTCATCTCATTTTAAGGTTGTTTCTTTTGTATAAAGAAATGAGTTTTTATATCACAAAAGAACTATGAATTTTATGAGTCTGAGTAGGAAGTGCAGAATCATGGTTGCCAAGTGGAGCATCTCCTAAGCCTTTTAAAATCCATGCATGTGATGGGTCTTGATATTCATGCGGTTGCATCTAGGACAAGCAATTGGAAAGCTAAACAATGTTTATGTCCATGTTTCCAGTGCTAATGGCATCTGAACCAGTCAATGTGAATGAGTTCCAGTGCTAAGGGAGAACGTAGAAGCGTTTAGTAGGATCACGTAATATTCTTGACCTTTTTATTGTGCAAAGTGGCAAAACAAAGTAATAAACCCAAAACATTTTACTATCTTTCATTTACTGATTCAGGTTTCAGCCAAGAATTCTTGTGGACGTGAGCAAAATATATACGTCAACTACTATATTGGGTTATAAAATCTCGTCACCCATTATGATTGCACCGACCTCTCTGCAAAAGTTGGCACACTCTGAAGGTCTAAATACTCTGGCTAGAGAATTAACTTGAAATATATTATGCAATATTTAGTACACTTGTATTTTGTGTTGATTTCAGGAGAGATTGCAATGGCCAGAGCAGCAGCTGCATGTAACACCATAATGGTACTAATATATATATCTCGGTTTTCTAAACTTTTGCAGGACAAGGGTTCAAATCTTGAAGCTTTAGCATCAGAGATATTTGATCCTTCTTTGTCTTGGAAGGTAGATGCCAATAAACTAAATTGATTGCTGTATAGTATGTTCCTAGCATGAACTATCGCCTCAGGAAGCTGTGTAAATTCTTATAATAGAAAAAATTTCTGTGGGTTATCTCGGAACTTTACACAAAAGGTCGAGGAAGGGGAATTAGGCCATGAAGCTCTTAGCTGCTCTTCATTTTAATTCTGTCTGATTGGACGCTTAAACCATGATTTTGAAATCAAAATGTAGTTACTAAAATACACCGAGTCTTTAGGTAATGTGCTTGAGTTTATATTGATTTTAAGTAGTACGTCATGAAATTTGCAGGATATAGAATGGTTGAAATCTATCACAAAATTGCCGATTCTGATCAAGGGGGTACTCACTTGTGAGATAGTAAGCTCAAGGCTCTGTTTTATGATGTTTGCACCATTTCATTTTAATTTTATTCTCAAAATTGTTTTGTGAAGCATTCTTCCTTAAGTCGTTTTTCTCTAAGTCCCCCGCAACAAAAAAACAATTATTTCCCTTTGGGGTACTCATGATTGTCTGTAGGCCATCAGAAAATCAATTTAAACGCTGCCTTTGTTTATTTATTTTGCAATTTCCCCATGGTTGAACAAGATTATTAGTTCTGTATACTACCACTGGCGCTATCAAGGCCATAGAGTTGGAGTTTCCGGGATTATTGTCTCAATCATAGGGCTCTTCGAAGCGATTATGTTCAGCCACCATTTCAGCCCTGGAGGGAGGTGAGTTATGTTTTCTGCCTTTATGGATGTCTTTGCTGATGTTGCATCAAGACCTTAACCACATGCATGTTTTTAAATATCCATAACCTTTTCAATATTTCGACATCCCTACTCTACAAGTGGCTGATTTCCACCATTTTCAGTCCCAATCTTCATTTTAGCTTTGTACACATCATCATGTAACCGGTACTGATATTTAAGTTCATAAGGCAACAATAATGGTTAGTGAAATTTAGAAGAGTATGAACATTACAAATAGAAGCGTTTAACAATGTTATTACCTGGATTAAGCAAGGATTCATGACAACTTGCCATTGTTAAAAGCCTTGTCCTAGAACTTATTCATGTATCTAAAAACAAGAAATATATGTTGATTGCATTTCCCCTGGGATATATATTATTTGAAAAATTAGCTCCTAGTAGGAGTATGCTGTTTGACAAAGACAAATTCAGTTAGGAATCGAAAGATATCTGATATAGGAAGTGAGCATGGTTGTCTATCCTGGCCAGGTGGTTCAAGCTGTTGGAGGTCGAGTTCCTGTTCTCCTTGATGGAGGGGTACGACGTGGGACAGACGTCTTCAAGGCACTAGCTCTTGGTGCACAGGCTGTTCTGGTAAGATTTTCTCCCCCCAAGTTCTCGAATTGTCTGAAGTATGGACCTTACCTTACGCTGCCCTTCTCTTGCATTGTCATTGTCATTGCCATTGCCATTGCCATTGCCATTTTAATGGCATCCTGGTATATAATTTAGCACTGGTTTGAATGATGATATCTTGAGTCTCGTTTAAGCTCGATCCCATATTTGCTTTGTCCTGTATCTATCTTCTTGTTCATGTAATAATTCTTGCAGGTTGGAAGGCCAGTAGTGTATGGGCTGGCTGCAATGGGAGAGCAAGGCGTGAGACGGGTCATTGAAATGCTGAAGGACGAGTTCGAGATCACCATGGCCCTCTCAGGCTGTCCCAGGGTGAAGGATATCAGCAGAAGCCATGTGAGAACCGAGCAGGACAGACTCCGATCCATGCTGTAACTTGATCATGTTGTAACTCAATATATACTCATATCTTGAAGAAGGATGGTTGAATAATTTGATGGAGTGTGAAGTATGTGCATTCCTACTTGAATTCAATAGAGGAAATTGATTCCTTGTTGCTCTTCTTCTTGCTTCATTTAACATTTTGCTGGTAAATTCTAAGTTACTATGGTTAATTTAACAAAGAAATGGGCATATATCAACTTGTACTTGCTTGCATTGATTGGTTTTTTTTTTAACCATGGATGTCCGAACTAGCTTACGCAACACCTCGGCTAATCCCAATAATAAGTACTTAATAAAAGTTTTGTTTTGCCCATCTATTCAACCACATTTCAGTAAATATCCAACATTGGAAGATAATTATGTTTTTCATTTTCAAAATTTGTATTCATTTTGTAAACTAAAGTTTTTAGCAGTAAAAAAAAGTACAATTTCAGAAATCTTACTCTTCATTAATTTTTTGAGAAATTTTTATATTAAATAAAAATAAATTTGGTTTTTTCTTAATATAAAAAAAATATTTAGGGGGCGTTTGTTTTATTTTATTTTTTATTTATTTTATTTTATTTTTCTGAGTGCTTAATATAACTTTTATTTAGCTGAATGCTAAATAAGACTTAATAGTATTAAGTATGAAATTGTTTGTTTTTTTAATATTGTATTTCTATTAAGTATTAAATTGTTTGCTTTTTATATACTTAAAATTAACATTTTAATTATATATAAATTTATTCTTATGATAAAATGAAAAATATACATCTTAACATCTTAATTATATAAAAAAACTAATTTGTTTTAACTTTATTCTTATGATAAAATAAAAAATATTTATAATACATGTATAACATCATAACATAATAATAAAAAATAAAAAAAATAAAATTATTATCATGAAAAATTATTATTATCATTGTTAAAAATAATTATTACATTTATCTATTTATATAATTAAAATAGAATATATAAAATTAAGAATTTAAAAAATAGCTTCTTCTTTTAAAATATTATGTGGCAAGATTTTAAAGATTTTGAATACTTGAAGATTTTAAAATATTTAGGAAGATTTTAAAATATAGTTTCCTTTTGAAATATGTTTTTAAAATAGAAAAAGACAAATATTTTGGTCTTTTCCATTCAAAATAAATTTTTAAAAATTCAAAAATAAGTCATGAAAAAAAAGAAAAATGTCTAAAATTTGAAAGCAAATTACTTTCAGAAAAAAGCCAAAAAAACAAATGCCCCTTTGTAAAAGGCTTAAGAAAAAATTAACTATTTTGAATTTTTCTATTCAAAAAATAAATAAATAATTCGATATTAAGTACTAAAAATTAAAATGGTATAAATTCTAAATTAAAATTGCATTTAGCAAAAAACCAAAAAAACAAAGTTACATGTAGAAATCTATAATGAAATATTGGTTACATAGGCTGAGTGTCGATGAATTAAATTATTGGGCTTCTCTGCCACCTATATTATAAAAAACTATAGGGTGGCTCACGACATAAGCCCAGCCCAACCCAACCCAAGTAGATCTAGGGTTAGGGCACTATAAATTAGACATTTCGAAATCATCTCTTCCCTTTCTTTTTTTCCAAATTTCCATTAGCCATTTGCCAAACTAGCAGTACCACTTACCATTATGTTGACCTTCACGGAGTCCCTGCCATGGGTTATAGCATGGCCTTGTGGGTTTATAACCAATTGAGCTCCCTCCCTTTAATAGCTAGGGTTTAAGGGTGAGTTCTACCAAAGTGGTTGTAACAATTGTATTAGAGCTGTTTGTTCCTTAGGGATGGCCGCTGTCTCGAATTGCATTTTCACCGCAAAAAATTAGGATATGTAAGTCAATAGCCTTCATGGACGTCGGTTCTAAAAGAGGGTGGATTGTAATGACCCTTTCTGAGTTCCACATCGCCAAGTTACGACATGGCCTTGTTGGTTTATAATCAATAGAGGTCCCTCCCTTTAACAACTAGCTTTTAAGGGTGAGTTCTACCCAATTGATTGTAACCGCAGTAAGTCTGATCCATAGTAGACATCCATTACGAAAGAGGGTAGTTGTAATGACCCTTTTGGTCCCATGTGAGTGACATGGCCTTGTGGGTTTATAACGATTGAGCTCCTATCATAACGACTAAGCTTTTATGAGTGAGTTCAACCCAAGTGGTTGTAACAACCATGAAGTCACCAGTCGCCGTGGACATCGGTTATGAAAGAGGGTGGATTGTAATGACCATTTATGGAATTTGCCATGGGAATTCACGACCTTGGGGTGTATAACCAATTGAGTTAGCTACCCTTAACAACTAGCTTTTAAGGGTGAGTTCTACCCAAGTGGTTGTAATAATGGTATCAAAGTAGTTTGTTCATTGGGGAAGACCCTTGTCCCGGAATTGTGGGAGGACTACTACCTATAAAAAAGAGTGGGATCCGTGAAGTCACCAGCCACCATGGGCATCAGTTTTGAAAGAGGGTGGATTGTAATTGTTGACCAGATTACCTCGGGTGAAGTTTATTGTCTTTCGTCAAGTATTGATTATAATGGTTTGCCAGTATAAGTAGTGATTCGGGTGATAATGGAATTTAAAGAACTTCACAATCATTATCTTAGCGTGACTCGCTAATACGAAGCTGAGCTGGAGGCTATAAGTTTGGGACCACGGTCCTCTTTGAATCCAATTCATTTTCTTTGTCAGTAAACACATTTCTAATGCTCATTTGTAAAGGGTATTTATCTTGTAATATATTTGTATATACTAATTCGACTTAAAGGGGCCCATCATTTTGTTTTCAATACACATTTTCCATTAAATATGGCATTACATGCCCATTTGGTCCATTTACCACCTTTATGCATTAAATATATTTCATGAATGTAGGGTTGGAGCTTTACTTCAACTCCGTGAGGCCTTGACATTGACTCTGAATCGCTACGGTCTTTTCCTTGTACGTGTTTACTCGATATCTGTGATGATAAAACAACGCTAAGCTTTCATGCCTAGTGGTTCTACTCTGATTCTTGTAATGCCCAAAAAAATACCTAATATTTTATGATATATTTTTTTATTATTATGTGTTTAGAATTGTAAATAAAGTAAATGAGAAATTTTTTAGATTTAAATCCTAAGAACGAAAAAAATATATACAACCCAATTACCAAAGTGTATTAAATTTGAATTTGTAAAATGAGGACATAAAGGGCCAAAAATAGAATAAGCTAAATGCTAACATAGGTTAAATGAAGTTAAATAGAAGACTTAAATGTCAAAAATAGAGAAATGAGACTTATTTTGAAGCCAAAGAATAGGAAACGAACAAGGCCTTAACCATTAAATGAAGTTAAGACGAATGTAGTATAAGATGAGCACATTTGTGCATTTTCTAAGATTCTTGGAGAGCAAAGGGAGAGAAAGAGGCTAGGGTTGAGAAGACCAAGGTTTTGGTGGGAGATCTTGTTTATGTGGTTTCCAGTAGTCAAAGAAGAAGAAGGGAAGGCAGTGTTGAATAATCGAAGATATTCAAGGTAAATAAGCCCTAACCCCTTTTCTCTTGTGTTTAGGTTGGGGAAAACCCCGAATGTGGATAAGGTGTTTCCCCAATATTGGTTATGTAAATGGGTTTGGTATTGGTTTGGATTTGTTTGGAAGAGTGTTTGTAAAAAAGGAAATGTTTGGTTTTCAAAGGAAATGCTGTCAAAAATTTGTCAAAACCACTGTTCTTGTTTTGGCTATAAATTAAGTTATAATCAACAAAATGAAGTGATTCCAATTGGTAAAGAACCATAATAGATATAGCTACAAATGTATAGAAGGAACCAGGAGCAAATTGCAGCATTAAGGCTTCCGAATGACTAAAAGTGAGTTTCAGGTAGCTCTCACGGGTATGCCACTGTTTTAGAACAATTTATTAGTGTTTGACCATAAATAGTTTCACTCATCCAATTTAGTGATTCAAAATTCTGGGTAAACTAAAACTTCCTAGAGATAATTTACTTGAAGGAAGTGTATGCAATTTCTAACCCCAAAGTGCCCAGAAATATGTCAAATTGGAGCTATGTACAAATTATGTTTTGCAAATTAGAGTAGTCTAGATGTTAAAGTTAAAAACTGTACCAATTGGTTTATAATCTTATTTTGGGTGCTTGGGGGTTGGTTAGGCCTTGGTCTAAGATAATCAAATCAATGTTTGAAGTTTATTTTGGACAACATTATGATTGGTTTTGGTGACACATTTTAAAGGTATTACTGTCTGAAAAAAAAACATGTTTTGCCCTGTTTGTATTATGTGGTTGAGAGCCTTAGAGAAGGAATTTTAAATTGAAAACGCTTCCGCAATTTTTGAAAAAAAAAAAGAAAAAAAAAGGGCTTTTAAATGTCTAAATGAAATATGTTTGATAAATGAATTATTCGACTTCGAATCTGTTCGGACCACTAATCTAATCTGGGTTGGACCGAAAAGGGTGCTACAGTTCTCTCTTCATTTCACCTTAAGTAACCATGCATTTTTCTAAATTTACGCTTTAGAGTAATTTTTTTCAATGACCAATGCGGTATAATATTATTGCATGTATTTTCATTTCGTATACATTCAATTATAATTTGGTTTGGTTTAATCATAGTTTATATAATAAATTATTCCAAATATAAATCATGCATTTCACAATTTTTCTTTTCATTTTTCCTTTTCAACCGAATTTCTTCTCACCCATGCCACAGATAACGAAATCACCCACTGGCCTCTCGCTGGTCAGCAGGATGACAGAAATAAAGGTTTTATAACAATACTGTTGGGCTGATGACTGATTATTGTAATCATTTCAGGAATGCTCGATAAATTATCCCGTCGGGCTACCTGACGGAAATGACACATCATTACGCTCAAAGATCGCCATCATTTGAATTCTTATTGGTATACCAATCTATCCTTAACTCGAATTTAATGGTAAACATTTATTAAGGCTTAAATAATTCATGAATTTCTACAATAGTGTATATACAATTATATCCAACATTTGGTTTCCAATACTATGCAATTTTTCATGTAATCTTATTTCACAATTAGCGTATCAAATCAATCTAAAACAAATCAATATGCAATTTATCACAATTAATTTCTAATAAATCCAAATTTATTTCATAATCCTTCAAACATTTTTAGAAATAGAGAGAGGAGAATGCAGAATTAAAAAACCAATTCATTTGGCTGGGCTTCAAATGGTTATTATCAATATTAATAGTCTATATAAAACCTTTAGATTTATTTAAAATGAAACATTAAAACCGAAACAAGGAAGGTGTGAAGAAATTAAACCTAAAAGGTTATGCTCTTCGATTCCTATTCTCAACCTGCCTTAACAGCTTCTCACTACCAACCCCTAATCCATCACAAATATGTCACTTACTGTTAAATGAGCCTACAAAAAATCACAGTATCTTATATTTTGCTAGGGTTATGTCTACCCAATACAATCTTCACTTTATACCTTATGGGGATACATGAACCATATTTTAAAGTTCATGATTCCTTCAAACAAAGGACAGTCTGAGTCTATTTTAAGTAGGATTTGGACCACAAGATTGGACTCACCCAAACTCAAGTTGCTTACATTTTAATTCCAAATCGTCTGTATGCCCAGCTCACCGGTTACCCACTGTTATTATCGACTTACTGGGTCTTAACCCATAAATGGTATTAAGCTTCCTTCTACTCATTTGAAGCTATGGTTCTGCGGTTTCTTCTCCACTCAAATCATCCAATTTGACTCACCAAAGCTAAGCATGGGCCACATTCAGACCACTCTAATTCTGCATAGAATCAGATTGTTCTGCACATAGCTCCACTTTGACTTGATTCGGGAACTTGGGGTTACAAATTTATACACTTCCTTCAAGAAAATTATTCTGTAGCATAGTCACCCAGAATCTGAATCACCACTCTATGGGAAGAGTGAAACTCAACTTAATTGTGAAACACCACAACTACACCAAAATAGAGCCTCCACCCATCAACCAATCAAACGCACGCTTAAGCCCATATTTTTAGTTTCCTAGAGCTAATTGCTCCCAGTCCCTTCTATAAATAATATGTATCTATAGCTCTTATGGTTCTTTTTTAATAATTTGAATACCTAATTTGATGATTATAACTTAACTTATAGCCAAAACAAAAACAGGGGTTTTGAAAATTTTGGACAACAACTTTGAAACTTCATCATTTCCTTTTTATATAAAAAATTTAACAACAAATAACCAAACCACAATATAACAGCTTTAGGAGCAACCCTAAAAACTGAAATAAAACCAATAAAAAAATCCATTTAACACAAAGCTAGGTTTATCTAATTCAAACCAACCAATCCAAACCATAATACACCAGTTTAAATCTTTACCCAATGCAACCTTCAAGACGAACTACAACCTTTCAAACACTTTTATACCTACATTTATGCGTTTTATTAAAGTTCCAAAACACAAGTAGGGGGTTAGGTTTTGCTTTTTCATAATTTTTAAATCTTGATTCTCTTTCCTCTTCTTTCCCTCCTTCTTGACCAACTTTTCCCTTGATTACATGGAGAAGAAATCACAAACTTTTCCCTCTCTCTCTCACAATCGTGAAATGTGCCCTAGCCTTTCTCCCTTCCCTTTTTTGCCAAAATGTGAGAATAAGATTTGATAAGACCAAATTTATTCCTAAGCCTCCAACTCCTTCATAAGGCCTTGTTTCATTTTATACATAAATTCCTATTTTCCCATTTTTCTTATTTTAACTTCTTCATTTCACTCCTTTATTTTCACTTCATTTCATTTCATTTTCATTTTAACATTTACACTCCTCATTTATGACCCTTAGGTCCCCTACTTACATTTTACCAAATTTATTTAGCCCTTTAAAATTTCCAGTGTTTATCATTTTCGTTTAGAACTACTTAAACGTACTGGAAAATATAAATTTAATCATTTTATAAACTGAACATGTTATAAACCATTAGAGTGTCATGGCGTTATAACTCTCCTCTCCTTAAGAATTTCATTCCTAAATTACCTTCATTGAACACGAGGTACTATATTTATTAAACTTCGCCTCCCACGTGGTTTCGTCTCTGTGGTTTCCACAACACTTTGACTAATGGAATCACCAATCTAAGAATTCTTTGACTTCTAGCTTCAAGTGATCCTCATACGCTCTTCTTTCACGTCAACCGGCCCACTCAATTGTCTTCAAAAGACTCACTTGTGATGGGTCTAACCAGACCTCCTTAGCATTGAGATTACGGAAAGCATTATGGGATATTTTCCTACTGGGAGGCAATCTATTATGTGGCGCTACTTAGACCCTTAAATTCAAATTACTTCATATGTCCCAATGAACCAGTGGCTCAACCTTCACATTTTTCCCAAATCTCAATACCTTTCTTTCCAAGGCGATACTTCTTCTAAAATACCTTCTCCCCCAACTTCACATAAAATATCCTTTTCCTGCTCACAGAGATTTTATTCATTCTATAATACTTCTCTTAATCTTCTTAATAATCATTTTCTACTTTTTTCCTTGGCTTTTGAATCAACTGAAGTCAGTTCATCCTTCCTGCCCATCTCCCCAATCATAAAACGTGTTCTGCCAGGATTTCATAGAGACCCTGTAAGGTGCCATTCCAATAATTTAACTGGGAGTTTTTATTACACACAAAATCCTAACGAGTGATGTCTGGGTCCAATCACTCCTCACTGGTCTAATTCATTAATAACCCCAGCATATCTTCCAACACTTGATCACTCTTTCCTTCTCATTATCCATTCAGTTCAGGCAGAACGCTTGAAGCTGAAATCCTCGCCTTGAGTGCCCAAAGCCTTGCAATTTTCTCCCCAAAATCTCAGGTAAACCTCGATCTCTATCTTAAATGATATAGATATTGAACTGGTAACCGACCATTTTTGGCAAAGCCCGCAGCTGTCACATGGGGAACAATGCCTCACTGTAGAAGTGAGTCAGTTTTCACACCGATCTACTGGCAACCCAACCACTATGCTTTCTTCCCTCACAACTGCAAATCCCCCACCATAAAATTATTATGATTGGTCCTATCACTTGGGTATCCCAGAGGTCAGAATAACCTGGCGAACTTATGCTTGTTTTCACTTTTCCAAGGCCACCTATACACTTCTATTACAATTCAAACATCTATTTTTATTCTGAAGATCATCAAATATGAAGTCTTTAATCCCACACATTCATACAATGGGATAGGTAAAAGATCCAATTATGTGCCTTTCAGAATGGATTTCTTCAACTCATCATCATTGGGTACACAAACCTGATCTCTATAATAAACAAATCCATCCCGTTCAATATAAATTGAAGCCTTTCTTCCCCCTCTCACTCCCATTTCAATTGCGAAAATTTTTCATCATTCTTGTCTCTCAGTACCCGATTCAATAAAATCTGGTTTGGCAATCAATTCGCTACTATTGCACCATGCTTTGACAATGATAATGGAGTATTCCAACGCCAGAAGCGCTTTTGTACCCACTTTTCTTGCCCGCAGCATCACAATACATCAGCCTTCCCTGGATGGACATAAATCGGTCACAATCATAATCCTTGATTCACCTATCCATCCACGTTGTCTCTGTTGTTTCTTTATGAGTGGCAAATACTCTAAGACTTTGGGGGATCAGAGACGAAAACACTTCCAAGAAGATAAAGATCCTCCAAATTTTCAATACAAACATACACGGAAGCTTAATTCAAACTCCATGCCGAGGGTTCTTTCTATGCGACTCAATTCCCTGCAGCTTATCAAGCCACCACATCCTCCACACATGGACACACATCCAAGTTCAGCTTCCGACAGAAGCATCACCAAAATCACACATATTCTTGAACATGAAAGTCTACTCCAGTAAGAACCAAAGCCCCCGCTGAAATCAAAGCTTCAACTTTAAACTAGTTTGATGACTTTTCACCCATCACTAACCCCCACATTCTTCTCGAGTACCTTATTACTGAGGCTTAGTCACTAAAAACCCTTAACAAACCTTCAGAGTAACCTCTAAATCCCAAAGAAAGTCCACAGACTTCCATGACATTTCTCACGGTTTCCATTCAATAATTGCCTCTTTTTCGTTTTTAGATAAACTCAAATTCCTTCTTCTCGATATGAATGTGTCTAAGAAAGGACACTTTATCATCTCAACCAAAATTCACATTTGCTCAATTTTACAGAATCTGCCTTTTCTAAGGTTTTCTGGGGATACCTGGTTAGTATGATTATGATCTTCTCAAACCCTTTATCACACAAGGATGTTATCAATAAACACAACGACAAACTGATCTACATAAGGTCGAAAAACACGATTCATTAAGTCCATGAAAGCTTACCGGAGATTTACACAACCTAAATGGTAGCTTCATATAACTGAGAATGTCCATATACCCCGCCTAAACAACGCCTCGCACATCCGCATCCTTAACTTTAATCATTATTACCCGACGTGTTTAATTGAAAAGACATCAGACCTTCTAATTGGTTGAATAAGTCATCCTGGTAAATGATATTTGTTCTCTTACCGTGCCATTTGTTCAGTCTGCTGAGAACTACCACACACAACCAAAGCGCATCATCTTTTCTTTTTTTAATTGGAAAGAGCACTGAGCTCCTGCGGTGATACACTTTAATGAATAAACTCCTTCTTTACAACAAATTTCTTTGTGAATCAAGCTTTCATCTTTAACTCCAATTTGAGTCAGCCTTTGATACAATGATGCCTGAAAGAGCACCTCACAACATCAAATGCTAACTCAATCTCTCTCAGAGACAATCCTGGCAACCTCCAAAACACAGTCCTGATAATCACTAAACTATAGGCAACCGATGCTTAGGTTTCTTTTTCCCTTTTCAGATCAATCACATACACCAAGTAGTTTAAGCACTCCCTTCAACCATCGCTTAGCAAGAGCGTATGATACTCTGCCATTAGAGAGGTGTCTCACCCTCCTTACCGACATAAAAGCCTACTCCTTCACCGTGTCCCGGCACACTTATTCCCATAATCAACTACCACTTTGTGCTCCATTTAATCCAAATCCAACCCCTAATATCAGCATCAAACTTCTAAATGACAACTTGATCAAATTCCCAAACCTACCTTGCATTCTATCGACAATCTTATAGACTCGATTCACAACTATTAATTATTAGCCCGAACCTCCTGATACTCACTTTATTAAGACCGATAAGATCTGCGTCAGAGTCATGTCATCATTTATATGCAAATGCCACATGTTACAAACAATTTCAAAATCATTTACAAAAATTTCAAAAATCAGTTTGTAGAACCTTAACTTAGGCTCGATTAATTCACTAAATGACGGCTCGCGCCCCCGCACCTGACCCGACCGTAGGCCAAACCGATCCGGAGGCGGTCCTTTTTCTTCGAATCTAATTCATTTTTCGTCAAGAAATACATTTCCAATGTCTATTTTGGTAAAGGATATTTATCTTATGAAAGAGTATGGTATATACTAATTCCAAACTTAAAGGCCCATCATTTTGTTTTCAATACACATTTTCCATTAAATATGGCATTATGCTCTATTTGGGTCCATTTACCACCCTTTATACATTATGGCTATTATAAGTTTATTTTTCAATACCAAAATATTTTATAAAATAAACTAGAGTTTGTACAAAAGTGTAAAATATATTTCATGAATGCAGGGTCGAGCTACCAACTCCGTGAGGCCTTGACGTTGACTTTGAATATGTCACTCCTGCACTCACGACAGATTAAGAAAATTTGTTCAACCTCCTAAACAACAAAGAAAACTGCTATCACAATCAGCAATATCCTTTAATTCCAAGGAAAAATTTATGTCCCAGTATTTGTAAAGAAAACATTGGGGTTCCACAAAATATGCTCAAGTTTTCTCAGGAAATTTAGCATAGTAATTATGTTCATCAAAGTCCACAATTCCCATTAAAAGCCGAAATGAGGAATAATTTAATCTGGCTGAATCTAACACAACAAAAGCAAAGCTGCTACCAGGATCAGCAATGTCCTCCACTTCCAAGGAAAAATTTTTGTCCCAATATTTGCAAAGAAAATATTGGGTTTCCAGAGAATATGCTCAAGTTCCTTGAGAAAATTCGGCACAGTAATCATGTTGTTCATCAAAGGCTGGTTAGTTCCCCCAAGAGACCCATTTTTTGTTGATAATCATAGCCATAAGGAGTCGTTTGAGAAGCACGAACCGTTTTCCTCCTTTCAATCCATCATTGAGGGACTATCCTCCAATGGCTCCCTCATGCATATCACTGTATCCTATTTGAGTTCACTATGAAGCCACAGGTACAACAAGTATTATGCAAACATTATACTAGATAAGATGCAACTTTGAGAAATCGCAATTTTTCTATGATTTGAGATAGATGATTCAAGGAGTTAAATAGAGCTATCCCCCCAAAAAAGTTGAGGAGAGATATGAGGGTGGATTCTACTTTTGGAGACCAACTACAAGTTTTTACTATGCTAGAGGAAGGTACAACTTGGGAGAAAACTGCAAATTTTTTGCATGATTTGAGATAAGAAGATTTGATTCAAGAAGTTAAATAGAGTTATCCTCCAAAATAGT
Organism: Tetrastigma voinierianum; assembly: GCA_016808115.1. Lineage (NCBI taxonomy): Eukaryota > Viridiplantae > Streptophyta > Magnoliopsida > Vitales > Vitaceae > Tetrastigma > Tetrastigma voinierianum. The sequence continues at coordinate 333,953 of JAEQBH010001660.1, read as the reverse complement.
TGAGGAGAGATATGCCAGACAGCCGCCTTCCCGACCCACCATCCACGTATGGCTAGTATGAGGGTGTCACTGCTCATTTTACTTGTACACTAGCAACATGTTCATTTACATTAATAAGGTGTATCTGAGATATGATCAGAGCATGAATTTCTTGCAACATATTCAAGCTCCACAAATGGGAGTGTTCGGCTTGTACAAAAACTTTACATTTGTTTATAAATAACAAAAAGAATATTACATATACCAAAAAAGACTAAAAAGTCTTCCGGAGGGCATCTAACTATGTGTTGACCTTGGAGACCGATGAGGGTTGTTCGGCCTTCTTGCCTTTGCTTCCATACCTACACGGATGAAAACCCCATGCTAAGCTTTACGCTTAGTGGGAATAAACTCGTGGACGACCACTAACACGGATCATCACACTTCTATACACATGCATACACATCTAACATATCATATCCTTTAAACATGCTTATACATATCTCATATTTACTTATCATATCATGTTTCATTTCTTATCAACGTTCATATACATTTCATATGTCATATTCAAGTCATTTGTTTTATGTTTCATGCCTGCATAAACCTTAGAAGTGGATAAAGGAAACTATAAGGGCCCGAAGGCGCTGTACTCACTGTACGAAACAATGGTCTATAAGCGCCCAAAGACACTGTTACCATTGTGCGAGACAATGACCATCTATAAGGGTCCGAAGGAGCTGTAATGACCCAAACGAGGCAACCGATCGCATGTCGTAATTTGTTTTCCCTAATAGGCATGCCCACCACCTCTACCAGTTCTAAGCAAGATAATCCATGCGTATTTTATGTTCAGTATATGTTCTATATTCTTTGAATAATTATTGTCATCCGGTGATTATATGCGATATTTACAATCATTTATTCGTATCTTTGCATTTTTCATATCTCATTATATGCATGAATAACTATGGTTACTATGTATGCTTATGAGCTATTTACTATCATTCCAATTTAATCAAGATATATATGGATGGATTCTAGACTAAAGGCTTCATAGAGTCCAAGAAACATCCGAAACGGAGTTCGAGGAAGAAATTATGACCGTCCGGGTTGAAGGCTTCTATGAACAATGACTACGAGCGTAATCCAAAGAAGGCTTACTATTTTTCGTAATTTATGGACCTAATATGAGTTCCAATTTCATCAAGGTATATATGGATGGATTCTAGACTCAAAGGGATTTCCATAGAATCCAAGAACATCCGAAACGGAGTTCAGACGAAGAAATTATGACCGTCTGAAATTGAAGGCTTCCTATGAATAGTGACTACGAGCAGAACTAGTAGGGCCTACTATTTTTCATGATTTATGGACCTAATATGAGTTTCAATTTCATCAAGCTATATATTAATGGATTCTAAACTCAAAGGGCTTTCCATAGAGGCTAAGAACATCTGAAACAGAGTTCGGACGAAGAATTTTATATCAAGATAAAATATGGTTTTGGAGACTTCCTAAAAGCCCAATATTTCCTTAATACCAATATTCCTCAATCGAGATTATAAACTCAACCAAACTGTCCAAACAGAACCAAACAATTCCCAAAACACATATAGGGTAAGACTTATGGTTTGCTAACCCCATCCTACACAATTAATGGGTTAGGAGAGTTTCCTAAGTCTAAAAAATTTGGGGAATCCATACTTAGTTTCCATACAACCCCAAATCAACCACAAAACAAACCAAAACAACTCCAAATCTTAATCTAAAAATTTCAACACCACTAATATGTCATAGGTCTTTCGTATTCCAAATTCATCAAAAAAAAAGGGTTTATGGTTTGATTTTTCCATACCTTAATCTTTTCTTTATCTTCTTCCTTCCTGCTCTTCGATCACACCAAACCAAGAAAAATGGAGAGAATTAACCCCCTCTTCTCTTCCTTTCTCTCACCGTCTCTCTTTCTCCCAAAATGAAGAACACCCCTTCCAAGACCAATTTTTGGTCTTTATCCCTTATTTAACATTACAATTTTGTTTGGTTTAAAGCCATTTTTTCCATATTTTATTTTGTCCTCATCTCTCTTCTTCATTTACTTCCACTCTTAACTCATTATTATACTTTGGCATATAAACTTATAATATATGACCATTTGATTCGATGTAGGGTTATCCTCGGAATCAACAAAATTTATAAACTCACACTCTACCGCCGTAGCATGGCTACCGTGAGGCTATGGCTCTAGAGTCGAACACATGGATGGGTTTTTTCTTCGCACAAATGACTTGATATGATGTCTCACCAGAATTCTCACCTGATTTGGGGTTTGATAAAAACAATGAGGGGTAATGTTTGGAAACTGAAAGTAAAATGAAGTAAAATATAAAAGAGAATTCCTTGAAGCATCTAGCTACTAAGTTTGGGTTCTAAAGGTAACTGAGGGGTCCTTGGGCCCTTTTCCTCGCGTTGGGAAGGATGACCTATAGTCATCTCCCAAACCGATTCTTCATTTAGCTATAAAACCTAACCCTTAATAACTATCTTTGAAAAATGGTATTCAGGCATCGGTGGTCTCAGAACCGATGGGGAAAGCGAAAGTCTCCTTGACTCACCTTCCCGATGACTAATAGATGGTAACTAATGAATCTCGATGAATCACAGCAATAAGCATCCACTAAACCTAAAATTGCCATCTGAGATCATTCAAAGTTCTGCATCAAAATGGATTTAAACCTATAATTAAAAGGAGACACGTGAATAGCAATGAATACCTGCGTTAAGAACATGAGAACCCTCGGTTTACCACAGATCCATTGCCCGGTAGCCTTCTCCTCCAAGGAAAGAAGGGTTTTAGCAGCTCATCCTTTGAGTTGTCATCCTTAGAGGGTGTTTGGCTAGTGAGAAAGGGAGAGAAAATGAGAAAGAGCGGGAGCAGCTGAAAGCTTGGCGCTAATACGTACAACGATGAAATTAGTCCTTTATAGTGTTTTTACTAGGAGACTTTTATGTGAGCCCTTTGGAAATTACGAAAATAACAAGAAGAATAACTATTCTGGGATATATTGGGAAGAAAATCAAAAAGTGACAAAAAAAAAAAAAGGCAAAAGTATCATGAAACGATTATCGCGAGGCTGCGAAATTTGCAACCCTTGCGAGTACGAGTGTGATACATTCTCTACTTCTTTGCTTGTTCTTCTTTGTTGATTTGCGGCATAGTTGAACTTGGATTCTCCATGGTTGAGTTGAATCCCTATCTATGGTATAAAAAGCCTGCGAAAACAACAAAACTTGCCACAAAATTTGATTAGTAGCTTTGCTAGGTCTTTAACATGCCAATTGGGTTAATTAGGGTGATTACTACACAAAAAGTGCTCAAAACCTGTATTAATAAGGTGTAAAATAGCACTATTTGGGTAGTAATCACCATTGTGTCCTGAATTATTAAATTGCTAATTTACCTTTACTTCTTGAAATAATTTTTCTGTTTCTCGTATTATTTCCTTAAAATTCTGATTTAACTTATATTACACCCTAAACATGTTATAAAACTGTTAGGGCATATTTTGGTCCTGACTCTTCCCAGCCAAAGAAATTTTGTCCTCGATTTTTTTTCTTACCTGTAGTGAAGAGTTGCGGATACTGTGCTTTCATAGTTGCTTCTGGCTCCCAAGTAGCTTCTTCTTACCATGGTGTTGGCAGAGCACTTTCACTAACCGTATTTGCTTATTCCGCAATTGTTTCACCTCTTGAGCCATAATAGCTTTCGACTCTTTATCATATGACAAATGCAGCATGCTTGCACATCTTGCGGTAGTATGCGACTCATCGACGGTATCTCGAAACATCGACACATAAAACACATTGTGTAATTTATTAGTCTACGGAGGGAGTGCCAAGCAATTAACCACAGGGTTGGTCGTTCCAAAACCTCATATGACCTATGATCCCTCGGACTCAATTTCCCTTTTATAAGCGGTAAATTTTCCTCCAGCGATACTTTCAAAGAGACCTTGTCTCACTTCATATGCAATGTCTCTCATCTTAATTGGCATAAGATTTTGTCGATCACTAGCCTTTAACCTTTTGAATAGCACGCACTTTCTCTTCGGTATCTTTCACTATGTAAGACAGTCACTTTATGCTTATTTAACTCGATCAAACACACGGAGTTCTACCATTTCGACCATACAAAGCCTCGTGTAATTGCCATGCAAAGCGATTGAAAACTATTGTTATAGACGGAAATTCCATCAATGGAATATACTTTATCCAACTTCAGAAAATTCCATGACCTGACCTCGAGCATATCTTCAAATTACTTGAATCAACCTCATTGTCCATCTGTTTGAGGATGAATCTTGTATTGAACTTATTTAGTGCCAAGCGATTGAATTCCTTGAGAACCTTGATGTAAAGCGCGGATCTTTATCGACCGCGATAGATAGCAGCGGTACACCGTCTCACCGATACGTCTGATCTCTCCACACTATAACTTCGACTAGTGATTCGCCACGAATAGTCCATCTGATTGGTATAAAATGGTGCGTTTTGTGAGCTTATCAACAATCGCGAACGAGTCATGCTTTCTTTGGCTGTGAAACCTAACACAAAATCCATGGTAATGTTATCCCACTTCCATTGGGGAATTGGAAGGGGATTTAACAAATCTGTTGGCAATTGATGTTCAACTTTGACTTGTTGAAACGTAAAACACTTAGACACATACTAAGTCACATCTCTTTTCATTCCTTTCCAGCAATAATACTGTTTCAAATCCTGGTACATCTTATTACCTCGGGATCATGTAAATCTGAAGTATTATGAGCCTCGAATAAGCAACTTTTACTTTAGCTCTTTATCATTGCTTTATAATATATTAAAGAATATACTTCCATTCTTTCAACGAAAACTGGATTAAATCCATCTAACATCTGTAGCTTTTTCTATAGCTCTTCATCATTTTAATATACATAATCATTTTGTACAAAACGGGTTGCGCTTCTAGTTAAACTAACATAACTCCATAATCACGCTAGTCTCCAATCATGATGCTTGTAGTGACATTGCTACTGTACATCTTTCGACAAGCATCGATTACTACATTAGCCTTTCAGGGGTGGTGATGTGATCTGATCCATAATCAACCAGATAACTCTAACCACCTTCGATGTCTCAAATTTAACTCTTTCTGCGTTAGCAAGTACTTGAGACTCTTATGATCAGTGTAAATTCTACACTTTTTTTCAAAGCAAACACTACCGCAACCAACTCTACGTCATAAGTAGGATAATTCTGTTCATGTGGCTTCAACTGTTGATTCGTTCCACAGTAGGGGTGCCGGAATCAACAAAATTTATAAACCTAAATTCCTCCTACTGCCATAGTCAAGCTACTGCAGTATAGTGGTTCTAGGGTCGAACTCAGGGATGGGTTTTCTTCGTACAAATGACTCACAGTAGGCTCAAAATGGTGAATTTCAATTTGGATTTTTAAGGTTTGGGTAAAAACAGGGGGTTGGTTTGCAAACTGAAAATAAAATGAAGAAAAATAAGAAAAAGAACTCCTTGAAGCATTGGGCTATTGGTTTTAGGTCCTAAGGCAGCGGGGTCCCGGGTTCATTTCCTCGTTTAGGGAGGATGGCCAGTATAGTCATCTCCGGCAGATCCTTCATTCAGCTTTAAAAATAAACCCTAATAATTTTCCCTTTTGATAGAAAGCATTTATTCGCATTTATGGTTTCTACAGTGAAAACATGTCTAAAAAACCTATCCTTTAGTAACTAATAGGAAGACTGACTAACTAGGCATCAGTGAATCTGGTGAAGTATCAAGTGAACTGAAAAGCTTGCCAAATACACATTAGGGAGAGCATGCTTAAGAGATTTTAACCTAAAAAGTTGAAATCCAGCCCTTAACCTACCTCCAGTGGCTCGTAAAGGGCAACTAATGGATATCAATGTATCCCTAAAGTTAGAAATACTACTTGAACCTAAAAGCTGCCAAGTATTGGCCAAGAGGCCACATCAAGAGCTTTAAACCTAAGAGTTGCAAATTTGGGAGCAAAATGCCCAAAACTCTTTGCGTGAAAAAACGGGGAACCAGAGTTTACCTTAAGATGTCGTTGCCCGGTAGCCTTCCTCTTTCAAGGAGGAGGAGTTTGCCGCTAAATCCTCAGTTGTCATCCTTGGAGGTGTTTGGAAAACCAAGAAAGGGAAAATGAGAGAAAATGGGAAAAGAGGCGGCGGTGGCGCATCATTGCTTGTATTCTTGACGTGAGGTGAAGTGAGTTGATTGATACAAACTGAGACTTATATATGCTCGAGTCGAGAAATTACAAAAGCAACCAAAATCATAAATTATTACAAGGGTTAAAATAGGAAAAAACCAAAAATTGTAACAAAAGGTGAGGCGTCAAAGCGGGGAGCAGAATTTGCTGGAGGGCAGTGCTCGCATGAAGTGCACGGTGCTCGCGGGAAAAGCCTTCTGTAATGCTCGATTTCTTGTTTTATCTTATTCTTTCCTACGGTCTTTGATGCAATGCTGGGTTTGACTCGAATTCTTCATATGGATCGACTTTCAAAGGAATTTTGACATAATTAACTTCCTTAGCGTAAAATTTTCACTTGAAAATGTCAGTGAATAATGGAACCTTAATGTGCAAATCGGGTTAATTAGAATGATTAGTATAAACTTTTCAAAAACCTATAATAAATAGGGCTCAAATAGCACTTTTGAGCACTAATCAAGTATCTGAATGCTAAGCACATGGCACCCATCTTGCATTGTGCATCCCGAATAATACGAAGCATCGCTATACAGTATACTCTTTTCACCAGTAAGTGCATCAATCTTGGTGCTCAACCCGAAGCTATCCACTACAAACTTTCAAAACTATTAGACATTTGTGCATCCCTCAAAACTTCCTTCCCAGGTTACTTGGTGAGGCGGAGTATGAAAAAGCATATCACAAATCGCTATAATAACACACTGGAAGGCCCAGAACTTCTCACCTTGGTTACATTTTAAGGTGGTTTCAATTTACAACGGCCTCAAATCTTTGTATGGTGTTTCTTATACCCCTCACGTGACCATGATATGGCCTAACAAAGGAAACTGCTGTAGCAAAATCCACATTTGTTGAGCTTAGCATATAACTTCTTTCTCTTAGCGTCTTGTTCTTGATTGGACCAAAAGATCTATACAAATTTATGACACTATTACCAAAGGACTATTGTCTAGTCCCAACAATAATACCATGAAACTTGTTTGTTATATTTCTTTACAATTATAATGATTAAAAACGTTTTTCTTAAGAGTAGATAAATTTCTTTATGGTTTTGATCCATGATTACGCAAGTGCCTCTGAGGGTCCCGACAAGTAATAAAGTGGATTTAAAGTTCGAGATATCGATCCACAGAGATCCTCGAGAATTCTCGATCAACTACCACGACTACTCAAGCTCTATACTATTTGGACGATGATTTGCAATTGATATTTCCCTAGCAACCTTTAAAATAATGAAAGAATAAAGATATTTAAACTAAGAACAAAATGAAATGATACTTAAACTAAAATAAAAAAATAAAGAAATAGGCGAGGTCGAGTTGGCTTTTAAAGAGAGCATTGAAAATACAACTGTTGTGAAACATCAATTTCTGCAGACTACTCTGTAGCTTTACTTCATGAACCTCAGATTTAGAATCCGTCCAAGGAAGAATGTAATGCCATGTGGATCTCTCCTTAATGACACATTTCATCATATAATCTTCCCTGTTTCTTTCGAATGCATAGGATTAGATAACTACTTTTAATCTGAGTTGCCTTATTACTGGATATTTTTTCTTTTTCAATGCTTCATACCCATGTGCATGGGTAAAACCTTAGCTCCTAGGCATGGAGCCCAGAAACATGGGTTTTACACTATCTTGGTTTCTCATCCTCAAAATTGGAGCAGTTCTGACTCTTTTATGATTAGATCCTTGCTAACGGGATTGAACTTCTTGTTCGAATCGAGGCGAACTCTCTGCTCATTTTAATTGATAAGTCATTCAACTCATTCTCGGTTTCAAGTGAGAAGAATATTTATCGATTATAATTCATAAAGCCCGTTAGATCCCCAATATTAGGTTCGCATACCCTTGAGATATTGTTCAATACTCTCAGGAATGCCTTCTACGTGTCACTGAGAGGGGCCTCTGGAAGTGATGAATACACAGTGAGTAATAATTATAGTAGAATTTAGCACACTACAAATCCTGATTTACCCACATTCAGCATGAGGATAGGTACCTTAAGCTCTTTTGTGTTTTGGCCCAATTCTCTTGGAGTCTTTCGGGTCTTAAACATAAGCGTACAAAGATTTATGTCCGGGAAGCCAATATGGCTGCTTGAGAATATTGGGCAAGCGATTGATGAAGTCTGGGAACTCAGCAATGCTAGAAAAGCGCAGGAGGAAAAAGAGTGTAGGTACATCTTTTGTAATACCGTACACCTTGCTAAAAAAAGTGGCGATTGGGCAAAATTATGCTAGGTACACCCAGTAATGTCTTAGGTACGTCGAAATTAGCGAGTAGCAAAAGTGTGCCAGGTACACCATTAATGTGCAGAGTACACATGTATAAAGTGCGAGATGGAGGCGAGTGTGATCCTAACAGCGGGGAGCATACGCATCAATCATCCTTGAACACGAGATGACATTGGAAAGGAATTATAAAGGATAGATGGAGAAAGGAGCTTTTGACTTCTAGGGTTAGGTTTTTCATAAGAGAGTTCCCTTCATTGTTTGAGTTGAATTTTATAGATCAGTTGAAGACTCTTTTTCTTTAGGCGTTTTTTGAATTCAAGCATATGTAATCTTTAAACGGGAACAATTATTTAGTTTCAATCATAGTATTTCACATTCTTCATTCTTAGGTTTTACAGGCGAACTCGATTTTCTCAAAGTATTGTTTTATGATTAAGACTCTCTTATTGATAATTGTTCTTATAAGTTCCATATAAACCCTTATCTTTTGGGGATTCTATGGTGGAAACTCACCCTGATCAAGGTATAGTCCCTCAATTCCTCTTTTGAACTTCAATGGATTGTGATGCTAATCACTTGTGCAAGCATTTTGTAAATCCTTAGTTGGGCATATTTCTTGACAATGAGCAGATATCCCCTCGGTGTTGACCTTGATCTAAATCTGTTGAGGTTCGTATTAAATTTAAGGAACAAGTGCTTGAGTATTATTCAATCTCTTATTTTCAAAGAGCATTTAAAGATAAATTCTCCATCAAAAGACCATTTTATCAATGGTTTCTTTAGATGAGTTTGTAAAATAAGAAGTGGGACTTACATGATGACGGGTGGAACTCTAAAAAAATCCAGTGGTATCTTTTCTGTTTTAAACATTTAAACCAATCAACCATTCAGTATTAACACAACCCTACAATTCTCTTTTAAATCACACTTTTTGGGAGAGTAGCTCCTATTGATCAACTAAATCCCGGACCACTCCGCATGGAATCGGCACAATGGATTCCCACGGTATTACAATGCTGGTGCGCATCGTTCCTATTGCAGGAATAGAATTAGAAGGCATACGAATAAGGGTGAAAGCATTTTGGCGTGGATTCTTGCGGGGAGTGTCGACTAATCGGTTGATCGAGAGAAACCTAGAGGTAATTTACAATTGCATTGCAAATCCGTGCGTTCTCCATTTCTCTTTTAATTTGTTTTTATTGAAAATCTCGGTGGGTGACACACGAGAGTGGACCTAGATTACATATGGTTTTGGTCTGTGACGAACAACCTGGAACTGTGAAATTATCTCCTAAAACTACGAAATCCATAATAAGCCAAAGTGTATCAAGATAATAGTTTACAAATGGATCATTATGAGAATCGACAACATGTATTTGTGAACACGAGGATTCTGGTAACCTGAATCCATGAACCTCCATGACATGGAAGTGATGTTACACCTACCCGATAACCAGTGCTAGGAAATTGGAAATGGTAGCTTATGTGGAATCAATATAGAGTCTGCAACCAGCACACACTTGTAGAAAAGAACCCTTCGAAATTCTACAACCTCCCGAAGAACCCTGACCAATTCTTGTATTCGCCTTCTTGAAGGAGCTTGATCAATTTACGATGAAGTCGGAAATGATCAGGTCTTCTACCGGAGTGTCTTAAAAGGGTTGAATATGAGAACCTTACTCATTCATGAGGACTTTGAGGATGTCTGCAGTGCATTCCTCTCCACTGGTTCACCTCTCCACATAATCTGTTTAGTCTTATTTCCTTTTGCTTTAAAGGAGAGAGCAAAATGTTTATTCCCTTGCACCTAATTCAATCTTCTGTAGGAAAACATGGAATAGATTCCTTAACAACCCTCTACGCATTGCCAATGCTCTCATGCGAGCAATTCAAAATTTTTAAAAAGCCGGGTGGAACTTTGCTACGGTATGGGAAAGATCTGAGGGCTTGCTTCCTCATTCGCATCCCTCACCGTAGTTGGATGCAGGACAAATATGTGTGTACTTTTCATCAGGATTAACCTTGAATAATCGCAGTACATCAGATGATGTGTGCGGGTGAATTCTATGAAAAGAGTGCCCCAGGAAGCAATCAACTTTTGACACTATAGCGAGAGAATGCTCGGGCAGGAGACTAACACCTCCATAGACAACTGCTAAAGTGCTTTTATCGGCGGGCGAGAATCCATCACTTAAGAAAATGATGAGTTGCAGTAAAGTACCAATTTAACAAAGGAAATTGGAGGCCATAGAGATGAAAAAGGTACATGAGGTAACTAGTGTACCTCAAATACCCTCATACCTTTGGACCCGGAGTGGGAGGCCATGCATTATATGCGATTATCCTACGCACTCCAACCATCAAGTGCCCAAAACCTTCCACCAAGTAAAAGGTGCGATTCAAATAGAGCAAGCCAATGCCCTTAATTACCAAAGAGGCCTTTCAACTCTCCATACTCACGAAACATATAATCTGGATGGGGTAAGAACCTAATTTTTAGTTGGAGAAATGAAGGAGGCGAATAACGCCCAATGACCAAGGTCCTCATTACGAAACCATGGCTTTCTGGAGATTCCATTCTCTCATTTTAAAATCAAGGCTGAGGGTTTCTGTGAACCACCCCAATCAAGATTTCGACCATCGAGTCGAGGACTCCATCACCACAACCATATCAACCTCCACATAAGTGCGGAATGTCGATTTACCTGATTCGTATGAACCCGACAATGCACAAACCACTGAAATTAGAAGCTGCCTAAGTGATGTGATCCCAGAATAACCAAATTAACCTTGTATAGGTAACCTTCAACAAGAAAACTTCCATCTCCAGCCCATCCAAAACCCACAAGGTCAAAATAGTGTGGGAAGTTTTAGAACCAATTGAAATTGCCTTTGAACCTTTGTAAAGACATCCTTGCTCCGTGGAAGGTAGTTAATGAAACCATTCAAACTAGGAACCCGAGCTCAAGAGTCTCAGAGTGAATTAATCGGAGAGGGATGAGTTGTCGAGACAAGCCTCATGTCCCTAATACAAAAGGATATTGATGATCAACCAGGAGGAGACAAGTCTGCATATCCCTCCGGCTCCATACCCTCGTAGAAATTTGCCGAGCGCAAAGAAAGTGAATAACCATTCTGAAATCTATGAGTTATTCAAACAAGTAAAATTGAACATCCCCTTGTTAGATGCCATTAAGAAAATTCCATCATATGCTAAATTTCTAAAGGATTTATGCATGGTAAAAAGGAAATTAGGTGTCAACAAGGCCTTCTATATTGAAACAATCTACCTCATGATGAAACAACTTGCCTCCAAATACAAAGACCAGAGCCTACTATTTCTATAGTGGTGGGGAATTCAAAGTTGGGTCACTCTTTAGTGGACTTAGGGGCAAATGTTAATTTGTTGCCTTATTCAGTATATGTGGATCTAGGGTTAGGTTTTCATAAGAGAGGAGTTCCCTTCCATTGTTTTGAGTTGAATTTTATAGATCCAGTTAGGGCCTAACTTTTTTCTTTGGCGTTTTAGTCAAGCATGCAAATCTTCCGAGTGGAACAATTATTTCGGTTTCAATCATAGTATTTCACATTCTTCATTCTTAGGTTTTGCAACTGAACTCTGATTTTCTCAAAGTATTGTTTTTATGATTAGACTCTCTTCAATGATAATTATTCTTATAAGTTCCATGGAGTTCTAAACCCTTAATACTGGGATTCTATGGTGGAAACTCACCCTGATCAAGGTATAGTCCCTTAATTCCTCTTTTTAACTTCAATGGATTGTGTGATGCTAATCACTTGTGCAAACATTTTTGTAAATCCCTTAGTTGGGCATATTCTTGACAACGTGTGAGCAGAGATATCCTCGGTACGTTGTGTAATCTGAATGCGAGCTAAGGGTTACGTATTAATTGGGAACAAGTGCTTAGTATTGATCATCCTTATTTTCCAAAAGAGCATTTAAAGATAAATTCTCCATCAAGACCATTTATCAATGGTTCTAGATGGAATTTGTAAAATAAGAGGTGGGACTTACATGATGAGTGGGTGGAACCACTAAAAAATCCCATCAATTGTCTTTCTGTTTTAAACATTTAAACCAATCAACCATTCAATCAAACAACACAACCCTACAATTCTCTTTTAAATCACACTTTTTGGGAGAGTAGCTCCTGATGATCCTTCGTCAGACCACTCCTGTGGAGATGACACATGGATTCCCACGTGTTGATGCTAGACAAGCGCAATTCCTACGCTTTAGGAACAGGTCGACATACGAATAAGGACAAAGCATTTTTAGCCCAGATTTCTTAGGAACTACCTGTGTTGGGCTAACCCACTTACTATCTGCAATAGGGTAAATAACCCCTACATCCAAGAGTTTTAAAACTTCCTTCTTTACCACTTCTTTCATTATTGGGTTCAATGCGTCTACGTAGTTGCCTAGAAGGTTGCATCCCCTCCTCTAAGTGAGTGCGTAATGAGATCAAGGACTAATTCCCTTAATATACGTAATTGTCCGGCCTAAGAGCGGAGTTACATTGGGTTTCAATATCTCAGTTGATTTCTTGATTCAATTCTAGGGAGGAAGATATGATTATCGGAAAAGTTTCCTCTTCTCCTAAGAAGGCATATTTGAGGTGTGATGGTAAGGGTTTTAGCTCGAGCTTAGGTGGCCTCTCCTCAGAAGGTAGTGCCTTTCACATGGTCACAAGATTGTGACATTGCTTTTACTAAACTCAAAAACATGTTAGTGTCACCTCCCATCATGCGGTCTCCTAATTGGGACCTTCCATTCGAATCATGTGTGTGATTATGCTAAGGCGTGTTGTTAGGAATGAAAAGAAGACAAAAGGCTTTCATGATTTATTACGCCAGTAAGACACTAGACTCTGCCCAGGCCAACTATACGACCCGCGAGGAAAAGAGTTTCTAGGTTTGTCGTCTTTGCCTAGAAAAATTTAGATTAGTACATTGTGAGCTCTCTGTAACCCGTCTTCCGCAGGATCCTGCTGGCCACAGTACACGCTCTCTAAGCGGGATCTAAGCCTCGGTTAACTAGGTGGATCCTCCATGCGAGGGTGTCGACCATTAAAGATAAAAAGGGGGGTGAGAAAATGTGGTGTGACCATTTATCTCGATTAGTTCAGAATCAACTTCTCATGCATGCCCATGGCGATAGTTTTCTGATGAGCAACTCTTTGCTCTTGTTAAATGCCCATGGCCATCGCGACATAGTAAATTACCTAGTCCACTTCCGGTCAACTTCGGCTCTGATGGACATCCTAATAGAAAAAGAAATTTTGACGGATAGTAAAGTATTATTTTTGATGATCCATATCTATTTAAATCTTGTGGATCAAATAATGAGAAGATGTGTACTGGCATTAAGCGGCCAAGATCCTAGCCTTTTGCCATTCGAAGCTTGTGGAGGCATTTTTACTTACGGAAAATAGTAGATAAAATTTTGCTATTGGTTTTTCTTGGCCTCCTTATTCCAAGGATTGTTTCTGAATTTTCTGAAACTTGTACTCGGTGCTTGACAATTGGCGGAATCACAAAGGAACATGATGCCTCTTACTCCAATTCTAATTATTGAAATTTTTAGTATTGGGGTATAGACTTCATGGGGCCTTTCCCCACTCTTAATGGTATCTTTACATTCTGTTATCTGTTGATTATGTGTCTAAGTGGGTTGGGAATTCTTCCAGAGCGGAACTAATGATCACAAAGTTGTTCTAAAATTTGTCAAGGAACACATTTTTTCTCGATTTGGAGTACCTCGTGCAATTATCAGTGATGGTGGACTCCATTTTTGTAATCGATCTTTTGAAAATCTTTTAAAAAAATATGGAGTCACCCATAAGTTTCATGACATACCACCCACCGGACCAGCGGTCAAAATTTGAACAACAATAGGGAGATAAAACATATTTTGGAAAAAACGGTTGCTCCAAATCGCAAAGACTGGTCTCTTCGACTTGCCGACGCTCTTTGGGCCTATCGTACTGCTTTTAAAACCATTCTTGGTATGTCTCCCTATAGGATTGTTTATGGAAAGGCTTGTCATTTCGGTCGAAATAGACATGACTTATTGGGCTATTAGGCGTTTGGTCGGTTGCTTCGGCGAATTAAGCGGCGCTTGTGCGACTAAATGAGCTTGATGAGTTGTAGCTAGAGTTGTATAGAAAGCTCGGAATTTACAAGACGGCTCAGTATTTCCATAACAAAACCTGTGCGGAAAACATTGAGCAGGCAAGGTCCTGGCTAATCTGACTCAGGTTGCACTTATTTCGAGAAACTTCGCTCTCGTTGGGTGGCCATTCATTGTTAAAAGGTAGATTTTACCATCTGGTAGTGGAAATCGAAAATTCAGGAACCGGGGAAGTCTTTCAAAGTTAATGGGTCAGCCTCAAAGTCATTCCTCGCGGGAATTCAATTTTCAAGAAATTAGTGCGGACTTGGTAGATCCGCTCTACCCAGGGATACCAATCAGAGTAAAGTCATTCCCCATCTGTTGGCCATATAAGTTTGATTTTGCTTTATTTTCGTTCTTACTCTATTCTTTTATTTTACTTCAATTGCTTTTCCATTATATTAAAAAATAAAATAAATAAATTTGGGGTCCTTGTTTCTTTTGCTCCACTCTGGAGGGGGTACTTTAGTCTATGCACTGAGGCAATGCTCACTGCCAGGGGGTAGGTGCACACCGGGCTGAATCTACTCTACGCTTGTTACATGTTTAGTGTATGGTCCAATTTTTTTAAATTATAGCTCTTTCGAATATAATGTTTCACTGCAATGTACATACCCGTACATGATTTCATCCACACTCCACATCACTCCTATTGCATGTGGCCACCCTTAACGAAAGCATACACATAAACCCTTATGGCTTCTCGTGGGATTGTTCCCATTTTGCATTCTCCTCGCTCGTCTTCACACAAACCATGCATACCCACGTCATTTTTTCGATTCACTGCTTGCTCCTCCATTTGTGCATAAATTTGGCATGTCATGTTAATCTCCATGCATCATAGTCTTTATGGAACATCTTGCATAACTGGAAAATGATTAGAGGCCATTATTTCTCATATACCCGCAAACCAGACCAGTCTCACCCCTCGCACTCCATTCGAGCTTTGTTGAAAGTCAGTCAAACCTTTGAGGAACCCTGATCATTGGAATGCCAGCAGTCCCATGGAAAGATTTGAAAGTAATTCAAGAAGGAATTAATAAAGAACTGCTTCAGAATACAATACTTGGTGGAATCTAACCAAAAGAAAAAACGAGCATACAAATAAACTTGACGGAGGGCAAAGTGAAGAAAATTTTATATCGTGCATCAACAGCTCCAAATTAAAAAAAAAAAAAAAAGAGAAGGTACAAACTCAAAAGAGAAAATAAAGAAATATATATATATATATATATATATATGTCAATTGAACAAGTGTACCAGATAACTTATCAAAACAGTAGCCGAGCAAAGTATGCACATCATTTAAGTGTACCGCACACCCTACGAAAGCGATCAAGAGCCAATGTGTACCTATGACACCCGTAAATGTGTACCGCACACCGCCCGATTTTAGGCAAAATGGGTTTTTAATCCAAAATTTGGCGCCTGACATTCCAAACGTCCCTCCACTTCCACAAGCCGCTTTCCCAACCGCTTTGCTCTCTCAAATAAGCAACCCGAGTTTGTCCGCCGCTAGGTTTTCTTCGCCCGTGCCCGATTCCGCCTCAGCCATCGTATCGACTGGTGTGTAAGCCATCTACAAATCCCTCGCTTAGCATTTTTGGCCCTGCTGTTATACATGGACTGCTTTTGTTTATTTGGGTGTAGTTTGTTCAGACTTGTGGTTGGAGTTTCAACCCGATGGTACGGGCAGAAGCGTGTTTGCTCGATATGCACTCTGGGTCCCGGTGACTGTCAAACAAGTTTCTCGGATTTTATTATATATATCCGCTTAATTCCAGTGGGCCATTATTGCCATCCTTGTCATCCCCATGGCAAACATCTAAGAATATCGAAAGGAAAGGCATCTAGCTTCCTTCTACGTGGACGTCAGAAGAAAAGAAAATCCGATGTCTCCCGTACCAAGAAAAGGAAGGGAAAACGATTCAGAGTCATTCCTCAAAGTGTATAAAATGTCCCCGCAGTTGATGATGAGCTTATAGCCAGAGGCCATGTTTGTTGAGGACTCGAGTCGAGCACTAAAAATGGACCCAGCCGATCGCAGAAAGGCATTCCCACCCCGCAGAGGGCGTGTACTGAAAGACATTTTGTACTCTCCTCAAATTCCATCGTGGGGATTTATTCAAGAGTGTAATATGGATTTCGTGTGACCGAGGTTCATGGATACTTACCCACCTGTGGTTCGAGTTCTATACCAACCCCGAAGGAGAATCGGCCGAGAACGAGACAGAGACTCGAAGTGATGGGTAAGCAAACTGTGTCACCCGATTCGATAGCGCACGCCTTACGCATATTCGCCTGACGCTCGTAACCCATCAGTAATTCCACCGGGCATCGACTTTGATTTTTCCAGCACTCCTCACCGAGGCCATGTACTCACCCTAAGGTCTATGAACCAGTTTGAGTGAAAAAGAATTCGCAAGCAAGGGAATTCGGGGCCGGAATATGCTTTGATGAATAAAATTATCCATGACCGAATTGGGCCTATGGCAATGAAAATCTCAAAATAGAGCAATCCGGGCTTTATATGAAGTCACTAAATTTGGAAACTCACTCCATTATGCAATATTGGTATGGTGTAATAAGGATTTTGAAATTTTCGCATAAGAATCAGGGTATTCCATTCCTCCTGGGTGACTAGTATCAGGAAGCCGCAGGAATGAGGGGAGCAGTCAGGGAGAAGAAGGTGCGCCCAGTCGGGACCTTATCACAACCAAGACCGGTGCCAAGAGCCAGCCACAGATCTACTAGGCCTCACCTCCTCAAATTTCTTCTCGCCTTCGCCTCCTGGATCACTTCATCCATGAGCCCCAAAGATCACCGGAGCACATCTCCATTGAAGAGGACGGAGCGGCGAATAGCGTGGTTCAAGTGCATTCCGGGGAAGTGGCGTTTGACCGGGATGCCTCTCGAGAGGCTTGAGAGTCATATTTTCCAAGGAGAGCCAGCAATGGCGGATGCCACTCCCCTAGACCTGGAGGGAGAGTTCGAGGAATTGGATGACTGCGTCGACGAGGATGCATTTTCTTCTTCAGAGGATGGAGATGATGCCTGTGAGTTGCTTTGTGCTAGATTAGGTGAAAAGTTAGCAACGGGAAAGTAGACCTCAGCCATGTTATGCCAACACCCATTTTGTTCAGTTTACCCTTTTCGTTCAGCCTACGGTCGTGCTACAAACTTTTGAAGACCTTTGATTTTTGGGCCATATGTTTGTCGTTTCTTCTGACATTATGCATAGTAGTTATGTGTTCATGTTAAATGGTTGCTTCCTTTATAACGATCGCTACAGTTCAATGTTTGCATGACTACCTTACGTTTCTTCACTTCCATGATCCTTTATTTGAATAACTGATTTTGTGTTGGCTTGTTATTATGTTCATCGTGGTAAGATTGTGGTTGGTCTAACTGAAATATACCTGTGCATACTAAAAAGCAAAAAGTAAAGATTATATTTTATATTTGCTAATTTGAAAATCTTAAAAAAGCATAATTGTATCGAGCATTTTGTCAGGAATTCATAACCGTGTTGCTCTTAGTCTAAATTCCTGCTAGAACTAGCAAGATGCAGGTTGGGGTGTGATGAATACATAATTATAATAATTATGTAAATTTAGTATATACAAATCACAATTTACTCCACATTCAGCATGAGGATAGTACTTTAATCTCTTTTGTGTTTTTAGACTGCGCAGTCTTTCGTGTCTGTAAACATAAGCTGCATAAGATTTATGTCCGGGAAGCCAATATGAAGCACTGAGAATGTGGGCAAACGATTGATGAAGTCTCTGAACTCCAAAGAATGCTAGAAAAGCACTGTAGAGGCAAGGTGTACCCCAGACATCTTTTATGTACCGGTGCCACCCTTGCTAAAAAAGTGGCAGAGAAGTGTACTCTAAGATAATCAAATAAACGGTACACCCGAGCAGGAAATTGGCAGTAGCGAAAGTGTACCGGTACACCATTAATGTGTACCGGTACACATGTGAGAAGTGAATGGAGCAGTAATTGTGATCCTAACGCTAGGCACATTTCCTTCTGTCAATCAATAATCCTTGAAGGAGTATAAAAGGCTGAGGATAGATGGAGAAAGGAGCTTGACTTCTGGTTAGCTCAAGCAAAGCAGTAGGAGTTCTTCCATTGTTTTGAGTTGAATTTTATAGATCCGCATTACAAAGACTCTTTTCTTTGGCCTTTTGAATTCAAGCATATGTAATCTTTCAAATAGAACAATTATTTCCTGTTTCAATCATAGTATTTCACATTCTTTCATTCTTAGGTTTTGGCAACCGAACTCGAGCTCTTTCTCAAAGTATTGTTTTTATGATTAGACTCTTCAATGATAATTGTTCTATAAGTTCCAAGTGGAGTTCTTAAACCCTTAATACTGGATTCTACTGGAAACTCATCCTCGATCAAGGTATAGTCCTCCCTCTTTGAACTTCAATGGATCAGGTGATGCTAATCACTTGTGCAAACATTTCGTAAACTCTTAGTCAATATATTCTCGACAACGTGTGAACGAGATATCTCCTCCCAGACACGCAGGCTTGATTACGAATGCAGCCAAGGGTTCGGGACATTAATTCGGGAACAAGTGCTTAGTATTATTCAATCATCCTTATTTCCAAAGAGCATTTAAAGATAAAATTTCATCAAAGACCATTTATCAATGGTTCCTAGATGAGTTTGTAAATAAGAGGCGTGGACTTACATGCGATCGGAAGCGAAAGGAACTCCTTAAAAATCCTGCCACCGTCTTCCTCGCTTAAACATTTGAAACCAATCAACCATTCAATCAAACAACACAACCCTACAATTCTCTTTAATCACACTGGGGAGAGTAGCCCTATTGATCAACTAAATCGACCACTCCCCGGAGATGACCCGTGGATTCCCACAAAGACATAAATGCCAGGTTAAATCAGAATTCCTACGCTTGGGAATAGAATCTCGGCACACGATCAAGGATAAAGCGTAAATCGTGAGAGCATGAGACAATCCTGTATTACTGCATAGGACACCAATATCGGGATCAAATACAATGAATGAACAAAACTACAGTTTCGATTCAAGATCGATATAGACTGGATGAATTTATGCGTAAAAGATAAATTCTAACCACGTGAGTAAATCTCAAACGGAAGCTAGGTTTCTAAATTACTCATTACACTAACTTAGCTCGATCAAAAGAAATCCATCAGAACTAAACCTGAAGTCTAATCAAAATTTGTTCGACTTCAAACGAACTGTGCAAGAACAAGAAAATAACATTCTCAGACAAGCTTCAACTCAACAACTAACAAACTGCATCCGTAAATTCAAATGAAATAACAATCTACTCTATCTAATCTAAAAATAACAAAGAAACAAAGAAAAGAAAAAGAAAATTAACTACACGAGCCTCTTGCCACCCGTGTACTCCCCTCTTCTCGAGCCGCCAAGAGCTACTTTCTTCGCAAAGAGTCGTGTGTTTATGTGGCTCGAAGTCGGGTCTCTAACTTCGACATCTATTTGTGGATTTCTAAAATAATCGTCTATTTTGTTTGCTTATGTCGCGACTCCATTTGTTTGTCACGACCTTGACTTTGACGCCGCGACTTCTTTTTATGTCGCGACTTCGCTTCTTTGCTTATGAGTCGCTATGATGTCGCGATTTCTTCACGCCGCGATTTCACTGCTCGCGATGAAGCGTCCTCGATGTCGCCACTTCTCTTTCCACGTCGCGACTTCATCTTTCTCAGACAGTGGATCTTTGAGGTCGAATTTCCTAACCATACTGGCGACTCGCTTTCCCCGCTCGGGCCCCAGTTAAGGCTTTATCCGGGGTCGCGACTCTTGCCTTTAACACCCTTAGATCCTCGATGTCGCTGACCGCTAAACGACGCGACCTTCTTTCCTCGAATCGCGCCGCACCACCGGTAACGACGCCGCCACTCACTTTTCCTCGCGTTGTGGCTCTTTCGGCGGTCGACTTCAATCATACGCCGCGACTTCAATGTTGGCGCTTAAGAGCTCTACGTCGTGGAAGCCTTTCATCGCCGTGATCATTTCAAGATCTCGATATGATGTCATACTAAATGACGTCACTTCATTCTTTCGCAAATGATAAGTCGCGATTTCACCGCTGACGTCACTTCCTTTACAACCCGATGCCGCGAATGATCGAATGTCGCTTCAACCACATGATTCTCGGTAACCACGTCGCGATCACTAACCGATGTTGCGACCATGATACTTGTAGCCGATGTCGCGACCAATCGACCGATGTCGCAACCACGATATTACACCGATGTCGCCGACCACTCGACCGATGCTCTACATCTTCTCGAAATGCTCGATGTTCTATCTCTGCTTTAACTATCGCACTTATGTTCGCATTTCTCGGTACCTTTTCGCACTTCTATTCCGGGCCACGACCTCCACGCCCATCGCTTGCTTTCACTCACAAGGATTACGTGGTGTCGCGACATCATGTCTCCGCTTTCTTCACACTTCGGGTCGCCCGACCGAGTTTCGCGGCGACCTTGGTGTTAATCTTTATTATCGCCAAGGTCGCCGACACGCGTCCTTTCTTTCTTCAAATTATTGCGACTTCCCTTCACTCTGAGAGAAGGTCGTTTCAGGGGTTTTGTAGTCACTCTCCCTTGTCGCCACCTCATGGTGGTATCATGACTTCATTTATCTCCGTCAGTGTCGCGACGTCGCAATGATGTCGCGACATGAACTCTTCATTTGACTCCGCTTCTTTATTCAACCAAGTCATATTTTGTCTCAACTTCCTCTTCGTGTCACAATTTCACTTATTCACTTCGGGCTTTCTTCTCTTCAAAGCCAAAATCTGCTGAGGTCGTGACTCGGGAATTGCCGGAATCGCACTTCCTCGCCGCGACTTAAGTTCCGCTTTGACTTAAATTCTCACAAGTAGTCGATTTATGATTTTTGCTAAAATTTCTGATTTTCGTATTTTCCTCTATATTGAATTTGATTCAATTATCAGTTTTCTACAAACACCATCATTATTCTCATTATAAACTCGTAAAAATGTATTAAAATCTCATGAGTTTTTGACTCATCACGCACCAGACGTAATTATTTTGGGATGTTGTTCATGTTCCCTGCATCTTTATAATACACCAGGATGTCATCAATAAAGACCAATACAATCGATCCATAAAAATGGAACACTCCTATTAATTTAAATCCATGAATGTCGCTTCGATGCATTAGTCAACCCAAATAGCATTACTAAAAACTCATAATGGCTATTTCGTGTTCTAAATGCGGCTAGTCTTCTGGTGACATCACTCTCCCTTTACTCTCAACCGATAATCCATTGCAGTCGATTCTTAAAAGACACCCGCTCCTTTGAACTGATAAAAAGATCTTCGATTCTCAGCAATGGGTACTTTTTTTTCACTGTCACCTTATTGATCTGTCGATAATCGATGCACATCCATAGAGTGCCATCTTTCTTTTTCACAAATAAAACAAGTGCACCTCAAGGCGAAACACTGGGTCGTACAAACCCTTTATCTAAATGCTCTTAGTCGAACCTTTAACTCCAACTCGTTTAGAGTCATCCTTAGCGCCTCTAGACATGTGGGCTATTCCTAGCACAATTTCTATGGATAAGTCCACCTCCCTCTCAAAGGGAATACTTGGTAACTCTTCAAGGAATACATCTAGAAATTCCTTACTACCGAATCTTTCCACATCAATCCTGGACTTCTTAGAGTTAAGCATCAAGGCTATGAATGACTCAGATCCTTTTCTTTATAAATCTCGCCGCATGGTCGTAGGATCACATTAGACATTACGCCGATCTAATGCCTCAGATATCACCTCGACCGACGTGAGCATCTCAACACTAATGCCTTTCATTCCACAATCAACAATGGCTCAGTGTTTAATAAACAAATCCATTCCTTAATCAAGTCAAACTCTTTGAATGGTGTTATCAAATCACGAAACTCTCATTGTATAACAATGGGGCAATTTTTGTATACGCTATTCACATTAACGCTATGCCCCAACGGACTAGTCACATGCATGTCATATGCTAATTTCTCCATCTCTGGTACTTTATCAAATACATGCTCCATGCACACATATGAATGAGTAGATCTAGGATCAATCAATGCATGCATCTCAATATCATATAAAAAATATGTCGCCATAACCTCGTGAGCATCCCGATCTTCACAAGCCTTCATTATATGCTCAGGTCGGGTGTCAGAGTAGCCAGGATCGATCCATCATCATTCTCAAACTATGCCCTCGCCGCCCTCTTTGCTGAGATGTCATTACGACTCTACTCTTGAACGGAGTCAGCCGCGCCGTTGCATCTTCCCTACCACTTTGTTAACTTCTATTATCCCCGACTCCTTTATGGACTAATCAGGCGACAAATGCTCAAGGCTTCACACACCGTAAACACTCTCGCTGGCTTCAGCCCTATGCAAACACTCGAATGTCGTCTATGGCAATGAGTGCACTCTGGGATTTCTTTTTGTCTAACTAAAGCACCTCTACCCGCACTAGATACTGTTGTACTTCCTTGTCTTCTACCTCTTGTAGTCGGTAACTCCCTGCATCGAATTAACTTGGAATATCTCTAAATTTTTTACCAAAAGCAGAGGGGAGGCTCCTCGGTGAACTTCTGAGACTTTCTTTGCCGCTGGTTTCTAGTCTCTCCACTTTCATTACAGCCTTGACCACCGATAAAAAGTTCACTCCGCTGTAGAGAAATCATTGTGCTAAGTACCTCTCGATGGAATTATGTAGTCCATCTTCAAATCTGCCTACACCAAAAACTATCTCATAGACCGTCTAAGCAGATATTTGCTGAGATGGCTGAACTTTTCTCTTATACTTAGCCATAGATAAGTTCCTTTGCTTCCAAATTCGTGGAACTCCGTTTTTCCCCACCTGACTCCCTATACATGTCTATAACATACTTTGCCCTGAACTCTTGGACAAAGAATTCCCATGTCATGGGATTTGGAATCCTTGGACTTTTAAGCACCAGTTTCCACCAATCATATGCCTCACCCTGCAATAGTGAGAGATCAGCAGCACGATGCTTCCTCGACGGGAGGCATCTAACCTCTTCCAATACCCTTTCTAGCTTTTCTAACCAAAATTCGGCTTTCGCTGACTCTTCCATGCTCGACCCATGGAATTTCTCTACTTCATGTCTTCTTACTATGTCTATTGGAGCTTTAGGAGCGGTCTGTGACGCCCCAACTAGGCATAGGATGTCAAGTGAGGGTCACTTTTTTTTTTTTTTTTAAACTTATAACTCCTTTACACTTACATATTCATATAATGTTGGAACACCGCTGACCTCAGATTACATTCTCACAGAGTAAATGATTACAAAATATATATACAAGCTCCAAATATGGAAATGTCCCAACATTTAAGCAATATTTTTATCGTTTACAAAATTTCATATACAAAATAGACTCAAAGCCTTCCAAGGAGCACCTATTGATGTGTGGCCTTTGGACTGCTGATGGATCGCCTGCTCTCCATTTCTTCACATCAGACGATTGAACACCTGCAGCGTTTCACGCCAAGTGGGACATGACTTTCTATTAAGAGTCACTTACACTTTTATACAAAATGCATATAACACATATAACATTTACGTGACTTATCATTTCTCATATATATATATCATTTTCATAACCAGCTCCTCTTTCTTATCATCTTCCATATACTTTTCTTATAATTGCACTTTTACTTCTTTGTTCTGGCAACCCAGATATCATCATCGCATAGCAGTGCTATGCTTCTCATATCATGTCGTGTATTCTCTACACTTCCTTTGCATATACCTGTCATTTTCTTTTATGTTTCATGTCTGCATAAACCTTAGAAGTGGATACAGGAATACTATAATCCATGAGGGCCCGAAGGCGCTATATTCATCGATGAAACAAAGGGGTCCATGAGGGCCCGGAGGCGTTATATTCACTCGTGACGAAACAAAGGTCCCATGAGGGCCCGAAGGCGCTGTAACATATTATACCCGAAGGTATCATTATCAGACGAGATGCTGACTCATTCCATGAGGGCCCGAGGCGCCGTGGTGACCCTTTTCTCGA
Organism: Tetrastigma voinierianum; assembly: GCA_016808115.1. NCBI lineage: Eukaryota > Viridiplantae > Streptophyta > Magnoliopsida > Vitales > Vitaceae > Tetrastigma > Tetrastigma voinierianum. Next base: position 309,136 of record JAEQBH010001660.1, on the reverse strand, counting down.
GGCCACCCGCATCCAAACGGATTCATGTCATCGACCCGGGCCCCAAGTATCAGAACTTGTATGCCTGTGACTTATTTTTCCCTAATAGGCATGCCCATCTATCCCCCTTACCAAAGCCTCCCAAGCACAAATCAATGTATATTTTATGCTCAAAGATATATCTTATATATTCTCGACACTACTGGCTATCTTAATCATACGTGATATATATATATATATATATATATATATATATATATATATATATACACAATCATTTATTCATAACTTTGCATTTTTCATGTCTCATTGTATGCATAAATAACTATGCTTACCCTGTATGTTTATGAGTAATTTATGAATTCATAATACGAATAACTATAGCTATCACAGAGCTTCATTGTTTTCTTGTTTTCCGATTAATATGAGTTCCAATCTTATCATGCTATCTATTGATGTAAATTTTGACTCAATGGCCTAGGATAGAGTCAAAGAACACTAATCGGAGTTCGCATTTAGCTATGACCTCTCCTCAAGTTGGAGGTCAAGGGCAAAGCAGCTGGGCCGATGAGCCGACTCGACCGACGAGCCGCACCGGGCGACGAGCCTTTGGTCTCACACCGGTCTGACATCTAATATCTTCCTCAGGCATATGGATGAATTCTTGACTCAATGGGCTTTCCATAGAGTCCAAGAACACCCAAATCGGAGTTCAACGGCGAGATATGACCTTCCGGGTTGGAGGTCAGCGCGCAGTAATGGGCCTTGACGAGCTGACTCGGATCAGATCAAGTGACGAGCAATCGCTTCTCACAAAGCACCATTCGACGGGCATCATTGATCGACCACCGCGGACGCACCACCGCTGACGACCAATGTTTGACGATCACCGCTTTGACGACCATCATGGACGGCCGATCGCCGACTCACCAACGCTGGATCTACCATCGGCCGACTAATCACGCCGATCACAACCGCCGATTTTGACTCACCATCGGATTCACCACCGCTTTCGACCATCAATGCTTCGACAATTACCGCCGTATTTTACCACCGCTGACGACCAACGGCCGACGACCACAAATGGATCTACCACCTTCTTGACGCATCACCGCTTGACGCAATTACTGTTGATCTACCACCGCTGATCGACCATCGTTGATCTACCACGCTTGACTACCATCGCTGGATCGACCACCGCTGGACGTACCACCGCTTCGACGATCATCGCCGATTCTATCACCGCTGATCACCACCGCCGGATCGCACCACCGCCGATTTACCACCGCCGATCTACCTACGACGACTCAACGCTGACCTAATTACCTCCCATTTTGATCGCTCGCCAGAAAAGACCATAACTTTGGTTCATAGAAGTCCGAATTGAGAAATTCAAAAGCCTACCATCAATTTCTAATGATGTGGCTACAATTTCATTAGAAGGACTCACTCAGATTCCCTTTATTTCTGACCTAAAACTCGTTCTAAGGTCAGGCTACTGCACACATGATCGATTAATAGGAATCTTTTCGGGGTTCAACTTGCAACTAAACCCTTCCTCAAACACATAGTTAGGAGCCTTAGAACTCTTTTCTCTCAACTCAACCCTACACCGAAATTAGTTTAGAGTTCCCAAACCCAAACCGCACAAGATAGGTTCCCAAAACTGTGTATCTAAACCCGTCTTAGACCAAAAAACTAGACTTCCATACTCAAATTTAGTAGTTCCATACAACCCAAGACATATATCCGTACCCATACTCAAATTCCATACCAATACTCAAATTTAGTAATTCCATACCACCCAATACATGTATCCACTCGTGGATCTCTCTTCTTTCTTCTTCTTCCTTTCTTCTCTTCTCTCTCATTCGTATTTGCTCTCCTTTTTCTCCAAGACCAAAATAAGATACTTCTTTCGTCTTATCCTTATTTGATCTTATCCCCTTTTATTTTACTTTGGTCCTCCAACTCTTATAATATTTAAAACTTTAATTTTATAATATTTTTACAATAGCCTCTAATCTCTTATTATTTGTAATTTAACTTATGCATATTCCTACTTTTTGCTTTATCTTTTTATTTTATTCCGAAAAATATACTTTTTACTTTATTATACCCAAAACATGCAAAACCGTTAGGGTATAATTTGGGGTGTTACAACTCTCTCCCCCTTAAAGGAATTTCGTCTTCGAAATTCATACCCGATTCAAGAGCCTGATATTGTGCCTCATAGTTGCTTCGCCCCAAGCAGTTTCTACCGTGGTGCTGCCAGAACTTTCACTAATGGTAATTTGCTTCGTTCCGTTAACTGCTTCACCTCTCGAGCTAGAAACGGTCTTGGCTCCTCATCATATGACAAATCCTTCAGACTTGTATCTCAGATCGTAGTATGTGCGACTCATCATAGCGGTATCTCCGAAGCATCGATTACTGAACACATCGTGTTTGCTTGGCCAACCCGTAGAGTGCCAATCGATAAGCCATGTGGCCAATACTGCCTCCAAAATCTCATACGGCCCTATGAAACCTTGGACTCACTCTGCCTTTCCTCGACCAAAATCCCAAGAATTTTCCTCCATGGTGATACCTTAAGAAGACCATTCCACGTTATATTCATTATCTCTCCTCTTTAAAGTTGGCATACGACTTTGTCTATCACTAGCCGCCGCCTTTTTAACCTCTGCCCTCTAATAACTTTTACTCTTTCCTCGTATCTTTACTACAAGTCCTGACCTATCGGGCTTATGCTCATTTAACTTCGTCCAACACACAGGAGTTCTACATTCTACCATATAAAGCCTATATATGGTGCCATACCACAATGTTTTGACTAAAACTATCATATGCAAATTCCATCAACACGGAATATACCTATCCCAACTTCCAGGAAATTCCATGACACAACCTCAAAGCATGTTTTCGACTACTTGAATCAATCTCTCTGATTGTCCATCCTGCTTCGCTGATGGAATCGTGATTCAAAATTCAGCTTAGTGCCCAAAGCTGACTGTAATTCCTTCTAGAACCTTGATGTAAAACGCGGATCTCATCCGACACAATAGACAACGGCACACCCATGCACCCACACCCCATCTATAACTCCAGCTAGTCGATCCATAGAATAGTCAATCCTGACTGGTATAAAATGGGCCGACTTTGTGAGCCTATCAACAATCACCTAGACAGAGTCATGTTTTTGTTGCTTGAGGGGAAAACCCGACACAAAATCCATGGAAATGTTATCCCACTTCCATTGAGGAATTGGAAGGATTTAACAAACTTGTTGGCACTTGGTGTTCAAATTTTTGACTTTGGTCGACACGTCAAACACTTAGACACATACTCAGTCACATCTCCTTTCATTCCTTTCCACCAATAAAACTGTTTCAAGTCTTAGTACATCTTATTCTCCAGATGCATGGTAAACAGACTATGAGCCTCAAATAGCAACTTTTTTCTTTAGTTCTTATCATCTCAAAATACAATCTATTCCGGAAATACAAACTTCCACTTCTTTTCTAAAACTCCTGGGCTCCTCTTGTCACCATCTCTTTAACCATCTCAGAATTTTCTCTCGTAATCCTTCATCATTTTTCTCGCGCATCTTTTTAATCATTTGCTTTAAAACGGTTGCGCTTCTAATTGAGCCAATATATCTATCACCTTACCTAATTACTATGCATCAGAGTGACATCAAGCACCACTGCCTTTTCGGTTATTTTCTAAAGCATCGGGCTACTATATTAGCCTTTTCCGGATGGTAATCTTATGATGCGCCTATAATCCTTTAATAACTCTAAATCCACCTCACGCCCAAATTTTAACTCTTTCTCATGCTAGCAAGTACTTGAGACTCTTATGATCGGTGTAAATTCTACACTTTTCCCCGTATAAGTAGTGTCGCCATATTTTTAAAGCAAACACTATCGTAGCTAACTCTAGGTCATGAGTGGGATAATTTTGTTCATGTGGCTTCAACTGCCTGGACGCATAAGCCACTACTTTCCCATCTTGCATTAACACGCATCCTAAACCAATGCAATGGCATCACTATACAAGGTATACTCTTTTCCCGAGTAGTCAAGTGGCAATACCGGTGTCAACTAAAGATCCTCCTTTCAACCTGCTCAAAACTATTCTAACATTTGTCCGTCCACTCCAAACTTTATTCCTCCTTTCCCCAGTAACTTGGTGAGTGGAGAAGCTAAAGTGAACGAAAAGCCTCTCACAAATCTTCTATAATATCCCGCTAAACCCAAGAAACTTCTCACCCTAAGCATTTTGAGGTGTGATTTCCACCCACAACTCCGCCCAATCTTAGAAGCAGATCAACTCTTATACCCTCGCAGACATATGCTTCCTTAGAATGAAACTTCCTTTAGCCAAAAATCACACTTGCTGAGCTTAGCATATAACTTCTTTCTTAATGTTCCAAACTATTCTCATGTGTGTTGTCTATGCCCTTGCAGAACATCCTTAGAATACAATTCGTGGATGTCATCAATAAAAAACCATGCAACAAATGATCCACATAGGGTCGGAAACCCTATTCATCGTAAAATCCATGAATGCCGCCGGCATTATAAACCTAAATGGCATGACCAAAAACTCACTATAATGATCATAGCTCCAGTTCTAAATGCACGTGACATCTCCTTCCTTTACTCCCTCAACTGATAATACCCTGGACGCAGGCTCATCTTTGAGAAAGACAATCTCGCTCCTTTCCAACTGATCAAAAGATCTTCACTCCCTGCAATGGGGTACTTGTTTTCATCGTCACCTTATTGATCTCGCCGATAATCGACATGCACATCCGTAGAGTGCCATCTTTCTTTTTCACAATAAAATGCTTTAATTTCTAAGGACACACTCGGCCTTGATAACTCATTCAAAGTTCTTTGCAATTGACTCTTTATCCTTTCAGTCTTCATGGAGCTTATCCCGTACGGTGCGCCCTGACATAGGATTGCCCTCGGCAACAATTTCTATGGCTAAGTCCAATTTCTCCATGTGGAATACATGGTAACTCTTCTCAGTGAAATTACATCTAGAAATTCCCCTTTACCACTGGATCTTCTACATCAACTCGACTCCTCTTCGAGTCATGATCACAAACACAAGAATGTCCCCCACATCCCTTCCTCTTACAATTCCCTCCTTAGCTTGGCACATAGTGGAGAGATGACATAGGTAATACACTTGATCTCAATGCCTTGTACTCATTACCTCACCGGGGTCGTATAACCCAACACTACCGCCTTTTCATTCCACAATCCACGATAGCGCTCCGTGCTTAGAGACAACCAATCCGACTCCTATAATCAAGTCAAACTCCTCGGAATGGTAAAGGTTATCAAATCGCCGAGAAACTCTTTTAGTTCTGTATAACAATGGACAATTTCTATATATGTTATTTACACTAACGTTGTGCTCCAACGGACTAGTTACATGCATGTCATATGCTAATTTCTCCATTGCTGGTACTTTGTCAAATACATGCTCATTTTTATATGAATGAGTAGATCCGAGGATCAATCAATGCATGCATCTCTATATCTATAAAATATACCGACTATAACCTCGGGAGCATTACGATCCTCACGAGCCTTCATAGCATATGCTACGAAGCGTCTTTGTATGCGCCGACGATCGCATTTACGAAGCTATACCTCCTGCGTCCTACATGTTGAGATGGGCTACCTCGACCCACACCGATCACAAGTCGGAAGTAGTGCAGCGGATCTTCCTACGCCACTTCACTTATTGCTTCTATTATCCCTAACTTTCGAGATTTGTGCTTTCAAATGCCAGCTTCCCACGCCGAAAAACACCATCACATCATTATCACCAAACTCGGAAATATGCATTATAGCAATGAGGGCATTCAGGAATTTCTCCCTGTCCAACTGAGGCACCTCCACCTGTACTACGTGCTACATTGGACCTTTGCCTTCTACCCCTGGTAGCGGAACTATATTCTGATTAAGCTAGGGATTCTCTAGCTCTTTTTCCCGAGGAGGACGAAGCCCCTCTAGAAAACTTATTCTTTTGAAATCTTTCTTTGTTGCTCGTTTCTAGTTTCTCTACTTTCATTGCAGCTTGGACAAGCGATAGAAATCCTTTGTTTGGAAAGTCATAGGTGCCAAATACCTCTTGATGGAATCATGCGGTCCATCCTCAAATTGCCCACCACACGAGAAATGCCTGGTGAGGACGGTCAGTGCATATTTACTAAGATGGCTCAATTCTTTTTCATATTCAGCCAGATAAGCTCCTTTGCTTCAAATTTGAGCTTGTTTCCACTTGGAATCCTATACATCTCGGTAACGTACTTTGTCTGAACTCTTGGACAAAGAGATTTATGTCGGGGATTTGGAATCCTTGGACTTTTGAGTACTAATTTCCACCAATCATATGCCTCGGCATGGCCGTGAGGCGCACATGATACTCTACGATCGGGAGGACACTCTAACCTCTTCTAATACTCTTTCTAGCACCTGGCAAAATTCGAAGCTTTCACGGCTCTTCCATGCTCGACCGCGATTCCTATACTCCATGTCTTAACATTGTGTCTATTGGGCTTTAGAGAGGTCGATCTATCAAAACCGAGCCATGTCTTGCGATATTCTCGGCAAGGCTTAAGGTAGACTCGTCGGTACGTACTTTCCGAGAGTTAGTGATAACCCTTGTTCTCTTGGGTTAACACTCTCGGCTTCTTCGGAATGATCCATCTATACAAAACAAAGGACATCCACATGAGGCCAACACATTACTAAACCGCGGGCTTTTCTATCTTATATATATTCGAGCCACCTAAACCTAGGCTTTTCCAGAAACGCCTAAACCTAGGCTCTGATACCACTAAACTGTGACGCCCTAACTCGGCATAGGATGTCAAGTGAGGGTCACTCTTTTTTTTTTAAAACTTATAACCTTTACACTTACATATTCATATAATGTTAAACAATTAACTTGTATTACATTCTATAGCAGCGGATTACAAAATATATATACAAGCTCCAAATATGGAAATGTTCAACATTTACAATATTTACATTGGTTTACAAAATTTCATATACAAAATAGACCTAAAGGTCTTCCGGTGGGCACCTATTGATGTGTGGCCTTTGGTGAGTGTGGATTGTCCGTTCTACGATTTCCTCTTACGTACCTACCCAGTTGAACACCCGTGCTAAACCTGCGCTTAGTGGGAATATGACTTCTATTAAGAGTCAGCATCCTGCTTTTATACAAATGCATATAACACATATAACATTCCCCAGGACTCTTATCATTTCTCATATATATACTTTTTCATAACCAGTTTCCTTTCTTATCATCTTCCATATACTTTTCATGTAATCTTGTACTTTTACTTCTTGTTCTTATGTTGTATACTATCATCGCATAGCGATTACTATGCTTCTCATATCATGTCGTGTCCTTCTCTACTTCCTTTGCATATACACGTCATTTTCTTTTATGTTTTTGTCTCGCATAAACCTTAGAAGTGGATACAGGAATACTATAATCCATAAGGCCCGAAGGCTTATGCATTCACCTGTATGAAACAAGGTCCATGGAGGGGTCCTGAGGCGCCTATATTCCGTGCACGAAATGCTGGTCCATGAGGGCCCCAGGCAATCAGAATATATTATACCCGAAGGTATCATCACCGTACGAGACGCTGACTCCATTCCATGAGGGCCCGAGGCGCTATGGTAACTCTTCGTGGCCACCATGATCCAAACGGGATCTATGTCACTCCAAACGGGCCTCGATATCGAACTTGTATGTCGCAGAATTTATTTTTCCCCCTAATAGGCATGCTCCATCTATCCCTCTACCGTGCTCCCAAGGCATAATCAATGTGTATTTTTTATGCTCAAGATATATCTCATATTCCCGAATAATTGTCATTCGTAATCATATGTGATATATATATATACAATCATCATTTATTCATAACTTTACATTTTTCATGTCTCATTGTATGCATAAATAACTATGCTTACCCCGTATGTTTATGAGTAATTTATGAATTCATACGGCATCAGAGCAATGAATGGCAGCTAGTGAGAGTTTAATTGAACGAGTTCCTACCTATTTATTCGCATGAATCTGACTCAATGGGCTTTCCATAGAGTCCAAGAACACTCGAATCGGAGTTCGACGAAGAAGTTATGACCTTCCGGTTGGAGGTCAAAAGAGTCGGGCCTTGACGAGTCGACTGACTCATCAGCTGCAATCAAAGTGACGAGTCTGGCCCGACACCCTGGCCTGACATCTAATATCTTCCTCAGGCATATGGATGGACTTGACTCAATGGGCTTTCCATAGAGTCTCGCTAGAACACCCAAATCTGAGTTCAAACGGCGAGATATGACCTCCGGTTGAGATCGCGCGCAATGTTTCGACGAGTCGACTCGGATCGTACCAAGTGACGAGCACCGCTTTTGACGAAAGCACTATTCGACGCAGCAATCGCTGGACGACAACCGCTGGACGACCCACCGTTGACCCACCAATGTTTGACGATCACCGCTTGATCACCACCGCTGGATCGCACCATCGCTGACGCACCAATCGCTATATTTACCACCGCCGACTAATTAACGCCGATCGATCACCGCTGATCGACCACCGCTTCGACGATCACCGGCTTGACGACCAACGCTGGGATTCATTCACGTTGATTCACCACCGTTGGATCCACCACCGCTTGACGATCACCGTTGGATCTAATTCACGTTGACGACCACCGGGCCGACTCCACCACCGTTGACCCACCACCGTTGGACCCATCAACGTTGACGACCAATCGCTGACAACCACCGCGGATTACTACGCTGACGACCACTCTCCCATTTGACTGTTCATAGTAAAAAGACCATAACTTGTCTATAGAAGTCCGACTGAGAAATTAAAGCCTAAATAATCAAGTTCATTGGATGTGGCTACAATTTACTAGTAAGGACTAACTTCCGCATGCCCTTTATTTCCCACCTAAAAACTGCTCTAAGGTCGTGCTACCGCATATGGATCGACACAGGAATTTTTTCTCGGGTTCAACTTGCAAACTAAACCCTTCTCAAAAACATTGTTAGAGCTCAGAACTTTTCTCAACTCAACCCTACACGAAATGAGTTTAGGAGTTCCTAAACCCAAACCGTGACACAACATGTAGGTTCTAAACCGCATCTAAACCGTCTAGACCAAAACTAGACTTCCATACCAAATTTAGTAGTTTCATACAAACTCCAAGACATATATCCGCATCTATACTCAAATCTCCATACCAATACCAAATTAGTAATTCACACCACCCAATACATGTATTCGCATTCGTGATCTTCTTTCTTCTTTCTTCTTCTTCCTTTCTTCTCTTTCTCTTGTCCGTATTGCTCTCTTTCCAAGACCAAAATAAGATATTTCTTTTGGCTCTATCCTTATTTGATATTTTCCCCTTTTATTTTACTTTGCCTCCAACTCTTTATAATATTTGCAAATCAATTTATAAAATTTTTTATAAATAGCCTCAATCTTTCTTTTTTATTATTTGTAATTTAACTTATGCATATTCCTACTTGTTTTTATCTTTATTTTATTCTAAAAATATACTTTTACTTTTATTATACGCAAAACATGTTATAAAACCTGTTAGGTATACTTAGTACATGCACACAATCTATCCAATACCCAAGCCATGTCCTCAAGGAGCATTCTCAAAGAAGGCTTCCGTGGGCTCATTAGGTACATTACTTTCTAAAGGCTCAGAAGCTGATAACTCTTGTTCCCTTAGGTTAACACTCTCAGCATCTTCTTTAAGACGATCCATCTATACAAAACACAAGGACATCCACATCATAGGTCAACACATTACTTAACATATGCATGTTTATCTTATAATCTATCTAGAAGGTTTGAAACTTGTCTAGAAACGCCTAAACCTAGGCTCTGATACTAACTAACCTGTGACACCCCCCCACCCCCCGACCAGCCACCCACATGCGATGTAGGGTGAGGGTGTCACTGTTCATTTTACTTGTACATTATAACTTGTTCATTCATACACTATTAAGCATGTATCTTGAGATATATTCTGATTTAAAATATATTCAAGTCTACAAATGGGAGTGTTCGACTTATACAAAACTTTACATTTGTTTACAAACAACAAAAGAATATTACATACAAAAATAGACAAAAAGTCTTCCATGGGCATCTAACTATGTGGTCGACTGGGACCATGAGGCTGTCCGGCCTTCTTGCCTCTGCTTCCGTACCTACACAGATGAAAACCTGTGCTGTTTTACGCCAGTGGGACAAACTGTGGATCTACACCACCAACACCTGATCATCATGATATGGGGTGGATTCTACTTTGGAGACAACTAAAAGTTTTACCTAAGCTTAGACTCTTACCAAATATCTTCATCATCACTAAACAACGCCCTGATCTTTACATTCCACTGCTTATGGAATTCTCGTGTAAAATTGATATAGACTGTTTCAATTCCTCAAGCTTAAGTTTCAAGGCAATATAATATATATATATATTTTTAAATTTGATCATTTTTATTATTATTTTTTTAATAAACATAGATATCTGGACAACCAATTTGAGCGCACCTAAACTAATCTATGGAACCATGAAGTTAACGACCAAGTAAACCTCTGACGGCTATGAGGGGACTCAAACCGGTGATCATTGGACTAAAACCCAAGGCCTTAAATCAACTAAGCTACCCGAGCGCACCTCAACTAATCCACGGGCCTTGAAGTTAATAGCCGAATAAACCCTTAATGGTCTTGAAAGGACTTGAACCAGTGATAATTGGACTAAACCCAAGGCCTTAGACTAACTGAGCTATCCCACAAGGTGTTTGGTTGATTGGATGTAACATAAAATGTGATTCGGAATGATATATTAATCATCTATTACTTATCTTGTAACACTCAGTTACTACTTAAACTGTAACACTTCGATAACATTTTTTAAATTTTTTTTGTTTACTATAAACTTGTTAATTCATATACTGTTAAACATTTAACTTGAAATATATTTTGTAGCATCAGATTACAAAATATATTCAAACTCCATAAATGAGAGTGTTCAACATATACAAACTTTACATTGTTTACAAAAAAACATGTATATATACAAAATAGATCATAGAGGTCTTCAGCAAGTACCTAGTATCGTGTTGACCTTGGTTGTCGATGATCGTCCGAGCTTTAGTTCCTTCTTTTGTACCTACACTATGAAACAACTGCAAAGCTTATGCGCTTGAAAGGAATAATAATAATCAGGAAGAGGTCACCCAACCGCGATGCCGTCCTGCCTCGCAGCTTATATGTATTCCATTCTTCTTAAGCTCTCTTCCGAATCTCGTATTTCCTTCACAAAATTCCATTTTGCCTTTCTTTCTTGTATCTTGTGATCCCAATTTTAGAATCTCATGTTGCAAATAGGTATTTAAGAGAAGGATATATTTCGCTCAAGTTGTGCAAAGTTGAAAGATATGGATTTAAGGCTATTTGCTCGATCGCTGATGCTCCTAGGCTTGGTCGACGGGAGATAGACATAAAGAACAAGTAAAATATCATCTCCGCAACAAAAAACAATAATTTCCCTTTGGTATTACACCTATCTTCTAATATTTGGGATTCCATAGTTAAAAAATCTCATGATTGTCTGTAAGCCATTAGAAAATCAATTTAAACGCTGCCTTTGATTATTTATTTTGCAATTTCCATGGTCGAACAAGATTAGTTATGTATACTACCACCGGCAATATCAAGGCCATGCGGAAGTTGGAGTTCCGGATTATTGTCTCCAATCATGGAGCTCGCTGCCTGATTATGTTCCAACCACCATTTCAAATTTCGGGAAGAGGATTCTCTTTTCCTGCCTTTATGGACGCATCGATATTTCCGTGATCAAGACCTTAACCACATGAATGTTTTTAAATTTCCATAACCTTTTCAATATTTCGACATCCCTACTCTACAAGTGGCTGATATAAATTTCTCAACATTTTTATCCTTAAGCTTCATGACTTGCTTCTTCTAATTTCCACCATTTTCAAATCCCAATCTCATTTTATTTCTCGTACACATTATCAAGTAACCGACACCGATAATGCATTCGATAGAGCTCCCCTGCATAAAGAAGACTCGCCTCGATTGCGGAGTGATGTCGGGTTACCCGACATCCACCAGTATTCCGCGAGTTGACGGGTTGTCAACAGACACCCCGGTTTTGGGGCGTCATGTAACATCCCGAAATATACCCTAGTCGTTTTCGACATGTTTAGGGTTTAATGAACGATAAATATGAATTTTCGGGACATAAAATGAGAAACCCAAAATTTATATGAGAGCAAAAAGGGTAAATATGTAATTTACCACTTGAGGACCTAGTGGTCATAAAAGGGAAAGACTAGGGGTTAATGTATGAAATGCTTAAAATGAAATGAAAATAGAAGGAATTATATTTAAAGACAACACTAGAGAAACCTAAAACCAAAACGTGGTTTTATTGTCTTGGCCAAACATGGCCTTAACTCAAAAACATGGATAAGAGCAATTGGTCTCTCATTTATGAGAGACCAAAACGTAGAGAAGAGAAGAAGAAGAAGAGGAAGAGGAAGAGGAGAAGAGGAGAAGCCAAGCAAAAAGGTATGGAAACTAACCTTGAGTATGGACTCTAGTATGAATCATATGGATTTTGTATGGAATTGTATGGATCACATGGATTTCTTGTATAGATACATGTTTGTGGGTTGTGGGTTGTAGGAAACCTAACCCTAGAATGAGTTCTTGTATGGAAATCATCACAAATCCCTTTGTTTTTCTAGTAGTTTTGTTACAGACGATCTTGGGAGGTTCCATTACATGTGCTTGGTTCTGGTTATGTAAAGCATGGACATGTTTGTTCTTGTTCTAGGTTTTGATAAGAACCCTATATTTCTTTGGAAGGTTGAGTAAAACCCTAGGCCTTGTATAAGGGATAGAATAGAAAACATGTTTGAGTTCAATAGAGTATAAGATAAGTATTGAAAGATGATTTGAGTAAAACAGATTACAAGATGATTTTCGAGGGTTTTGATGTGTACATAGAGTATTTGAGTTGGATTTGGGCAGCAATATATGGAAAAAGGAAGAAAACCCACATTCGGGCAAATTTCGAGGGTCGTGACGGCACCGATCGAGCTGCACTCTGTGATAGGTAGTGGCTCCCTGTTTATTTTGACAAGGTTCGTGATTTTGGACATAACTTGCCTATTTCGATCCGATGTGAGTAATTCAAGTTGCTGGTTAAAATAGAATTCAAGGAGAACCAAACATTCTGAAATAGATACCTTCAAATTTTGATTATATGTGGCTCAAAAATTCACTCAAAGTGGGGCTATGTTCAAGCCAAATTATGTTCCAGTTTTTAACCATAGAGTAGCTCCGTCGTTTAGACATAGTTCAGTTTCTTGTCTGATATTCAGTGATTCCAGTTGGAGGAGAACCCTTAGCACCTTAAATTTAAAGGAGTACAAAGAATCAATGTCAAATATGGATTCAAGACACTGGAAAATGGGTATTTCAAACTGTCCCGAGTGTAAAATCGGTAAATTGACTAGTTGGCATGAAAATGCCATAACTTTAGTTTGGATGATCCAATTCGAATGATTCCAATTTCTAAGTAAAATAGATTCATAGAGGGATAAGAATACATGAATGATGTGTGAATACATAGGCATCATACTGTACAAGTATATGAAATGCCATATGTAAGAGTAACAGGAAAAATAGGAAATGCAAAATGTATAGCTGTGTTCATGCAACATGAATATGATATGAAATATGAAAACGAACTGAAACATGAACATGAACATGAAAAGCAATATGTCATGAACACAGAATGTGATTAAGATAGGTTATGAGTTCTGAAAGACATATAATAGTATGACTACCTAGGACCGAAAAATGAATGAGTGGACGTCCCGTTCCAGACTGCACTCGACAAGGCTATGACACCCGCCCCGCACTCTAAGACTCCTGACAAGGCTACCACACTTCGTCGCACTGGCACTCCGACAGTGCCATGGCACCCGTTCAAAGGCTTCCGCACCCGCTTGTGCTACGACACCTCAAGATCAGACAGCACCTTTCCGGTACTTATTGTGTCACATCTCACTCATTTATGATCGTCCGATAGTTAAACAAGCTATAAGGATAAGACTCTAAATAAAGAATAAGAGTAAAGAATGAATATGGTAATCTAATGTACCTTCCGCGCCCGACACCGTGATCGTCCAGAGCACCCATGATACTGCATGCGAAAATCCTCCAGAAGACCCACTCGGCACCCAGATCGGGTAACAAGACAAGCCCAGTTGTGTCCAAGAGTTCTGCGGCACCTCTGAGTACTGACCAGTAACACTGGCAAGCCACAGAACAAGCTCCACAGAGGAAGATCCAAGTAAGAATAGAGGTCTGTAATAATAAGTATAAGATTCGAAATACAAGAATGCTTCAGAATAAAGTAAGTCTGTGAATACAAGTATAAGATCCTAATACAAGAATAATAAGTCTTGCAACACAAGTATAAAGATCCCATGATAGGTATAAGATCCATTATAAGGGCTAAGATCGCAATGATAAGATCCGAAATACAAGAATAAGCTCTCAGAACTCAAGTATAAGATCTGGTGAAGACAAGTATATGCCTGCATTATAAGTATAAGTCTCCAGAAGACAAGCATATGTCTGTAAGACAAGGATATGCCCGTAGTACAAGCATAATATTTAAGCACAAGTATAGTTCCTGAAAACACAAAATTTGGCATCATAACTTTAAGAGAGATCCTGGATGCTATTAGTCCCACACAGTCAAGAGATGTCCCTTGTGAGGTTCAATACTTTAGACCCTGGAGTGCATAAGCACAAGTATGTCTTTGTGAGAGTCAACAATTTAGTGGTCCCTACGGCATACTCCAAGATAAGAATGGTGTTTGATTGACTCGTAGTACCTACTAAAATCTTTAAAAACAAGTGAAATCTGTGAGATAAGTATAAGTCGTGATGGCATAAGCTAGTAATTCCAAGGGTACTCTCAGAGGCATAACTCCTGAATTCTGGCTGAGATTCTAACAAAGTAAGTAAGAGATGAGGCATGAGGCACGGACAGTACCGCCTACATATGTATATGTTCAAGAACGCATACAGAACTATATAAGCACAGGTTCACGGAGATAAGTATAAATATGTATCCATGAAGATCGTGTATAATGTTTTTGGTGGGTAAGATCTAAGTACATAAAGTTATAGGTGAAGCAGAGTGAGGTGGATCCGAATAAGTATGTCACAGGGCACGCACTCTTCGATAAGTCCATTATATAATCAGATAAGTTCCTTAGTATGAAGCAAATTCGGATATTTTTTATTGTTATATGTTTATTATGATTCGGGATAAACATAAAACTCAAAGATAGTTATAAGATATGTTTCGACTAAGCTGCAAAGCTTAGTACCTATGAACTTTAGGTACAGAGAAGACGTCTCAAAACTTCTACAAAGATATCACTGCCAAAGACAATGTAGTATCACATATGGCAAGCTCACAATTCATTTAATAAAAGTACAATTTTGTATTTGTAAATGGACCTAAGATATGTGTATAGATTTTGATGGACACCACTATATAGGTTTGGCTTGACTAGATATATGTTATAAGTTTGATATAGTTGCAAGACCGTTACACCAATGTCCTGAAACAGTAAAGAGTCCCAAGATATAGTCTGCAGCCTTAACTTGGCTGATATGCCATTAGGTCAACCGAAACCGGCACACGCTCACATTCCTCCCTCTCCATCCCACCAAAGTACCCAAGACGTAACAAGTCGAGAGACTTTTGCCAGCGCTACCCCATTGCTCGATCACCTTATCACTCTTATCCACCATATTCTGATTCTTCCAACCGTTGCTACATGGTCTTGTGGTCTCACCGAGTTTTTGTTTGAATTACTCACTGATGACGGATGACTTTCGAATTCACCATCACGCGCTGGCACCAGATAACCCTCGTGCCTCTGTAAAAGATAAAATCGACTCGTCGAATTCGGCGGTGTCTCCGGCTGGTAGCTAGATTTGTGAAACCAGAGAAAAATTCATACGCTTCAAAATGGTAAACTGCACTCAATGAAAACCGAAAATTCTGAGATCCCTGACATCTAAATGGATTGCCTCAAATTTGTCTAACATTCAGGGCGACCTGGTGTCGCCTAATTCTGTGAGATACCAGAATGATATTAATTTCTGGGTGATAAACGCCATGATTTTCATGATCAGATTTCTGCTGCAATCTTTAAGTTTAAAATATTTAGTTAAGTCTATTTAAATAATTTAACCTAAAAATGAATAAAATTTTTCTATAGAGAAACGAATCCAATGAGGCTATAGAAGCTATGTATCTAAATAATAATATTGTCAATATACGAATAATATATGAAGATATTAAGAATAATAATATAAATTGATATGTATAAATCAAAATCAACAAAAGAGGAGTGTGGTCAGAAATTTACCTGGGAGGCAGTTGGAGAGAAGATTTTATTTTTAATTTTTCTTTATCATTTATTTTTCAGACTGTTTTAAAACTGATCAGCCTGCTTTGTGACTGAGCAAAAGATCTATCGTTATATGAGCTACACGTGGACAATCAAAGCTGAGTTTCGTCAACTCCACGAGGTAGGAATTTTCCACTAGTATTAAGCCTAAAGACCATCTATCACGCCAGATCAAGCAGGTCATGAGCGCCGTAAATTCTCACTCAAATTTTTGATCTAGATGAATTGAATTGGGATTGTTTTCTTGACAAATACACTTTAGACTGGTTTACAATGGTCGACTTTCTAGAATGCTTTAGATACAATACATAGAATTTTCGACTATTTTCAAAAATCTTTATCAGTGTTGAGGTTTGATTTTGATCCTGATCGATGTCTTCGGGTTTTGTGGTGTGCCTTCTGGTATCACAACATCAGATGAACCAAGTGACTCAAGAGGTGCTCTATGTGCCCTAGATTTGTAAATACTTAAGTTATTGATTAGAAATGCATGGTCAGATGATTTAAAATGGAATTGTTTAGCTGTTAATTAGTCCATGATTTGACTGGTGTAATTTGATTGTGAATTGGTATAACATGTTTTATGTATTTTAATTATATAGTTAATATGATATGCATGTAATATATTAGCATGAATGTGTTTGAATTGGCACGATATGATTCTATTATATGCACTATAAAATCAGAAATTAGGTAGAGTGCATGGGCCAGACTTATTACTGTGTTGGGTGTCTGATGGGTGGCCGGTTATCAGACCAACACCGCGAGTGTGGCATTTAGTGAGCTGATTGAATGGAAGCACAAACGCCCAAATGAGCTCACTGCCACAGAAAATGGGCAATGGTCATTAGAATGCCTTCCATATGCAATTTATGATACCCCAGAACATGTGAGTGATGCCAGGTGGTTCTCGAGAATTGCTCGAGCCAATTCAAACAAGATACATTTGACTGGAGTGTGTCCACACAGCAGATCTAACAGAAAATAATAATCAGCCTTTATCCCCGCCTTAACTGGGATACAATTGAGTATCACCAACAATATTACTTCATCTGAGGTGTCCACTACGTGATTTGACTCACATAATATCAACCGCTTAGTTCGCCTCAACTGATATACACCTGAGATCATCTATATAATACTCAATCGCTTGAGTCCCACTTCAACTGATACAGATCTAGGGCTGTCCAAAGTAAATATCATCTGACTTCATTCACTAGTTACATCAGAGGGTCAATATATTAAAACAGTACCTGTTTCGAAATTATTTTCTGACTCCATAACGCATGTTCGAGGTTTCAAACAGAGAATCAGGCATACGGGCAAGAGACCAAGGAGAAGACATAGTTCCAGATGGTGGAACTCATGTAACTGTAAAAAGTGATTGGTTTGTAAGGCTACATTGACGTGTCACATGATATCATATAAATTTCTAATTTAGTGATACAGAGTCGTGATTTCACTGGGGATTTGTCGCTCATCGACACTCTCAGACGCACACTTCGCGAGCGCCTCGATGCTACTCGGGAATAATACCAAGATAGCTGCCACATATGATTATGTGAGAGGCAAAGCCAGAGGATTTCTGAGAGATTACCTAATGACATTGAAGAGATGGAGCCAGAGAGAGCTCTGTGCATACAGCATGGTGAGTCGAACTCATTCATGGTATGTAGATTATCTGTGTATATATATATATAGACTTGATGTACGATTTATGACTATCGATGCACTTAGTGGGCAGCCTCAGAGGGAGATTAATATCACTACCGGGCTTTGCTCACTCCCGTCGTGGGACCCTTTCGTGCACAGTCAAAAGTGTAAGGTCAGACTGGGGCCCTTGGACTACATGAAGAAAGCCAGAATGGTGGAAGCTTCTGGAAGAGGCGGATAAGACATGCATTGTAGGAATGTCAGAATCTTTAATATACACTAAGAGTGATCAGGTCACTTTTCTAACCATTACTTGGGGATAGTTGATGGACTTGGTGAGTATCGACGTTAAGCGCCTGCTCAATTACTATTTACTCTGTGATTCTAATCCCTCGTGCACACATACATGCCATGGCTGTGTTGGTATTCTCGTGTGTAGAGCCCCCGCATAAGGAGATCACTCACACTGATTGAGGTAGCTTTCAAGGTCCACATTCACGAGTGACTCTGGCAGTTGACGGTTGTCAACTGACACCCCGGGCTCTGGTGGGGGCCACACCCCTCGCAAGAAACATTTCAACTGAAGCTGTTTCATCATCCAAAATCTAGAAAATTTTTGATTTTCCCACACCAATGTCATCATGAATATTTAAACGAATTTATCTGCCTACCCACTTGCATTGTATTGATCCTTTCTGAACTACCACATCGCCAGTTACTGCATGCGGTCTTGCTATATTAATTATTTATTCTCCCTAAGAACAGCTTTAAGGGTGAGTTCCATACTCCAAGTGGTCAGAATAAATTCAAGAAGATAATGTCTCTAGGGGAGTTGCCTCTTTGTTCTGAGAACACAGGAGAGGGCTAATACCGTAAAAGTGACTGTGAAGCCACACAATTCTGTGAGATGCCGGTTCCCGGGAAAGAGGGAATTGTAATGACCCTTTATGAGTTCCACATTACCAAGTTACGACATGGCCTTATAGAGGCTGATAACCCAACTGAGCTCCTCCCACACCACATATGGCTCACCATAGGTGAATCTGAGTCACCCAACCCACCACATCTATTATGAAAGAGGTGTGGATCAGAATGATCATACTGGTGTCCATTGCCGGCCACATGGGCTGCAATGATAAACGACCACAGCCCCATCCTGCTAACAACGGCTTTTACAAGAGTTCTGCACCAAGGCTGTAACAACTATGAAGCCCACCGCCATGATTACCTGTTCCCAAGAGTGGATTGTAACAGAGACTATTTATGAGATCCTCAGACGCCAAGGTCACGACATGGTCTTTGTGGGCAACCACCTGAATAGCTCCATAATAACTACATGAATTCTTTTATGAGTTCTACTCATAAAGCCAATAAAATAGACGAGTAGTTTTGTCTCGGGATGACCCTTGTCCCGGGACACTGTGGGAGGACTACACCAGAAGAGTGGGATCCGGTGAGTCATCAAATACATGGCACAGATATTTCAAAGTGAGGCGGATTGTAATCAAGGCCCAAGGGTACCCCTCGAATCGAGGTTTCATGACAACAAATCAAGGTATTAAGTTACTAGTGGTTTACTAGAGGCGTGATGACGCGTGTGATAACTGGTTTCAGAGTAAAGACAAACATCATTTATCCTGATTGCGCCAGGTTCCTCATATCCACCTCACCTTAGGTTCAACCCCGATCTGAAGAGTGGTTGTCCTCTTTCACCAACTCCTTTCTTGTCGAAACATATCGGGAAATTATATATTCAGATATACGACTAACTAAGGACCATCATTTTAGGTTTCACATTTTCCATTAACAGATTATATACACTCATCCATTTTTAACACCTTATAAGATTACTACATTATGTCGCTTTCAACAGTATCTCACAAAACCAAATCGTGAGTTTGTAACAAAAGTGTCAAATATATTTCATGAATGCGGTCGGTTATTTTAACCCTTGAGGCTCCTCGACGCTGACTTTGAATCGCGAGGTCTTTTCCTTCAGCAATTGCTCATATTAGTATCACAGATAAAAACAACTCGCGCTTAAGGCATTTTTCATGCCAGGATTTATATAGCTTTTCTTATTTCAGTTTTAATTAACACAGATATTTTTCAAATTGATGCCTTAGATATATATTTTTTTCTAATAACAATGTAGAAGAATATATATATGTATACTATTTTTGATACATTCGTTATAATTTATGATCATTTCAATCATGCAAATATATATGCAACCAACAATCATTCATAAAACACAAATCATATTTAACAATTTTCTTTCATTTTGCCTTTGTTAATTTAACCTATGCTTGGCATAGACATCAATCACCGGCACGGTCCTTATTGGTCGCAAAGATTATAAAAGGTTTCATAACAGTCACATTCATCAATGATCGTTTATTAGAAAATTATTTTGTGAATGACGGTTTGATATCACCATTAGGGCTACTTGATCAGAGACACATCATTGTACTGTAGTACCTTACTTAGACCCTGGCTGGTATACCAATATATCCTTAACTCTAATTTAACTAAGCAATTATTCTATTAAGGCGCCAAATCATTCATAGAGGCCTTACAATAGTGTATATACATTTATATCCAAATACCATCAACACTTATGTAATTTTTCATATGTATATATAATCTACTTCACAATCATTGAAAATAAATCAATTTAAATACAAATCAATATAATTTATCGCACCATTTCAATAAATCCACTGCTTCATAATCCTTTTAAACATTTTGTAAATAAGATAGAAGTGGAGTAACAAACCAATTCATTTATGGCTCAAAACAGAGCACATGCAACATTCATATCAAACCTTTAGATGACTTTGTCAAAACAAAACATTTTTAAAAAACCAATAATAGTTAAAGTGGTAAGAAATAAACCCAAAATGGTTGTCACACTTTTGATTCCTATTTTGGAATCTGTTTCTCAATAAGTCTTAGTCACGAACTCTTAATCCATCACAAATATGTCATCAAAGAAAACAACCAAGAAAACTAGTTGTATATTGGTAATGGTTCATTCTAATTATTTGATATAAGGTTATAAGGCTTATTCTCCAATTTGAATCATCCATCTGGATCACAAAACCCAAGCTATTGTGCATTTTTACATCCGCACTATCAATTTTGTGTATTAGTAGAATCAGATTGTTCTTGCACATGTTCCACTTCCTTTGATGGATTTCTGGGAACTTTAATAGAAAATTGCTTACACTTCATCATGCAAATTATTCCCAGAAGTCTTTAGTTTTTACCTAGAGAATTTTGAATCACTCAATTTGAAATAGGAGAAACTCAACTTACGGCCAAAAAACAGACCATAACTACACTCCAAAATAGAGCATAAATTCCACTAACTACCCGAAACCACCTTAAGCTCCATATATTCGGAGCCTTTGTTACACTAGCTCATGGCCCATTCTATACATTTTAGCCTCAGTTCTTATGGTTATTTTAATAATGAAATTAGAATCACCAATGATAGATTATAACTTAAATCATAGCTAAAAAAAAAAAATGGGGTTTCAAAATTTTCATAAATAACTCCTGGAAACTGATCATTTCCTTTATACAAAAATTCATCAAACAACATTCCAAACCAATATAATAAAATGCTAGAGCAACCCCAAAAACTCAAAATAAACCAATAAAACTACATATTTTGATACAAAAGAAAGGGTTTTTCTAATTAACTTAACTAATCCAAACCATATAACACATCATAGTCTTACCCATCAAGAACCCAAACTAACTATACAACTCTTTTCAAAACCTTTAAGTACCACATTCAGCCTTTATTAAACCCCAAATTACACAAGTAGAAAGGTTAGGGTTTGGGTTTTTCATACCTAAATCTCTTGATTTCTCTTCCTTTCTCCTCCTCCTCTTATCAACTTGTCCTTTGCATTTTCATATGGGAGAAGTGAAATCACAACACTTTTTTTCTTTCTCTCTAAACCTAATGTGTCATACCTCTTCTCCTTTCTTTCTTCCCTTTTCATGAAATGTGAGAAATGTGGTATGTACAAGACCAAATTTGTCTTAAGCCTTAAGTCTTCATAGCCTAGTTCGAATTTTGCACATAAATCTTCCTTATTTTCCTATTTTTCTCATTTGAACTCTTCTTATTTTACTTTCATTTTTACATCTATTTATTTATTTTCATTTTTAGAATATTTACACTTATTACACTTAGGTCCTCACATATTTACCAAATTTATTTGGGCCTTTAAAAATCTTTAAGGTTGTTATTATTTTTTGCTTTTAGTCATTTAATGCCGAAAAAAATATAATTTAATTTATTTTACACCTTGAACATGTTATAAAATTGTTATGGTATTTTCAGGTGTTATAACTCTTCCTCTCTAAAAGAATTTCATTCAACTTCATCTTCACAAAGTTATGCTGCTGTCAGATAACTCTTCATGCTTCTACGTGGGCTTCCTCTCGGTCTTGTGGTTTCCATTGACTTGATTCAATGGATCCATTGTTTCGCAAATTTTCACTTTAAGCCAAGATCCTATAGCATCTTTCTTTCTCGTATGTCAAATCCGAGGCTCAATTGTCTTTGGAAGACAGTGATGGGCCCCACTGCATGTCCTTAGCATTGACACATGAAAAACATTATGGATCTTTTCCTACCTGGAGGAAAATCTAACTGTGATACCGGACCCACTTCTCAATCATTTATATTTAATGAAAATCCAGTGGTTCATTTATTTTTCCCAAATCTCATTACCTTCTTCCAAGGCTATGTCTCTCAAAAATACTTATCCCCGATCTCATCGACATTCTTTTCTTCTCATGTCGGCATAGGATTTGTTTATCCGGCTTAGTTTAATTTTTCTAATTATTTTCACTTTTCCTTGCGTTTTCGAATCAAATTGGGGCCAATTATCTTCTCAGCTTAACTGAGTCTAACACAATAGGTGTTCGTGATTTTAGATGCCATGTAAGGCACCATTCCAATACCACCGAAGCTGCCACACATAGTCGACTAGAGTGGATGTGTCTATCCCCAACTACCCTCATAGTCGATCACAACTTCTAACATATCTTCCATAACACTTGATCACTTTACGATCAGTCATTCGTTATGGTGGAACATCAGGTCGAAATTCACGAGTGCCCAAAGCCTCTCGTGCAATTTTCACTTAGCAATCTCGAGGTAAACCTGATCTCTTATCTGAAGGATCGAGATAATCAGCGGAATCAATTATTTCCTTTATGCTTCCGCCACTGCAGTGAGTGAATAGTTGGTTCTCACCGGGTAGAAGTGAGTTGTCTTCATCAATCGGCCTACTACGCACCTAAACTCGAATCATGCTTTCTTCTCACAACGGTAACCCGACCGCGTAATCCATTGTGATTCGGTCCCATTTCCATTCCTAGTATCCCGGAGATAGCATATAACAACTATAAAGGAACCCTGATGTTCAAACTTTCACTTTCCGACACACTATACACTCGTCACAAATTCCAAAATATCATTATATTTGACCACTCAACAGAAGTCTTTAAATCCCGATAAGATTTTGAACATCGGATGTAGCAAAGATCACGGAAGTTCTTCGAGAATGGATTTCTTGAACTCAATTGTCATTGGGCAGCCACAAACTCTTCGATTCCCCATAATACACAATCCATCCTCGTTTCACCGTGAGATTCAATTTCTTTCACCTCTACCGTGATTTACAATTGGCGTAAATTTTTCATCATTCTTTTGTACTTCTAGCACTTATCCAACAAATCAGTTTACATCAATTCTCACTATTGCACCTTCGTCATAAATGACAAATGAGAGCATTCAACGCCTAAGTTGCCAGATCGATTTTCGGCCTGCAGACCGCTACTACATCGCCTTCCTTGATGATAATCGATCACACTGTAATCCTGACTTCAATTCCATCCATACACGCTGGTCCCCGCTGCTCTGTGAGGCAAATACTTAAGACTTTTGTGATCGATGTAGATGAAACACTTTCCTCCATAAAAATAGTGTTCCAATTAATAATGTAAACACAAGGCTAATTCCAAATCAAGGTTAGGTAGTTTTTCAAAGGTGATTTCTCTAATCACTCTAAAGCATATAAGCTACCACTTTACCCTCTTACATAAGGACATATCCAAGTCCATTGTATTAAAGGCATCACTTAAAATCAATTATTCATCAGGCCTGGGCTGAGTAAGAACCAAAGGCCTCACAAGAATGTTTAACTTTTTCTTCAAATCCAGTTTCAAGACTTTTCATTCACTCAACCATTCTTCCGATAATTGTATTATCATACGCAAACATCGAAAAACCCCCTGTCCAACCTTTCGAGTAACTCGCCAATCCAAGAACCATTTGACTTCATATGGATGATTTCTCGTCATGGTTGCAACGAAGAATCACTCTATCTTGATCTGATCACTTCTTCTCATGAATGTCTAATAAAGGACACTTTCTTAATCAAAATTCACATTTGCTCGCCTTGCATATAACCTGTCTTTCTCAAGGTTTCTAGCATCACCTACTGTGCGATTGCAGATCTTCTCCCGATCCTTAACATAAGATGTCACTGGGCCAAATACCAATACAAACTGATCAGATACTGGTCAGAAACACGGCTCATTAAGTCCATAGCGAAAGTCGGGCCAAAGATTTGTTAACCCAAACGGCATACATAAAGAACTCACATAGTCGTCCATACTTCAGATTCTAAACGCTGCCTTATGCAAGATTCTGGTATCCTCAATCCAGAATCGATGATATACCTGGGATCACAAGTCAATCTCAAAAAGACACTTGCAACTTAATTAGTCAATAAGTCAATCCTGGGTAACGAATATTTGTTCTTCACTGTCATTTTTTTTAATTGCCTATATTCAACACACAAATGAAGTGTACCATCTTTCTTTTTAACAAAGAGCACTGGAGCTCCCCATGGTGATACACTCCTGACGACAAATCCTTTCTCAATACCTGCAAACCGGTTTCACTTTAACTCCACCCAGAGCCATTCTATTATCAGAGTAATGGATGCCGGAGTGGCACTTCAACAATGTCACAGAAAACTCAATCTCTCTCTATGGAGGCAATCCTGGCAACTCCTCCGGAAACACGTCCAGATAATCACTAAATGTAGGGATGTTCGATGTTTAGGCCTTTAGACACCACCATTACAAGTAACCTTCACACCCTTTCAAACCATCGTTCAATAGGAAGTGGATATGACATTAGAGGTGGCTCGACCCTTCTATGTCACTTCCGCCACTCAATGTTCTACACACTTCTTCATTCTACAATCAATCACTTATTTGGGGTCGACACCATCCATCCCCACATCACATCAAACTTTCTAAATGACAACTAGACCAAATCTCCCGGAAACTCATACTCTCGTATTCTAATGGGACAATCTCTATAGACTCTATTCACAACGACACTATTAGGGCCTGAACTTTCCATGCTTACCTATTAAGATCGACAAGATTCACATTAGAGTCACGTCATCCTTTATATGCAAATGATAGTCATAACATTTTCTATATTCATGCATAAAATTTTCTCTAAAATCATTTTGTAGAACTTCTTAAACCTAGTCTATACTAATTAAAATGTGATGGCTCGCGCCTCACTTGACCCACCGAAAGTGAACTACTGGATGCGGCCAACATTAATCCACCCATTTTTTTGTCAAGAAACACATTTTCACGTCGGCTTGTAAAGATATTTATCTTTATGAAAATCTATTTACATACTGACTAACTTAAAGGGGGCCCATCATTTGTTTTCAATACACATTTTCCATTAAATATGATGATGAGATAGAAATTTAATAACATCACTCTTTATACATTACAACATTATGTCAAGCTTTAATAAGAATAATACTCAAAAATATTTTTTACAAAACAAATCACTGATGTAAGAGTTTGTACAAAGTGAAGTCAATTATATATTTCATGAATGAAGGGCTCCAGCTTTACTCAACTGTGAGGCTCGACGTTGACTCGACCGCTAGGTCTTCTTTTTCTCTTCATACCGCTCACTCTCGACACTGCACATAACGCGATGATTAAGAAAGTAAAATTAGGTTCAACCTCTCAAACAATAAAGCAAATCGCTTATCACAATCAAGAGAATATCCCCTTCTACTTCGCGAAAATTTATGTCCCAAGATTTGGCAGAAGAAAATATTAGTTCCGTGAAGAGAATATCATAGCACCCTTTCCGTCCAACCCCGACGCGATCCGAACCGATTCCAGGATGTTCGTTTAATTCTTTTTATTTAAATTTTCTTTTTCAAAAATGCCGTGATCCCGAATTTCTTTACCCAATTCGAATGGCATCCGAACCCAGTCACTTTATTCAATTGTTATTAATCTTATCAAAAAATATTTTATTTATGTGGTTCATTTTGAAGTTTTCTTAATACACTTAAGTATATTTTCAAATGGTAGGCCCATAAACATTTACTCTTATAAGAACAACTTGTTTTACAAAATGACGTGATCATGCCTTTACAAAAAAATGCTATACAAAACATAGTTCGTAGGTGTTTAACTCTTTTTTGTTCAAATGTCACACGCTTTCTTCAAAAAGAAATGATATGGCTAGACTGGGGTATGCTATACTTGAGCACTTCCAATCCTCATGACTCCCCGCGCTTCTTGATCTCAGCTCTTCTTTCATGTTTAATCGAAACTTATATATAGATAAAATCCATACACGTTGCCATTTTCTCATGTTTAGTGGTTCACATACGCTAATATATTCCAGCAATTCTCACTTAACACATTACATTTACTTGGTAAACCATGCCTTTATATCAAACTATATAATGAAGTTTATTCATTCATGCTTTCTTCACTTTACAAATCATTGATCATATCAAAATGTGCACTTTTCACCTACAACAAATCATTTAACTCAAATCATGAGATTCAAACATATACTCACAAGGATGTATTTAGTTTACAAATCATTTAACTCAAATCATGAGATTCAAACATTTACACTAATCAAAGTTTGTTATTTCTTTTTGTCTATAAATTCACATTTATGACGGATTTCCGTTCGGTGAATTTCGTCCTTTTTTTCATTCGGTAATGTGCTTACACATTTGACAATTTCCGTCTTCCATCATGATGGATGCCGATTGGTGCATCCCGCCAAGTGGTCATTTAAAAATGTCATACGCCATCATGACGGATGTCGATTGGTGCATCCCGCCAAATGGGACATTTTAACAATGCCATACACCATCATGACGAATGTCGATTGGTGCATCCCGCCATGTTGGTCGTTTGGTATATCGATTCAATTCAAGATGTCAAGAATTAACCAGTTCGTTTACAATTCGATTAATCACTCACATGCAATTAATCGTCAAATATTTCAAATATCACATTTTCAAATCCATATACACTTTTGTAATATCATTTCAAAGATATACTCATTTCATATAATCACTTCAGATTTATTTGGTAAACTACCAAAACACTTGAAATAAGGATAGAGGGTTAGTGAACAAACTGAAGTTGTCGGCTCTCGTTTCCTTTCCTTCGATCTCGGTCCTAAGTTAGGTGATCCTCACCCGTCCCTAGTCTATAACAATTACGCCACTCTTAGTGGATAAACAATTATTATACATTTTTAGTGAATGACGATTAATCTTCGTTAACGGTTTTGGGTTAAGACACTAAGTCTCGCCAAAAGCGAACCTTCGCCGAGTGCGGTACGTTTTTCATTTAGTTTTATCCTTATTTGAACCCCCATTAATCATTTATTAAGGTCCTAGCTATGGTGTGTCTGAATCGAGGTGTTCGAAAGCAAATCGAAATTGTTCGCGAGCGATAGCTACGCCGTGGCGTACCCGAGGGGCGCCATTTTGGCACCTCGGCCTCGCCGTGACGAGGCATCCCACGCTGCGGCGTAGGTCTGCATCGCGGCGTGGGTTCCCTACGCTGCAGCGTAGGAGCTCAATGTGCCCATATTTTCCAGTTTGCTCTTTTTCAAATTTTCTCCAAAAAATCCTCAAAAACCCAAAACAAATCTGGGAATCACTCCAATAACATCCTAATATCATTCTAAACCAACCATGAGCAAAACCCATGAATGGATTAGGGTTTTTCTAACCCAAACATCATTTAAAGAAATCTAGGGTTTGATTCTTACCTTAAATCCCTTCGAACTCTTTGCCCTATTTTTCTCATTTCTTCTTCTTGCAAGATCTAGAACAAATGAACTGGATTTTTGCACCAAATCTCACTTTTTCCCAAAACCCTAGCTTTCTCCTCTCACTCTCACTCAAACTCAAATACGGTTTTTGCTCAAATGAGCATTCTAAGACCACATTTGGTCTTATTTCTCTATTTAAGTGTAAGGCCATGTTTGGCTTATACACAAATTCCATTTATCATTTTTCTCCTCTTTGGTCTCCATTTCACTTTCATTTATCATTTAATTCACTTTTGCATTTAAACTTATTATATTCTTGACTCTTAGGTCCTTATTTTATAAATTTCCAAATTTGCCCTTTTTACACTTGGGTTTATTTTTAGGTTCAATCAATTTCTCATTTTAGCATATAACATTTAATTATATGCTCACATATTCATTTCACTTTTCACAATTTATCAGTTTTCTCGGAAAAACCTAAGTTTGACTCAATTCATACCCGAAATATATAAAAAAATTATTATAAAAATTATAGGATATTTTTGGAACGTTACAGAATATGCTTCTCGAGAAATTCAGCATAGTAATCATGTTGATCAAAGTCCGTTACCCTCGCATAAAAGCCGAAATATGGAATATCGAATCCTCACTGAATCCAACACAACAAAAGCAAAGCTGCTATGAGGATCAGCAATATCCTCCACTTCCAAGGCAAAATTTTTGTCCCAATATTTGCAAAGAAAACATTGGGTTTCCAAGAGAATATGCTCAAGTTCCCTGAAAAAGATAATCGCTTCAACCAAAACCTTCCTACTACTCAACATGGAGGCGTGTAAAGATTAAACTACGAAACGACGCCATCTTGCTCATGTCATAGCTCTTGAGATACTGACAAACAGAATAAGCCGAAGACTTTTCAAATGAAACTCTTCTGGGGCTGAGCCTATCTTTCAATCACATAAAGAAGAATTTCCCCTCTCAGATCAAAGGTATGTACTTACTATATATTTATTTTGAACCTTTTATCTTTTTTATTTATTTTTTATTTTGACATAGTGATCAACAATATTTGATTCTTGATAGGGTTTGAAAAATAAGGCTCGCAAGCCCACATCAAAGCCCAAGAAAGAGGCTCGCCCAAAGAAAGCACGAAGGCCCGCTTGGGCTTGAAATCCCGGCTGAGGAGTTTACCCAACGAGGCACTCCGTGCCTTTCTAAAACCAACACCTGTGCCCCTTTTGGGGCCAGCCCAGAAGAAAGGTCCAACCTGCTGGGCCCAAGGGCCAATTATGGTAAGTCTCCAGTGGATGGGAAACACAAACCCCAATAATATATTATTCGAAAATCCAACCAAATCTCATCATGCTTAAGACTATCTCAAGTAAACTACTCTTTCTATATCCCGTACTCAAATCCGATATGGACTATAATAAGAAATAATATCCCATCCAACGGGAAGGAATCTAATCACCATCCAATTGGTTGAACATCTACTATAAATACGGCCACCCCAAATAAGGAAAGGTACACACACATTCTTAGAGGCATACTCAGATGCAACACATTCGCTCTCTGCGCCCCTTTTTTCCTCTTAAAAGAAACTCGACTTAGGCATCGTAGCGCCACTCGCACTCCAGCCCCGTCAAACCCCTTCTTCCTTGTTCGCAGGCAAAGACGTCCAAAGCTCGCGATCAACAGCTACAATGATCCTACTCTCAAATGCCCCAGACGATCCGTACGCCCGCATCCCAAATTTCACAAACAATCCGGTCCAGCCCAATGACCTCACACGCTCCGCCCTGGGGCCCGGCTTGAAAAAGGCATCATCACTAGCACCACCCCGTGGGAACGACAGCCTTTATAAATATAATCGATTTCGCCACGATGGTATCGACTCGGAACACAAGCAAGAGTAACGCCAATCCGCCAAGGATGCAAGATTCGCCAGAGACGCGACAAACAGCCTCCCGGGACAAGTAGGCTGGGCCGCAAGCCGCAATACGAACGAAGTAAGCTCTCCGCCGTCAATCAACGCCTGATAGAAGAGTTATAACAACTTACCAGATAGATGCAACATCCACTGTGGATGCATGCACTCCAGAAGGTCAAAACATCTCTCTACGAGAGCAACACGGCCACGACATTCCCGAGATGACGAAATGTGCAGAGTCCAACTGAAATAGGGGCAATGACTACAATCACTCGCTAAGAAGGAAATCTGAGCGGCGTTTCGGAGGACATGTCGAGAACGAAGAACTGCATCACCTCAACCAGGAGCAGGAGAGCAATCATAGGAGCAGAGGTTTAGGAATCTTCAACAAGAGAGCCTACCAGGTGAAGCTGGTGGTGTTAAAGGACGCGCCTGACACTAAGTGGACACCTTGAACAAAGAACCGAATCACTCCTTCACCGCGAGGTGCTACGCTACCCCCTTCCCAAAGAAAATCTAATGCCATGCGGAGTTTTATCTGGCGGAATCAAAGATCCCGCGACCACCTCAATACTTAAGTAAAAATCAAATGGAGTTACATGGATATCAGACCCAAGGCGGGCGTGTGGCTTTCACGCCACACTGCAAGGCCCACCGCCCGGTTTAATAGAATTCCACCTTCATCAATCTCCCTTATCCGTGAGAACTATACACGCGCTCGCCTCCCACTTCACCCGAGCCAGGACGCATTTAAACCGAAGCTACCATCTATCAATCGCCGCTGTAAGGCTCACATGAAAGTCCTAAGTCCTACGCAAAGATTCAACGCCGAGTCCTCAAAATAGACATACCCGATAAAAATTCGCAATCACCGCTTTCATTGGGCCGGGTTAGAGTGCACTGGCGATCCACGATGTTTCTATCTCAAAGAACCCTGCTAAGCATGGCCGAGGTGCTCGCAAAAGGCAGGAGATATAAATGGCGAAGAAGCCCTCATATCCAAGAAGGAGAGTCTCTCCACCCATAAAGAGAAGAGTGGTACAGATAATTCCACGAGGACGGCCCTAAAAGACAAAGCGCCGGAAACATCCCCAAAGAAAGATGAGAGCGATCCCCAAAAAGGCGTGAAACCCTGGCCACGCCCGGGGTCCACCGCACCGAAAGACGACGACTATCTGGCCGCCGGGCCGGTTCACTCCTTAACGGCCCCAGATCACAGTCCTACATGAAGTACGAAACGAATCGCTTGAGCGGCTAACTCAAAATGAACCTGATCCCGCCACGAGGGACAATCTCAAGTATCATGAAGTTCCATGTGACCATCGACATCGCACCTGACAATCGTAGATACATCTAAAGAGAGAAATAGAGTACTTAATACGGCGCGGATACCTCCGGCGTTTCATATCTCCAAAGGGTCAGGCCCAGAATCAAACCCATAACTAGGCCCCAACTCAATACCGTCTAGAGACGACGACTCAAGACTCAACCCTTGGAGAAATCCATGTGATCTCGTGAGGATTCAAGCAGAGGAGGCAGTCTAGTTCAGCTCTAAGGCCCATTCAAGCAGCATCGTGACAACCCGACATAAGGGGAAACATGCGTGTCCAAACCTGTCGCGACTCGGCCACGCCCATCACATTCTCTCGACTCGATCCGAGGATGCCAACACCCCCATGACGACCTCTTTGCAGTTCGCGCACTGCGGGCCAACAAACAGCCTCACCGGGTTCTAATCGATTAACGTACCTACCGACATCATCTTCGCCACTTTGATGCTAAACGGGTATCGGAGAAAACTGAGCCCAACACACACCAAGGATTTTCGGGAAAAGGTGTTACCTTCTGGGCTCGTAATCCCACTGCGCTCACCCCGGAGTAGCCCTTGCTGGGGTAGCGACGACAACAACAAGATTTCTCATCGCAGACGCCCATCACCCCATAACATGCTGGGGTGCCAGAAGACCCTCTCTTAACGTAATAAAGCCATCCTCCGCATACCATGATAATCAAATTCCCAACCACATACACCTGAGTAGTGGATGGTCTGAGATCAACTGTGGCCGTGGAATGCCATAGCCTCCACGGGCGTAGCAAATACAACGTGGATGGACGATTGACATAATGCAGAGGTGCTCACTGCACCCGAGCCCTCGTAGAGCTAGAACCCGCATCGGATGACGACCCGAACATCTCACCTATATCATCTGGGCCAGCGTAAGACCTCAAAAGCCTACTCGCTGAGACGAACGCAGGACGTCTCGCATGGAAGCAGCGGCATACGGGAGGAATCGAATTCTACAAGAATCACTCCGCAGGCCGAACACCAGCCCGCCTTTAAACCGATCACAAAGCGAAGGAGCCGCGCCGTAAAGACAAAGCCATCAACGAGGAGGCTCAAGTAAACTCCTCCGGCAGCAGGAGCAATCAGGAGGTCAATATCCTAAGTGGCTGGCTAACGCCGTAGAATTCGCCAAAAGCAAATGGAAAGTGGCGACTCAGACGACTTCATAGACATAAATAAAGCGTGCCCAGCGACAAACTTCCTTGCCAAGGATCGACCATCGTGGACGCAGGCCGGCCATGAACTTCGCCTACGGACGCCTTCTCCTGGGCTACAACCGTGATTAGCATGGACCCGTAAGAAAAGACCTCATTCATCACAACACAAGGAACTTATTGTTATCAAGGTGATGCCATTCGGTTCAAGAATGCAGGAGCCACTCATCGTAGGTTAGTGAACCTAATGTTCCGTGGCGTATAGCACAACACCCGAGGTATACATAGATCGACATGGCCGGTAAAATCCACCACGCCCGACCTTCACACCCATCCTCACCGGCCGCTTTCAAATCCTGAAGAAGTTACAACATAAAGCTAAATCCAACCATGTGTGCCTTCGGCGTGTCACCGAAACCCCGGCTCAGTAACCACTAGGAATCGAGGCAAACCCAGACAAGATAAAGGCTATGGCTCGGGCATGTCACACCTTCCTCGTATAAAGGAAGTACATCGCCGACAGAAGGATTGCGCTTTGGGCCGCCCGTATCCGCAGAGCAAGATAAGTGCCACCTTCTTCAAACCTCAAGGCCTTCCAATGGGATGCAGCATTCACAAAGATTAAAACATACCCAGTTCTCCACCCATTCTAGTAAGTCCTATTAAAGGGAACTCCTCACCTACTTAGCCGTGATCGCATTTCAACCAGCGCAGCAGGATCGGGTCGAGACAAAGAACGGCATGCAAAGACCCGCCTTACTATTAGCCGAGCTCGAGAGCACAAGAGAGGTACCCAATATGGAAAAATTAATACCGGCATCGGTAACACAGCCTCTGGCCCGCCCTATTTCCGTGCTCATACCATAGAAGTCCCAACAATGTAATATCCGATGAAGCAAGTATCGCGACAAACCAAGTTCCTAAGGTCGATGAAGTGGGCCATAGAGACGAAGCGAGTTCGACACGATACAAGCCGAAAATCAAGTGATAAAAGGATTAAAACCTCAATTACCACATGGAATTCACCCGATTTAACTTGCTCGCATCACTACTAAAGGACGACCTCCCAATTTGGAAACTCGTAGATGGAGCCTCAAATGCACAAGAAGCTGAGCAGTCTTATCCTAATCTCCCTTAAGGAATAGACATTGAGTACGCACTGCATTTGGTTTTCATACTCAACAACGAAGTCGAGTATGAGGCCGCCATAGCGTGCCCAACCTCGCCCATTCATTAGATGTCAGACTACCTAGAGGTCTGCTGTGCTGACTCCACTGTGGTCGACAAATAGAAGATACTTATGAGGCCTAAAAGTGAAAGGGGATGATTTTATACCCTGTAAAGGTTCGTGACATATTAAGAAAATTCGTGTTGGTTCGGGTCAAGCATGTCCCCATAGTAGAGAACTCCCGAGCCGACTTGCCTTGGCAAAGCTAGCCACAGCCTCACAGAAGACCTCGCCAAAGTCGACACCAGCCGACACCGACCTGAACCCTCTAACTGATCTCTATGGCGAGGTGGTTGCCTGTGCCTGGGTCCAAACCGACCTGGATGGAGCCCATCTGGGATTATATTATGACTAAGCCTACTGCACGAACCAAAGAAGTGGCAATAAGGGCGAGGTCCGCTGTGCCTACTAATCACAAGGGAAGCCCCTACAAGCTTGCGTGATTCTTCACACTTTCCTTAAATGCATCGTAAGTAGAGAAGACACCGAAAGTACGTTGCCGAGAGAAGTACACGAGGGCATATGCTGAACTACATCTGAAAGCTCTGCATTAGCAGAAAGTCTGGGAGCAGGGTACCACCGTCACAATACTCAAAGATGCGACCGACCTAGTCAAGAAATGCAGAATCTGCCAGGAGCATGCCAAGATCTCGCGCCTCCCGTCAAAACCCTTAACGTCGATCACAAGCCCTTGGCCCTTCTGGGACCACTGCCCATTGGTAAGGGTCAGTGCAAATTCATAATCGTCGCAGTAGATTACTTCACTAAGTGGGCGGAAGCCGAGCCCTTAGCCACCATGCAGCGTAAGATAATTAATTTTGTGTGGCGAGCCATCGCATGTGCAGGTTCGTATTCCAAGAGCCCCGTATCGTATTAACAAAATAGCTCGACAACGCCAAATTCATAGATTTCTGTGCCGAGCTCGGAATCAAAAATTACTACTTCATCTCCAAAGACACTAAGAAATTCCAACCATGTCGTTACTATCGAACTCCTTAGAGCCGCCTTTGAAGACCAAATTGGAAGACCTTAAAGGAACCAAGTGTAATACTCCCCGATAAGATTGCGCCTGGCTGCGATTTAATACGTGTCATGAACCCGAAACCCCATTCGCTCTAGCTTTTGGCACTGAAGCAGTAGCCCCCATTGAGGTCGGAATAAAGTCTCCTAAATCGAAAGTTAGCACTCAAGTGGAGACAATGACGGCCTTCGTCTAAACTTAGATCTCTTAGATGAAAAGCGCGAGCAAGTCCTAAAGCGCACAGAGGACTATCAAAGGAAGACGGCGAGGTACTACAATAAAAAAGTCAAACCTAGAAGCTACATGCCGGGTGATTTATTCTTAAATAAACTCCTGCCAGCAAGGAAGAACCCTACAGATGGAAACTAGCCCCAACTCGGGAAGGTCCTTACATCGATTCCCGAGTCACAGCGGCAATTATGAGTCTTATTGCAGGGAAGGAAAATCTTACAAAGATACATGGAATGCATCTTAAGCTGCTACCAAGAGGGTACTCGATTTGCAATGATAAATAAAGCCTTATCGATTCTATGTGACAAATCGAGCGTTTCATTGATTATTTAGTTGTGCACTTAAACAAATTTCGTATATGTAAGATACGTAAAAGACATAATGAGAAAGTTCATATAAAGTCACTTTATTCCAATCGGATTACATTCGATTACAATCGATGTCTTCACTACACCGCACAAACAAGCCCCTCAATAAAAAGGAAAAGGGGGCAAGTTGGTTATTAATGAAAAGCAAAAGATGGTAAGAGGGAAAAGCGAGAAAAGTTAAAGATGAGAAGAAGAAAAGATGAAAAAGAAGGAGAAGGAGAAGAGAAAGAGAAGAAAAAAAGGAACATAAAACAAGAGAGACTGGGCCGCAAGAGATGCACGTCTCTTCTCCAGATGCACTTCCCAAGACGGTTGGGGGTGAATAACATGACTCCCATAGCAGACTAGGAAAACACAACTCCCACAAGGGTAAAGCAGGCAGATCCGCTTCTGTGATCTTTAGGTAGATCCCCGTTGAAGACCACTGTGACTTCGACATACTTCATCTCACGCACTTCGCCACGTACTCACAAAAGCCAAAGAATTCAAATGTAAACTTTAGCTATGAAGCCACCATTTATAAGAAGATCAAAGCCTTTGAAACCCGTCGAACGCTCCAAATTCTCCATCAATCAGCATTAAAGACGCCGTGACCTTTTCAAGAAAATCTAAGTCGATCGGTCATCGCAAGAGTTCTCGCTCAGCAGTCATGGACGAGCTCTTACCTGCAATCAGACAGAATGACAAGCTCATCTACTCGCACAAAGCCACGCCGTCTCAGGAGTCGACCACCGTGCTACATTGCCACTCTGGTCGAACATCACCGAACGCCACTTACCGAACGCCACTCGATGGAACGCCACCATTGACGAGCCATTTACTCTCAGACAGCCACGTCGTGAGTCGGACCGGGCCAAAGCTACATCGCCACTCTACCGGAACGCCACTTACTGAACGCCACCAAGGCCACAACACAGAGCCCGATAGCTCACTGGCGAGCCTCATCTACTCTGCACAAGTCACGCGGCCTAAGGAGCCATCTCAATCTCGTATTAACCACCAGGCCAGAGCTCCAATATTTCATACTTACGAGCTCGCCTAACTGCTCAGACCGACGAGCTCCTCCCAGCATTTCACATGGACGAGCTCTGCCCAACTGTTCGCATTGACGAGCTCTTCCTAGCGGTTCGCACTGACGAGTTCACATGGACGAGCTCCACTAGCCTACATAGCCGTAGACAAATACTCTAAAGAAGCCTGGCCAACCGTAACTCGTACCCAACGTAATCCACCGACTCAAATTGACGAGCTCAATTCATTCAAGGCCACACAAGAACCTAAGGAACTGCTCAACTCATGAGTCGCCCGATGGAGGTGAGTCAGATGACGAGTCGCCGAAATAGTCATACAAATTTTGCTGAACCGGGATCACCAAAGTAAAACAATAACAAAGACCAAGAACACTCTGACGAGCCCCCGCCTATACAAGTCGTACAGCCTAGGAATCGGGCCAGCTCGTACGAATTAACCCACGAAGCCTCAACGACTTAGTTTGACGAGCTCAATCGCCTAAAACTCGGACCCTTCACCCGCGCACAACTCATGAAGAAAAGCGAAAATACTACGATGAGAACGCAGATGATAAATAATGAATATTTATTAAAAAGAGAAAGATATGTCTCAGCCCTGTGCCCAACAAAAGGAAAGCAAGTATGCATAGAAGAAAAATATAAAAGCCTGATATCAAAGTGCGTAATGAATATTAAAACCTAGCGCTGCTAGGAGGAGCGGACGACTAAGAGTGGAGAATGGGCTTCACTGTGAGTATCCCGCCTTCGAGAATAGTCAAGGTATAAAGACTCCTAAAGCCCATCCTACGTCTAGATCGATCATTCAAAATTTCCAACATGGAGCTCACCCTGACCTCCTCAAGCCTCACCTTCAACCGCGCTGCTTACTTCGAACTCATCCTCTACTTTCCGCCCGAGCACGAGCCGACGCAGTATGCTTTAAATCAGATTCAAGTCTCTCCACCCTTTAGTCATACTGTGCCCGTCTACACTTGGCCCGCTGTGAAGAAAACAGAGGCCGCCTTCGCCTTATAACCGGCGATTTACATGCTTTTCTTCATTTAGTTTGGCCTTATCTACTTTAATTCTTCAAATGAGTGGCTATCAGACATCAAACACGGTTAACATCTAACACAGATCACCAAAAACGTACACCATCGTAAACAGAATCATCAGGTAACCCCCTCAAGGGATAGAGCCGCAGCCTCATCAACCCGGGGCAGCTTCACCTCCCAAGGTCGAATCCTTAAGTGACTGACGAGATCGCACCTCCGCAAGTTCAATATCGGCAGCAAAGAATCATCTCTAACTTTGATTCCGCATTTTCCCCTTCAACTTGTTCACCCTTCTCAGAAGGTGGCCTAGCACTCTCCGAAGGTGGATTCCGCACTCTGCATTAGGCATAACCGCCTGACCTGCCGTCGACTCGGCCCATCTCAAGAGACTCTTCGCCTGCTAAATGTGTGATCAAGTGGGGAGGAGAGCTCATGATCGCAGAACCCTATCGTACGACTACGCCTATCCGCTTTCGAGCAAGAGAAGCCTGAGAAGCCCCCACTCTCTCTAAAACCTTGACCAAACCCCGCCGGGATCTTCCTGGAGCCTCGATTCGCTTTAGTAATTCTGGGCCCAGACAAGGCCCTAATCGACCAAAATTTCCCCTAAGAGGGAGTGGTCATGTAGTTTCCAATGGGAGGGACTCCCACGGCGGAAGGAGGCAAGGGCCTCAAGTGGTAGAACGTAAGGCATCTTAATTTGACGGTCGAATGCTCACGACAACTTCCGCATAAGGACGAAGCAGATATTCCGCCAACGCCAGAGCTATAACATTATCTCCAGCACTAAGGTCAAGACGAGCACCTGGGAAGCATGAGAATAACGCGAGGTCAGAAATATTCAGCAACCTTCACACAAGTTATACCTAAAATAGAGCAAACACTCACGAAGATTATCAAGGGTGGTCCAAGCCACCTAACGCCTGTATCGTCGTCTCACTCTGAAGGATCGTGATTCCCAGCCATGACTCACTAACAAAGAAGTAATTCCTTCCACACTCCATGGGAAGGAGATCAGTTGATCATCAGAGCTCCAGAGCTCGAGAACAGCGAAGCCCCCTGCAGCTCCTTGACCGAAAAGATAGAGGAGCAGAGCCACACTAGGGACGCCGAGCCCCCTGTCCCTAGCCACAGCCCACCAAAATGCCCCAACCGTTGGGAGCGAGTTGGGAAGGACAACGCTGGAAATGTCATAACCTCTTTCAAAAAGGGATGCAGTGGAAAACGAAGACCACTGGCCAAAGGCTAATTTCAAAGAAACATAACATCCTGCACGGAGGCTACATAAAAGTCGACGCTGGGAGCCCACTTCTGACGCCGTGGGGAGGTCGATAACGCTCGAAGAAAGGTAACCCGATAATGGCTGGACCACCTTGCTAGTCCCACAAATACAGTATACGTTGAACGGAAGATTTAAGGTAATTCAATTCCTCGTGGATATTTAATTAGGTTCATTTTCCTTTATCCTTATCCAAGGGAAGAGAGGCGCCCAGTGAACACGCGGGTTCAACCATATCGAACTACCGAAGCATCCCTTAACTCCGTCTGTAACCGGCAGAACAACTCGAAGAGTCATCGCCAATACGTAAAGAAGTTAAGAGCGACCCGACTCCATAATCAAAGCAAACAAGAGAAACGCAGTTGATCCCAAAGGAATAAGACTCCGCTAAGCAACCTCAGAAAAATGCCAGAAAGCACCTCACAAAAAGGGTTAAGCAGAGAACTCTGAGCAAATAAAGTACGAGATCGCGGAAGAGGTTGGAGGACCAGAGAAGCACAGGACAGAGGAGGTCTGCGAAAGAAACTGAAAGAAACTAGAAGAGGTAGGGGAAACAAGCGCGAAAACCCAAGAGTCATCATTATCACAAGACAAATGACGGCGACCAAGCCCTAACTAATCCAGCCCCAAGCAGACACGTGGAAGTTACACCCGATACGAGAAACGTTACAACCTCGCCCCAAGTACACCGTACATGCGGTCGGGGCAACCGATAGGGTTTGAAAATAAGGCCTGCAGAAGCCCACACATCAGCCTCCAAGAAAGAGGCGCCCAAGAAAGCACGAAGGCCCGCTTAGTTGAACCTAAAGGAGGAGCTTGCCCAACGAGGCACTCAGCCTTTCTAAACCAACACTACTTTTCAGCGCCCCAAGAAAGGTCCAACCTACCGCCCAAAGGCCAATTATGGTAAGTCTCCCAAAGGGATGGGAAATAGAATAAACCCCAATAATATATTATTCTCAAAATCCAACCAAATCTTCATCAATACAAGGAAGACTATCTCAAGTAAACTACTCTTCTATATCCCACCAAATCCTATATGACTATAATAAGAAATATCCCATCCAATGGGAAGGACTCCTAATCACCATCAACCTGCTGAACATCTA
This sequence comes from Tetrastigma voinierianum, assembly GCA_016808115.1. Taxonomy (NCBI): domain Eukaryota; kingdom Viridiplantae; phylum Streptophyta; class Magnoliopsida; order Vitales; family Vitaceae; genus Tetrastigma; species Tetrastigma voinierianum. The sequence goes on along the minus strand of JAEQBH010001660.1, from coordinate 268,960 downwards.
CTATAAATACATGGTCACCCCAGCGGTGAAAGGTACACACATACTCTGTGAGGCATACTCAGATGTGCAACACATTCGGCCTCTGCGCCTTTTTTTTCCTCTGGAAGAAATCACCAGACCCTGAGCACACAGCACTACCGCGACCCCTTCTTCTTTGTTTTCATAGAGGAGTGGGCAGCCACATCCAGAGCCCGCAGATCAACTGCCAGCGATCCTACTCCTCCCAGACGATCCAGACGCGCATCCTGTCCCACAAACATCCGGTCCACCCTACGACCCCACACGCTCCACCCTGGCCCGGTGGAAAAGGCATCATCAATTCTCTCAGGTGTTTTTTTTTTGTGCCGTTCTAATGTGAACCCGTAAAATAAATACAAATAAATTGCTTTCATGATTTGCTTATTCAAACTTTTCAATCAATCCTGTAAAACAAGATTTGATTTTCTCTCCTCAGCGGAAGAGATTAAAGGTGTGTTTTTGTCTTCTGATGGCTATTAAAGTGATGATTATTTGGCTATTTGGATATAAATTGGAAGGAAGAGGATGGGGATTTTTCTTTTTTTCATTTCTTCAATCTTCAAAGTAATACAAATTTAACTTCCCACATGATTATTTATAATCACTTCGTTGTAAATGAGTCATTAGACTTTTCAGTGTTATTAATGTGATCGAACATGGAGTGAGTTTATATTAGCCGTTTGACAGAATCTAGAATGTAATTCTTATTTAAAGTTTCAATCCAAATTTTCTTGCGTATATCATTCTTCTTGACTGTGCTGGTTTCTTGTTGTTTGATATGCAGATAATGCTCACCCACTACTGCGGCTCTCTTCCCTCTTATCCTACTGATTTAGAGTAACTAGATTAATTTCATGAGGTCCTAAAGATAATGGCCGATTAAAACTCCAATAACTTTATAGGGACTCGAACGGATGACCATTAGACATCTTAGCTTTTCATTGAAGGCCTTGTTTTTTACTTCAACTACTGTATTGGGTTATAAAATCTCGTCACCCATTATGATTGCACCGACCGGTCTGCAAAAGTTGGCACACCTACTATTCCAAATACTCTAGAGAAATTAACTTGAAATAGTGCTATAAATATTTAGTACACTCTGTATTTTGTGTCGATTTTCAGAGAGATTGCACCTACTATAGCAAAGAAATGTATGTAACACCATAATGGTACTAATATATATATATCTCGGTTTTATCTTATGATTAGCTTACTTAAGATGTTTGATTTGTAAGACAAAGAAGAATATTTTATTCATAATAATTTTGTATCTTTACATGTACATATTTATAGAGTTAGTAAAAATCCTACAATCAAGCTATTCTTATAATTAAGTTATTTACCTAACAGAGAAATATCTCTAAACTAGGAAAAAATATAATGGTTTCCTATAATTAAGTTACTTCGCTCTAATGTTAGGTAAGAATAGTAATAGAAATAATTGTAATAGTAATCTTGACTATTAATCCAATATCGCAACATCTCTCAAGTCGGGTGCATGGGATGTCACACATGCCCAACTTGCCCAAAAACTTTAAGAACACTCGACTTGAAACCGCTTTGGTGAGGATATTAGCCAATTGATCTTCGGATTGAATCTTAGGAAACTCGACAATTTTCTCATCCAATTTCTCCTTAATGAAGAATCTGTCTACCTCCATATGCTTTGTACGATCATGTTGTACCGACTACGAGTACATTACATGCCGCTTTATCGCCACAATAAAGCCAATCTGGGTTGCCTAGGCAGAAGCAACCCAACCAATAGAAGTCTTAAATGATAATGTTTCACATATTCCGCGCCATACCCCTAAATTCAGCCTCCGCGCTGAACAACATTCCCGTTTCGCTTCTCCATGTAACAAGATTACCACCTATAAAGGTGAAATATCCCGAAGTAGATCGTCTATCATCTATTACTCCAGCCCAGTCAACATCACTATATGCATCCACACTTTGACAATCTACATTTTTAGTGAACAAAATGCCCTTTCCAGGAGCGGACTTCAGATACCTTAAAATGCATAATCGCATTCATATATTGTTCTCCAGGATTATGCATAAACTGGCTAACAATACTCAATGCATAGGCAAGATCTGGCCTAGTGTGGGCTAAGTACATCAATCTTCCAACGAGCCTCTGATATCTCCCTTTATCAACAAGCACCTAATTAGTCTCAACACATAACTTCAATCCTTCTTCACCGTGTATCGCTTCGTTGACATGTCGATACTAGTTTCCGTGAATAAATCTAGCATATTTTATTCCAGACAAGAAAAATCCCCTTTATCGTGATCGATACTGATCCTAAGCAAGAAAATATTTCAAGTGATCGAGGTCTTCATTTCGACTCGCTTGACAAGTAACTTTGTAGAGCCCTTCTCATCGTATTATTTCAGAACTACCATGTCATCAATATACACACAAGGGCAAAGATTTCACCATAAGCATTTTTTCAAGAATAAAGTGTAGTCCTCGAATTACTGGAGGGGTAGCCAAAAGACCTCATGGACTTCGTGGAACCTTCCAAACCATGCCTCTGAGATTGTTTAGCCCATACAACGATTTCTTTAATTTGCACTCTTCCGCCACAATGCACTCGGGTATCATGCACCTTGGTGGCAACCACGTACACTTCTTTCTGGATAACCCGCCATGCGTAAAGCGGCGTTTACATCAATTGTTGCAATGGCCAATCCAGTTCGTAGCTTAGAGACAATAAGATTCAATTGTGTTGATTTTTTAGCTACAGAAAATGTATCCGTATAATCAATTCCATAGGCTCGTGTACCCTTTGCTACCGCCCCGCTTTTTAAAACGTTCAATTGTACCATCTGCTTTGTGCTTCATAGTATAAACCCACCAACATCCAACTGGTTTCTTCCCGGTAGGACGATCAACAAGTTCCCAAGTTTCATTCTTCTACAAGGATTAGGAATAGATATAGTAGATAATTGATTTACAAATGACTTATTTGATTCAGACAAGCGATGGTTAGACACATAATGACCCATGGGATATTTAACTTTACTAGAAAGTTCGGGTTCATATGTGGGCTTGGGAATACCTCTGGTTTGACATGGTGGTAGTTGTTTTCTTAGTGGTTCAGACACTACAGCAGGACCATCCTTAGAAGGTGATTGGTTTGGTATATCAGTTGCCTGTGGTGCGAGAGATTCAGATGGAGGTTGATCCACAACTTCATTGTCTAGGTCTTCACCACGCTCATCACCACCGTATCCAAATTTATACCACTCAAATTCAATTCACCAGAATTCTCATTTCCAAGTTCAGGGCGTTCCTTTCCATTCCCATTCAGATTGTTACCAGGTTTAGAGAGTTCCCTTCATGTAGATCATAAAAATCATAAGTCTGTGAGCTTGAAACTTCTTCTGTGTGCTCCCTTGAAGTTCAGTTCGAGGAAAATACATCGAGTCTTCATGAAAAAACTAAGATCCATTGTAACAAACATTCATTTGCTTGGAGGGTGATAGCATTGGCACTCCTTTGATAAGCAAAGATATTCCTAAAAAGACACATCGCAATGCTCAGGGTGTCAACTTGTCATGCCAACGCTTGCGAAGATGTACAAATGCCACAAATCCAAAGACAAGGAGTGGTGTCAACGACCGAGCAACAATTGCTTCAATGAGAGCCTAGGATGGTTTTCGGAAATCAATAGTGCTTGAAGGTACTCGGTTGATTAAATATGATGCAGAGGTAAGTGTGTGTCCCTAATAGGATAAAGGCATATGTGCTTCTATCAATGAAGCACGAACAACCTCCAACAAGTGACGATTTTTCCGCTCTGCTAACCCATTCTGTTGGGGTGTATCGGAACAAGTAGTTTGATGAATGGTTCCATGGGCTTCCAAATACCGCTTCAATTCAAAACTCAAATATTCACCTCCATTATCACTACGGAGAACTTGAACCTATGCATTGTACTGACTACAAACCATTTTATGAAAATTTTGAAATAACAAGTTTACTCTAATTTTCGACTTCATCAAACATACCTATGTCATCCTGGTGTTAATCATCAATAAAAGTAACAAACCAACGCGATCCATCCAAAGTAGCAAATTTATATGGGCCCCAAACATCAGAATGTATGATCATAAAAGGAACTGGACTTTTATTCAAGGTTAATGCAAAATCACATTTGAAACTAGAGACATCAAAGTTTGCAAATAAATAAGGAAATAATTTCTTCATATAACCAAAAAAAGCATGCCCTGCACGCCGATGCCATGCCATAACCATATCTTAGATTTCTTTTCTAGAACCCCAATCTTAAAGCTGACGCAACTCATCCGACCTTTTAGACACAAAGTCCAAGTAATACAGCCTTCTCGCCTAACACCAACTAATCGCCCATCTTGTCCCCATGTATTCAGCTAAAAATGACAACACAAAATAAGGCAAAGGGTTATTCGAGAAATTGACAAAGATTATAATTCAAAAAAGGGAACAACCAAAAACAGTAATCTAAATTCAAGGTGTTAGTGAGGGACAAGATCCTTCCCCAATAACCCGACCGAGGTACCATCTAAGTAAAGGGAAAATGTAATTTTAGCAGGAAGATTTAAGAGGTGAAACTTGTCTATAATCAAATGTCCTATGATCCGTAGCACCTAATCAATTATCCATGCACTATTAGAAACGTGTAAAAATATTTTAAAACCTTACTACTATTCTCACGCTGTTGCTAATGCCGAGGACTTTTCACCCTATCATCCTCTCGGGCTCTTGTTTCAACAATTGCAAAGAAGAGCCCTCTTCTTGAATTCTTCTTCCGAGAATCACGGCTATGATCCCACCATTCCGGGTATCCCACAAGTTCATAGCATCGAATTTTTGTATGACCAGTATGATCACAGTGTGTGCATTTGTATGATTATTTGTCGCTACCATTAGCGGTCTTAGGATGGATGGGCCTTTTTTGTCTCACAGGTCGAGGGGACTAGTTTTGATTAGACTTGGCCCGAGTCACCACGGTCAAGGTTCGCACTTTCCCAGCTTGTCCGCTCATCACCCCACGTCGAACATCTCGCGCGAACTAGGCATAACACTCTTCTAATTCAGTGGATAGGATCCTTCCTCAAGATTTCGCCGTGCACTTGCTCGGGAATCACCCCTCTAATCCAAATGGAAAGATATGCACCCTTTATCGTCATAATTTCGATAGATGCAATATTTGTCTCATCCACCATGACCACCTTATCACGATGATCCAACTCATTGCAGATTTCAGTCAATTCTCCATAATATATAGAGAGTGGTCTGCCATTTTGTTTGCCAGAGAAAGCCCTCTAGTTCAAGGTAAAACCTCAGAATTCATCCGCTCCCATCATAAAAAGGCTTCTAGATGTGAGTTTCCAAATATCTTGTGGCGGTAGGTGTTTCGAATGTATCGGGCCATAACTGGGACATAGACATCAACAACCATCACCTTCCGATTGTCCGGTACCACTTTTCATAGCCTTTATCTTTCTCCTTAGGTGGCAAATGAGGCCAAATGTATGAGAGCCCTTCTCACACTCGCATCTCTAATATCTGAGACCACAAGATAATAGTTGGTCTCATTCAATACAATTCCCGAATTGAATGATGAACCTTCGTGTCGAATAATGACAGTAGATTTGCATTTATGTTTCGTAATCCGACTCGCTTCATGGTTTGCTGATTCAAAGAAGAATGATTTAGTGGTTTCGTGGCTCCTCATACCAACTCAGAAAAATAAGAAGAATATTTTTATTCATATAATAATTATATCTTTACATGTACATATTTATAGAGAGATAGTAAAGATCCTACAACTGCTATTCATATAATTAAGTTATTGCCTAATTGTAGAAATATCTCTAAACTAGGAAAAAAAATATAATAGTTTCCGAGAATTAAGTTATCATCAATGTAGAAGAATAATAATAGAAAAGAATTACAATAGAAAATCTTTAACTAACTAATATGGCCACTCGCACCGTGAGAGGTTGCCCAGCTTGCAATGTCAGTCCGGCCTCGCAGCTTATATGTATTCATTCTTCTTAAGCTCTTCCGACCCGATTTTCAAAATTCCATTTCTTCCTTACTTTCTTTTGTATCTTGTGATCCCATTTTTAGAATCATGTTGCAAATAGGTATTTAAGAGAAGGATATATCGGGTTCAAGCTTGTGCAAAAAGCTCAAAGATATTGGATTTAAGGCTATTTGCTCGACTATCGACACTTGTGCTCGTCGATTTGAGATGTATATAAAGAACAAGTAAAATATCATTCCTTCTAATACCGTCTTCATTATATAAGCTTTCCTTTGATAGTGCTATGATATACCCGATTCGATGGGGTAGACATTAGCTTGGGCTTTACAAGAAACTGGTTTTTCTCGACATTTTGACATAAGAGTAAATATTTAAGGCATAACATGGAAAAAAGAATCTCGTCTAAAACTTTGCATCGGTTTCACCTAAGTTGAAGAACTCAGCACCCGACAACTGAAATTTCCGAAGGGCGGAATAATAAAACTTTTATCTCAATCATACCTTAAAATATATTCTACGGGCGTAGACCTGCTAATGCTTTCATCGATTAATGGAATCATGTTGTAATAAGCTACTTGAAATTTATTTATTTTCAAAACTTTGCAGATAAGGGTTCAAATTTGGAAGCTTTAGTATCAAAGATATTTGATCCTTCTTTGTCTCTGAAGGTAGATGCCACAAACTAAATTGACTGGCCAGAGGGTAAGTTCCTGCATGAACTATCGCTCAGAAGCCGTGGTAAATTCTTTAGTAATAGAAATTTTCAGGTTATCTAGCAACTTTACACTAAAGATCAAGGAAGGGCATTAGGCCATGAAGCTCTTAGTCAGCTCTTAATTTTAATTCGGGCCGAAAGGGCATAATCCATGATTTTGAAACAAATGTAGTTACTAAAATACACCGGCGTCTTTAGGTAATGTGCTCAGTTTTTCGATTTTAAGTATAATGTTTTCTGCGAAATTCTGCAGATATAGAATGGTTGAAATCTATCACAAAATCTGCCGATTCGATCAAGGCGTTACTCACTTTCAGGAAGATGGTAGTCAATACCATTTATGAGATGTTTGGTACCATTTCATTTTAATTTTATTCTTGTAAATTGCTTTCAGAAGCATTCTTCCTTAAGTCGCTTTTTCCTTTGGTATTACACTCGCTTCAATATTTGGGATTCCATAGTTAAAAATCTCATGATTGCTCAGAGGCTAAGTAAAATCAATTTAAACGCGCTTTGTTTTATTTATTTTGCAATTTCCATGGTCGAACAAGATTATTAGCTCAGATACTAACACCGGCAAATTTATCAAGGCCAGCTGGCTGGAGTGTCTCGGGATTGCTCTAATCACTGAGGTCGCCATCTTGATTATGTTCCAACACCATTCAAACTTCTCAAGAGGTGATTCTTCTCGCGATGGCCGACATTTGCATCAAGAAAACGCATGTTTAAATATCCATAACCTTTCAATATTTCATCTCCACTTACAAGGGTCGATTTAAATTTCTCAACATTTTTATCCTTAAGCTTCATGACTTGCTTCTAATTTCCACCATTTTCAGTCCCAATCTTCATTTTAGCTTTGTACACATTTGTTGGATTTTGGGGTATTCAAATATAGTAAAATTACTGGTTGAAATTTCAGTTTTGAAGCAAGCAAAGTATACTAAAACAGTAACAAGTAAATGTGAAACAGTTATATAAAAGTGTTACACGGAAAAGATAAAGTGAAACATGAAATTGTTACACATAACAGTTTCTGATATATGCAAACTAGATACTAACCCGATTGTAGAACATGAACTGTGATAGAACTTTAGGTAGATCAAGGCTAGTGTTTGACACTATGTCCTTAAGATAGATTTTTCCCCCACTCTTGGTGCTTATGGAATAATGCCATTCCGCTCCTGTGATATTAAATGATCTTCACACAAATAGAAGTAGCACTACAATCTATTTGTCTAGCGAATCCAACTAGGCGGTGTACTTCTTCAATGACCGCTTTAAATGCCGAAAAATAATGCACTAAAGGCTATCTTAGTGCACTATTTCATTGAATGAAATGACTCAAATTGCTTAAGTTATCTTTTGAATGACAATAAACCCGCGAGTATTTATAGACTCGGTGACTTTCCTGACACCACCATCCTAAAGACACAACTCAAAATGAAAAGACACAACTCAAAATGAAAGAACACAACTCAAAATGAAAGTCCAAACAACACCTTTTCATGAACGGACACAACTCAAACTAAAAGTCCAAACAACACCTTTTCATGAACGGACACAACTCAAACTGAAAGTCCAAACAACACCTTTTCAAGAGGGTCACTTGGCCTATTTTCTTATTCATTTCTTACTCGATTTGAGCAAATGAATATACTACATTATTCTCCTCACTGAGTAGAATATGAACCCATGAAATATTGTTCAAATTAAATAAAAATCGGGTCCCACTTTAATTTAGGCTCAAAGTTAACCAACAACTCAGTTTTTACACTTAAAAAAAAAACTGTTTTGGTCCAACAATCCCCCACATGAATGGAAAATTGGCTGTTAGTATGCAAATGATAATGTCGATAATAATTATAGAGAGTACGTATCTTGAAAGATCGTACACGAGATAGGTAACTTTGGCCTTGAACCTTCCCTTGCGTGAAAGCCCACTGATACTTCCACAAATAGCGAACGTGATATTCGAACTATTCAACCGCTTTGATAAATCGATCAATGCACTTCATACGCCCCTTCCTAACACAATTGCCCTCATGATTATGTCTACTTGCCCCGAACAATCCCTGGTTTTCATGAGTACTAGAGAATTTAGCCTTATAAATTCTCACGTGCTTTACTTCACACTCCATATAAGTGACTCTTATTAGAATATCTTCAATATCCCACTCGATTTTTCAAGTTATGTTAATCATTAAAAGTATAGCTAACTCCTAATAAACTCGCAAAGACTATTTTATCATAGAATGTAGGAGATATTATCTCCTTAGTGATTATTTTGAATCACACACTCAGTTGTCCCTTTCAACCTAGATCTCGATTCTACCAACTAGGTCAGGGCTGCCATTAAGGTAATTCCTTGCCATAGCTTTAATCCCATTCTCGATGCAGTTCTTACTTGCTCTCTCACAAACTTTAGTAAGCGGATTCGCTAGATTATCCTTTGACTTTATATAATCAATAGAAATAATCCCATTTGAGAGCAATTGCCTAACGGTATTATGTCTACGACGTATATGTCTAGACTTATCATTATACATGTCATTCTATGCCCTACCAATTGCAAATTGGCTATCAAAATGTATACAAATTACTGGCACAGGTTTAGGCCATATTGGAATATCGTTTAGAAATTGACGAAGCCACTCTGCTTCCTCTCCCACTTTATCTAAAGCAATAAATTTAGATTCCATTGTGGATTTGGCAATACACGTTTGCTTTGAGGATTTCCAAGATACAGCTGCTCCACCAAGTGTAAAAACATAACCACTTGTAGATTTTGTATCCTTCATATCGATATCCAATTTGCCAGATCACTATACCCTTCTAGTATCAATGATATCTTGTGATAATGCAATCCATAATTTTTGGGGTATATCTAGTATCTAAGAACTCGATAATTGCTCTTCCAATGGTCTACTCCTTATTACTTGTATATCTACTCAATTTACCAACTGAGTATGCTAACCGGGTCCAGTGCTCATGACATACATTAGAGATCCAACGATACGAGAATATTCCAATTCAGATGATAGTTTCTCTTGACTAATTATTTCTGCAGACAAATGAAGATTTATATCAACTGTGTTCTAGCAATGCTGCTTCATCTTCATTTCAAATAATTCTATTTATAATTTCAAATATAATGTGATTGAGATAATATAAGTCCACCGCATAGTTCTGGTGAAATTCTTAATTCCTAGTATAACATCCGCAAATTAACAAATCCTTCATGTTAAATTAATAAACAACATTTTCGTAGTTGTAATAATATAATTATTACTACCCAAAATAAGCATATCATCCACATATAGGCAAACAATGACATATCCATTATTCAGGTTCCTTAACATAGACACATTTATCACATTCATTATCAGAAACCATTTGACATCATTACCTTGTCAAATTTCTCATGCCATTGTTTTGGTGCTTACTTTAAACTATAAAGTGATTTAACAAGTCTACATACTTCTCTTCTCTTTGTCTCGTAGAAATAAAACCTTCAAGCATCCATATAAATTTCATTTAAGTCACCATTTAGGAAAACTCAAGTTGCATCCATTTGGTGTATCTCAAGATTATGCAATGCCGCATTAGCTAAGGAGCATACAAATAGTTGTTATCAGATCGAGAATATGTATCAAAGTAATCAAGACCTTCTTTGCTTATACCTTTACAAGTCTAGCCTTGTACTTATCAATTGATCCATCGCTTTCATTTTCATCTTGAAAATCCATTTACACCCCAAGTAATGGTTTACTCCTCGGAGGAAGATCAACCAATTCCTAAGTGTACTTTCGCACGATGGATTTAATTTCACTATTTACAAATTTCCCTTCTTCCACATAGGTGCTTCAGAGGACATTGCTTCATCAGTTGAGGCTCAAGTTTAAATGTATGTTAGAAAATCTCGACCAAAGGACTCGAAGTCCTTACCCTTTATCGTCTATGGCCTCTTCACTTTCATCATTTATAGACTCATGCTCTATATCACTCATGAGTTCTTTTAAGAAAACTCCCATTACATGCTTTCTAGGAAATATATTTTCAAAGAATGATGCATTTCTTGACTCAATTATTGTATTGACATGTATATCAGGAATATCAGATTTATGCACTAGAAAACGATATGCACTACTATTTATTGCATAACCAATAAGTATACAATCAATAGTCTTAGGTCCTATTTTAATCCTTTTGGGAATAGGAACCATCACCTTAGCCAAGCACCCCCACACCTTTAAATATTTGTAGGAAGGACTCCGACCTTTCCATAATTCATACGGGGTTTTGTCTAACTTCAAGTAATCGTATTTAAAATATAATTTGCTGAAAGCAAAGCCTCCCCCCACAAGTTCTAAGGTAATCCTGAACTAATCAACATGACATTCATCATCTCTTTCAATGATCTATTTTTACGTTCAACAATTCCATTTTGCTGAAGTGTATAAGGCGTAGAAGTTTGGTGAATAATACCATGTTCTTGACATAACCGATTGAACTAAGGCCATATTTCTGTTTCACCTCGATCACTTCTTATCGCTTTTAATCTTTCTAAATAAGTTGATTCTCAACCTCATTCTTGATAATGCATAAATTTTCCAATGCTTCATCTTTACTCCTTAGCAAATATAAGCATAGCAATATCTTGTGCAATCATCAATAAAAGTCACAAAGTATTTCTTTCCACCTATAGTTCGAATATTATTTCAACTACATGTACTAATGCTGAATTAACTCTAGAGGTTTGTACTCTTCAATATTATGAAATGATGCTCTAGTTAATTTTGATTCAACACATTCACATTTATGATTTGCATCAATTTTAAATTTAGGCAACAATTCTAAATTCATTATTTTACTTAAAGTATCAAAATTAACATGTCCTAATCTAATATGCCATATATTAGAGGACTCACATATATGCAGTAAGATGTGTTTTACTATTAAAATCGGATACAATAGTCATTACATTCATCTTAAAAAGCCCATTGCTCATATATCCCTTGCCTACATAAATCCCACTCTTAGTGAGTACAAATTTGTCGGACTCAAAAACCAACCTAAAACCCTTCTTACTCAACAACAATCTAGACACAAGATTCTTTCGAATTTCTGGAACATGCAACACATCATCGAGTAAGCTCTTTCCCCGAAGTCATCTTCACATTACCTTCCTTTGCCTTCAACTTTGGAAGTGGAGGAATTTCCCATAAAGAGTTGTTCTCCATCATTAATTGTTTCATATGAAGAGAACATCTTCTTATCCGAACATATGTGTCTAGTGGCCCGGTGTCCACCCACCATTCCTTGGTATTTCCCACCAAGTTGACTTCGGGCCATTACAAATGTAAAAACTTATGTTAGAAGCATTTTCAGAATGTTTTTCCACCCTATGATATCAAGCCGGATAGTCTTCCTCGCGTTCACTCCAGGCTTTACTTGCCGACAACTTTTCGCATTAATGTCCCGCTTGTTGCACACGAAGCAATTGCCTTCAACCTCTTGAATCACCACCCAAGCCCTGTCGCCAACATACTTCCTTTCTTGTTGGTTTTATGTCCCTCTTCAATCACATGTGCCTGACCCATGGAATGATTGCCTATTTTATTTTCTGAGACTTAATGTCCTCCTCTATCCTCACCACGATCAAATCTTCAAGCTTCATTTCTTGCAATTGTTTCAAATAATTAAGTCCTTTCAATTTGGCAGACTCTCAATAATTGCAGCCATTTGAAAAGATTCACTAAGCACCATCCCTTCGGCATGAATTTCATGTAAGATCACTTGAAGATCTTGAACTTGACTTATAATGGTCTTGGAATCCACCATTTTATAATCAAGGAATCTGCTCGCAACGAATTTCTTCAATCCGACATCCTCCGTCTTTTATTTTCTATCCAAGGATTCCCACAACTCTCGAGCCGTCTTGATTGGACTATACACATTATATAATGTGTTATCCAATCCATTGAGGATATAGTTTTTGCAAAGAAAATTAGAGTGCTTCCATGCATCCACTGCAACAACAACTTGGCGGTTGGCCTCATTCTCACTACAAACGGGAGCATCAACGTAGTGAGATAGAACAACATTTTCTGTTGCCATCTCTTGAAATCATTCCCATTGAACTTTTCGGGTTTCTCCCCATGAGACACATGAGTAGGAACAGAAATAGGCACCATAGGCACAACATGATTTGTAGTAGTAGGAACATTAATATCATTTGCATCCATTTATGACAAACAAAGATTACAAACTATTCAAACAATATAAAAGCAGTAAGTTATAAAACTAAGAACAAATGGCGTTAATGCTTTGAAATTACTACTTTAACGTTTTTTGTATGGTTGATCAAAAGTCACTGTTTGGTGTAATAGTTTAAATTAAACCAGAAACAAAGTCACTGTTTTTATATCAAAACTAGAACCACAAGAATTAATTAAACTAATTGAAACTCTATCTTAAGAATGTTGGATTTTGGGGTATTCAAATATAGTAAAATTACTGGTTGAAATTTCAGTTTTGAAACATGCAAAGTATACTAAAACAGTAACAAGTAAATGTGAAACAGTTATATAGAAGTGTTACACGGAAAAGATAAAGTGTTACACGAATAATAGCTTTATGATATATGCAAAACTAGATACTAACCTGGACAAGTAATTGTGAACTGTGATAGAACTTTAGGTAGATCAAGGCTAGTGTTTAACACTTTGTCCTTAAGACAGATTTCACCCCCACTCTTGGTGCTTATGAAATACCAAGCGTTTGCCTCCCATGATACAATGATCTTCACACGTATAGAAGCGCACCCAATCTATCCGTCCAAAGGGAACCAAAATTATGTCAGGTACTCCGAATGTATCGTTTTTAAATGCCAAAAATAATGCACTAAAGGTTGTCTTAGTGCACTGTTTACTAAATGAAAATGACTAAAATTCATTTGTTATCTTTCAGAATGACAATAAACTCGAAGATTTATAGAATTTCGTGACTTTTTTTGAGGCCACCATCCTAAAGATACAACTCAAAATGAAAAGACACAACTCAAAATGAAAGGACACAACTCAAAATGAAAGTCTAAACAACACCTTTTCATGAACGGACACAACTCAAACTGAAAGTCCAAACAACACCTTTTCATGAACGGACACAACTCAAACTGAAAGTCCAAACAACACCTTTTCAAGAGGGTCACTTGGGAGCCTATTTTTCATTCATTTCTACTGATTTGGAGCAAATGAATATACTACATTATCTCCCCATCGAGTAGAATAACATGAACCTATGAAATATTGTTTAAAATAAAATCGGTCCCACTTTTTTAATTTAGGCTAAAGTCAAACTAACAACTCGCTTTACACTTAAAAAAAAAAACTGTTTTGGTCCAACAACATTATCATGTAACCGACACTGATATTTAAGTTCATAAGGCAACAATAATGGTTAGTGAAATTTATAGAAGTGTTTAACAATGTTATTACCTGGATTAAGCAAGGATTCATGACAACTTGCCATTGTTAAAAGCCTTGTCCTAGAACTTATTCATGCATCTGAAAACAAGAAATATATGTTGATCAGATTTCTCGATATATATATATATATATATATATATATATATATATATATATATATATATATATATATATATATATATATATATATATATATATATATATATATATATATATATATATATATATATAATTAGGGGCTCCTAAAAGAGGGAGTATGTCGTTTGACAAAGACAAATTCAGCTTAGGAATCGAATATACCTAACATAGAAGCGAGCATGGTCATTTCATCCCGGCTAGGTGGTTCAAGTCAAGCGAGGTCGTAGTTCCCGTTCTCCCTGATGGAGGGTATGACGTGACGTGACGCCTCAAGGCACTTAGCTCGTGCACAGTCGCTCTCGTAAGATTTTCCCGCAAGTTAATTGTCTGAAGTATGGACCTTACCTTACGCTGCACTTCTCTTGCCATTGCCATTGCCATTTTAATGGCATCCTATTATATAATTCAGCACATAATAGTGTCTCTTAGGGGTATAATCGATTCTGGTCTGAACTTGGCTAAATTAATCATATCTTGAATGATGATTTAAGCTCGATCCCATATTTGCCTTGTCCTGTATCTTCTTGTTCATGTAATAATTCTTGTAGGTTGGAAGGTCAGTAGTGTATGGGTTGGCTACAATGGGAGAGCAAGGCGTGAGACGGGTCATTGAAATGCTGAAGGACGAGTTCGAGATCACCATGGCCCCTGTGCTGTCCTAGGGTGGAAGCTGATATCACAAGCCATGTGAGAACTGGTTTTATGAGACTTCGATCCATGCTGTAACTTGATCATGTTGTAACTCGATATATGTTCATATCTTGAAGAAGGATGGTTGAATAATTTGATGGAGTGTGGAGTATGTGCATTCCTACTTGAATTCAATAGAGGAAATCGATTCCTTGTTGCTCTTCTTCTTGCTTCATTTAACATTTTGCTACTAAATTTTAAGTTACAAAGGTTAATTTAACAAAGAAATGGGCATATATCAACTTCTACCTGCTTGCATTAATTGATTTTTTTTTAACCGTGGATGTTTGGATTAGCTTACGTAGTACCTCGGCTAATCCCAACAATAAGTACTTAATAAAAGTTTTTTTTTGCCCATCTATTCAACCACATGTTAGCAAATATCCAACATTGGAAGATAATTATTATGGGCACCATGGCTTTTGGCCCAACACCCCTATTCAGAAGGCCTAGACAGATCAAAACCCATAGGCCAGGCTGAAGCTTCAGGCCTAAGTACCCTTGCTTATAGGCCAGGCCCAAGTATCCTCACACGAACACAGATCCAATCCACGGCCTGAAGCCTGGCTTGTGGACTATCCAATCATAGCGAAGGCCTACGGGATTTATTGCCTAGACACATCCTCTCATAGCCGGATGCCGTCTCTAAGAAGATGGTCAGCCAATAATTTACTGACTGATCCCTCGTAACTCAAAAGCACATCTTCCCGTGAATCACGTACGTAATCGCCCTTAGGATGATCAAATGATTCTTGAGGTGGAAGATTCAGGTAACTTGGCTATCCATAAGGAAGAACAGGCCCTAACGCGCACATGAAGCCCCACCCCCCCCTTCTTTCCATTTCACAAACCGGAGGGGGGAGGGGGGTGGTTAGGAGGGATACCCTACTGAAAACGGATCGATTTACTCCTCCTTATTTCTCCTGGTCTCCACTTAAGACCTGAGAGGCTACCGACACACACCAATCGACCACCGCCTGCCTTGTCAGGTTTTGCAAGCCCGCCACTAGGTTAGCGCCCACGATTCGTGACCAGACTCCGAGAATCCAAGAGATAACACCGCGCCTCACCGTGGGAACGACTAAGCAAAAAATCTCATCGACGACGTGCGAGGGCTTGGCTACGTCGGCTATCAAGCGATCCCCCACACCCCGAAGCTTCGGTAGTTCCCACTCACTCATTCGGTTCGTCGGATCCTATTGTTATGGCCAGCAACCCAGCAAATCAGTCCCTTGAGGACCAGTTTCTTCGTTGGCATCAAGATATGGAAACGAATCAAGAAGAGCAGGCTAGATAGATGGTTGAATTGAGGAACTCGTGGTTGATCAATCTTCAAGAAGAGAAGGATCATCGTGGGCTCCGCTCTCGCGCAGGATCGGGGTGAAAATGCACGGTGGCGCCCATCCTTCACCTCCGTCAAACAGTAATAGAGGAAAGGAGCCCGGCACGCTTAGGCGACAGCCGATGCAACAACGGATGATGAGTGCTATCCTCCGTAGCTCTCCGCTACTCCGATCTTTCACCCCCCAAAGAACAACGGAGGTCGAATCAAGAAAGATGCCCTCACACGTCTAAAATTGCCCGCTAGCAGCACGCCTCACGAGTACAAAGAGAAATTAGCATGTGAGCAACGACAAATGAGCAGCCCTCAAAAATGTACCCATGTGGCACAAGTGGTGTAAAGACCACCACTTCGCTCATTACGTATCCTACCTTCGGGTCGCACTCCGCCCGCACATGCTTACATCTACCATCGCCTAAGGGCCTCAAGACAAGCTTATCCTCCCGCTGCCCAAAGACATCTGAAAGTTATGAACCACCCCGTGGCTTTGTCATACTGTCTTTTTCCATGTGTGATGGCTCCTCCGATCTGTATGATCGCATGCTGCATTTCAACCAGCCAATGATACTTAATGCGGAAAACGACCGCTTACTATGTAAAGTGTTCCCGCCCAAATTAAGGCCGCCCGCTTTGTTCCACTCGCTCAATGAGTCAGGCTGCATTTGCTTCCCAATACTCGTCACTGGCTGAAAAGCGGGAAATACTAGTTCTCTACAAACCATCTTTAAGCGAGAGGACGAATCCATCTGCGATTTCACTAGAAGATTTCGACAAGTCGTCCAACGTGACATTCAGATAAGAGACGGATGCGCTCTCTAGAATCTCCGAACGAGCTTTCGTCGACTAATTCCCATTCGTCCACTCCGGTTGCCTGATCCGCCCCGCGACAATGGAGGAATTGTACAAACGAGCGGATAAATATTCAACGCTGGAGGACAATATCCAGGTAGCCTCTTAAACCGTGATGATCACAACTTAAAGCAACAAGTTGGAAACTAAGGGACAAACTGAACAAAAGGGGAGTCAGAGTAAGAACCAGGAACTCTCCCTACCGCCTTGGCTTAGAAAAAATTATTGCTGGTAGCCACTGATTATTTCAGCAAGTGGATAAAGGCCGAGGCTTTCACATCAATTAAAGATAAGGATGTCACTCACTATCCGAAGAATATTATCTCGGTTTGCCTCAGATAAATTCCGATTAATCAGACGTACAAATCCGACCTCAATCTGATAGTCGAGCACAGAACTTCAAGAGCTGAAAACAAAGAATCTATACTCCACCCCGCGATATCCAGAGCAATCCACTAAGGTGTTTTCTAATAAAATCTTATTGACCGCCTTAAAGAAACGATTAGACTCAGCTAAAGGTGTGCTGACTAACTCCCTGGGTACTTGGGGCCTGCTGCACCGATAACCCGTGACCAACCCGCATATCCCCTTCGCGCCACTTATGAGATGAAGCTATAAATTCCAACAGAATATTCCATAAAGTTCGAACCGATATACCCGAGCAAATAACAATCGAATCCGTGATTAAAGACTCCAGACACGGGCGCACGAATCAGACGGCGAAGCGACCGTGTGAATAGCATCAGTACCACCGCAGCCAGCAAACCTACACAACGCACTCGTGAAAACTCGAATGTTCAGCCGTGGACTCGTCCCGAGAAAAGCCAGAACACATTCGAATCGTCAGCCGGAAAGTTCCAGCCAAACTGGGAGGGACCGTGTATCATAACACGAACCAACAAATCCAGATCGTATGCATTAGACAAACTAGACGGGACAACTATACCTAGAATGTGGAATATTATGCATCTTAAAAGGTATTATCAATAAATAATGATTCAATCTCTAACCATGTTCCCGTCTCAATTTTTCATTATAAAGCCCGGGTAAGGTTGATGTCTTACCGGCTCAGTATGGTTGATGCCTAACTGATTCATTACAAAGCCTGTGTAAGGTCGATGGCCCTACCACCCAAAGATGGTTGATGCGCCCAATTGGTCTTGCATAGCCCGTAAGGTTGATGTTCTACCAACCCAAGATACTGATGCCCAATCAAGTTCATTATGAAGCCCTAAAAGTGAGGTTAGAAGGGGGCAAATGAACCTTGTCTACCAGAGTGTTCATCCGGACATGATATATGTCCTACTCAAGGTACATCTTTGCCTAAATGGCTAAATGAACCGAATTACGTGATTCGACAAAGAGAAAGCAACAACATCAGACTCACAAACAACACATGCTTTATTAAGGAGCTTGGTTATAGAATAACAAAACCCGAGGATACAGAACATGGGTGTAGGAACAAGGCTCAACAAGCAATGGAAAAATACAACCCTTAGCTCCCGCCAGAGACATCAGGTTCCTCACTCTCCTCAGTTACTTGTTTGCCTTTTGTTATATAGACTAAACCTCTCAATTTAACACCTATGACCATGTCAAATTGGATTGGAGTTTCTTTAAAATGAATAAAACTGGTTTAATGTTCTGGAATTATGAATGGGTTTAGTCTATGACACTACAAGTGCACAGGTCATACAAGTAGTAAAAAATGGATGTAAGTCCGCATATCATTCCCATGTGACTGACTCTTTCGATTCTCAAACCAACGCTCTAACTCAAGATCTATACTATCTGAACCTTAATGATAAAGTTTATCAACTAAAGATTAAAGGATAATTGTCTTAAAGATAACATAGAGAACTTAGGACATTAAAAATAAGCTAATGAACTTATATACACTATGATTAGTTGGGGCCGACCGCTTGTTCAGAAATGAACAATTAATAAGGGAAGTAATCGTGAAATGTCTAATTTCTACATTATATCCCATTTAAAACTCTATCCTAAATTTGAATCTAGATTTGTCAAAGATGCCCTGATATTGCAAGTCAAGATTTTCTCCTGCATTTCACTAATTAAATATCCTTGTTTCTCTCAAGACAAGAGGTTTAATCATTTACTAGATTAAATATATTCTTTACAAGATTTTGTATTTTTCTTCTCAATACATACTCCATTTTTTGAGATCAGAGATTTCTTACTTCCCAAATCGTGGTTGTTGCAAGATTTCTACAACTTAATTTTATGACTCATCCTTTAAATCTACTTGATACTTCCTCTTGATTAGATCTCACTAACACAGGGTCAAGAGTTTTCCAACAGATTAAGGTGAAATCTCTGATTATTTAAATTGATAAATAATCCCCTCCAACATCAATTATGAGTGAAATGGGTATTTATCTAAGTGAACTCTTAGAGCTCAATAGTTCTTTCAATACTTGGTCCAACATACCCACAATTAGAATGTTCCTAACTCTCAGGAATCGCCATCTCTGTGTCACTCAAAGGGCCTCCTAGAAATCAGAGCATGATACAATCCTTGGACGGGTATTCAAAACTACTATTGGGAACAATTACATGAAAAATACATCAATCAAATAAATCCTCCCCAAATTCCAAAATTCTTCAATTTATGTAGGAAAGACTGTAACTAACAATAATTAAACTAAATGAAGCCGCGCTTCTAAAACTCCGTATTACAATCGACAAGGGAGCACTGATAAATTACACCCACTGCAGTTGCAATAAACCGAGAAGAAACGACTTCTAGAAATAGTCTAGATTTCATTTAAACTTAGGCAGTAAATTGAAATATTACTTCCAGCTTCGACATTCTAACAGATCGCTGATTCAAATCCAAAGAAATGAAAGAAAATGAAAAAAAAATCTATTCTAAAATATATAATGAGTTTTCTTCTTCCCCCGTTCTAGGTTCCCAAAAAGAAAAACTGCTATACTAAAACTCTGTACGCCTATTTATAACTTTCAGAAATTTGGCTTGATTCCAAGGCTCCAGGTGGATTTCCCTAAAATCAATGGCCCAAATTTCAATGCTTAGTTGATACTTCAAAGCTGTCGCGACGTAAAACTCGGGTTTGATTTGTCAAACTGGTTGCGGACTCGTGAAACTCGCTGCAACTTTCTTCACTTGTTCTTACAATTGGCCGAACCGCGACCGATGTTCTCGTCGCGGACTCAGTTTCTTCAGCTGCTTGGACGCAAGTGGTCGCGGATACGAATTCTGTCGACCATGTTAGTTGTTAGTCACGAAGAAGTGAGACCGGGGCTGCGACCTCCCTTTCTTATTTCAGAATTGCGTCACGACCTCAATCTCGATGTCGACCTCACTCTCTTTGGCTCTTTACCGATTTCTATGTCGTGACCTCGATTTGATGTCGCGACCACATTATGCATATCATCCTCTCGCTTTCGTCACAAATTTCTTCATGTTGCGACATCCTTCAGTTGTCTTGAACTTTCAAGTAGGTCGTGACTTAAAATTGCTGGTCTACTTGTTTTCTTGTCACGACGTGGACATTAGGTTGCGACCGCATATTTTCTTTAATCACTGCAATTCTTGTCGCGACCTCAAAAGTATGTTGTGACCATCCCTTTTTCCTACCCACAAGAACCTAATTTCTAGCCTCACAGCTTCCTTCAATTTTCCGTATTTCGGGCTGTTGACTGATTGTTTTGGTCTTGAATATATGTCGCGACTGATTTGATGTCGCGACACAACTTGTTTCCGCTATGTTAACATCGCGACCATGTTTTTCTGACCCTTCAATAAATTCTATGTCACGACTTCAGTTCCATGTCGCGACCTGGCTGTCTTGTTTTCTACTACATTCTATGTCGCAACCTTAAAAGCATGTCACGATCTTGATTGGAGTCTCCAACTTAAATCTTTGTCGCAACTCGAAATTGCTCATGTAGACATTGCAAGTCTATTCAAAGATTACTTTGGGTCACTTACATTATTTGTCAGTAACTAACAATATCTTCTTTCAAAGTCGCGACTTCGTAATCTGTCGCGATATTATCTTCTTTGAAGTCCCTCTTGTTCTGTCTCAACAAGGCTCTTCTGTCGCAACAATTTTGTCTGGGCTTTACATCACCTCTCTACCATGACTCCGTATTCTCCGTTTTCGTGACTTCCAAAACCGATGTGTTACTTCAATTACTATCGCGACCTTAAAAATATGTTGTAACCAGACTTGTTCTCCTTCGTGTCAACCTCATAATGGTGTCGCGACATGAAATCCTTCCTTGAAGCTCTTTTTCCGTCTCAAAGAATTTCTCCTTTGTTGCAAATAACTTTCATTCAAGATAATATGACTTCTACTTAATTTCACGTGGGCCATTAAACTGCTTACTGATCCTACTGAATTTTCATTTCGCCAATTATTTTTGCAAAAATAGAAATTTAAAATAGTACATATTTCTGCATAAAACAAGTAATCATATTGTAAGGACAATTAGAAAAATGGACTAAAAAATTCAATGAGTTTTTGACTCATCATTACTTTAGCGGAAGAATCAGGCTCATTACCTAGCCCAACCTCAACGGTAGAGACATGCTCGCCCACCTCGCTAATATCTGCATTAAGGACTGTAGCAGGAACCTCCCTCTCTGACGCAATCATCGCTTCACCCGAGCAAACATCGATGGTCGCAGCCTTCTAAGCATGTGGTCCTGTGTGGATCGAGGTCGATAAAGAACTCTGTGTGGATAATCTGGCTTAGACGTACCTGGGCATCCCTTCTAACCACTGGGCCGACTCACAAAATATTAGTGCGTAAAGCACACAGTCATAACCATAGCTGGTACCACGCCAAAGCCCTCCTCATAAGCCTCCCTCAAGGCCTTTTTCTCTTAAGGGCATAGCCCGAGGAGCCACACTTCCATCTTTACTCGGGGTCCCGAGCTTGTGGCGAGATACTTGCCTGGCGACGGTTAGCCTTCAAGTTTTCGCCTTCCGCTAGCCTCCTCCAAACCGTCAGTGGCATTTCTGGACCCTAGCTAACTCGAACTCCACTTTCGCTCTAGCACTCCTCGCTGCATCGACATCCATGTGGCCATAAAGGCTTCGTTGCGAGCCGCATCTCTTTTTACCTCTTCTTGAGCCACTTCTCAACGCCTTTCTTAGCCTCCTTCTCCTAGCCCCGGGATCTCGACTTCACTTCAAATAAAGCCCACTCCAGGCGCCTTGTGGTAAAAATGACCGAATAAGAAGATAGAGATGTAGCCTCTCAAGATCCCCGCCGAGACTGGAATTTACGCCGGTAAGTCATATCCGTGATGAAGCAAAGAATGGCCTCAGAAAAGAACGCATTAGAATAAGGTAATAACTCGGAAATAATACTAGAATAGTGCATAGTCGTTGTAAACATACTAGCTCAACTTCTACCTGCTTGCATTGATTGATTTTTTTTTTAACCGTGGATGTTTAGATCAGCTTACAGAACACCTCGGCTAATCCCAACAATAAGTACTTAATAAAAGTTTTGTTTTGCCCATCTATTCAACCACATTTCAGCAAATATCCAACATTGGAAGATAGTTATTGTGGGCAACATGGCTTTTGGCCCAACAACCTTATTTAGAAGGCCCAGACATATCAAAGCCCATAGGCCAGGCCAAAGCTTCAGGACCAAGTACTCGCTCTATGTGCTGCTTCCAAGTATCTTCACACGAACACGCATTCTGAACCACGGCTGTAATCCCACTGCGGACTATCTGATCACAATGGTTGGGCCCGAGATTTATTGCCCTGACAATACTTCTCCTAGCCGGATGTCAGCTCTAAGAAGATGGCCAACAATAATTCTCACCAAAACACATCCTGCTCTAATCACGTACATAACCGCCCTTGGGATGATCAAACGATTCTTAAGGCGGAAGATTAGATAACTTGGCTATCCAAAAGAAAGAACAGGCCCTGACGCACAAATGAAGCGCCCCCCCTCCCCTTTTTCTATTTCGCAAACCAATCACCCACTTTCCATAAAATTTCGACCACTACCTCTCATAAATAAGGAAGGAATCGTGAATGTCGGCGGATACCATACCTGTAAAAACGGACGACGCATTCCTCCCTATATCTCTGTTTGACTTAAGCATCAAAGAGGTGGCCGACACACCACCGCCGGTGCCTTGTTTGTTTTGCAGGTCCTTGCCACTAGGTTAATGCCCCAACGATCCAGTGACTCTGAGAATCCAAGAGACAACAATCATGTTTTTCATTTTCAAAAATTTTATTCATTTTGTAAACTAAAGTTTTTAGTAGTAAAAAAAAGTACAATTTTAGAAATCTTACTCTACAATAATTTTTGAGAAATTTTTTTATTAAATAAAAATAATTATGCTATCTACCAATGAAAATCAGTTTTTTAATTTCTATTCAAAATTTGAGAAAATAAATTTTTTTAAAGTACATGTGATTTAATTTAATTAACACGAGAATGACAATTTTGTTTTTTAATATAAACAAATATTTAGGGGGGCATTTGTTTTTTTTCTGAATGCTTAATAGAACTTTTATTTAGCTGAATAATTCTTGTAGATTAATCATATCTTGAATGATGATGATTTAAGCTCGATCCCATATTTGATTTGTCCTGTATCTTCTTGTTCATGTAATAATTCTTGTAAGTTGGAAGGCCAGTAGTGTATGGGCTGGCTGCAATGGGAGAGCAAGGCGTGAGATGGGTCATTGAAATGTGAAGGACGAGTTCGAGATCACCATGGCCCTCTCAGGTTGTCCTAGGGTGAAGGATATCAGCGAAGCCATGTGAGAACTGAGCGGGACAGACTCCGATCCATGCTGTAACTTGATCATGTTGTAACTCAATATATACTTGATGGGGTAGAAAACAACACGTGCACAGGCCCAGAGCGCAAGCCCAAACCTTAGCCTTATGAAGGGAGTTGGGGCACAGACCCAATAATGAAGCTCGGCCCATAGTGAGATCCTACCCATGTCAAAGTACACGGGCCCAGGCTTAGAATTGAAACCACCCTTCCAGGTAATCAAGTGATATAGGCGGCCCAAAAATTCGTGTAAAAGGAAAAGTGCCCAGTCTCCATGATCCGCACCCCATAGATTGGGAAAGAAGGATCTTACATGATCACGGCTCCTCCCTTATCCCTTAAGAGTCGGTCCATGATAAGGAAAAGGAAACTCCTCACCCAATGGAGAGATACCGTATCACCATCTAACAAGGAAAGTAACCACTATTTTCCCTTATAAATACCGACCCATTCCACCATAAAAAGGTATGCATCAATAACGCCATAAATAATTGAATTCTTTCCTTCTTATAAGAAAGAAACTAACTTAGCCATCGGAGAGGCGGCCTAAGACACCCACGCTGATCACCCTTTCAAGGCAAAGGTGTTGTACGACGATCCGATCCGGGACAGACGGCCCACAAAATTTCAAGAAGCTCCAAACAAAGATCTGTAGAAAGCACCATTAGCTCGCGCCGTCCTGTGGGAACGACATTTCCTTTACAAGTAAAACTGAATTCTCAGTGATTGATGGTATCGACCCGGAACATAAGCAGAGTCACACCGACCCCCCTAGGGCTCAAGACTAATAGGGCGACCTAGATAGCCGACCACCAAGAGACAACCAACGTTTGTTGAGAGACTTGGAGGAACTCAACAGACAAATGCAGTGACCGTAGGAAGAACATCAACACCACGACGCACCTTGGGACACTGACGGAGAAGGAGAAACTAGCCAAGCTAAGGAGCATGATCCCTATAAACCCCCTGGAAAGGATCGCAATGAGGGAATACCATGTAGGAACAACAAAGGTAATGGACCCATCCTTTATTATCAAGAGATAGGAGCAACTTGGAGTAGCGCCCGACATCCAAAGAAGTTATTAGCCTGCCCACATGAAGGAAACTGTGAAAGGACGAGCCCGGGCCCCATGACGCCTGGGTGCACAATCGAATCCCATTCACACCCGGTACTACACTTCCCTCTCCCAAAGAGTTCGTAATGCCTCAAATTGAAACGCCTGACTGAATCGAAAGATCCCGTAGACCACCACAATACCGCTATAAGAATCGATGGAGCCACACTCCAGAATATCCTCGAAATATACCCCCAGCGCTTTCTGACTTGTTTAGGTATATTAAAAGCTAAATGGAAATTTTCTAAAATAAAACGAGAGACCCGAAGTTTACATAAGATACAAGGGCACTAATTTATAAAAGGACCTATTGGTCATAAAAGTGAAAGATTAGGGTTAATGTTTAAACTTTGCACACATGTGAAATGTAGGGAGTTATGGTTAAAAGGCAAATAAAGAAAATAAACCAAAAATGGATTTTGCCAAGGCCAAACACGGGCCTTAACTTAAAAATGGATTTAAGACCAAATTGGTCTCATTTTGAAGGGGGAACCGAGAGGAGAGAAGAGAAGGAGAGAAGAAGAAGAGGAAGAGGAAGTTATAGTTAGCTAAGAGGAGTACAAGAGAAGCCAAGATCAAAAAGAGGTATGGAACTACTAACCTTGAGTAGTGGATCCTTATTTTGTTTGGTTAATGGTTATTTGTTGTACCTAAACTTAGGCTTTAATAGATTTTATCCCTAACCAAAGATGTATTGGAATTAGGGTTAACAAAACTCTAAATGGCACAAGAAAACATGGAACTCCTCCTTGAGGTTGGATTTACGGCTTAATTGCAAAGAAAAAGGGTCAAGCTAGAACAAACCCTAATAAATTTGTGTATTTGGGTATGTATGGGTTAAGACCCATATTAGAATGGTTTTGAAGAAATTCATAATAGGTCTTTTTGAAAGAAGATAAGAAATGAAAGACGAATTGAATAGGAAAAGAGATTCCAAGGTGAATTGGAATGGTTTTGAGGTGTGAGGAAGCGCTGAGGATCCATGGATTAAAGTGATGGAAAAATGTGAGAAAACACACATTCGGGCACGTGAGAGTCCTACCTAGAGTTAAGTCCTACCGGTAGAACTTTGATTCTGGTCATTTTTGGCCAAGTCCTACCGGTAGAAGTTAAGTCCTACCGGTAGAACTTGTTCTGGTTTTCCTGTTTTGACCAGTTTTCGTATTTTGGCCATAACTTGCTCATTTCTTATCCGATTTGAGTGATTCAAGTGGCCACTTAAAATAGACTTCAAGGAGACCAAACCATATTTAATATGTATCTCCAAATTCTGACCTTAGATAGCCCAAAAATTCACTCAAAGTGGGGCTATGTGCAAGCCCATTTCCTGCATCAATTTTAACAGGTGAGAAGTCCCAGTTGTTTCCTGACGCACATGAGTTCCTATGTCTGAATTGGTGATTCCAAATGAATGTAACCCTTTAGCACCTTATCTTTAAATGAATATAGGGACATAGTGTCAAAATATAAAGTTAAAATCCCGGAAAATGGGTATTCCACCAGTCCCTAGAAAAATCGGTAAATGACTAGCTGGGTATGAAAATGCCATAACTTTAGTTCGATGATCCGATTGATTGATTCCAATTCCTAAATAAACTAGATTCATGAAGGAATGATATCATATAAATGAGGTGTGATCTCATAGACATCATACTATAAGTATATGAAGTGCTATATTAATACCATGAAACAAGAAAATATAGAAAATGCAATATGTATAGATATGTTCATAAAATATGAAATATGATATTAATATGTGATATGTCATGTTATACGATATGATAAGTCATAAAGATATGATAAGATACGATAAGACATGTCATAAGATACGATAGTCTAAAGTACACTAATGAAAGGCACATATGAATATAAGATTATATGTTATGAACATATGATTGTCATACATAAACGAATAGACGTAAATACGAGTAGAAATATAAAGTATATAATTAGAGAAGACATGACAGGAATATGTAAATGATGGGAATATATGATGAGCATACCGAAATGAATAAGAGGAAACGTACAGGAAATATATGATAAGAAAGGCATAAAATGATAAGAAACGATAGAGATAAGCAAAAGATGACAAAGCATAAGAATAAGTACAAGTACGTGAATACTAAATCAGATATGAAACGTATAAAGGATAGATGCATAAATAATATAATACAATAGTGCATGATGCACATTCATGAAATATGATAGACAAAACTAAATGATAGAAAAAGATATGAATACATGTATTATATATATATATGAGAACTAATACAGAGTAAAGTGATGATAAGATATGCATAAGCAATTATGATAACAATGGGGCTATTCACGCCATATATAAGGGCGTAAAAAATCGTATTAAAGCCGATTGTCCGCTTTAGGACCCGGTAGGGATAGATAGGCATGCCTATAGGGAAGATACAGATGCCGCAAAGATATTCATACGTATATCAGGCCCGCTGTCAAGATATAGATCCCGTTCGATCGTGGCCCCCGCAAGTGAATAACACAGATGCAGATCACCGCCGTACAATGATAGTACCTTCGTACCGATGAAGATATGAGTATAGGTCATCGTCTGCATGCTGACGATACCTTCTGGTATTATCAGACAGAGATCATCGTCAGACAAATGAGAAAATCTTTCTGCATAATATAGTTTCCTCGTATCCGCTTCGTAAGGTGGTATTTCCATATATGAAACCAAAAAGGAAATGACATGGTAGAATATATATATGATATGTGAAGCATGGCACGCTATGCGATGAAAGTATAGATGCCATAAGAACAAGAAGTAATGTACAAGATGAGACAAAGATATGAAAAGCATATGAAAAGTACAAAGATATGAAAACAAGAGTATATGAATATCATATGAAAGTATAAGATATAATGATAAGATGAAAATATTAAGATATGACTATTATACGAAAAGTATAATAGGAAAACAGTATAGGAAATGCACAGTACATGAATATAGGTATATGAAAATAGAACATGAACAGTACATGAATATAGTATATAGAAAGTACAAAGTATAGTACACGAAAAGGATATCAACAAGTAACGTATAGAAAGTAGATAAAAGAGAAAGGAATATGAAAAGTATAGTATATGGAAAACATAGGAAAATACAGTAGATGAAAAGTATCAGATGAAAGTATACAAAAGTACCGTATATGAAAAGTATAAGAATGTAGATAAAAGTACAAGACAGTATAAGATAGGTTATATGAAAGTATACGAGATAAGAATGTATATGATACATGCACAGTATACAAGCATGAAAGGAAATGAACATGATAAGTATAGGAATATGTAAAGTATAGAAACAGAATACGTTAGTGTGCTAGATAAAAGATATGCCAAAGACATAGAATATGTGTACCGAAAGAGATTGATATGCAGCCAGCAAAAAGTATATGTGATAGATAAGTAATTAAAGTTATATGAATACGCATATGTATGTGTTCAGGATTCGCCGCTTATCGTGGTTGTCCATGCTTATGTTCCCACTAAGCGCAGTTTAGCACGTGTTCAATCCGTAGGTGTACATAAGACAAGGATGTGAGGATGTGACATTCCACATCAAAGAAAGCAGCCGACTCCGTAGATAGTGCTCACCGCACGCTTCCGCAATCTCGAAATTTTTGTAATAGAAAATGTATATGTATAGTAAACGTGGTCCCTATATATGTAGATTGTGATGGACACCACTCCCGTGGTAGTTCTTTGTATATGTAAAATGATTTTTTGTTATTATGTTATTTCAGATACCACGGCATGTGCATGTACTCCGAGAAAGAATAGGTCAATAAGAGTCCCAGTAAAGTATATAGTATAAGATGATGCAGCATCACGCCCGACTTCGCTCTGCATCCGCTAATCGGGTCTGGGCGATGATGGCACTTATTACTAAGACCCCGTTAGGATGTGAGCCTTCACCATCACGCTTGGGTGCCCCAGCTTTAGCCTCGGTTCATCAGACTCCCGCCATCGCTAATCTCATCCTTCATGAAAATATCCATCATAGTTTCATTTCCCACTTCATTGGAGCTCGATCGTATAGGAAGCCGAGCTATCATTTGTCAATTACAAAAGCGTAGCCTACATGAGAACTCTGAGGTCCGTACGCTCAGAGGTTTAACATGCAGTCATTAAAGGTAGACATCCTAGATGAGAAGTTTCATATTATCGCTTCATAGCCGGCTAGGCGTATAATAAATATCTGATGTTTTCCATCTCAAAGAACCCTCAGGTAAGCATGGCCGAGGAGCTCGCCAAAGCGGAGAAATACATCAACGATGAGGAAGCCTTCTATCTAAGCGGAAAAACTCTTCCACGCAAAAGGAGAAAAGCGAGGGCGAGAAAAAGCGAGAACGAAGCCATAGGATACGAGGAGACAGGGATAGATCCCCAAGAAGGGACAGAGAAAACAAAGAATGGTCTCCAAAGACGAGGCAGTTTGACCGCTCTGCCCCTACCCAGATGTAGCGCTGATATCCACCCCCGACAATTCACCCCCCTCGTACTTTGTCACAGTCCCACGTGAGACGCAAAGACTAAAAGTTTTTAAGGTGGTCAGTTTAGATGGCACGACCAAATAAGAGAGACTCAACCAAGTATTGTGGAATTCCATAGGATCATGTGGATTAACTCAACGATGATCGTGATCCATCCGAGGAAGGAAATTGAGTACCTGATCCGACGTGGTCATCTTCGTTGCTTCGTGGCCTCAGAAGGTCGGACCAGGCACCGCCCTCATTACCTCGTCAGCTATCTCCAACTCAACACTAGTAATCCTTGGGAGAAATCCATGTGATCTCTAGGGGATTTGCTGGGGGAGGGGAGTCTAGCTCGGCCTGGAAGGCTCATCTACGCAGCATCAGATCAAGGGAGACACTGGAAATACAAGCAGTATCTAAACTCCCACGGCTAAACACCACCATAACTTTTTTGGACTCCGACATGGAAGGCTGCCAACATCCTCAAGGACAATCCACCTGCACAAGGGTCGCCGTGAGCTAACAAAACAAAGACACGGTCCCGTCAACAATCTAAGCCTACGACATCATCTCACGCACCCTTCGATAAATGGGCATCTAAATGAGAAACTAGAACTGCATTAACGCCCACCTCCGCGGATTCTCCGGAGAAAGAGTTGGTTACCCCCGGGTTCAATACAGTTTGCTCACTGGGAGATCCTTCGTGCCAGCCACAACAAATGCAGAGGTTCCTCACGGATGCCCCATCAGCTTATAACATACTATTGGGTAGGCCCTCCCTCAATGCCATAAGAGCCATCCCTTCCGCCTACCATATGGTTATCAAATTCCCCATTGCGAATAGGGTGGGAATGGTTCGAGGAGATCAGCATGTAGCCAGGGAGTGCTACTCGACATCAATGAAACAAAAAGCGGTAGGCAACATCTACATGGACGAGCTCAACATGAGAGATGAGGTAAGCATCCGACCTACGCCCGTGGTCCAGAACCGACATAAACTCGACTCTAATTGCACCTGCAACATCCTCGTCACACCTGACCTAAATCGCTGTAGACGTTAGGGACCTCCTTATCCACTTCTTAAAATAGAATATAGAAGTGTTCACTTGGGAGTAGGAGGATATGGGAGGAATTGACCCTACAGTAATCACACACAAGCTTAACACATCACCTCGCTTCAAACCGCCAAACAGAAAAGGCTGAGCTTCACCCTGCAGCGCAGAAGGCGCATCAACGAGGAAGTTAACAACCTCCAAGCCAAAGCTATCCGGGCGAATACCCCGACCGTTAGCTAATGTAGTCCTTGTAAAAAAGGTAAACGACAACTGGCGACTCTACATTGATTCCCACCGATGTCAATTAGCTTGTCCAGCGATAGCTTCCCACTCCTGACGACCTTATAAATGACGCTACGGCTCGCCACGAGCTCCTTAGTTTCATGGACGCTTTCTCGGGATATAACTCAATTAGAATGGACCTTAGTGACCAAGAGAAGACCTCATTTGTGACTCCAGATTTCATCAAGTATCAAAGGATGCCCTTCAAATAAGAACTCCTCGGGCCACTTATCGTAGGCTAGCTTTAACAAAATGCTCTGTATGTATTGTAACATCCATGGATGTATATATAGATGACATGCCGGTAAAGTCGCTTAAGGCCGAGCTCCACGCAGCCCACCTGAATGAGTCGCCTGTGTCCTCGAAGAATTATAACATGAAGTTAACCAACCAAGTGCGCCCTCGAGTCTCAAATAAAATTCGGGTTTCATAGTCAACAAATTGGTGAATGTAGGAAAATCCAGATAAGATAAAAGTCGTGCTGGACATGCAACCGCCTTCAAACACCAAAGAAATTCAACATTTGACTGAGAATACTGCTCGAGCCGCTCGCATTCAGATCCAACGACAAGGCCGACTCATTCTTTCGTAGTTCAAAAAAGCGCTTTCCACCGACGCTTTAATACGAAGAGGCCGCTCGAGGCACTAAAACTTACCTAAGCTCTTTCCCGTCCCGTAAGCCCTTTAGAGGAGAACTTCTACCTTTATTTGGTCATTTCGTATTTCTTAACTAGCCCCGCTGTTGTGGAGCGAGATTTGAATACACACTGGTTTATTACTACAAATTTCAAGCTCCGAGGAGGAGCTGAGGAAAGGTATCTTAAAGATGGAGAAATTAACTTAGCATTAGTAACCATTGCCGGTTGCTTCACCATATTTCCAAAGCTCACACTATTGAAATCCCAATGTAATCACCTAGAGACGATATCAGACAAGCTGTAGGACCTCGAAGACCGATAAAACGGGCCATGAGCTTAGTGAGTTCGATCGATACAAGCCAAGGACAAAGGGGTCAAGGTGCTTCAAGACTTCATCATGGAATTTGACCCCCTCAACACCCTACCACAAATTAAACCAATTAATCGCACCCGACTTATCCATCTGGTCAGCTCGTAGGGATTGGGCCGCCAATTCCCAAGGGAGTGGTGCGGGTTTGATTCCCGACCTCCCCGGATCTGATCGACGGGAATATGCACCCGTGATTCGGATTTCAAGCCCTAATAACGAGGTCGAGCACGGTCACACATAGCCTGCTTAACCTTGCCCACTCCATAAGCCGATCAATCAGAGATATGCAAAGGATTCTAGCAGGTGAAATAGATAGAGGACTCCTACGAAGCTAGGGGTGAAAAAAATGATCCTTTACCTCAGAAAGGTGCGAGAACTATTTAAAAAGTTCATACGGGTTCAAGTTAGGCATGTCCCAAGAGCAGAGAACATGAGAGCAGATGCCTTGGCAAAGCTAGCAACAACATCAAGGGAGGATCTAGATAGACTGGTACCGGTCGAGTACCTCCCAGAACCCTCGATGAACGTCAACAATGAAGAAGTGTCCTGGTATCAAACCGGTACGAGCCGGATGGACTTCATCCGGGATTACTGGTGGATAGAATATCACAAGCGATCCAAAGGAGGCTCAAGCCTGTGACAAGGCTCCTAGATTCATCATCCATCT
Source organism: Tetrastigma voinierianum (assembly GCA_016808115.1). Lineage (NCBI taxonomy): Eukaryota > Viridiplantae > Streptophyta > Magnoliopsida > Vitales > Vitaceae > Tetrastigma > Tetrastigma voinierianum. Next base: position 236,228 of record JAEQBH010001660.1, on the reverse strand, counting down.
GGGACCCTTTATAAACGAGGCTTTTCTACACCCATCCTTAACTGCGTAGGAAAGGAAGATGCCAACTATGTGCTCAAAGAGGTGCATGAAGGCATTCAGGGCAAACTATTCTGAGCCAGTCATCAAGCAAGAAAGACCTCGAGATGCGGATATTATTAAATTTACAACGCTAAGGATGCCAATTAACCGTTAAAAACGTAAGATCCGCTAAGAGCACGCCTGCATCTCTCACTCTGGCCCGAGCCGACCTCAATCACAAGCCCTTAGCCTTTTCAACAATGGGGGCTAGACATATTGGGACCCCTACTCATTAGGAAAGGCTAGTGCAAGTTTATTGTTGTGGGAGTGGATTATTTCACCAAGTGGGCCGAGGCCGAGCCGTTAGCAACAATCACCGAGCAAAAGTGCGTAACTTCATTTGCCGTTCCATAATATGCAGGTTCCGAATCCCTAGAGCCCTGGTATCTGATAATGGGTCACCGACAACTTAAGTTTAAAGAGACTTCGCCCGAGCTCAATCAAGAATTACTAATACTCATCCCTGTACCAACCACGATCTAACTGACGCGTATCACCATAAGGACTCTCAAGGCAGCCTTAAAGACTAAGCTAGAAAATCTAAAGGGAAAATGGGTTGAGTACCTGGGCATACAGAACTACACGCAAATCAGCAACTCAAGAAACCCCATTTGCTCTAGCACTGGGCATCGGGCGCGGCCCTGATCGAGGTCGGGCTAAATCACTAAGAGTGTAGTTCGCACATACCGATAATAACAGAGATTCTCCGCCTAAATCTTGACCTCCCAGAAGAAAAATGTAAGTAGGTTTTAAGGCGTGCTGAGGACTAATATCACAGAAGACGTAAAAATATTAATTTACCAAAGGGTTAGCCCAAGAGTTTTAGTTCGACGACCTAGTTTTAAAAAACTCGCAAGAAGCAAAACCCCATATTACCTGAAGTTGTGACCAACCGGAAGCGGCCTTGTACGGGTACGAATACCCGACCGCAACTACAAACTTCAAACATAAGAGGGAAAACCTGCCACATTTCTCCCCGAACGAGCACCTCAAAGCATTCTACCACGCACTCGATTGTAGCATTTAATAAGAAATTCATAGTTTTTCTATAATAATAGTCTTTGTGTTCATTTTCAGCCTGATTAATATTCTCGTAGATTGTCAAAAAAAAAAAAAAAAAAAAGATAAACATCAGACAAGTACACACATATAAAAAAAACTGTACTTTTATTTCAGTTATCTCAGAAAATTACAATCATCAAAGTTGTTCTCTATATCTCAAAAAATTACAATCAACAAAGCCATTCTCTACATCGGCCGTTCTCTACAGAAGATCACGATCAGCCAACACCCAATCAAGGCAAAAACCACAAGAAAGAGAAAGAGAAAAGGAAGGAGAAGGAGAAAGGAGGGGATAATGGAGGAAGCAGAACTTAAAAATATTCCCTCTAAGTGCGCCGCCTTCAATATGTTCCTGGTCCAAAGCCATCAACGGGGCGTGACTGGGTGGAACAACATAACTCCCATAAGGGAGGAACTAGGGAAAAACACAACTCCTACAAATGGTAGAATGTCAAAACCGAACGTTTGCCTGCGATCTCCAAACAGTCTTCGCGTAGTGGCGATCAAACCCTGAAGCTTCATCATGTACGAACTCCGACACTGTCAAAGAGAGGAAGAAGGAGGAGAGCGGGGTATGCCACAAACCTTCGAAGGAAGGCAGATGTTTATAAAGAAACCTGGAATGCCTGGGAAGCCACGCAGTATGATCCAATTCTCCATGGATCTGCATTAAAATCGTGCGCGCTTTCCCAAAGGAAGGTAGACGAAAGGGCCACGTAGGTCAGTTTCAAACGAGCCTTGCAACTTAGTTTCCAAAGAGCCATGTAGCTCAGTTTCAAAAGGGCCATGTAGCTCAGTTTCAAACAAGTTTTGCAGCTTAGTTTCCAAAGAGCCATGTAACTTAGTTTCAAAGGGGCCATGCAAATTTCTGCCCCAAAGAACCCGACAAATTTCGTAAGGTCAAGTAGCCATGTGCCGAGCTCGCCTTCAAAAGAGCCTCAGAGCCTCCGGGCTCAAAAGGCCACGATCTCAATTTCCAATGAGCCTTACAGCTCAATCTAAATAGCCATGTAGCCCGCTCAAAGGGGCCATACAACCCTGGGCTCTTAAAAAAAACATGACGCCCGTAAGGCTGGCAGCCAAGTAGCCAAAGAGCCATGAAATACCAAGAGCCTTTAGCCTGGGCCAAAAGCGGGCATCGCATTCTCGCTTCAAACGAGCCTTGCAGCTCGGGCCCAAAGAGCTATGTAGCTCAGCCTCAAAGGGGCTGATGCCCTGGCCTAAAGAACCCGGGAGCAAATTCGAAGGTCAAGTGAGCTAAGGAGCCATGTAGCTCAACCCAAAAGAGCCTCAGAGCCTGGGTCAAGGAGCCACATAGCTCGGCTTTCAAACGAGCCAGCCTGGGCTTCAAAAGAGCCTATGTTTCTTCAAAGGAGCCACGACTGGGCACCCAGCCTTGCAGCTCGCTTCAAAAGAGCCATGTAGCCCAGCTTAGTGGGAGCCATGTATTAGTTTCAAATGAGCTCAAGGCTCGGGCTAAAGGGGTCAGGTAATGGGGATCTTATGAACCTGAGAAGTTTAAGGCCTAGCAACTAAGGAGCCAAAGGTTTCACTTTGATGAGAAGAACTTAGGCTTCACTAATAAAGGGTCAGAGAAGCTCAAGAAGAAACTAATTATTTAAAGACGGGGATCGTGAAACCTCTCAAATATAGACAAAAGAAAACAGAAACCAAGAAAGTAGTAAGGATCTGAGCATCCATAGAATAACAAAACCAATGTTGGCATTACAGATGTCCAATAAGACCAATGCTTAATAGAATTTTTATTTAGTTAAATGCTAAATAAGACTTAATAGTATTAAGTATGAAGTTGTTTGTTTTTTTAATATTGTATTTCTATTAAGTATTAAATTGTTTGCTTTTTATATACTTAAAATTAACATTTTAATTATATATAACTTTATTCTTATGATAAAATGAAAAATATTTATGTAATATATGTAACATCATAACATAATAATAAAAAATTAAAAAAATAAAATTATTAACATGAAAATTTATTATTATCATTGTTAAAAAATAATTATTATATTTATCTATTTTATGTAATTAAAATAGAATATATAAAATTAAGAATTTTAAAAAATATCTTGTTTTTTTAAAATATTATGTGTGAATTTTAAAGGTTTTAGAATATTTTGGGAAGATTTTAAAATATTTTCGGAAGATTTTAAAATATAGTTTTTTCCTTTTGAAATATAGTTTTTAAAAAAAAAAAATAGAAAAAGCCAAATATTTTGGTCTTTTCCATTCAAAAGGAATTTTTAAAAATTCATAAATAAGTCATGAAAAAAAAACTGTCTAAATTTTGAAAGCAAATTGCTTTCAGAAAAAGCCAAAAAGACAAATGCTCCTTCGTAAAAGCCTTAAGAAAAAATTAACTATTTTGAATTTTTCTATTCAAAAAAAAAAAAAAAATCAGCAATAAGTCACCAAAATTTTTTTTTTTTTTAAAAAGGGTATAAATTCTAAATTAAAATTGCATTTAGCAAAAAACCAAAAAAAAACTAATAATAATAAAGTTACGTGTAGAAATCTATAATGAAATATCAAGCAAATTACGAGTGTCGATGAATTAAATTACTGGGCTTCTTCGTGCCTCTATATTAGAAAAATTATGTGGTGGGCTCATTTACATAAGCTCACTAAGCCTAACCTAACTCAAACTCCTAAGTAGATCTAGGGTTAGAGCACTATAAATTAGACATTTTGAAATCATCTCTTTCCTTTCTTTTTTTCCAAATTTCCATTAGCCATTAGCCAAATCAGACGATGCCACACTTGCATTGTAATGACCCTTTATGAGTCCCACATCACCACGTTACAGCATGGCCTTATGGGTTTATAACCAATTGAGCTCTCTCCCCTTAATAGCTAGCTTTTAAGGGCGAGTTCTATCAAAGTGGTTGTAATAATCAGATAGAGCAAGCTGGATGCCTTTAACTTTAATTGTGAGAAGGCTACCATCAGAAAAAGTTGGGATCTTATGAAGTCAACAATTGGTCAGGGACGCTGGGCCTGAAAGAGGGTGGATTGTAATGACCCTTTATGAGTTCCACATCGCTAAGTTACAACATGGCCTTGTAGGTTTATAACCAATTGAGTTCCCTCCCTTTAATAACTAGCTTTTAAGGGTGAGTCCGCCAAGTTACTTACATGGTCTTCAGGCGTTTATAACTAATTGAGTTTCCCCAATTCCCTTAACCGCTAGCTTTGGCGCAAGGAGTTCTACCCAAGTGGTTGTAACAATCGTGAAGTCACTAGTCGTCGTGGAAATCGGTTCTAAAAGAGGGTGGATTGTAATGACCATTTATGAGTCCCACATCGCCAAGTTACAACATGGCCTTGTGGGTGTATAACCAATTGAGCTATCTCCCCTTCACAACTAGCTTTTAAGGGTGAGTTCTACCCAAGTGGTTGTAACAATGGTATCAGAGTAGTTTGTTCCTTGGGGATGACCCTTGTCCCGGAATTGTGGGAGGACTACTACCAGTAGAAAAAGAGTGGGATCCATGAAGTCACCAGCCGCCATGGGCATCAGTTTTGAAAGAGGGTGGATTGTAATTGTTGGCCCAAGGGTACCTTGAATTGAGGTTTTTGTAGAACCCCGAAAAATTTAAAATTTTCTAAAAGTATAAAATTAAATAATAAATTGGTCGAAATGGCTCGTGATAAGCCTAGAAAATCTCTAGAGCTCTGATGATCTAAACTGACCGCCCCGCTGAGTCCAGTTTCATGAAAACGAGTAACTCGTAAAAGCCACGAATTCCTAGGTAGTGAGAATTCTTTATGAATTTTTGAAGTTAAGAATCTAGTAAACACATGAATGAGATTTTCTTAAAAATTTCGAGAGTTAGGAAATGACTTGAATTAAGTTCATTTAAAATAAATTGAACTAAGACGAAAATAAATTGTTTCGGGACAGAAACGAACCTGGACGGGTAGTGGACGCGTGGCGTAAAGTGGGCCCCACGTCCAACTCAAACTTAAAAAGGAAAAGAGAAGAGAAAATCATATTTTCTCCCCATTTTTGGGCAGTTACGGCAGTGGGCGTGAGAGAGTGAGAGGGGAGAGAAAACTTATTCCTTCTCTCTACGATCTACATAGATCGGGTGGTCGGAATCCGTCGAGCCAAGAATTAAAGTTCATCTACTTGACGAGGGCTACTTGTGGGTACCTACAACACGCAGTTTCATCGAAGATTTCGGGTTTGGAGAATAAAATCTAGTGAGAGAAGTTCTACCTTCTCTCTAAGATTTACGGTGATCGGCGGCTCGGTTTCTATGGGGCCAAGACTTAAAGTCGAGTACTGCCGAGAGCAATATGACACCGTAAATCAAGAATTTTCGCGAAGATCTGCTGAATTTGAGGTCAGGGTCCTGGGCCCTAGACTCCAAAAAAAGTTCCGTCTTCGCTTCAAGAGGTAGGGAACCTTCCTACTCGGGTTTATATTTCATCTAAATGCTGTTTTGGTCTTGGTTGTTTGGATTGTGTTCTTGAACACAAAAATCATATTTTGCTGATTTGGAGTTGTTTTTGTTAAGTTGATTTTCAGCCGAAATTGGGATTCGCTTTGTACATGTTTACGGCTTAATTGCGGACCTAATCGATGGGTTTGTTTCCGGGTGAAAGGGTTGTTTCTAGGATGAGTTTGGGTAGGAAAAATAGCATGTATAGGAGCTTTAAAGGAGCCCCGGGAAAGAAATTTCGTGGGTTTCACGCCGCTAACTTGGCCACTATCTCACATACGAGGCTTCTCCAACTCGAACAACCATAACTTACGTCCGAGTCTGCTGGGTGTTCTTAGACTCTATGGAAATCCCTTTGAGTCTAAAATCCATCCATATATAGCTTCATAAAATTTGAACTCATATTTGGTCCGAAATTTACAAAAAATAGTAGGCCTCACAAAAGACTGGCCATCGCTCATACGGCGCCTCCAACTTCGGACGACTACAACTTTCTCGCCCTCGAGTCTGTCAGTGTTCGGACTCTATGGAAAGATATTAGACTCTTGAATCTGACCATATTCTTTTCAATGGAAATTGGTGATCACATCCTTGTTGAAAAAAATTGATTTTTACAACAAGTGCTAATTTGTCAGGTTGTGTGGATGCAGGAGTCAGGTAATACGCCATTACTGGGCCGGGTCAGGTGCTATCTTGTGCATGATATGCCATGAATTAGCCTAGTAAATGAGGTGTGTCATTATCGTCTAGGTAAAGGATTTGATGAAATGTTAACATGTGTTTGTGTGATTTACTGAAATGACATTTCGTTAAGAGGTGTCATGTTGGATGTCAATATGTGTGCTCTAACATATTGGGTTTGTGATGTGGTTTTCGTGTGATACGGTTATTTGTATGACATGTCAGAAGAAGCTTATTAGGCATTATGCACCATGATGTAGCCTAGGGATTTGAATATGACATTACTTGTCTAAGTAGTAGTCGGAATGATGTTGATGCATGCTTGTTTGATGTGTTGACATGAATGTGATAAATGTTAGTATGACTCTATGTATATTAACGTTTAATGAATGTATGGACTTTTGTGTACATTAGACATGAATGTCCATGGTACACGGTGGAGTGTACGGTATAAGGTGTCCATGTAGAGGTCTTTATACATTGGGCATGACTTAGAGTGCAATACTGGTACAATTGCATTGCAATCAAGTACGGACATCGATGGTGTGGGTGTGAGTGCATAGTCGCTTGTCATTCACTCATCCTCGTGAATGGGTCAGACTCGTACTTTGGACGAAGTCCAATGAGATCCACGGTCAGATGGTGTTTCACGTTAAGGAAATGGAAATGGCTAATTGTGATTCATATGCATTGTAAGTACCCTAGAACAGAGGAGGAGCGATGAGGTGGTTTCTTGAGAGAATTGTTTCGGAGGGTTGACCAACAATATTATTTATCAGAGTATGTCCACTACAATATCGGAGGATTGTCCACATAATATCAATCACCGGAGTATGCCCAATTGATATACATAGAAGGGTTGTCCATATAATGTCAATCGTCAGAGTATGCACAATTGATATAAGATCGAAGGGTCATTCACAAATAGACATTCGGAAAATACAATCACTATTTATATCGAGGTTGTCCATGCAGAACACAATGTATTTCTATGTTTGGAAATGGTTTTCATTCATTGAAAAATGCATGTCTGGTGTGAGCTCTGATGACTGACATGGGGCATGATGAGTCGCCCTATCCATGACAAGATCTTCAGGCTAGGATCAGATGTCCTAGGTCAGGTGTGTGTCGGGTTGTCACCATTCATGCATTTGCGCCGTAATACCTTGTAAGATTCTATCTCTATCACCGTCGGTGGGACCCCCTTCGTGTACGTGACACGCAAGCAGCAGACAGTCGCTTCCCAGAGGCCATCATGAAGCCGGGCCTGACGCGTCTTGATCCATGTTTTGTATATTATATTAACACGCTAGCTTTTAATATAACGCTTTGTGGCTGTTAACGATGAATAACTCGCTGCTCTGATATGTGATTGTATTTATATGGATAAATGGGACCTACGTGGCCATTTTTACTCCTTATGCCGACCCTGGTCAGTCAGATAATATCAGACAGTTTCACATGAAATCAGGCTGTGTCAGACGGGGCAGAGCCCCCGTATTGTGCTGAGACTCTACCCGATTTTCGTTAAAACCCGAGTCTCGGAAAAGGACTCAATGGAGTTATTGGTTACTCGACATCCAATAAATTTCCGCTGCCGACGAGTTGTCACCTAACCCCCGAGATCCTGGGTGTCACGCTTTGATGATAACAAATCAAGGTATTAAGTTACTAGTGGTTTACTTCAGATAAAGCGGACATATTACAGGCGAGCAGTCGAATTTAAAGACTACATCATTTATCCCGTGATCGCCGTGGCCCCCAGACCACCTTAATCCGGAGGCAAAATCGATCCGAGATGCGGTCCTCTTTTCGAATCCAATTCCTTTTTCTTTTTTCAGTAAAACACATTTCCAATGCTCATTTTGTAAAGGATATTTATCTATATGAAAATATATTTCAGATGGCACTAATTCAACTTAAAAGGGGGCCCATCATTTTGTTTTCAATACACATTTTCCATTAAATATGGAATTACATGCCTATTTGGTCCATTTACCACCTTTAAACATTATGGCATTATAAGCCGTTTTCAATACCAAAATATATACAAAACAAAATTAGAGTTTGTACAAAACGTGTCAAATATATTTCATGAATGCAGGTTTGGAGCTTTACTTTAACTCCGTGAGGCCTTGACGTTGACTCTGGATCGCTGTGGTCTTTTCCTTTGTACCTGTTCACTCGGTACATACACAATGATAAAACAATGCGCTAAGCATTTTCATGCCTGGTGGTTCTTTACAGTTCTCTTTTCATTTCAGTTTAAGTAAATCATGCATTTTTCTAAATTCGGCCTTTGTATAATTTTTTCTATGACCAATGCGGTACAATACATATATGTATATTTTCATTTCGTATACATTCAAATTACAATTCATTAATATTTCAATCATGCAACATATGTAATAAATCATTCAAACACAAATTACGATTTCACAATTTTTTTCATTTCGCTCTTGCGTCACTTCTAACCTATGCTTCTGCGTACGTGATAATGAATCAACGGAATCGGTCTTCATTGGCTGCGTGTCAAGATAAAAAGGTTTTATAACACAATAACACGCGTTTCCGCTGATGTCGATCGGGTTATTAAAAGTCATTTCGCAACACTACTGGGAGCACGCCTCGCCGGGCTACGATCGAGTGACACATCATTACGCTCAAATGTAGCATCGCTTCATTTAACCTCTTATCGGGTATATCAATCTATTCTTAACTCGAATTTAACAGTTAACATTCTATTAAGGTTGCTCAAATCATTTATAGAAATTTACAATAGTGTATATACATTTATATCCAAATACTTGGTTTCCAATACTCATTCAATTTTTCATGTGCAATTCTTTTCACAATTAGTTGTATCAAATCATTTTAAAACAAATCAATAAGAAATTTATCGCAATTCATTTCTATAAATCTATTTATTTCATAATCCTTAAAATATTTTAGAAATAGTGAGAGAGAAGTGGAGAACAAACCAATTCATTTATTGCTCAAATGGAGCACACATGCATATTCATATAAAACCTTTTAGATTTATTTTGTCAAACAAAACACAAAACCGAAACAAGGAAGAAAGTGTGAAGAACAAACCCAACAAGGTTGTCACTCTTCGATTCCTATTCTCGGAATCCCGTTCTTGGGTCAAGCTTCCTCGTCACCAACCCCTAAACCATCACAAATATGTCACTATCAAAGAACAACCCAAGAAAAAAATCAATTGTGCATTTTAGGATTTTTGGTTAGGGTTGATGTCTACCCAATACACCTTCACTTGCAAAATTTTCCGGGGACACATGAGCCATATTTTTCTCATGCTTCCTTTAATAAAATGATAGCTCTATGAGTCTATTTTCAGTAGGAATTGGAATCATCACATTTAGATCACCCAAACTTAAGTTACGACATTTTAATTCCAAACTGGTCGGTATGTCTAGCTCACTTGGTTACCTACTGTTATTCTCGATTTCATGGGTCTTAACTCCATATATTGGAAATGGTTCCTTCTACTCATTTGAAGCTATGGTTCTAAGGTTTCTTATCCAATTGGAATCATCCAATTTGGATCACCAAAACTTAAGTTATTGCATTTTACATCCAGGTTACTCTAATTTGCAAAGCAGAATTAGATTGTTCTTGCACATAGATCCACTTTGATGGATTTTTGGGAACTTTGGGATTACAAATTGCATACACTTCCTTCAAGAAAATTATTTCCCTAGAAGGCGAGTTTACCCAAAATTTTGAATCACTCAATTTGGATAAGTGAAACTCAACTTACGAAAAAAAAACACCAAAACTACACCCAAAACAGAGCATACCCATCAACTACCCAAAACTCACCTTTAAGCCCATATTCGGGAGCCTTAGAGTTACAATTTTCTCTTGGTCCATTCTATACATTTGTAGCTCTATCTCTTATGGTTCTTTACCAATTGGAATCACTCAATTGGATGATTATAACTTAACTTATAGAAAAAACAAAAACAGGGGTTTTTAAAATTTTTTGACAACAACTCCTTTGAAACTTCATCATTTCCTTTGTAAAAAATTCATCAACAACAATCCAAACCACAATATAACATCTTAGAGCAACCCCAAAAACTGAAATAAACCAATAAAAATGCATTTTACACAAAGGTAGGGTTTTTCTAATTCAAACTTAATCAATCCAAACCACAATACACCATGAAATCTTACCCAATACAACCCCAAAATGAACTACAACATTTCAAAACACTTTTATACCACATTTGGGGTTTTATTAAACCCAAACTATAAACCCGAGAAAATTCAATTTTTATGATAAAGGGTAAAACGGTAATTCTGGTCAAAAATTCGGAATTTTTCTAGATCTCAGATGATGAAACATACTTTATCATTAAAATTCTCTTGCGAAATCTAGTTACCACATCGAATTTCATTGAATTCCGAGACAGTCGAAGTATCACGTTTTTTCAGGCATAAGGGGGTCGGGTGACACATGACATGATCATGTGAAGCCATTTGACAACCCAAGAGAGTGACACATGGAAAGAGCCATGTGGTACTCTTGAAATACATGGCTCACATTGAATCAAGTGAACATGTTATGATAAATGGGATAAGAAAATAAGAAACAGGGTAACCATGGTAATGCCAAGGGCCAGCGAATATGGAAGAAGTCACTGATCCATACGATAGAGGCTATCCAAAAGAGAGGAGAAATGAGAAAATGATAGAATAAGAGAAAATGAGAAAAGAGAAAATGAAAAGAAAGGAACGAACAAACAAGTAGGAAATCAATGAGTATATGAAAGAAAAAAGAAAACAAGAGAAGAAAGGAGAGGAGAAAATCGGAGAGGGGGGTGAGGATGAAAAAAAAAAGTGAAAGAAAGTGTAGAGAGAGAGAGATATTTTATCTTCTCTCTAAGATATACGGAGTTCAGGCTGTCAGTTTTCGCCAAATCATGAAGTAAAGTCGGTCCACACGACGAGGGCTACGCATGGGTACCAAAACTTGGGAGTTCCGTCAAACTCCGTAATGTAAGGAAATTTCTTACTTGAACTATTTCTAGCCTAAAGGTCATTTAATGGCATAGGCTGTATTTGGGGGCCAAATTAGGCCGATGTTTCAGTCCCAAAATTTTGGGACTTGTTTTGAAATAAATTCCCATGTGTCATGTTTGGTTTTGATCCCTGGACCGATGTTCTCAGTTTAGTGTAAATCTTGGATATTTTCGAAAGGCCAAATGGAACCAAGAACGGTTGTACAGTGCGGACCGTGTAGGTGCCCTGCCAGGTTCGAGATCGACCTACTTCCTCGTGTTATCATTGATAGAATAACATGCCTAATGTGAAAATATTTTTCCGATATACTATTTTCATGGATGTAAAATTATATGTAGAAAATATATTTATCCATGTTGTTAATGTTACATGTAGCTTATTGTGTATGTAGTATGACATCGCATGAAATATTGCATTTCATATGCACGTATCACATCACGCCGAAGCTCAAAAGCGGGTGCATGGTACCGTTATTCACCATTCTTGGTGAACGAGTGGTGAGCTTGAAAATGGGACTAAGGCCAAAATCGAGACTCACGAGTGTATGACATAATTATAAATATAAATTATGTGTGTTTGGGCGGAGTAAGTTGGGGTAGATACCCAACCCCCCACCCCTCTAGGGTAAAAGACCCAAATCAATTGCGGTTAGACATGATCACCATCAGTACAAAGTCCGTAAAATGTCAAGACGGCCGACGATCCTCGCAGGAAACCCCGAAAATCTCGTGGCCCAGTGGGTCAAACACACAAGATTTAATAAATTAAAAATCGAGGGTTTTCCAATGGTTGAAGCTCCTTGGGTGAAACTCCGATATAGTTTTTCCACACTTGGAGTGTAGGTGCAGAGAGTTCTGCCGGGACTCTGTCATGAGCATAAGGAGTCACATCCTCATGCATGACACGAAACATTCCATATAGGATTACATTATTTATGTGGAATGTGATTGGATGTTTACTTATTGCCATTGCATGTACATTTTATGTGGGGAGTAGCCCTTGTAGGAAAATTTTCTACTAGGCATTGCTCACCCCGTTTTGGGGAAATATTTTTCAGGTATTGGAGGTACATTAGGAGCCGAAACTGATCCAAGAGTTTCGTTGTGAAAAAGGCTAGATTGTGGTCTAGTCAATTATATTTTGTAACATTCTGGGTTGAATACCCAAATTTTGCTATGTAAATAATGAATCTTGTAATAGAACTTTAGTTTTGGGATTGTTCCAGTGTAGTGTTAACATTTTTCGGAACCTTGTATTGTTTGTATAAATTTTATGTAGATAATCAAAGTGGAGGAATTTAAAAAAAATGGCCCTAAATTTGTGAGTACACAAACATAAGTGTAGTGTAATGGTTTGGTTTTTCATACCTTAAATCTTGATTCTCTTTCCTTCCTTCTTCCTCCTTCTTCTTGATCAACTTGTCCCTTGATTACATGGAGAAGAAATCACAAATCCCTCTCTTCTCTCAACCTGTGTGAATGAGCCCTAGCTTTTCTCCCTCTTCTTTTGCCAAATGTGAGAAATGGCATTTACAAGACCAAATTTGGTCTTAAGCCTTAAGTCTTCATAAGGCCTTGTTTGGCTTGCACATAAATTACTATTTCCCCATTTTTCTCATTTTAACTCTTCATTTCACTTTCATTTTCACTTCATTTCATTTTATTTTCATTTTAACATTTACACTCCTCATTTTGTTTGGCTTGCACATAAATTACTATTTCCCCATTTTTCTCATTTTAACTCTTCATTTCACTTTCATTTTCACTTCATTTCATTTTATTTTCATTTTAACATTTACACTCCTCATTTATGACCCTTAGGTCCTCATTTGACATTTTTATCAAATTTATTTGGTTCTTGTAAAATTTTCGGGTTTTTATCAATTTTTGTTTTTAGTCGTTTAAACCGAAAAAAATAATTTAATTTATTTTACACCCTGAACATGTTATAAAACTGTTAGGGTATTTTCAGGGTGTTACAACTCTCCCCTTCTTAAAAGAATTTTGTCATCTAAATTACCTTCATTGAACAATTGAGGGTATTATTGTCGCATAACTTCTTGCAACTGAAGCTTCAATTCTTTTAACTCCATCGGAGCCATTCGTTACGGTGTAATGGAAGCTAGGGTGGCACCCTGAACAACGTCAATTGTGAACTTAATCTCTCTTATGGAGGAACTGATAACCTCCGAAACACAGCCCGCATAATCAAACTTTAGGGATGTCCGATGTTGTGTGGGTCAGCTCTTTTCAGATTAACTACATACGCCAAGTAGGCTTCACACCCCTTTCGAACCATCGTTCTAACAGTAGTGGTGGATATCACATTAGAGAGGTGGTTCAACCTCTTGTTGATAAAAGTCACTTCCTCGTCACTCGGTTTCTTTAAGGTCACTCTCTTCATTCTTCAATCAACTACCATTTGGTGTTGGGACAACCAATCCATCCCTAATATCACATCAAACCCTCTAAATGAAAATTGGATCAAATCTCCCTAAACTCATACTGCATTCTTACCTGGGACAATCCTATAGACTCTATTCACAATGATACCATTAGGGCCCGAATCCTTCCAAGCTTACTCATTAAGACGCATAAAGATCCCGCACCGAGTCACTTCATCCTTTATATGTAAATGCAATGCATGTCATAAACAAATTCAAAATCATTCACAAAAATTTCAAAATCATTTTGTAGAACCGCCTAAACTTAGGCTCTAATACCACTAAAAATGTGACTGCCTCAGTCTCTCGTGACCGACCCGACTTCACAGCCGAACTAGATCCGACACTCTGCCTTCTTCTCGAATCCACCCATTTTTCTTTTGTCGCAAGAAACACATTTTCAATGCTCATTTTGTAAATTATGTTTATCTTTATGAAAATATATTTGTATATACTAATTCAACTTGCCTATCATTTTGTTTTCAATACACATTTTCCATTAAATATGACATTACATGCCCATTTGGTCAATTTACCACCTTTATACATTACGACATTATAAGCCATTTTTCAATACCAAAATATTTATAAAACAAAATCAGAGTTTGTACAAAAAGTGTCAAATATATTTCATTTAACGCAGTGGCCTGAGCTTCACTCAACTCGTGAGGCCTTGCATTGACTCGAATCGATGCGGTCTTTTCCTTCTCAGACTGCTTACTCCTGCACCTATGCGATGATCTCGTAAAAATTGGTTCAACCTCCCAAACAATAAAAGCAAAACTGCTATCACAATCAGCAATATCCTCCACTTCTAAGGAAAAATTTATGTCCCAGTATTTGCAAAGAAAACATTAGGGTTCTATACAATATGCTCTCAAGTTTTCTCAAGAAATTCAGCATAGTAATCATGTTCATCAAAGCCTGGTTAGTTCCCACAGAAAAGCCGAGCCGAGGAATAATGAATCTCAATTGAATCTAACAAAAACAAAAACAAAGTTGCTATCATGATCAGCAATATCCTCCACTTCCAAGGCAAAATTTTTGTCCCAATATTTGCAAAGAAAATATTGGGTTTCCAAAGAATATACTTAAGTTTCCTAAGAAAATTCGGCATAGTAATCATGTTGTTCATCCAAGGCTGGTTAGTTTCCCTAAAAGAGACCCATGTTTTGCTGATAATCATAGCCATAGGGAGCCGTTGAGAAGCACGAACCATTTTCTTCCTTTCAATCCATCATTGAGGGACCATCCTCTAATGGCTTCCTCATGGAGACATCATCATCCTCCTTTGAGTTCATCATGGGGCCACAACCATAAACAAGTATTTTGTATATTATTATGCCAGAGAAAGCATGCAACTCACGTAAAAACTAAATTTTCGCAGACATTTGAGATGTTAAGACGCTAATAATAAAGCTATCCCTCCAAAAAAGTTGAGGAGAGATATGGGGGTGGATTCTACTTTTGGAGACAACTACAAGTTTTTACTATGCTAGAGGAAGATGCAACTTGGGATAAAACTGAAAATTTTTTGCATGATTTGAGATAGGAAGATTTGATTCAAGAAGTTAACAGTTATCCTCCAACAGTCGAGAGAGATATCAAGGGATCTTCCTACGACTAGCTACCCACGTGCGATTTAGGGCGAGGGTGTCACTGTTCATTCATACACTAATAAGCATGTATCTTGAGATATATTCTACAGTGGTGGAATTTCAAAATATATTCAAGCTCCACAAATGGGAGTGTTCGACTTGTACACAAACTTTACATTTGTTTACAAATAACAAAAAGAATATTACATATACCAAAATAGACCAAAAATCTTCCGGGCTGTCTAACTATGGTTGACCTTGGAGACTAATATGGCTGTCTACTTCGCTCGCTCGTACTCCACACCTGATGAAAAACCCGTATGTTCTTTATGCTTAGTGGGAATAAATTCGTGGACGACCACTAACACGGATCATCACACTTCTATACACATGCATACACATCAAACATATCATATCATTTAAACATGCTTATACATATCTCATATTTACTTATCACATCATATTTCATTTCTTATCAACGTTCATATACATTTCATATGTCATATTCAAGTCATTTGTTTTATATTTGCGCCCGCATAAACCTTAGAAGTGATAGTTGAACTATAAGGCCTGCGCTCAGATTCACTGTATGAAACAGTGGCCTATAAGGGCCCGAAGGTGCTATAACCATTGTGCGAGACAATGACCATTTATAAGGGCCCAAAGGCGCTGTTATCATTGTACGAGACAATGATCATCTATAAGGGCCCGAAGGCGCTGTAATGACCCAAACAGGGCAAACTGATCAATATGTTGCAGACTTGTTTTTCCTTAATAGGCATGCCCATCTATCCCTCTACCAGGTTCTAAGAAGATAATCCATGTGTATTTTATGTTTAGTACATATCTCATATTCTTGAATAATTACTATCATCCGGTGATCATATGCGATATTTACAATCATTTATTCGTATTTTTTCATTTTTCATATCTCATTATATGCATGAATAACTATGGTTACTATGTATGTTTTTGAGCTATTTACTATCATTCCAATTTCATCAAGCTATATATGGATGGATTCTAGACTCAAAGGGCTTTCCATAAAGTCTAAGAACTTTCGGACGAAGAAATTATGACCGTCCGAAGTTGAAGGCTTCCTATGAACAGTGACTACGAGCAGAACCAGCAGGGCCTACTATTTTTCATAGTTTATGGACCTAATATGAGTTCCAATTTTATCGACTATATATGGATGGATTCTAGACTCAAAGGGCTTTCCATATAGTCTAAGAACATCCGAAACGGAGTTCGGATGAAGAAATTATGATCGTCCGAAATTGAAGGCTTTCTATGAGCAGTGACTACGAGTAGAACCAGCAGAGCCTACTATTTTTCGTGATTTATGGACCTAATATGACTTCCAATTTCATCAAGCTATATATTAATGGATTCTAGACTCAAAGGGCTTTCCATAGAGTCCAATAACATCAGAAACGGAGTTTGGACGAAGAATTTATGACCAAGACAAAAATATGGGTTCAGAAATTTTGACATCTCCTAAAACCCCGATATTTCCTTAATACAAATATTCCTTAGTGAGGATTACAATCAACCAACCCAAGTCCAAAGCACAACCAAACAATTCCCCAAGAAAACACATATAGGGGAAGACTTATGGTTTCGACCTATCACAAATTAATGGGTTAGGAGAGTTTTCTAAGTCTAAAATTTGAAATTCATCGTGGATTTCCATATAACCCCGAATCAACCATCAAACCAAACCAAAACAACTCCAAATCTAGTCTAAAATTACCAAACACCACCAATATACCAAGTAAGGTTCTTTTAGACCCAAATTCATCAAAAAAAAAAAAGGGTTTATGGTTTGATTTTTCCAAACCTTAATCTTTTCTTTTCTTAACTGTAAGCTGTTTCTTAGTAGTCACACGGAGCACGGAAAAGCGGAAGAATTAGCCCTCTTCTCTTCCTCTCTCTCACCGTCTCTCTCTCTTTCTCCAAAAGTGAAGAACACCCATTTTCTAAGAACACTTTTGGTCTTTATCCCTTATTTAACATTAAGGCCTTGTTTGGTTTGTGCCATTTTTTTCCATATTTTTTTTTAAGTCCCTCATCTCTCTTTCATTTACATTTCCACTTAACTCATTATTAAAATTTGGCATATAAACTTATAGTGTTATGACCATTTGATTTGATGTGCGGTAGGGTTATCCGGAATCAAAAAAATTTATAAACCTAATATTCCCTACTGGCGTACTTGCTAGCTCTTTGTAATAAAGTAGCTCCCAGGGTCGAGCAAGGATGGGTTTCTGCCTTGCAGATGACTTACGAGTGAGGTTCAAATTGGTGAATTAAATTTGGATTTTGGGGGTTTGATAAAAAAGCAGTGAGGGTAATGTTTAGGCGAAAGTAAAATGAAGTAAAATATATAAGAGAATTCCTTGAAGCATCCAGACTCACGAGTTTAGGTTCTAAAAGGTAAATAGGGGGTCCTCGATTTTCCCTCCGTTGGGAAGGATGACCTATAGTCATCTCTCGAACCGGTTCTTCATTTAGCTATAAAACCTAACCCTTAATAACTATCCTTTGAAAAATGGTATTCATTGAGCATTCGTGGTCTCAGACAGTGAGAAACAAGTCTCCTTGACTCACCTTCCAATGACTAATAGATGGTAACTAATGAATCTCAGTTAATCTAGTAATAAGTATCTACTAAACCCTAAAAGATTACCAAATACGGATCATTCAAGATGCATCGAAGGGATTTAAACCTATAGTTAAAAGGAGACACATGAATAGCAGTGAATACCTGCATTGAGAACATGAGAACCCTAAGTTTGCCACATATCCGTTGCCCAGTAGCCTTCTCCTCTAAGGAAAGAAGGGTTTTAGCCGCTCATCCTCTGAGTTGTCATCCTCAGAGGGTGTTTGGCTAGTGAGAAAGAGAGAGAAAATGAGAGAAAGTGAGAAATATCGGGAGTAGCTGAAAGCTTGGCGCCCAAAAATCTGTACAATAGTAAAAGTCATCCTTTACAGGTGTCTTATGCAGGCTTTTATAGCGAGCCCCTTCTAATTGCAAAATAATAAGAAGAATAACTATTATAGGGGGACAAATTGGGAATAAATCAAAAAGTGACAAAAAAAGTCAAAAAGGCAAAAGCAACATGAATAGTGTCACAGGCTGCGAAAATTCGCCCTTACCGAGAATTGCCGGGGTTACGATACATTCTCCTATGTGCTGGCATTCTTGCTTCACCTTTTGATTTGCGGCTATGAGTTGAACTTGGATACTCCGTGGTTGGTTTGAATCCCACCATCTATGGTATAAAAGCCTACAAAACAGCAAAACTTGCCACAAAATTTGATTAGTAGCTTTGAGTCCTTAACATACCAATTGGATTAATTAGAGTGAGTTCTTGCACAAAAGTGCTCAAAACTGTATTAATAAGGGTGTAAAAATAGCACTATTTGGGTAGTAATCCTGTAAATATCTGAATTGTTAAATTACTAATTTACCTTACTTCTTGAAATAATTTTACTGTTTCTTGTTTTATTTCCGAAAATTCTTGTTAACTTATATTACCTAAACATATTATTATAGAAGCTGTTAAGGCATATTTTGGGGTACAACTCTCCCAGCAAAGAAATTTCGATCCTTTAATATTTTTTTTTACGTAGTGAAGAGTTGCGGATCTTTGCGCTTTCATAGTTGCTTCTAGCTCCCAGTAGCTTAACTCATGTGGTGTTGCCGGAGCACTCATGGTGCCAGTGTGATTGTTTCACCTCTGACCAGGAATGGCTTTAAATCTATCATATAAAAACTCTTGTTTGCATCTCATGCGACAGTAAGGCTTTCATGTGGCGGGTATCTGATATGACCTTGTGAGCTTGTTGTGTTTGGCCAATTCTGGAGGGAGTGCCAAATGATAAGCCACAGGGTCAATTCGTTCCAAAGCCTCATATGACCCTATGAACCTCGGACTCAATTTTCCCTTTTTACCAAACCGTAGAATTTTCCTCCACGGCGATACTTTCAAGAAGACCTTGTCTCCCACTTCATATACAATGTCTCTCATCTTAGTCGACATAGATTTTTTGTCGATCCTTATCAGCCTTTAACCTTTTCCGAATAACACTTGCTTTCTTTTAGTATCTTTCACTATGCAGGACCAATCACTTTATGCTCATTTAACTCAGTTCAACACCACGGGGAGTTCTACATTCGACCATACAAAGCCTCGTACGAGTGCCATACCAATTCGAAAACTATTATTATAGGCAATTCCATCAATGAATATACCTATCCCAACTTCCGAAAAATTCCATGACCTGACCTCGAGCATATCTTGAGCCATAGACAACCTTTACGATGCATCCATCGGTTTACGGATGGAATGCTTTCTCTTGAACTTCAACTTAGTGCCTAAGCATTTATTTGTAATTCCTTCCCGGAACCTTGATGTAAAATCACGGATCTCTATCGACCATGATAGATAATGGTACACCATGAAATCGTACAATCTCCCTTCATATTACTCATTTGAGGCTCGATCCTGACTCGTATAAAATGGGTCGACTTTGTGAGCTTATCAACAATCACCCAGATATAGTCATGCTTATGTGGTGTGAGGGGGAAACCTGACACAAAATCCATGGAAATGTTATCCCACTTCCATTGGGGAATTGGAAGGGCATTTAACAAACTGTTGGCGCGGTGTTCGACTTTGACTTCATTACGTAAAACGCCGGAGCACATACTTTCAGGTCACATCTCTTTTCATTCCTTTCCACCATTAAAAGCTGACTTTCAAGTCATCGTAGATCTGTACCTCCGGGATCTGTAGTAAATACCATATTATGAGCCTCGAATACTTTGACTTTTTTCTTTAGATGCATCATCGCACACATAATCTATTTTGGAAATCTGAACTTCCCTAGCTGCTTTCTACGAAAGCTAGGTCTTGTCACCATCTCTAACCATTTGAAACTTTTTCTATAGCTCTTCATCATTTTTCTGCGCATCTATAATCATTTGCTTCAAATTCGGTATAACTCTCAATTGAGCCAACAAGGCTCCATCAGAATCAACTCTCCAGTTATAATCTTTCAAAACCAAAGCATAAATCATTTACGCTCAAGGCAGCCTGCTTACATTTGCTTTCAGGTGGTAATCAATTATACAATCGCGTCTTTAAATAATTCCGACCAGGCGTTTATAAAGTTGAGTCTTTATGAGTTAGCAAATGCTGGGACTCTTATGATCGAGTAAAATTTTTACATTTTTCTCCATATAAGTAGTGTCGCCATATTTTCAAGCAAACACCTCACAAACTTGACTCTAGGTTATGAGTAGGATAGTGTTCATGTGGCCTAGTATCACAGACGCCTCAAGCCACCACTTTCCCATATTGCATTAACACGCATCCCAACCAATGCACGAAGCATCATTATACAAGGTATACTCTTTTCCCAAGTGAGTTCTTGTCGTGCGGTACGCCCGATGACATCCACTGATTATTCAAAACTATTCGACATTTGTCTGTCGGCTCAAACTTTATTCCTTTCTGAGTAACTTGGTGGCGGGAAGCTATGATAGAAATCCTCTCCACAAATCTTTTATAATAACACGCTGGAGCGAGAAACTTCTCACGTCGGTTACATTTTAAATTGGTTTCAATTCAAACGACCTCGATCTTTGTAGGGTCGACTCTGTACCTAAAGATTGACACGATATGCTTTAGAAGGAAACTTCAGCTAGCTAAAAATCACATTTGTTGAGCTTAGCATATAACTTCTTTTCTGCGGCGTCCTGCGAATATTTTCTAAGCGTTGTTCATGTTCGAGTGCATCATGAAATACACGGGATGTCACCAATAAAAACAACACAAATTGATCCATAGAATTCGAGAATACCTATTCATTAAATCCATGAATCTTTGTAGGTGCATTAGTCAGCAAATGGCATTACCAAAAACTCATAATGGCCATATCGGGTTCTAAATGCGACGCCGACACATCTACGCCTTTACTTTCAGGCGATAATATCGGATCGTGGGTTGATCTTCAAAAAAAGACACAGCTCCGCTTCAGTGTCAAAAAAGATCTTCGATTCTCGACAATGGGGTACTTGTTTTTCATTGTCACCTTGATGTCGATAATCGATGCACATCGAGTAGGTGCCATATTTCTTTTCAAAAATAAAGCAGGTGCACCTAGGCAAAATACTTTGGGTCAAATCGGAGCCACTTTATCTAAAAGCTCTTATAGATTTGAACCTTTAACTCCTTGACTCCTCATGGAGCCATCTGTAGGTGCCCTAGACATAGAGACTACAGCACAATTTCTATGGATAAGTCTACACTCCATCTCGAGGGAATACGGAGTAACTCTTCGAGGAATACATGCGGAAATTCACCTCACGGAATATTTTCCACATCAAGTGTCGAGTAAAATTGCCTCATATCTGATACTTTATAAATCTCTGCTTGCATGGATGAGATTACATTGGACATTGCATTTGGATCTAATGCCTGTATTATCACCTCGGGGCCCCGTCGAGCATCTCAACACTCTCATCTTTTGTCCCTGATCAACGATGGCTTGGTGTTTAGTCAACCAATCCATTCCCAGAATCAAGTCAAACTCTCGGAATGGTAAAGTTATCAAATTAGCGAGAAACTCTCTTGTATAACAATGGGGCAATTTTTGTATACGCTATTTACACTAATGTTGTGCCCCAACAGACTAGTCACATGCATGTCATATGCTAATTTCTCCATCGTTGGTACTTTGTCAAATACATGCTCCATGCACACATACGAATGAGTAGATCCAGGATCAATCAATGCATGCATCTCGATATCATATAAAGAAAATATACCGGCTATATAACCTCGGGAGCATCTGATCCTCATGAAACCTTCATAGCATATGCTCATCTTTGATGCGTAGGCATAGAGACGATCCTTTGTCTTTGAAGCACATGCCTCCTTGTCTATATCTTGCGAGATGAGCCACTCGACCCCTACCTCGATCACGGGTCAAAAGTGGTGCCTTGAGATCTTCCTGCCACTTCCTTGTTGACTTATTATCACTGACTCTCGGGGACATTGTCTTATCAAATGCTAAGGGCTTCCATATGAAAACACCCTCTGTATCGATAACACTTGCAAACACCCAGATATGGTATGGAAATGAGTTCCTCCAGAGATTTCTCACTGTCAGCTGAAACCTCTACCAGCGCTAGATACAGTTTATACCTCCTGTCTTCTACCTCTCTTGTAGTTGAACCTGTATTATTTCGGCTCGAACATCCTCTGGCTCTTTTGCAGAAGAGGAGGAGGCTCCTTTTGAGAACTTCTTCTTTTGAGACCTTTCTTCTTTCTTGGGTTTTGAAGTCTCTCCACTTTCGTGCGGCTTGGACCAAGCCCCGATAAAGTTCCCTGATAGAGAGAAGTCACTGGTGCTAAGTACCTCTTGATGGAATCATGTAATTATCTTAATTACTTTACACCAGAAATGCCTCGGTGAGGGATAAGCTTAGGTGCATATTTGTTGAGATGGTGAACTCTTTCTCATGCTCGACCATGAATAAGTTCCTTTATAGTCGAGAGCTATTTTAAAACGGACTCTATACATGTACGTAATATACTTTGCCTGAACTCTTGGACAAAGAATTCCCTCATGGGATTTGGAATCCTGGACATTTGAGCACCGGTTTCCACCAATCTATGCCTTACCATGCAATAGTGAGAGCGCACATGATGCTCTTTATCGGGGGCATCTAACCTCTTCAATACCCTTTCTGGCTTTTCTAACTTGAGTCGGCTTTCTCAGACTCTTCCATACTCAACCCATGGATTTTTCTACTCCATGTCTTCTTCTTTGTCTGTGAGCTTTAGGAATTGGTCCCGATCTATCAAGACAGAGCCATGTCCTGATATTCTGGGAAGGCTTAGGTGGGCTTAATGGGTTCATCACTTTACGAAGGCTCGGCGACCGCTCTTGTTCCCACAGGTTAACATTTAAAGTTGGAGACTTCCCATGGCGATTTTCTGAAGGCAGTTAGTAGACTCTTGTTTTCATGATTTATGGACCTAATATGAGTTTCCAATATTATCAAGCTATATATGGATGGATTCTAGACTGAAGGGATTTTCGCAGAAATTAAGAACACCTAAAGCAGTTGAAGACGAAGAAATTATGGCGAATCGAAATTGGGCTTCACATGAGCGGTGACTCTACGAGCGGGAACCGGTAGGACCTACTTTGTTTTTGTGATTCACGGAGCCTAATATGAGTTCAACATTATCAATCTATATGGATGGATTATGGACTCAAGGGCTTTCAGAGTCGAGAACATAAACCGGGGATCGGACAAAGAAATTATGACCGTCCGAAAACATATGTTTTGGAAAATTTTTGACAACATCTCCCCTAAAACTCTAATATTTTCTTAATATAAATATTCTTGACTTCAGGATTAGAATCAACCAACCCAAATCCAAAACACCACCAATATACCAAGTAGGGTTCTTTTAGACCCAAATTCATCAAAAATGGGTTTATGGTTTGATTTTCCCATACAAAACATGGGCACCATCAAAGTTCCATACACAAATTCCAAACATTCCATACTAAAATCCATAATTTTTCCATACAAAAATCTAGACTTCCATACCTTTGTTCTTCTCCCTCTTCTTCTCCCTCTTCTCTTCTTCTTCCCCTCTTCACGTTTTTTGCTCTCCAAAAATGAGAGACCACTTGATCTTATCCTCTTTTTGCCTTAATTCTCCTTTTATTTCACTTTAGTCATCCAACTCTTTTCTATTTTCAAATCAAGTTATGTATATGTCACTTTAGCCTATAACCTTCTTATCTTATGACTTTTGTGTCCCTTTTTGATAAATTAAAAATTTACCCTTGCTTATCTTGTACAAATTCCGGGTTTCTCCATTTTCATGTTTGCATTTAAATTACGAAAAATTCAAATTATACCTACAAAATACCCTAAACATGTTATAGAACGTTAGGGCATATTTTAGGGTATTATAATAATCAATTGAACTCCCTCCCTTTAACAACTAGCTTTTAAGGGTGAGTTCTACCCAAGTGGTTGTAACAACCGTGAAGTCAATAGTAATCATGGACGTCGATTCTGAAAGAGGGTGGATTGTAATGACCCTTTCTGAGTCCCACATCGCCAAGTTACGACATGGCCTTGTCAGTTTATAACCAATTAAGCCCCCTCTCCTTAACAGCTAGCTTTTATGAGTGAGTTCTACCCATGTGGTTGTAACAACCATGAAGTCACCAGTTGCCGTGGACATCGGTTATGAAAGAGGGTGGATTGTAATGACCATTTATGAGTCCAACATCGCCAAGTTACGACATGGCCTTATGGGTGTATAACCAATTGAGTTATCTCCCCTTAACAACTAGCTTGTAAAGGTGAGTTCTACCCAAGTGGTTGTAACAATGGTATCAAAGTAGTTTGTTCCTTGGGGAAGACTCTTGTCTCGGAATTGTGGGAGGACTACTACCCGTAAAGAAAGAGTGGGATCCGTGAAGTCACCAGCCGCCATGGGCATCGGTTCTGAAAGAGGGTTGATTGTAATTGTTGACCCAAGGGTACCTCGAATTGAGGTTTTGATGATAACAAATCAAGGTATTAAGTTACTAGTGGTTTACTTGAGATAAGTGACAGATTGCAGGTGATAATAAATTTAAAGACTACATCATTTATCTGTATTGGTCGCACGATTACTCGACCGACTCGGAGGCGAGCAGGATTCGGGGCGGTCCTCTTTTGAATCAATTCCTTTTCTTTTTTTGTCGATCAAAACACATTTCCAATGCTCATTTTGTAAGGATATTTATCTTTGCTTAAAATATATTTGTATATACTCTTCAACCAAAAGGGAGACCCGTGATTTTGTTTTCAATACACATTTCCCAATAAATATGACATTACATGCGTCCATTTACCACCTTTATACATTAAATATATTTCATGAATGTAGGGTCGAAGCTTTACTTCAACTTCGTGAGGCCTTGACGTTGACTTTGAATCGCTACGGTCTTTTCCTTCGTACTTGTTTACTCGGTATCTGCGAGATGATATAACAAAGTGCAAAGCATTTATGCCTAGTGGTTCTATACAGTTCTCTCTTCATTTCAGTTTAAGAAAATCATGCATTTTTCTAAATCGATGCCTTTGTATAAATTTTTCAATGACCAATACAGTACAATGCATATATGTATATTTTCATTTCGTATACATTCAAATTACAATTCATTGGTCATTTCAATCATGCAGTTTCATATGCAATAAATCATTCAAATACAAATCATGCATTTCCATGATTTTTCTTTCATTTTGCCCATAGGAGTGAGTTGCCTTATACTTTGATTGCATAGGATAGAAATCACCAAACGCGGTCGGATGAACGGCCGTATAAAGGTTTTTATAACACGATTATGGTCAGCTGGGCTACTTTCTAGTTATTAAAAATCATTTTTTGAACACTACCGATACTGTCCCACTAGGCTACGGATCGGAGTGACACATCATTACGTTCGGCATAGTACTGCTCATTTGACCCTTGTTGGTAAACTAATCTATTCTTAATTCGAATTTAACGATTAACATTCAATTAAGGGCCCTCAAATCATTTATAGCAATTTACAATAATGTATATACGTTTATATCCAAATACTTGGTTTCCAATACTCATGCAATTTTTCATGTGCAATTCATTTCACAATCAGTTGTATCAAATCAATTTAAAACAAATCAATATGCAATTTATCGCAATTCATTTCAATAAATCCACTTATTTCATAATCCTTCAAATATTTTAGAAATAGAGAGAGAGAAGTGGAGAACAAACCAATTCATTAATGGCTCAAACGGAGAAAACATGCATATTCATATAAAACCTTTTAGATTTATTTTGTCAAACAAAACACAAAACCGAAACAAGGAAGGAAGTGTGAAGAACAAACCCGAAAGGTTGTGAAGCTCTTGATGATTCTATTCACCGAATCCCGTTCTTGGAGTCGAAACTTCCTCGTCACCAACCTAATCCATCTGGAAATTATGTCACTATCAAAACAACACAAGAAAGAAAAATCAGTTGTGCATTCTAAGATTTTTGGTTAGGGTTGATCATCTACCCGATACACCTTCGCTTGCAAAATTTTAAGGGGACACATGAGTATATTTTCTCATACTTCCCTTGAAAAAATGATAGCTCTATGATTCTATTTTCAGTAGGAATTAGAATCATCACATTTGGATCACCTAAACTCAAGTTACGACATTTTAATGCCAAGCGAGTGGTATCTTGACTCGCTCTGATTACCTAATGTTATTCTCGATTTCATGGCTCTTAACTCCATAAATTGGTAATGATTCCTCCTACTCATTTGAAGCTATGGTTCTAAGGTTTCTTCGCCAATTGGAGTCATCAATGTGGATCACCAAAACTTAAGTTATTGCATTTTACATCTAGACTACTCACAATTTGTAAGCAGTCAGGTGTTCTTTGCATACCTCCCACTTTGGCTTGAATTTATGAAATTTAGGGTTACAAATTCACATACACTTCCTTAGTAAATTATTCCTCTGAGAGAGTCTAGTTTACTCAAAATTTTGAATCAGCTCGATTTGGATGAGTGAAACGACTTAAGGCAAAAATCTGTATTCTGCTTTGAAACTGCCTTAAGCATATTCAGAGTCTTACAGATACAATTTGCTCATAGTCCCTCCTATAAATTTGTAGCTCTAGCTCTTATGGTTATTTACCAATTGGAATCACTCAATTTGGATAATTATAACTTAACGTATAGTCAAAACAAAAACAGGGGTTTTGAAAATTTTTTGACAGCAACTCCTTTGAAACTTCATCATTTCCTTTATACAAAAATTCATCAACAACAAGCCAAAACCACAATATAACAGCTTAGAGCAACCCAAAAAACTGAAATAAACCAATAAAAATCCATTTTACACAAAGCTAGGGTTTTTCTAATTGAAACTTAACCAACCAATTCAAACCACAATCCAATACAACCAAAAAACGAACTACAACCTTTCAAACCATTTTTATACCACATTTGGGGTTTTATTAAACCCAAACACAAGTAGAAAGGGGGTTAGGGTTTGGTTTTTCATACCTTAAATCTTGATTCTCTTTCCATTCTTCTTCCTTCTTCTTCTTGATCAACTTGTCCCTTGATTACATGGAGAAGAAATCTCAAAATCCCTCTTCTTTCTCAGAATATGCCACTAGCCTTTCTCCCACATTTCCCTTTTGCCAAATGTGAGAAATGGCATTTACAAGACATAAAGAATTTGGTCTTAAGCCTTAAGTCTTCATAAGGCCTTGTTTGGCTTGCACATAAATTCCAATTTTCCAATTTTTCTCATTTTAACTCTTCATTTCACTTTCATTTTCACTTCATTTCATTTCATTTTCATTTTAACATTTACACTCCTCATATATGACCCTTAGGTCGTCATTTGACATTTTTACCAAATTTATTTGGCTTATGTAAAATTTCCAGGTTTTTATCATTTTTTGTTTTTAGCTGTTTAAACACCTATAAAAAAATACAATTTAATTTATTTCACACCCTGAACATGTTATAAAATTGTTAGGGTATTTTCAAGGCGTTACAACTCTCCCCTCCTTTAAAGAATTTCGTCATCAAAATTACCTTCATTGAACAGTTAAGGGTATTGTTGTCGCATAACTTCTTCATTTTCCCACATGGCTTCCCCAGTCTTGTGGTTTCTCCACAACACTTTGACTAATGGAATTCACTTGTTCCACAATTCTTTGAATTCTCAAGTCAAGATCTCTACATGCTCTTCTTCGTACGTCAAATCCGGTCTAAGCTTAATTGTCTCTAAAAAGACTACTTGTGATGGGTCTGACCTTTACCTCCTTAGCATTGACACATGGAAAACATTATGGATCTTTTCCTACTCTGGAGGTCAAGCTAATCTGTATGCTACTAAACCCACTTTCTCAATCACTTCATATGACCCAATGAACCTTGGGCTCAACTTGCCATTTTTCCCAAATCTCATTTCCTTCTTCCAAGGCGATACTTTGAAAAATACTTTCTCGCCGATCTCATATCGAATATCTTTTCTTCTCATGTCGGCATAGGATTTTTGTCTATCCGTGGCCACTTTCAATCTTTCTCTAATCATTTTCACTTTTTCCTCGGTTTCTTGAATCAAATCGGGGCCAATTATCTTCTTCTTGCTTAACTCAGTCCAACACAATGGTGTTTTGCATTTTCTTCTGTAGAGAGCCTCGTAAGGCGCCATTCCAATATTTGACTGAAAACTATTATTATATACAAATTCGACTCGAGGGATGTGTCTATCCCAACTACCCTCATAGTCGATCACACAACTTCTTAGCATATCTTCAAAAACTTGGATCACTATTTTCGATTATCCATCCATCTGTGGGTGGAACGCTGTGTTGAAATTCATTCGAGTGCCTAAAGCCTCTCGCAATTTTCCCCAAAATCTCGAGGTAAACCTCGGATCTCTATTTGAAATGATAGATATTAGAATCCCATGTAACCGAACTATTTCCTTTATATAAAGCTCTGCCAGCTTGTCAAGTGAATAGTAGGTTCTATCTGAATCATGCTTTCTTCTTGTCAATGGTAACCTGACCACAAAATCCATTGTGATTCTGTCCCATTTCCATTCGAGTATCCTGATAAGCTATAACAATCCCGAAGGAACTTGATGTTTAACTTTCACTTTCTGACATACCATACACTTGGTCACAAATTCCGAAACATCTATTTTCATTCAAGACCATTAATATGAAGTCTTTAAATCCTGATAAATCTTTGTGCTACCGAGGATGCGCTGTAAAGATCAGCTGTGCCTCTTGAGAATGGGTTTCTTCAACTCATCATCGTAGGTACACAAATCCCATCCTCATTCCTTTGTAAATTCGGTTTCTCCCCTCTCTACTCGATTTACAAGCGTGGAATTTTTCTCATCATTCTTTTGTGCCTCTACTTTTTCGATACAACAAATTTGGTTTTGGTATCAATCGCATTTTACTATTGCGAATCTTGACAATGTGAATGAGCATTGATGCTCGAAGAGTTTGTACTGACTTTCTACTATGAGCATCTGCTACTACATTAGCCTTCCCGGGATCATAATCGATCACACAATCATAATCCTTGATTAATTCCATCCATCTACATTTTCTCAAGTTAAGCTCTCTCTGCGAGGGCAAATACTTAAGACTTTTGTGATTGGTGTAGATGAAACACTTTTCTCCATAAAGATAGTGTCTCCAACTTTTCCAATGCAAACACAATGGCGTATTCCAAATCATACGTGGGAGTAGTTAGTTTCATGCGAACTATTGCCTTGAAGCATAAGCTGCGTCCATTTAATGAAGCATCGCAAAAATCAGAGTATTCTTTCACGTAGGTCGAGTAAGGCGGTACCTCGGTTAGAATTCTTTCAACTTTCAAAACCCAACGACACTTTTCACTCAACTCAAATCTCACATTCTTTTGGAGCAATCTTGTCATCGGTGCCGCAGTCATCGAAAACCCCTTAACGAACCTTCTGTAGTAACCTGCCAATCCCAAGAAACTACGCACTTTCGTAACATTTCTCGGTGGTTTCCATTCAATAATCACCTCTATCTTATTTAGATCTACTCGAATTCCTTTTTCTAATACAATGTGTCCAAAAAAGGACACTTCCTTAACAAAATTCACATTTTCTCAGTTTTGCATATAACTGTTCCTTTCTCAAGGTTTCTAACACTATCCGAAGGTGCGTATCATGATCTTCCCAATCCTTTGAATACACAAAGATGTCATCAATAAACACCACGAAAAACTGATCTACATACAGTCAAAAAACACGATTCATTAAGTCCATTAAAGTCGTTGGAGCATTTGTCAACCCAAACGGCATTACAAGGAACTTATAATGTCCATAACGCGTTCTAAACGCCTTCTTATGCACATCCGCATCCTTAATCCTTAACTGATGATACCCAGATCGCAAGTCAATCTTCGAAAAGACACTTGCAACTTTCAATTGGTCGAACAAGTCATCAATCTGGGTATGAACATTTTTCTTCAGCGTCATTTGTTCGCACTTTATAATCAACACACAAGCCCCGAAGAAGCGTGCCATCTTTCTTTTTAACAAAGAGCACTAGAGCTCCCCATGGTGATATACTCAGATGAATAAATCATTTCTCTAACAATTCTTGAAACTGAAGCTTCAATTCTTTTAACTCCACTGGAGCCATTTGATACGGTGTGATGGATGCCGGAGTGGCACCCTGAACAACGTCTATTGCGAACTCAATCTCTCTCAGTAGAGGCAATCCTGGTAACTCCTCTGGAAACATGTCTGGATAATCACTAACTATAGGGATGTCTGTTAAGCTAGGCACTACCTTTTTCGTATCAATCACATACGCCAAGTAGGCTTCACACCCCTTTCGAACCATCGTTCTAGCAATAGTGGCGGATATCACATTAGAGAGGTGGTTCGACCTCTCGTCGATAAAAGTCACTTCCTCGCCACTCGATGTCTTTAAGGTCACTCTTTTCATTCTACTATCAACTACCACTTGGTGTCGAGACAACCAATCCATCCCCAATATCACATCAAACTCTTTAAATGACAATTGGATCAAAATCTCCTGGAAACTCATACTCTCGTATTCTAATGGGACAATCTCTATAGACACTATTCACAACGACACAATTAGGGCCTGAACTTTCCATGCTTACCTATTAAGACTAACAAGATCTGCATTGGAGTTACATCATTCTTTATATGTAAATGCAATGCATGTCATAAACAATTTCAAAATCATTTACAAAAATTTCAAAATCATTTTGTTGACAGCCTAAACTGAGCTGCGATACCTAAAATGTAATGACTGCTTTTAGTAACTAACTTGAGCCGGGAGGCGAATCGGATCGGGCGGTCCTCTTTGAATCGATTCCTTTTTCTTTTGTCGATAAAACTTGTTTCAATGCTCGTTTATGAGCGATATCTATACATGAAAATATATTTGCTGTATACTCATTCAACAAAGGGGCCCATCATTTTTGTTTTCAATACACATTTTCCATTAAATATGGCATTACATGCCCATTTGGTCCATTTACCACCTTTATACATTGGCATTATAAGCGGGTTTTTCAATACAAAATATTTACAAAACAAAATCGAGTTTGTACAAAATTGTCAAATATATTTCATGAATACGAGGGGGTGGAGCGTTACTTCAACTCCATAAGGCATGGCGTTGACTCACGAATCGCTGCGGTCTTTTCAGCCATTACTGTTCACTTTCGGTACCTGCGATGATAAAACAGCGCGCTAAGCATTTCATGCCTAGTGGTTCTATACGAGTTCTCTTCATTTCGGTTTAAACAAATCATGTGCATTTTCTAAATCGATGCCTTTGTATAATCTTTTCAATGACCAATACGGTACAATACATATATGTATATTTTCATTTCGTATACATTCAAATTACAATTCATTAGTCATTTCAATCATGTAGTTTCATATACAATAAATCATTCAAACACAAATCATGCATTTCACAATTTTCTTTTCATTTTTCCCTTAAGAGAATTCAACTTTATACTTTGATTGCACAAGATAGCGAATCCATGGCACGGTCCGTTAATTTGCGAGCCCGATCATAAAAGGTTTTATAACTGTCTGGTCCCATTGGGCTCGTGACTAGTTATTAGAAATCATTTCATGAACACTCTGCGTCTTGTCGCGGCCCAGAGCTACGGATCGAGTGACACGTTAATGCGTTACGCAGCGATGCTTTGCTCATTTGACCCTTATTGGTATACCAATCTATTCATAACTCGAATTTAACGGTTAACATTCTATAAAAGTTGCTCAAATCATTTATAGAAATTTACAATAGTGTATATACATTTATATCCAAATACTTGGTTTCCAATACTCATGCAATTTTTCATGTGCAATTCATTTCACAATCAATTGTATCAAATCATTTTAAAACAAATAAATATGCAATTTATCGCAATTCATTTCAATAAATATACTTATTTCATAATCCTTCAAATATTTTAGAAATAGAGAGAGAGAAGTGGAGAACAAACCAATTCATTTATGGCTCAAACGGAGCACACATGCATATTCATATAAAACCTTTTAGATTTATTTTATCAAACAACACAAAACCCGAAACAAGGAAGGAAGTGTGAAGAACAAACCCAAAAAGGTTGTCGCTCTTCCATTCCTATTCTCGGAATCCTGTTCTTGGGTAAAGCTTCCTTGTCACCAACCCCTAATCCATCTCAAATATGTCACTATCAAAGAGCAACCTAAGAAAAAAAATCAATTGTGCATTGTAGGATTTTTGGTTAGGGTTGATGTCTACCCAATACACCTTCACTTGCAAAATTTTTTGGGGACACATGAGCCATATTTTTCTCATGCTTCCTTCAAGAAATGATAGCTCTATGAGTCTATTTTCAGTAGAATTGAATCCATCACATTTGGATCACTGAGCTGAGTTCTGACATTTAAATGCCAAGCGGTCGGTATGTCTGGCTGTAGTTGCCTCTTGGTATTCTCAGTTTTGATTAGTAACTCAGCCCATTGGTAATGGTTCCTTCTGTACTCATTGGATCTCTGCTATTGGTTATCAGGTTCTCTGTTGGTTCAATCTGGTTTGGATATGAGCAGTAAGTTATTGCATTTTCCATCAAGACTACTTTAATTTGCAAAGCAGAATCAGATTGTTCTTGCACATAGCTCCACTTTGACAGATTTATGAGAACTTTGGGGTTACAAATTTCATATACTTCCTTCACAAAAATTATTCCCCTAGAAGTCTAGTTTATCCAGAATTTTGAATCACTAAATTTGGATGAGTGAAACTCAACTTACGGAAAAAACACCACAACTACACCCAAAACAGAGCATACCTATCAGCTACCCGAAACTCATCTTTAAGCCCATATTTGGGAGCCTTAAAGTTACAATTTGCTCCTGGTCTCTTCTATACATTTGTAGCTCTAGCTCTTATGGTTCTTTAACAATTGTAATCACTCAATTTGAATGATTATAACTTAACTTATAGCAAAAACAAAAACAGGGGTTTTGAAATTTTTTTGACAGCAACTCCTTTGAAACTTCATCATTTCCTTTATACAAAAAATTCATCAACAACAATCGAAACCACAATATAACAGCTTAAAGCAACCCCAAAAACTGAAATAAACCAATAAAAATGCATTTTACATAAAGCTAGGGTTTTTCTAATTCAAACTTAACCAATCCAAACCACAATACACCATGAAATCTTACCCAATACAACCCCAAACGAACTACAACCTTTCAAAACACTTTTATACCACATTTGGGGTTTTCTTAAACCCAAACTGTAAAACCTGAGAAAATTCAATTTTTCTGATAAAGGGTAAAACGGTAATTACATTATTTCAAATCAGAAATTTTCTGAATGTCGGATGATGAAACGACTCATAGTGAAAGAAATCCTCCTTGAAATCTAGCTTTCACGTCGAATTTCGTTGAATTCCGAGGCAGTCGAAATATCACGTTTTTCAAGGCATAAGGGGGTCGGGTGACACATGACATGATCATGTGAAGCCATATGGCAACCCAAGAAAGTGACACATGGCAAGATCCATGTGGTACACTTGAAATACATGGCTCCCATTGAGCCATGTGAACATGATATAATAAATGGGGAAAAGAAAATAAAGAAAATAAGGAGAAAAATCATGGTAATGCCAAGTGGCCAAGAAGGAAGGTGGGGGGGAAGCTTCCCTCACTTGATCCATATGGTAGAGGCTATCCAAAAGAGAGGAGAAATGAGAAAATGAGAGAAAATGAGAAAATGAGAAAAGAGAAAATGAAAAGAAAGGGAATGGAACAAACAAGTAGGGAAAACGGGTGGAGAAGGAAAGGAAAAAAGAAAACAAGAGAAGAAAGGAGAAGAGGAAACCGGAGAGGGGGGTGAGCATGAAAAAAAAAAGTGAAAGAAAGTGTAGAAAGAGATTATATATTCTACATAAGATATCTACGAGGAGTTAGAACATCAATTGTCATTTAGTTGTGTGAAACAAAGTCGATCCAGCACTGCAGAAACGAGAGCTACGTGTGAATGCGGCTTTTAGGAGTTCTTCAAACTCCGTAATATAAGGAAATTTCCTACTTGAACTATTTCTAGCCTAAAGGCCATTTAATGACATAGGTTGTATTTGGGGGCTGAATTAGGCTGATGTTTCAGTCCCAAAATTTTGGGACTGAATATTGGAAAATTTTGGGACTGGTTTCGAACAGTCCCTAGATGTGTTTGAAGGTTTGGTTTTGATCCCGGGACTAATGTTTTTGGGTTTAGTGTAAATCTTGATGTTCTCTTGAGTTGGTGACAAATGGAACCAAGCACGGTTAAAAACAGTGAAAGGGACCGTGTGGTGCCCTGTTTTTGTGGGTTCGAGATTGGACCATTTGTGTGTTATTGCTTGATCGACAACATCTTTGAGTGTGAAAATATTTAAATCGATATACTGGCCTATAGATGTAAAATTATATGTAGAAAATATATTTATCCATGTTTGTTAAATGTTGCATGTAGCTTATTGTGCATGTAGCATGACATCGCATGAAATGGCATATTGCATTTCATATGCATGGTCACATCGCGTCGAGTCGGGTGTGGGTGCATGGTACTGTTATTCACCATTCTTGGTGAACGAGTGGTGAGCTTGAAAATGGGACTACGTCCAAAATCGAGACTCGCGAGTGTATGACATAATTATAAATATATATCATGTGTGTTTGGGCAAAGTAAGTTGGGGTAGATCCCCCCTCCCAAGGTGAAAGACCCAAATCAATCGTGGTTAGACATGATCACCGTTGGTGCAAAGTTCGTAAAAACGTCGGAAGACGTACAACGATCCAGCGGTGAGAGCCAGAGCAAAGTCATGTGAACACACGAGTTTAATAAATTAAAAATTGGAGGGTTTTCCAATGGTTGAAGTCTTTGGGTGAAACACCAATGATAGTTTTTCCACACTTGGAGTGTAGGTGCGAGAGAGTCGGTCGGGACTCAGGTTGTGAGCATGAGGAGTCACATCTCATGCATGACACGTAACATTCCATATAGGATTACATTATTTATGTGGAATGTGATTGGATGTTTACATATTGCCATTGCATGTGCATTTTAGGTGGGGAGTAGCCCTTGTAGGAAAATTTTCTTCCGGGCATTGCTCACCTCGTTTTGGGGAAATATTTTTCAGGTACTGGAGGTACATTGAGAGCCAAAAATGATCCAGGAGTTTCAATGTGAAAAAGGTTGGATTGTGGCCTAGTAAATTATATTTTGTAACGTTCTGGGTTGAATACCCAAATTTTGCTATGTAAATAATGAATCTTGTAATAGAAATTTAGTTTCGGGATTGTTCTAGTGTAGTGTTAACATTTTCCGGAACCTTGTATTGTTTGTATAAATTTTATAGAGACAATTGGTGCGGAGGAATTAAAAAAAAAAAAAAAAAGACCCTCGGAAATTTGGGGCGACACACAAACACAAGTAGAAAGGGGGCTAGTGTTTGGTTTTTCATTCCTTAAATCTTGATTCTCTTTCCTTTCTTCTTCCTCCTTCTTCTTAATCAACTTGTCCCTTGATTACATGGAAAAGAAATCACAAATCCCTCTCTTCTTCTCTCAATCGGAATGTGCCCTAGCCTTTCTCCATGTTTCCCTTTTTGCCAAATGTGAGAAATGGCATTTACAAGACCAAATTTGGTCTTAAGCCTTAAGTCTTTAGAAGGCCTTGTTTGGCTTGCACATAAATTCCTATTTTCCCAATTTTCTCATTTTAACTCTTCATTGTACTTTCATTTTCACTTCATTTCATTTTATTTTCATTTTATCATTTACACTCCTCATTTATGACCCTTAGGTCCTCATTTGACATTTTTACCAAATTTACATGGCTCTTGTAAAATTTTCGGGTTTTTATCATTTTTCGTTTTTAGCCGTTTAAATGCTGGAAAAATATATAATTTAATTTATTTTACACCCTGAACATGTTATAAAACTATTAGGGTATTTTTAGTGAGTTACAATTCTCCCCTCCTTAAAAGAATTTCGTCATCGAAATTACCTTCATTGAACAATTGAGGGTATTGTTGCCGCATAACTTCTTCGCTTTCCCACGTGGCTTCCTCGGTCTTATGGTTTCTCCACAACACATTGACTAATGGAATTCGCTTGTTCCACAATTCTTTGACTTCTTGAGTTGAGCTGAGATCTCTACAGGCTCTTCATTGTATGTCAAATCCGGTCTAAGCAAGCACAATTGTCTCTGAAAAGACTACTTGTGATGGGTCTGACCTGTACCTCCTTAGCATTGACACATGGAAAACATTATGGATCTTTTCCTACTCTGGAGGTAAAGCTAATTTGTATGCTACTGGACCCACTTTCTCAATAACTTCATATGGCCCAATGAACCTAGGACTCAACTTGCCATTTTTCCCAAATCTCATTACCTTCTTCCAAGGCGATACTTTCAAAAATACTTTCTCGCCGATCTCATATTGAATATCCTTTCTTCTCATGTCGGCGTAGGATTTTTGTCTATTCATGGCCACTTTCAATATTTCTCTAATCATTTTCACTTTTTCCTCAATTTCTTGAATCAAATGGGCGATTATCTTCGCTATAAGCTTAGCTGGGTCGACCTGATGGTGTTTTGCATTTTTCACCATAGAGGCCTCGTGAGGCGCCATTTCAATACTCATTTGGAAGTATTATTATACACAAATTCTACTAGGATGTGTCTATCTGACTACCCTTATAATTGATCACGCAACTTGGCATATCTTCCAACACTTGGATCATTCTTTCCGATTGTCCATCCATCTGTGGATAGAACGCTGTGCAGAAATTCAGTCGAGTGCCTAAAGCCTCTTGAAATTTTCCCCAAAATCTCAAGGTAAACCTTGGATCTCTATCTGAAATGATAGATATTGGAATCCCATGAAACCGAACTATTTCCTTTATGTAAAGCTCACGCCCAGTTGTCGAGTGAATGAGTCGGTTCTCCTTTGGTAGGAAGTGAGGCTGTCGTCGATCGGTCGTGACCCAAAATTGAATCATTCTTTCTTCCTATCAACGGTAACCCGATCACCAAATCCATTGTGATTTGATACCATTTCCATTCGGGTATCTGGATAGGCTATAACAATCCCGAAGGAAATTGATGTTCAGCTTTCACTTTTTGACCTACCATACACTTGGTCACAAATTCCGAAACATCTATTTTCATTCCGTCCACTAATATGAAGTCTTTAAATCCTGATACATCTTTGTGCTACCGGGATGCATAGCAAAAGATCCACCGTGTGCCTCTTCGAGAATGAATTTCTTCAACTCATCATCATTGGGTACACAAACCCGATCTCTATAATACACATATCCATCCAGTTCCGCTGTAAGTCGGTTTCTTTCCCTCTGCTGGGTTACAGTGTAATTCCTCATCATTCTTTTATCCTCTAGCACTCGATTCAACAAATGCGGTTTGCTATAATTCATTTACTATTGCATCGTAATCGACAATGACAAATGAGCATTCAGGCTCGAGAAGAGTTTGTCTGGAGCTTTCTACTCGAGGCATGCCTTTCTGTCCTTCTGGGATGATATCGATCCACAATCATAATCCTTGATCAATTCCATCCATCTCGTTGTCTCGAAGTTAAGCTCTCTTTCTGGTAGCACCAAGACTTTGTGATCGATGTAGATGAAACACTTTTCTCCATCAAGATAGTGTCTCCAAATATTCAATTCAAACACAATGGCGGAAATTTCAAATCATGTGTAGGGCAGTTATTTTCATGCGGCTTCAACTGCATTGAAGCATAAGTTACCACTACCTCTTTATGGGGACACGTCAGTCCATTTAATGAAGCATCACTAAAAATCAAGTATTCTTTACTGTAGGTCAACTGAGTAAGAACTGGTACCTCGGTAAAGAATTCTTTCAACTTTTCAAAACTAGCTTGACACTTTTCACTCAACTCAAATCTCACATTCTTTTGGAGGCGATCTTGTCGTGAGCTGCGGTCATCGAAAACCCTTAGCAGACATACGTAGTAACTTTGCCAATCCCGAAACTCACGCACTTCGTAGCATTTTCTCGTGGTTTCCATTCCAATAATCACCTCTCTATCTTATTTAGATCTACTCGAATTCCTTTTCTAATACAATGTGTCAGGACACTTCCCTCGTTGAAATTCACATTTTCTCGGTTTGCATATAAGCTTGTTCCTTTCTGAGTTTCCTTTTCTCCAGAAGGTCGCATTATCATGATCTTCCAATCGCTGAATACAAGATGTAGTCGATAAACACCACGACAAGTGATCTACATATACGTTAGAAATACTTGTTCATTAAGTCAATGGCCGTGGAGCATTTGTCGGCAGAGCGGCATTACGAGGAACTCATAATGTCCATACGGCGTTCGCGCCATCTTATCACACCTCCCAGCATCACGGATCATGGCGGTGAGCCAGGATCATGAGTCAATCTTCAAAAAGACACTTGCACCTTTCCATTGGTCGAATAAGTCGTCAATCACAGGTCACGATATTTGTTCACGTATTTATTTGAAATTTGCTATAAAATGATACCTGTAAGCAATCTTCACATACCTCTTTGCTCAAAACACATCTGGGCTCCCCATGGTGATACACTCGAACGAATAAATCATTTCTCTAACAATTCTTGCAACTAAAGCTTCAATTCTTTTAACTCCAAAGTGGTACCTTGAACAACGTTGATTGCGAACTTAATCTCTCTCTGTGGAGGCAATCCTTGCAACTCCTCCGGAAACACATCCAGATAATCACTAACTTTAGGGATGTTCTATAAGAAGGCTCTGCCTTCTTCACACCCCTTTCGAACCATCGTTCTAGCAGTAGTGGCGGATATCACATTAGAGAGGTGGTTAGACCTCTCGCTGATAAAAGTCACTTCCTCGTCACTCGGTGTCCTTAAGGTCACTCTCTTCATTCTACAATCAACTACCATTTGGGTTCGGGACAATCAATCCATCCCCAATATCACATCAAACTCTCTAAATGACAATTCGATCAAATCTCTCGGAAACTCATACTTTTGTATTCTAATGGGACAATCTCATGGAGTACTGTGTGACGCTATTAGGGCTGGGCTTTCGACACCTATTAGGGCCAGAGCAAGATCCGCATCCAAACCTCACTTCATTCTTTATATACGAGATCACGATGTATGTCATAAACAATTCCAAAATCATTCACAAAAATTTCAAAATCATTTTTGTAGAGTTTGCCTAAACCTAGGCTCATCTGTAAAAATGTGGCTCCGCGCCCTCGTGCAGGCACGACCGCGGGCAGACTAGATGCGACACGATCCTCTTTTCGAATCCAATTCATTTTTCTTTTGTCAATAAAACACATTTTCAATGCTCATTTATGAAATATTTATCTTTATGAAAGAATATATTTGTATATACTAATTAAACTTAAGGGGCCCATCATTTGTTTCACGATACACATTTTCCATTAAATATGGCATTACTTGCCCATTTGGTCAATTTACCACCTTTATATACATTACATTGTTATAAGCGTTTTCAATACCAAATATTTATAAAAAAATTAGAGTTTGTACAAAAGTGTCAAATATATTTACGTGAATGCGGGATTCGAGCTTTACCAACTCCAGCGAGGCCTTGGCGTTGACTACGAATCGGCTGCGGTCTTTCCTTCGATACTATTTACTTGGATATCACGATGATTGAAAAAGAATTGGTTCAACCTCCCCAATTAACAAAAACCAAAGCTAGCATCCTGTTCAGCCAATATCTCCACTTCCAAGGAAAATTTATGTCCCGGTATTTCTGAAAAGAAAACATTAGGGTTCCAATATGCTCAGTTTTCTCAAAAATCAGGCATAGTAATCATGTTCATCAAAGTGGTTGGTTTTTCCACCGAAAAGCTAGGAAATGGGAATAATGAATCTTAGTTGAATCAACACGAAGTAAGGCACCGCTATGTGATAGCGATATCCTCCACTTCCAAGGCAAAATTTTTGTCCCAATATTTGCAAAGAAAATATTGGGTTTCCAAAGAATATGCTCAAGTTTCATGAGAAAATTGGGCACAGTAATCATGTTGTTCATCCAAAATTGGTTAGTTTCCCCAAAAGAGACCCATGTTTTGTTGATAATCATAGCCATAGGGAGGCGTTAAGAAGCACTAACCGTTTTCTTCCTTTCAATCCATCACCGAGGGACCATCCTCCAATGGCTCCCACATAGAGACATCATCCTCCTCCTTTGAGTTCATCATGGGGCCACAACCATAAACAAGTATTATGCAAACATTATGCTAGAGGAAGATGTGATTAATAGAGCTATCCCTCCAAAAAAGTTGAGGAGAGATATGGGGGTGGATTCTACTTTTGGAGACAACTACAAGTTTTTACTATGCTAGAGGAAGATGCAACTTGGGAGCGGGAATTTTTTTGCATGTGATTTGAGATAGGAAGATTTGATTCAAAAGTTAAATAGATTTATCCTCGAAAGAGTTGAGAGATGAGGGGTGGATTCTACTTTTGAGAACAGCTACAAGTTTTTGCGGTTGGGGACTCTTACCAAGAGAATTTCGAGTAGCTGTCGAGTCTTTTAGGATTTCCATTGCTTTTGGAATTTTGGGTAAAAATTGATATAGACTTGTATCACTCCCTCAAGCTTAAGTTTGAAGGCAATAAAAAGTTTTTTTTTTTTTTTCTGCTTTTTTTTAATTTGACCTTTTGTATTATTTTTTTTTAATAAACACGGATATTTAGACAACCAGTTTGAGCGCACCTCTACTAATCCTTATAGCCTTGAAGTTAACGACCAAGTAAACCTCCAATGGCTATGAGGGGACTCAAACCGGTGATCATTGGACTAAACCCCAAAGCCTTAAACCAACTAAGCTACCTGAGTGCACCTCAACTAAAGTTAAAGGTCGCATAAACCTCCAATGGCCTTGAAAGGACTCCAACCAGTGATAATTGGACTAAACCCAAGACCTTAGACCAAGTGAGCCACCCCCTCAAGTGGCCTAAAGTGTAAGACCCGAGAAAATTCTAATTTTGAAGGGTAAAAATGGTAATTCGGTCAAAACCAGGGAGTACATAGATGCAGGGATAAGTGAAACGGACTTCACGTTTAAGATAGTCTCGCCCGAAATCTAGCTACCATGTCGAATTTAGTGGAGATTAAGAGCAGTCATATTTCACTTTTTCGAGCACTTAGGGTGTCGGAGGTGTCGTAAGCGGGTTTGAGACATGTGATGTGACAAAAGTCACCTACTACATGTACTCATGTGACACATATTGCATGAGTAGAGAGAGGATGAAAATGGATGGCCGAGATAGTGCCAAGTGTCAAAAAATCAATAAAAGAGATAGAGATGGAATTAATTGAAATGTTAATGATAACAAGACGAAAGATGAACAATGTCATCTTCTTCCTTTTGAGCAAAAAAAGTGCAGAACGAAGAATAATGTGCAGAAAGTTGGGATTTTATTTCTATAGAGAGAGTGTGCTCCTTATCTCTAGATTTTCGGTCATTCGGACCGGAAGTCGGTTCTCAGCAGAAGCGAGAAACAAGAAGGGTCGATCTATAGCGAGGGCTACGCATGGACACCGATTTGGTGGAGTTCAAACATTTCACGAGAGGTAGGGATCTTTTCCTACTTGTGATATTCTTTGGCTAAGAGCCGTATTTATGGATTAGGGATGTTTTGAGGCTTGATTTGGCGAAGTAAATTCGATCTCAAAACCTTTGAGCCCAGAATTTGGAGAAAATCACGGAATTTTGTGGCGTGACGGTAACCCGAGGTTTCCTTTGTTCGCGCAAAGATAGATGACATGATTTTCGTGGTGTGAAAATATGTTTTGTAAGTGATTCAAAATGAATTGCTGATTTGCTAATTAGCCTATGGCGAAGGCTAATTTTAGTGTTATTGATGAAAATTAGGAATAACATGATTGTTGTGAGTAATTATGTTAATATATGCGTAATGGTGTATTAGCATAAATTATTTGGAATTGACATAATGCATTATATCTTATTTGGGATAACTAGAATATTAGGTGGGTTGCGACGCGAAATGAAACAAAGCCAAAAATGTTTGTGAAAGGAATTTGACGGAAGATTTTTGAGGAGAATCGTGTTGGGGTGTCGACGATTCCGTCGGAGGAGCCGTGAATTGTTTCGGGTTATCAGCGGTCGCCTCGGAGGTTGTCAATATTTTACGAAATTCGGTGTGTTTTCAAGAACAAATAGCTTTTGTTTGAAAGCCCGATTATTTTACTCGCATTCGGCTTAGGCATATGTGAGGGAGTCGGTGAGGACTCGAGACATGGGTTTAGGCATGTAGACATTCGAGTAGGTTCATGAAATTGTTTGAATGTGATTATTTGCCATAACATGTGCACTTAGGTGGGGAGTAACCCAGGTAGGAAATTATCACTACGGGCTTTGCTCACCACAATCGAGGATCATCATTTCGGAGGTGCGAGGGAGTGTGCGCAGGGCCCAGGTGCTCACTAGAGGCCGTGTTTAAGTCGAGTGTGGCTTTGGCATTTTTTATCTTGTATAACATGTAGTAAATTGTAAATTTTAATATATGTTGAATTAAATAATGTAAAAACTCTTGAACCATGTAATATATTTGGTTGGGATATATTTTGTGAGTATTGATGTAGGGGCCCAAGTGGCCATTATTTTACTCGTTTATGGACCCTGTGTGGTCATTGTAAACTTGTTGGGACAGGTTTGTACCTTAAGTAGAGCTCCCCGTACAAAGGAGACTCTGCCCAATTTTTGTAAGTGGTGTCGAGTTGGCGGCATTCCGCAGTATTAGATGGAGTTGGCCAGTTTGTCAACGGACCCGGATATTAGGTATCCTGACTTGGTATCAGAGCTTAAGTTTATAAATACCTAGAGCTTAGTTTCAATAAGTTAGGTATGCGATTACCTAGGACTTGATGGGCACGGGTTAGATCACACATTCCTTGTGCACTTTGATGATTGATGTGTGATGAATTGTTCTATATGTATTATGTGCTTGTATGCTTGAGAAATAGCATAAGAGAAATTAAAACCTTAGGAGGTTGAGGAATTTTGGGCAAATAGTCCAGAATTAAACGAAAAATAAAAATTTCTAGACAGTAGCTTCAGTTTTGGACAAGAATAGAACGATTTTGTGAAATTCTGGAAATTTATTCCAGTTTTTGCACAAGAAAAGGGGTTCATTAGACCGAGCACTTCACCATGGGGGCTCGGTTCTATTCCCTGCGGGCTCAGAAGGACTTAAGACCACCATTGTGCATTGATTACAGGCGATTGAGGTAGAGATTCTGATCGAAATCGGTACCCGTTGCGAGGATTGATGATTTGTTTGTCAGGTTAAGGGAGGAGCGCGAGTCTACTCCAGGAACGGAGCCTTCACAGCGGTTACCATCGGTGAGGTTGGAGACGGATATCCTAAGGCCCCGGCGTTTAGGGCGGCGTTACGGGCACTTTGAGTTCACGGTGATTCCCTTTGGATTGACGAATGCGCGGCGACATTCATATTCATGGACCTCATGCGCGGGTATTCCAACCACATGCAGATCGGGTTGTCGTAGTCTTCGTAGATGACATTTGATCTACTCGGTCAGTGGGAGCATGAGTATCGGTACGAGGATTGTGTTCTGATTGTTAAGAGGCCATTAGGCGTACGCCAGAGTTCGGTAAGTGCGGATTTTAGTTTCGCGAGGTGAGATTTTTGGGACACGTGGTGTGGCATCGGGCGTGTCAATGGACCCGAGAAGAAGGTCGAGGCCATGATGAATTACTGGAGAGAGGCGGCCGATCTTCGAGATACGTGAGTTTCTTGGGATTAGTTGGGTACTGAGGAGATTCATGGAGGATTTCTCGATTAA
Organism: Tetrastigma voinierianum; assembly: GCA_016808115.1. Lineage (NCBI taxonomy): Eukaryota > Viridiplantae > Streptophyta > Magnoliopsida > Vitales > Vitaceae > Tetrastigma > Tetrastigma voinierianum. The sequence continues at coordinate 191,794 of JAEQBH010001660.1, read as the reverse complement.
GCGGCACCTATGCGAGATTGGCTCGAAGGAGGTCGAGTTTGATTTGGGATTGTGAGAGGAGGCATTCAAGGGAGTTGAGGGAGACTTACTTCAGCTCCTATCTTGATGGTCTCGGACCCGAGAGGGGGAATAGGGGGGTACCGCAGAGTGTGATTGTGATGCCTCGAGGGCCGGACTGGGATGTGTTTTGATGCAGTCTGGGAGGGTAGTAGCTTATGGTTCCCGTCAGTTGAAGAATCATGAACAGAATTACCCCACACACAACATGGAGTTGGCGACCGTAGTCTTTGCCTTGAAGATTTAGCGCCACTATTTATATGGTGAACAGTTCGAGGTGTACTCAGACCATAAAAGTCTGAAGTATGTTTTCACGTATTGGGACCTGGCATGAGGCAACGTGAATGGATGGAGTTCCTAGAGGATTAGCAGACTGCACTTTGCGATTTCCATCTGGTAAAGGCAAATCGGCAGTGGTGACCACTGGTCGGAAGTCACGGGGAGCATTAGCTGAAGTAGCTACGGGGCGGCGGATCTTTTCCGGGCGTGGGGCGGTTTGGGCTCGTCTTAGCGAGCAAGCTCAGTCGATTGGGGAGTTTAGTAACTCTGCCGTCTCGGTGACGAGGTAGTTTGGTCGGGCGGGCCGCGAGAGATAGTGTACATCGAGACCCGAATGCAATCAAATGTAGGCGGCGAGGGGCTGGCGGACCATTCCATGTAGATACCGTAGTCTTCGGTATAGAGGGCGGGCGTGTGAGACCCACTAGTTGGCCAGATTTGAGAGAGGAGATTCTCAGGGAGTTTCACTACTCTCGATTTGTCGTGTATCCATGTGGCACGAAGATGTACCGGGATCTTCGTTGCCAGTACTACTGGAGCGGGATGAAGAGACACGTAGGGGACTTTGTTCGATGATGTCTCACGTGTCAGTAGGTTAAGGTTGAGCACCGGGAAGCCCCGACGGGTGGGACGTTGGAAGTGGGCGAGGAGGACGTGGGAGCACGTCACGATGGATTTTGTGACCTGTACCATGGACACCCAGCGAGGACATGATGCGTATGGGTGATAGTGGACCGGCTTACGAAGTAGGCACATTTTCTAGCCGTCGCGGGTGACCTTCATTGGAGAGATGCAATGGAGTTGTATATTCGAGAGATAGTCCGGCTCATTGGAGTACCATTATCCATAGTGTCGGATAGGGACGAGGTTTAGCACTTTGGAAGAGTTTCAAAAAGTGGAAGCGCCTTGGTGTGGCCAGGTATCAAACTTCCATCCCATAATGGATGATTGATGAAAGGACCTTCTCTATAGTGTTAGAGGACATGCTGCGACATAGATCTGGATCATAAGGGTAGTTGGGGCACTTGCCCTTAGTGGAATTTCTGACAACCGAGTTACCGAGGGCGAGTATATAGATGGAACCATGGCGTTGGCGGGAGGCCATGCGAATCACTTGGAATGTATTGGAATGAGGTGGGAGGAACTCATTACTAGTCTTGATCTACGATTAGAGACACCTTGAGAAGTGAGGCTTGATACGGCGGCGTATACCGACTCGGAAGCGCGGCGGAGCTATCGTGTATGATCCGACGCTTAGAGTTCGAGGTTGGAGATCACTTCTTCTTGAAGGTTGTTGATGATGCCCTAAGAGAGGTGGTCCGAGGTTTGGCGGCAGCGGGAAGCTATTGCGGGTTTATTGGGCCCGCCGAGATACTTTCGAGAGGGTAGGCACTATAGCGTGCCGGTTAGGCTGCCAGCGTCGGTGTCCTGCAGGGTATTTCACGTCTTCATGCTCGGTACACTGCATATCAGCTATGTGGATTGAGGAGAGATTGAGGTTGACGTGATGGGACCTTCGAGGAGGGACGGTGTGCCTTGTGGATAGTCGGGATCGGGGTTTTGCGACGCAAGACCGTGAAGATAGTGAGGGTGCTATGAAACGACAGGTGGAGTGGAGGAGTCAACATGTGGGAAATGAGGACACGATCTTGAATACTATCCTTCTTGTTTGAGATGAAGTGCGTGATTATGGTGATTTAATACTTGATGACTAGTTTACTACATGTAATTATAGTTGTACGTTGCATATGCATGTGATTCGTAATGATTGTATAGAATTTCGGGATGAAATTCCTTTTAAAGAGGGGAGAATGTAAGACTCGATAAAATTCTAATTTTCTGCAAAAGGGTAAAATGGTAATTTCGGTCAAAACCCAAAATTTTTCTAGATCTCAGATGGTGAAATAGACCGCGTTGGAATGGGTCTCGCGAAATCATTTTCCGCGTCGAATTTCGTTGATCAGATGGAAAACTTAATTCAAGTTTTTAGAGCATAGGTGTCGAATGCTAGTAAACGGGTTTGAGAAGACATGTGATGTGACAAAAGTGCCTACTACATGTACTCATGTGAGGCACATGTTGCGTAGTAGAGAGGATGGAAATGGATGGTAGAGATAGTCTTGGCGATGTGAAAATAGAAAATGGACATAGATGGAATTAATTGAAATGTTAATGATAATAAGACGAAAGATGAACAATGTCATCTTCTTCCTTTTGAGCCAAAAACGTGCAGAATGAAGAATAATGTGCGGAAAGTTGGGATTTCATTTCTAGAGGTGTTAATACTACCTATCTAGATTTTCGGTCGATATGGACCATCGGTTCAGCCAGTGAAGTAAAGGGTAGTCTCTATGCGGAGACTACGCGGACTGTTTTTATTTGGTGGAGTTACGACAACTCAGGTAGAAGAATCTTTTCCTACTGATATTCTTTGGCTAAGAGCCATGTTTATGGATTGCGAATGTTTTGAGCTTGATTTAGCATGATCAGTCTCAAAACCTTTGAACCGAGTGGAGAAATTCCCAAATTTTGTGGTCGTGAATAGTAACCCGAGGGTTTTACTATTCACATGAATAGTGACATGATTTTCTTGGTGTGAAAATATGTTTTGTAAGTGATTCAAAATGAATTGCTTATGTTTGCTAATTAGCCCATATGAGCTAATTTTGGTGTTATTGATGAAATTGACGAATAACGCAGTTGTTCGTAGTGGCTATGTCTAGCCTGCTATGCATGTGGTGTATTAACATAAATTATTTGAAATTGGCATAATAAATTAAAGTATCGTTGGAATGACCGCATAGGAATATTAGGTGTGAGTGCATGACATGAAATGAGACAAAATGAAAATGTTTGTGAAAGGAACGACGGAAGATTTTACGGAGAATGTGTTGGGAGACCCGATGTCTAACAATTCCGTCGGAGGAGCCCATGAATTGTTTGAAGAGGTTAACATCCAACGGTCGCACCCGGAGAACGTCTAATATTTGTAGAAATTCGGTAGTGTGTTTTCAAGAACAAATAGCTTTTGTTTTTAAAACTAATTATTTTACTCGCATTCGGCTTAAGCATATGTGAAGGAGTCGGTGAGGATAGAGGGCATCAGGTTTAAGGCATGTAGACACATTCAGTGGAAGTTCCTTAAGTGTTTAACGAATGTGATTGTTTTTCATAACATGTGCACTTAGGTGGGTAACCCGGTGAGAAATTATCCTTTACTAGGCTTTGCTCACCACGTGGTCCTGGCTAGAATGCAGGGGAGTGTGCACGAGGACGAGCTCACCTAAGGTGGGCTAGAAGAAAAGCACAGTTTATAACTAGCATTTTATCTTAACATGTATTAGAGAATTGTAAATTTTAATATATGTTGAATTAAATGTCATAAAACTCTTGAACCATGTAATATATTTGGTGGGATACTTATATATTTTGTGAGTGCGATCACGGGGGCCCAAAGTGGCCAGCTATTTTACTCGCATATGGACCGTGTGGTCATTGTAAACTTGTTGGGACGGGTTTGTACCTTAAGGTAGAGCTCAGTACAAAGGGGGCTTCTGCTAATTTTGTGAGTGAAGTGTGTGAGTTTTGGAAACATTCAGTATTCAGCGAGGTTGACGGGTTGCCAGCCGGACCACCGGTATTAGGCGTCAGCGTAAAGTTAGCGGCAGTAAACCTCAGTGACTATGAAGGGACTCAAACCAGTAATCATTGGACTAAACCCCAACTGAGCTACCCTAGAGCACCTCTACTAATCCACTGGCCCTGATGTTAATGATCAAGGAAACCTCCAATAGTCTTGAAAGGACTCGAATCGGTGATAATTGGACTAAACCTAAGGCCTTTGACCAATTGAGCTATCCCACAAGGTGTTTGGTTGATTGGAAATAACATAAAATGCGATTAGGGAATGATATACTAATCATCTATTACTTATTTTGTATATTTAATCATACATAATTGAGGTGCCCTTGGGGCGGCCCCAGAGGTTTACTTGTTGATTTGGTCACTCTGGGGCCAGGTGGAGTGTATCGAGGTGTGCGTAGCGGGGTACGAGCGATCGTGATTATAAAAATAAAATAAAAATAGAAATCACACCACAGGGGATCAAAAGATAAGTGTTACAAAGCCTTTCCTTTTCTTTTATTCATAGGATACTTGAGAAGTTAGGATGTGTATATATATATATATATATATATATATATATATATATATATATATATTTTAGTAACATAAAACAATATATTATTTTAAGTTATTTATCAATATTAAAGTGTTAATCAGTCTTTTTTTATTAAATGTTTGAAACTTGACTTGAAAAATAGTCGAGCTATTCGAACTCAACTCAACAAAGCTCAAATCAATTAAAAAATTAATACATAATTATACTCGAACTCTGTAACACCCCAAATTATACCTTGACAGTTTTATTACATGTTTCGAATTTATAATATAAAGTGAAACACGTACTACAGATTTAAGTGCAAAAAGTGAAAAAGGATAAAAACCTGAGATTAATCTAAGAGTCAAGGGTAAATTAGTAATTTACCAATTCAGGACCTAAAGGTCATATGATAAGAAGATTATATGGCAATATAGAAATATTGAGAAATTGAATTGCAATTAGAATAAAAAGGAAGGACCAAATAGCAAAAATGGAGTTTTATGTCAAATTTTGGATAATGCCAAACATAGCCTTAGCAAATATCTCATTTTTGGGTTTAAATGTTTGGGCAAACCGTTTGGTCAGGAGAAAAGGAAGAGAGAAGAGAAGAAGAGAAGGAGAAAGAAGGAAGAAGGAAGAAGGAAGAAGAAAAAGAGAAGGAAAGCCAAGGTATGGAAACTTTGTGTAAGGATACTTGTTTGGAAGTTTGGAACATCTCCACTTGTTTAAAACTTTAGTACTCAGGATCTTGTTTGGAAATTTTATTGGAAAATACTTGTTTAAAAGTTGGGTTAGGAAAACCACACAGCTCTTCCATACATGTGTGTTTTGATTGGTCTGAAAGTTAGTTTGTAGTTTGTTTTGAAATGGTTTGATTTGGTTGAAAAAATTTAGGAGAAAAATGGCAAAAAAGCGGCCATTTACTGTTATGCTTTCGACACCACAACACACCCCTAGGCGTAGAGGCTCAGCTTGGCGAAATCTGCTCGGCGGGCGCCGACCGAAAGTATGCCCTCTACGGTCGCCTAGGCATGGCATGCTTTCTGCTGAGCGAGACCTCTGCACTAAGCGTAGCATTGCTCACTTCAGGTACTGTAGAATCATGTTTTAGTTCATCTCTTCTGTTAAGTCTAACGATCGTCCATTGAACTAATGAGGATCATAATAAGTGAATGAAAGGGTTCGTACAGGTATTGAAATTATATGAAAAATGTTTTGTTCGCTTCGCCTCGGCGATCTGGTAGTTAGGCAAACATTGTTTCTTGCCCTCATTTGCTAATGTGTTTAAATATAGTGTTATTATTTGGTTAAGGCATGAAAAGATAAATGTGTAATGAAGGAATATAGAAAAATCAACAAATGTCTAAATAATACAAGAATAAAGATGCATGCAGAAATGATAAGAAAATATCGCATATGATTACCGGATAACAATAGTTATTCGGGGATATGAGATATATATAGTAAATGAAATAAAAGAAACAAATTGTCTGCTTAGAACCTAGTAGAGGGATAGATGTGCATGCCTAATAGGGAGAAAAGCCTCTTTGCATTCTTGATCGGTTAGTCTGTTGGAGTCATTACAAACGCATTATTCGAGCCCTTATAGATGGTCATTGTCTCATCTGATGTCGCAGTGCTGCCGGTACTTATAGATGGTCATTGTCTGTTACAATGTCGCAGCCTAACCGGGTCCTTATAGTTCATTGTCTTAAAATGCAGTGATTATAGCGCCTTTGGGTTAACATAGTTTCGCATGTCCCGACCACAAGGTATTTACTGGCATGGGGAAACATTAGATAAATGACAAGAATATGCAAATGACCGCGACATGATATGAAACATAGCATTGATATGTGATGATGCGTATCTGAGTGAAGTAAAATACGAAGCAAAATGTAAATGAAAGATGATATGGAATGAAACATGATAAGACAAATAAGTATGATATGTGAAGCATATCTATAAATGATATATTGAGAAACATGAATAAGCATGTGTATATGTAAATGAATGTTTAAAGTTATATGCAGTTGTCTAAAGTGTGATGACCCTTGTTAGAGGTCGTCCATGAGTATTATTTCCCACTAAGTTATAAGGTTAGCACAGGTGTTTCATCCGTGTAAGTATAGGAGAAGTAGGAACAAGAAGCTTGGACACTCCACATCAGCAACCAAGACTAACACACTACTAGGTGCCCACTGAGGACCTTTTAGTCTATTTTGTATATGTTTTGCTTTTGTAAGCAATGTAAAAATTTGTATATGTTGAATACTCCCATTTATGGGGTTTTGAATATATTTGTAATCATTGCTACAAAATATATTTCAAGTTAAATGTTTAACAGTATATGAATGAACAAGTTAATGGTATGGTAAAAAGTAAAAGATAGTGACAAGTTAGTGGTATCATAGCACCCCGTGTTGGGGGTGTCATAAGTTAGATGGTAAAAGTGGCATCACAGTTTAGTGGTATCAGAGCAACCCGTGTTGGGGGTGTCACAAATTAGATGATAAAAGAGGCGTCACAAACTCGACCCAAGTTCAACTCGATTAAACTCGCGAGTAGCTCTGAGCTAGATATTGTGATCTTCGGCTTCGACTCGACAAACTACTTGAATCGAGTAACTCGATGAATTCCAAGTATTTTGAGTCTACCTCGAATAACCTTTCGTTTACACCTCTAATGATAAAAGAGTAATGGATGAGTTTACGAGAAATCCTAGGTTTGAGTTTAAGAATACGGTATATATTATTTTACAAGAAGTTGCCCTTTACACCTGATTTAAATAATAAAAGAGTGTGATGAGTTTAGAAAAGAATCCAAAAATAAAGTACTAAAAGTTAAAAAAAAAAAAAAAAAAAAGTTAGGACATAAATATTTCAGTAACATAAAAAAAAAAAAATTTAAAGCTATTCATGTTAAAAATGTTGAGTGGTCTTGGCCCACATAACATGGGCGTGTAAGATTAAACTTCTGAAACGACATGATCTTGCTCATGTCATAGCTCTTGAGATGCTGTCAAACAAGTCCACTTCAGTGTACAGAATAAGCCGAAGACTTTCAAAAACTCTTTCTGTAGTAGAGCTCATCTTTCAATCATTACTGCAGCAGCTTCCCCCTCTCGGGATCAAAGGTCTGTACTTATTATATATTTATTTTGTACCTTTTTTCTTTTTTATTTTTTTATTCTGACATAATGATCAACAATATTTGATTCTCTTGTGAGTTTTTTTTTTTTTTTGTGCTGGTTCTAATGAACCCAGATAATAAATACATCAGCTCTGTTTTCATGATTTTTTTGGTTTGAAACTTTTCAATCAATCCTTAAACAAGATTTGATTTTTCTCCTTAGTGGAAGAGATTAAAGGTGTGTTTTTGTCTTCTGATGGCTATTAAAGTGATGATTGGCCCAGACTGTGGGGTATAAATTGGAAGGAAGAGGTTGGAGAATTTTCTTTTTTTCATTTCTTCAATCTTCAAAGTGATACAGCTGAACTTCCCACATGATTAATTATGGAATCACTTCCGCAGAAATACTTTTTGTGTTATTAATGTGATTGAACATGGAGTGAGTTTATGTTAAATGTTTGGACAAGAATCTAGAATGAATTCTTATTTAAAGTTGCAATCCAAATTTTCAGGGCAGACATTGTCCTCTTCAGATTCAGGTTGGTTTCTTGTTGTTTTGATATGTGGGGGATAATACTCAGTCCACTTAAAGCATGCATTTTTCTGTAATTTGGAGTTCCTGAGCTCATAACCATAGTGAATGGCTAATGGAAAGAAGAGTGATATTGGAAAATAGAGGCCGAAAAATGGTCTTTATGTAAACCTTGAATTGTTGTCCAACTGTTCGTTCTAATAATCACATTCCAGGGATGTAAGTAAACATATTTGTGTTACCTTCTATTCATGGTTCCATTTTCAGGATCGGTGGCAAAATAAGTCCTAAACCTCTTGTGTTAAGTTTTCAATGCTAGGCTTTTCTTTATTCCTTGTATGAAACGAAGTTTTGTTACTTGGAGACTTGAATTCATCTCATTTTAAGGTTGTTTCTTTTGTATAGAGAAATGAGTTTTTATATCACAAAGAACTATAGAATTTTATGACGAGTCCTGATGAAGTGCAGAATCATGGTTGCCAAGTGGAGCATCTCCTAAGCCTTTTAAAATCCATGCACGTGATTGGTACTTGATGTTTATGCAGTTGCATCTACGACAAGCTATTGGAAAGCTAAACATTGTTTATGTTCATGTTTCCAGTGCTAATGGCTTCCGAACCAGTCAATGTGAATGAGTTCCAAGAACTGGCTAGAAGAGCACTTCCCAAAATGTACTATGATTTCTTTGCAGCAGGTGCTGAGGACCAGCACACACTAAGGGAGAACGTAGAAGCGTTTAGTAGGATCACGTAATGTTCTTGACCTTTTATTGTTAAAGTGGCAAACAAAGCAAACAAACTAAAACATTTTACTATCTTTCATTTGCTGATTCAGGTTTCAACCAGAATTCTAAGTGGACGTGAGCAAAATGGAGTAAATCAACTACTATATTGGGTTATAAAATCGTCACCACGGTATGATTGCACCGACCGGTCTGCGAAACTTGGCACACCCTGAAGGTCTAAATACTCTGGCTAGAGAATTAACTTGAAATATATTATGCAATATTTAGTACACTTGTATTTTGTGTTGATTTCAGGAGAGATTGCAATGGCCAGAGCAGCAGCTGCATGTAACACCATAATGGTACTAATATATATATCTCGGTTTTATTTTATGATCAGCTTAGTTAAGATGTTTGACTATTGAGTTAATTTTTCACTACAGGTGGTATCCTTTATGGCTACCCGCACTGTGGAAGAGGTTGCCTCCAGCTGCAATGCTGTCCGGTTCCTGCAGTTATATGTATTCCATTCTTCTTAAGCTCTTCTGAATTCAGATTTCCTTCACAAAATTCCATTTTTGCCTTTCTTTCTTTGTATCTTGAGATCCCAATTTTAGAATCTCATGTTGCAAATAGGTATTTAAGAGAAGGGATATATCGGCTCAAGTTGTGCAAAAAGCTGAAAGATATGGATTTAAGGCTATTGTTCTGACTGTTGACACTCCTAGGCTTGGTCGACGGGAGATAGACATAAAGAACAAGTAAAATATCATCTCCTTCTCTAATACCGTCTGTATGTTATATATGTGTTTCTTCCTTTGATAGTGCTATGATATGTACTAGTCTGTTGGTGCATACATTAGAAAGAATCTAAGCCAAAACTTTTGCAGACTGGTTTCACCTAATTTGAAGAAGTTTGAAGGTCTCGTTTCAACTGAAAATTCTGATGTAAGTGGAACAACAAAAACTTTTTATCTCAATCATACCTTACAATATATTTGATGGGCAGAGACCCATGTTAATGCTTTGCCTGATTACTGGAATCATGTTGTAATGCTTTGCCTGAAATTTATTCGGTTTTCAAAACTTTTGCAGGACAAGGGTTCAAATCTTGAAGCTTTAGCATCAGAGATATTTGATCATACTTTGTCAATAACTGGAAGGTAGTATAATAAACTAAATTGATTAGTAAGTTCCTAGCATGAACTAAATTTCTGTGGGTTATCTAGCAACTTTACACGAAAGATCAAGGAAGGGGCATTAGGCCATGAAGCTCTTAGCTGCTCTTAATTTTAATTCTGGCTGAGTGGGCGCATAATCCATGATTTTGAAATCAAAATGTAGTTGCTAAAATTCGCCAGATGTTTTGGATAATGGTTTGGCAGTTTTTCTTGATTTAAATGTACATCATGAAATTTGCAGGATATAAAATGGACGAAATCTATCACCAAGTGCCGATTCTGATCAAGGGATTACTCACTTGTGAAGATGGTAAGCTGAAGGCTCTGTTTTATGATGTTTGCACCATTTCATTTTAATTTTATTCTTAAAATTGTTTTGTGAACCATTCTTCCTTAAGTCGTTTTTCTCTAACTTTCCCGCAACAAAAAACAATTATTTCCCTTTGGTATATTATACCTGTCTTCTAATATTTGGGATTCCATAGTTAAAAAATCTCATGATTGTCTGTAGGCCTTCAGAAGAGTGAGATTTAAACTACTGCCTTTCTTTATTTATTTTGCAATTTCCCCATGGTTGAAAGAGATTATTAGTTCCACTGCTGCGGCATTATCAGGCAGCGGAGATGGAGTGTCAGGGATGACAGCTTCAATCGTGTGGAGTCGCCAGCTTGATTATGTTCCAGCCACCATTTCAGCCCTGGAAGAGGTGATTCTCTTTTTCTGCCTTTATGGATGTTGCTGATATTTGCATCAAGACCTTAACCAAGTGCATGTTTTTAAATATCCATAACCTTTTCAATATTTCGACATCCCTACTCTACAAGTGGCTGATATAAATTTCTCAACATGTTTATCCTTAAGCTTCATGACTTGCTTCTTCTAATTTCCACCATTTTCAGTCCCAATCTTCATTTTATCTTTGTACACATTATCATGTAACTGGCACTGATATTTAAGTTCAGAAGGCAACAATAATGGTTAGTGAAATTTAGAAGAGTATGGATTCAACATTACACATAGAAGCGTTTAACAATGTTTTTACCTGGATTCATCACAACTTGCCATTGTTAAAAGCCTTGTCCTAGAACTTATTCATGCATCTGAAAACAAGAAATATATGTTGATTGCATTATATATATATATAATTAGCTCCCAGTAGGAGTATGCTGTTTGACAAAGACAAATTCAGTTAGGAAGTGAGCATGGTTGTCTATCCTGGCCAGGTGGTTCAAGCTGTTGGAGGTCGAGTTCCTGTTCTCCTTGATGGAAGTCTGACGTGGGTTCAGGCGATCTTCAAGGCACTAGCTCTTGGTGCACAGGCTATTCTGGTAAGATTTTCTCCCCACAAGTTATCAATTGTCTGAAGTATGGACCTTACCTTACGCTGCACTTCTCTTGCATTGTCATTGTCATTGCCATTGCCATTGCCATTGCCATTTTAATGGCATCCTGGTATACAATTCAGCACAAAGTTATGTCTCTTAGGGGTCTAACCGATTCTGGTTTGAATGATGATATCTTGAATAATGGTTTAAGCTCGATCCCATATTTGCTTTGTCCTGTATCTATCTTCTTGTTCATGTAATAGTGCACGGGTTGGAAGGCCAGTAGTGTATGGGATGGCTGCAATGGGAGAGCAAGGCGTGAGACGGGTCATTGAAATGCTGAAGGACGAGTTCGAGATCACCATGGCCCTCTCAGGCTGTCCCAGGGTGAAGGATATCAGCAGAAGCCATGTGAGCCGAGCGGGACAGACGATCAACTGCTGTAGCAGTCATGTTGTAACTCAATATATACTCGTATCTTGAAGAAGGATGGTTGAATAATTTGATGGAGTGTGAAGTATGTGCATTTCTACTTGAATTCAATAGAGGAAATCGATTCCTTGTTGCTCTTCTTCTTGCTTCATTTAGCATTTTGCTGGTAAATTCTAAGTTACTATGGGCATATATCAACTTCTACACCTTGCATTGATTGATTTTTTTAGTGGATAATACGGACTAGCTTACGCAGTAATAAGCTAACCCAGCAATAAGTTCTTAATAAAAGTTTTGTTTTGCCCATCTATTCAATCACATTTCAGCAAATATCCAACATTGGAAGATGATTATGTTTTTCATTTTTATTCATTTTGTAAACTAAAGTTTTTAGCAGTAAAAAAAAGTACAATTTTAGAAATCTTACTCTTCATTAATTTTTTGAGAAAATTTTTTATTAAATAAAAATAATTATGCTATCTACCAATGAAAATCAGTTTTTTAATTTCTATTCAAAATTTGAGAAAATATATTTTTTTAAAAGTACATGTGATTTAATTTAATTAACATGAGAATGAAAATTTGGTTTTTTCTTAATATAAAAAAACATTTAGGGGGTGTTTTTTTTTTTTTTTGAATACTTAATAGAACTTTTATTTAGCTAAATACTGAATAAGACTTAATAGTATTAATTATGAAGTTGTTTGTTTTTTTAATATTGTATTTCTATTAAGTATTAAATTGTTTATTTTTATATGCTTAATATTAACATTTTCCCAATTATATATAACTTTATTCTTACGATAAAATGAAAAATATACATCTTAACATCCTAATTATATAAAAAAAGCAATTTGTTTTAACTTTATTCTTATGATAAAATAAAAAATATTTATAATACATATAACATCACAACATAATAATAAAAATAAACAAATAAAAATTTATTATCATTTGTTTAAAAATAATTATTTATTTATCTATTTTATATAATTAAAATAAAATATATAAAATTAAGAATTTAAAAAAAATATCTTATTCTTTTAAAATATTATGTGTGAATTTTAAAGATTTTAGAATATTTTGGGAAGATTTTAAAATATTTTAGGAAGATTTTAAAATATAGTTTTTTCCTTTTGAAATATGTTTTTTTTTAAATAGAAAAAGCTAAATATTTTGGTATTTTCCATTTAAAAGAAATTTTTAAAAATTTAGAAATTAGTCATGAAAAAAAAAATGTCTAAATTTTGAAAGGAAATTGCTTTCAGAAAAAGCCAAAAAAACAAATGCCCCTTCGTAAAAGCCTTAAGCAAAAATTAACTATTTTGAAAATTTCTATTCAAAAAATAAATAAATAATTCCACAATAAGTCACCAAAAAAAATAAAAAAAAGAGTATAAATTCTAAATTAAAATTGCATTTAGCAAAAAACCAAAAAAAAAAGAAAAAAAAAACCATAAAGTTACATGTAGAAATCTATAATGAAATATTGGTTAAATAGGCTGAGTGTCGATGAATTAAATTATTGGGCTTCTCTAGCAACCAATATTATAAAAAAACTATAGGGTGGGCTCACGACGCAAGGCCTAACCACACTAAGTGCCAGTAGATAAAGTTTAGAGACACTATCGGTCTAGACATTTTGAAATCGTCTCTTCCCCTTCTTCTTTTTTTTGAATTTCCATTAGCCATTAGCCAAACCAGACGATGCCACACTTGCATTGTAATTGTAAGACCCGGAAAAATTCGAATTTTCTGAAAAAGAGTAAAACGGTAATTTCGGTCAAAACCCGAAATTTTTCTAGATGAGATGATGAAAGCAGTTTCCATAGTTGGATCGTCTCGGCAATTCTAGCTACCACGTCGAATTTCGTCGAATTTGAGAGCAGTTAATTTCATTTTTAGTCAGGGTGTGGTCTTGTAAACGGGTTTGTGAATGTGATGTGGCAAAGTCGCTCTCTTCACATTATGCATGTGACATATTCTGTGATGATGAGGAGGATGAGATAGATGGCGAGATTGTCTTAAAGTGTCAAATCGACAAGGGGGCATAAAGTGGAATTATTGGAATTGTTAATGAGAATGAGAGTGAAATAAGAAATAGTGTCATCTTACTTGGCGAGACTAAAAACGTGAATGAGATCTCAGTGAGTGGGTTTGTGAGTTTTAGAGAGAGAAGGAGGCTCGTGCAGATTTGTCGCCGTTAGGACCGTCGGTTCTCGGCCAGACAGAAGCAAAGTCGATCTGTGGCGGGGGCTGGCGTGGACAATGATTTAGTAGAGTTCAGGCAACCCCCCCGAGAGGTAGGGATCTTTCCTACTTGTAATGCTTTGGGTTAAGAGCGTGTTTTATGGTCGAGGGGATGTTTTAAGGCTTGATTTAGCCGTAAATTCGGCTTCAAAACCTTTGAACCGAGTGAAGAAAATCCTAAATTTGGTGGCAGAAAAGGCGTGCCAATCGGGGAATTTTCCTTTGTTCATGTGAATAGTAAAGCGTGATTTTAGTTGTGATTTTTATGATGTTGAGTGATTCAAAATGAATTGCTTATGTTTGTTAATTAGCCCATGCGAGCTAATTTTGGTGAAATTGATTGTGAATTTGCATAACATGATTTATGTGGATTAATTATGTTAGTATATATATATGTTTTATATATTAGCATGAGTTTGTTGGGATTGGTAGCCAGCTGCATTCCATATGCCTTTGGCGCGTAGAATATTAAGGTGAGTGCACGACATGAAATTGAAAGAAAAGCGAAAATGTTTATGAAGAGGTTCCGGAAGATTTTACGAAGAATTGCCTTAGAAAGTTGTCCAACGGATCGCGGATGAGGACCATAGTTGTTTGGATATCGACAATTAAGCCTCGAAGGTAGTTCGATGTATTCTCAAATTGGTAGTGAGTTTTAAGACAAAAAGCTTTTGTTTGGCTTGGATATTTACGCATTCGGCAGGCATAGGTGAGGGGAGTCGGTGAGGACTCGGGACATGGGATTGGTCATGTAGACGACCAGTAGGTTCATGTAATTGCTTGAATGTGATTGTTTTGTCATGCATGTGCACTTAGGTGGGAGTAACCCCATGTAGGAAATTATCGGCCTCGCGGAAGCTGCTCATTTATCGAAGATCACTATTTCGGTACGGAGGAGCGTCGGAAGCGTACTCACTAGAGCGTGTTAGAAGAAAAAACCCGACTTGTGGCTTTGATATTGTTGTATAACATGTATGTCTTAAGTCTGATTTTAATATATGTTTTTGTATTAAAGTAATTTATTAACTCTTGAACTATTGCATATAGTTGATGTATTTTGTAATTATTGATGCGAGGATTTAGTGGCCGTTATTTCTTTCACATGTGTGGACCACTGTGTGGTCGTGTTGATTGTTGAGATAGGTTGTATTTTTGGTAGGCTCCGTGTAGGAGACTCTGCTCGATTTTGAGTGGTGTCGGTTACCCAGGCATCCACGAGCTATTCCATGAGGTTGACGGGTTGCTCGGCGGGACCCGGGAATGGGGCGTCTGACTTGGTATCGAGCTTGGGTATCACGAATACCTAGGGGCTCGGGTTTGGGTATCCATAAGTTTTGTCGATACCAGCTCCACGGCTTAGTATCAGGCTAAGGTAAGCGATGCCCAGGATTTCCGGTGGGTGTAGAGCTTAGGTAAATGAAAACCTAGGGCTTGAGAGACTTGGGGTTAGGCTATGGTCATAAGGTGTAAGAACATCACAACTTAGTATAGCTCGATGTTGGATACTAGAGTTATAGCTTAGTATCGGTAAGTTAGGTATGTGATTTACCTAGGACTTGATGAGAAACGGGTTAAGATCCATGCATCATATGCATTTTTGGTGAATAATGTGATGTATAGTTGGATTGTGTGTTGTATGTATGCCAGTTAGGATTGTGTGTTGTATATGTGATTGGTGTGTATAACATAGGTGATGTGTGATCATGTGTTGTATGAATTGTGTGATTTGTATGCTTGGTGAGTAGCCTGGGAGAAAACGTTGAACCTTTGCAGAAAAATATAGCCTTAGGTGTTCGAAATTTAAAGGCGAATGGTCGGAAAATTACGGACGGTAGCTCCGATTTTGAATTAGAACGAGTTAGGTTTGTGAAATTACGAAAAATTATTCAGTTTTGCACAAGAAGGGTTAAAATTTAAACTCTTAAATTTTTTTGAGTTTCCCTATGGTCGGTGGTCTAGTACACTCTTGCATTTCGGGAGTGGCGGGGAAGGCTGCGGAGGATTATAAAATAAAAAAAATAAAAAATAAAAAATAAAATCAAATAAAATCTTTTAAAATGAAATTTTCTAAAATGAAATTATTTTGTTGCTTATGATTTAATATATGAAATTATGGCCTTGCATTACCTGCTGATGCATGGACATTGTGTAATAGTGTTTTCTATATGTAGATAGTGTCTTGGGGCGTGTTTGCGCCTTAGAACCTTGCATTGAAATTTAACTTGCCATTTGACATGTGTAGATGGCTAGTCGAGCGAATGATGTAGAGGTAGATCCCACGGGTCTGCAGTCGGCTTACCACCGTATTTGACCGGTGGGCCGCTGTTAATTTGTAGGTATTCTGCGTTCTTCTTGTGCCTGAGGCTAGTCAGTGACAGCCCGGGAGGTCAAAGTAACCTCGAGGTTTAGAGACACGTAATCCTCCCAGGCGTTCAGGAAGTCAGGTAATTGACGGACCATTGGTTCATCTTGGTCAGAGATGTCTGTTGGTATAGGTGCAACCCGACTAAGTTAGATTGTTGCATTCAATTTAGAGGAGTGAGACAGTGTGTTGGAACTTTCGGCCAAAGACCTCCCCCAAGGCCTAGACGGTAATAACATGATGAAGTTCGAGATTTGTTCATGGGTAAATATTTTCGGATACTGCTGATCATCAGAATACCGGGAGTTCTATTTGAGACGGGGGCTGATGAAACGTGATGGGTATGTGGCTAGATTCACGGAGCCAGCCCGTTTTGCTGATAACTACGTGGCCACGGACATGGCCAAAGTCAGGAGGTTCGAGAATGAGCTGAAGTTGTCCATTCGGGGCAAGATTGTAGGACTTCGCCTACGGGACATAGACTCGTAGTTTGGGACAACCACGATATAGAGAGATCGAGGATGCTTTCGGAGCGCACTTTCGGGATGCGGGTGTTAATGCGCGAGAGGAAGGAAGAATTGATCTTCTTCAGTTAGTGAAAGAAAGCGAGGCTTCTAGTTCCACGGGGTTCGGGGTCACGGCCATACAGGCGGGGCGGATCGGGGTTGTCGGTCGGTGGGCGAATGGTGTGCTATAAACCGCAGCGGCCGGACATATGAGGAGAGTTGCCCCGAGCAAGGGGATCCCGGGATTTTGGGAGGCGCGGTCAGTCAAGCTGATGAGACGGAGAGGATATAGTATATTCCTCCTGGCTTTCGGTCTGAGCGGAGACCGGTTTCAGTCTCGGGAGCTGCAAGAGCTCGTTACCGCGGGGCCGGGGAGAGGGGCGGTATGGCAGGCGGAAGGGCGAGCCCACGGCGGGGCGTCGAGGGGGTTCGAGGGCGTGTCTACGCCATCACACCACCGGTGAGTTATTAGGTCGACTAGTTATCTGAGGTACATTTTGCTATCTGCCTAAAGGCGAGAGTGTTATTTGATTCTGGTGCTTTGCATTCATTCATTGCTGCATCAATTGTGATAGAGTTGGGCTTAGAGGTTGAGGCGTTGGAGGAGCCCTTGTATGTGAGTTCTTCCTTAGGGATTAGGGCGAGGATAGGGATGGTATGTCATGGTTGCGAGTTAGAGATCTAGGGTTATGCCACACAGTGGACTGAGGCATGGACATATCGAGTTCGACGTCATCACGGGGATGGATTGGCTAACCGGCTTACGGGGTTGTTATCGATTGTGGCGTAGGAGGGTTCACTTTACATGCGGGGCGGTACTCGTGTTGTGTTTGGGAGACCGAAGCATGATATTTTGCCCCGGATAGTGTCACGAGTCAGTGTCGGGAAAGTTAGCGGGTGTACTTGACCTTACCTTAGAAGGACGAGGTGGATCGGTTAGATCTATCAGTGGTTCCATTGAGGTGTTTTTCGAATTGAGCTACGGGATTGCCTCCATGAGCGTTGTAGACCCGGTGTCGAGTTACACCTTGTTGTCGCCCATCTTTATGACTCGCATAGGATGACCTGATTGAGTTGCAAGAACTTCGGAGTCCGGCTACAGGAACTCTTTGGACAAGGGGTTCATTAGACCCGAGCTCGATTCTATTTACACGAAAGAAGGGCCAGACCGCCGGTATGCGTGATTACAACCAGTTGAATAGGGTTACAATCAAGAATCAGTACCCATTGTTGAGGATTGACGGTTGTTTGATCAGTTGAAGGAGCGCAAGTCTACTCCAAGATAGACCGCCCGCCCTTTGGTTACCATCGGCTGAGGTTAGGAGACATCCTAAGGCGGCGTTCAGGACGCATTATGGGCACTTTGAGTTTATGGTGATGCCCTTTGGATTGACCAATGCACCAGTGGCATTCATGGACCTTATGCATAGGGTATTCCAACCCTATCTAGATCAGTTTGTTGTAGTCTTTGTGGATGACATTTTTATCTGCTCCGGTCGAGTGGGGCAGAGTATTGAGGATTGTGTTCTGATTGTTGAGACCATCGGCTATGAGTTCGGTAAGTCATGAGTTTTAACCATGAGGTGGATTTTAGGACCGTAGTGCTTCGACTGCTCCGAACTTATCGGTGGAACCGGAGAAGGTCGGTTTGTGATGAGTTGGGAGAGGCCAAAGTCGGAGTCTTCGAGATCGTAGTTTCTTGGGATTATTTGGAGTCTTCTGAGGAGATTCGTGATTTCTCCGCATTGCGACACCTATCAGTGGTCCGGCGAAGGAGGTCAAAGTTTGATTGGGATGACATGATGCGAGAAGGTAGGGAGTTGAAAGGAGGCTTGCTGGCTCCTATCTCTGATGATCCTGGATAGAGGATAGAGTCTGCGGTGTATTCTCTGATGTTCTCGAGGCGGGTAGGATGTGTTTTGATGCAATCCGGGAGGGTAGTAGCTTATAGTTCCCATCAGTTGAAGAATCATGAGCAGAATTACCCCACACACAACATGGAGTTGGCGGTGTGGTCTCTTTGCCTTGGGTCCCAGGCGCCACTATTTATATAGTGAAGCGGAGTTCGAGTGTATTCAGACCATGAAAGTCGAGGTATATTTTCACACAACGGGACCCTCAATGAGGCAACGTAGAAGACGGAGTTCCTAAGGGATTTATGAACTCCACTTTGCATTACCACCCTGGTAAAGAAAATGTGGTGGTTGACGTGCTTAGTCGGAAGACACGGGAGCATTGCTGCAATGTAAGCTTCCGGGGTGGCGGATGCTTTCGAAATTTGTAGGATAGTTTGAGAACACAGTATAGCGGCGGGCTTAGGGTGCTTTGGGGGTTTAGTAGCTGCGGAGTCTCTGGTGAAGCCCAGTGATTAAGTCAAGGGGCCGTACGGAGATGGTGTCCATGGGGATAGGTCTGATCGGGTACCGGTGACGAGGGTTGGACCTTCCACGTAAATGGTAGTCTTCGGTATAGAGGACGGGTAGTGGTTCCCCAGTTGATCGATTTGAGAGAGGAGATTCTCATGGAGTTTCACTGCTCTCGATTTGCTATGCATCCAGGTGAAGATGTACCCGGGATCTTCGTCGCCCGGTACCCTCTTTGGGCGAGGATGAAGAGACATGTAGGGGACTTTGTTGACGATGCCACGTGTCGGCTCTGGTTGGTGAGCACCGAAGCCCGATGGGGCTACTTGACCATTAAGTGTTTGAGTGGAATTGGGAGCATGTCACGATGGATTTTGTGACCCACTTGCCATGGACACCGCAAGGACATGATTGCGATATGGGTGATAGTGGACCGGCTCACGAAGTCGGCACATTTTCTAGCCGTGCGGATGACCTTCACATTGGAGAGATTACGCCGGTTGTACATTTGAGAGAGAGTCTGGCTACATGGAGTACTAGTATCCATAGTGTCGGATAGAGACCCAGGGTTTCTGGCCTTGCATTCAAGAAATTTATGGAGCGCGGCCCGACCATGAGTACAACTTTCCACCCACAGACGGATGGTCAGTCAGAGGACTATACAGGTGTTCGAGGACATCTTTGCTTGAGCATGCATCCTAGATCATAAAGGTAGCTGGAAACGCTGCCCTTAGTGGAATTTGCCTACAACAACGATTATCGAGGCAGTATACAGATGGCACCATGAGGCATTATATGGGAGGCCATGTAGATCGCAGATTATGTTGGACGAGGTGGGAGAGCAAATCGCGGTCTGATCGTTCAGAGACACCTCTGAGAAGGTGGCTTGATGCGGCAGCGTCTTCTCCGCGACTCAGGCAGCCCGAAGAGCTATCGCGTGTATGACGTCGACCCTTAGAGTTCGAGGTTGGAGATCACGTCTTCTTGAAGGTGATGCCTAAGAGAGGAGTGGTCAGGTTCGGCAAGCGAGGGAAGTTATCGTCGAGGTTTATTGGGCCCTTTGAGATATTCGAGAGGGTAGGCACTGTAGCGTACCGGTTAGCGTCACCACCCAGCATGTCAGGTGTCCACGAGGTATTTCACGTCTCCATGCTCCGGAGGTACTCTTCAGATCTAGCTCGTGTAGTGGATTGGGGAGAGATTGAGGTAGACACGGATGGGACGTCGGAGGACCAATGTGCGTACGGATAGTGGGATAAGGTTTTGCGGCAGACCGTGAGGCTAGTGAGGATGCTATGGCAGCATCGTGGAGTGGAGGTCAATATGGGACGCGAGGACGATGCGGGCCACCTATCCTTCTTGTTTGGGATGAAGTGCGTGGTTTAGTCGTTTAATATTTAAATGACTAGTTTACGTACATGTGGTGCATGTTGCATATGCATGTGAGTTATTTGTGATTGTCGGAATTCCCGGAACGAAACCTCTTAAGAAAGGAGAACAAGACAGGGAAAATTGAATTTTTACGAAAAAGGAATTAAAGCGGTAATTTCGGTCAAAAACCGAAAATTTTCTAGATCTCGGATGATGAAACAAATTTCACCTTTAGAATCGTCTCGCGAATTCTAGCTACCACATCGAATTTCGTCGAATTAGAGACGTTGAGATTTCACGTTTCAGTATAGGGTGTCGGGTCTTGAGTAAAACGGGTTTGAGAGACATGTGATGTGACAAAGTCACCTACATGTACTATGTGACACGTGTTGCATGAGTAGTGAGAGGATGAGTGAATGGCCGAGATTGTGCCAAGTGTCAAAATCAAGACAAAAGGGGACATAAGTGGAATTATTGGAATTGTTAATGAGAATGAGACAAAATAGAAATAGTGTAATCTTCTTCATTTGAGAGACAAAACGTGAATGAGATGCAGTGAGTGGGGTTTGTGAGTTTTAGAGAGAGAAGGAGCTCATTCTCTCTAGATTTGCGGCCGTTCAGACTGTCGGTTCTCGAAGGAGCAAGAAGCAAAGTTGATCTACGCGGCGAGGGCTACGCGTGGACATCGATTTGGTAGAGTTCCGACAACTCCAAGAGGTAGGGATCTTTTCCTACTTGTGATATTCTTTGGCTAAGAGCCATGTTTATGGTTAGGGATGTTTTGAGGCTTGATTTAGCCGTAAATTCAGCTTCAAAACCTTTGAACCGAGTGAAGAAAATCCTAAATTTGGTGGCCGTGAACAGTGCCAACCGAGGGTTTCACTGTTCATGTGAATAGTGACATGATTTTGGTGTGATTTTTATGATGTTGAGTGATTCAAAATGAATTGCTTGTGTTTGTTAATTAGCCCATGCGAGCTAATTTTGGTGAAATTGATTGTGAATTTGCATAACATGATTTATGTGGATTAATTATGTTAGTATATATATGTTTTATATATTAGCATGAGTTTGTTGGGATTGGCATCATGCATTCCATATACCTTCCAGGGCTAGAATGATAAATTGAGTGCGACATGAAATTGAAAGAAAAACGAAAATGTTTATGAAAGGAATTTCAAGGAAGATTTTCCGAAGAATTGCCTTTGAGAGTTGTCCAATAGATCACTTCGGATGAGGACCATGACTGTTTCGGAGAAATATCTAGCAATTCGCCTCGGAGGGTAGTCTAATGCGGCTAGAAATTCGGTGGTGAGTTTTCGAGAACAAAAGCTTTTGTTTTGGCTTGGATATTTTACTCGCGTCGGCTTAGGCATATGTAAGGGGAGTCGGTGAGGACTCGGGACATGGGATTAGTCATGTAGACATTTCGAGTAGGTTCATGTAATTGCTTGAATGTGATTGTTTGCCATGCATGTGCGCCCAGGTGGGGGTAACCCATGTGAAATTATCACTCTGGGCTTTGCTCGCCTGTCGGATCACTATTTCAGGTACAGGGAGCGATCGGGAAGCGGCACTCACTGAGCGTGTTAAAAGCGACTTGTGGCACGTGTGTTGTATAACATGTATTAAATTCTACAATTTTGCAATATATGTTTGTATTAAAATGGTTATTAACTCTTGAACTATTGCATATAGTTGATGTATTTTGTGAGTATTGATGCAGGGGCCCAAGTGGCCATTATTTTACTCGCATGTGGACCCTGTGTGGTCATTGTTGATTGTTGAGATAGGTTGTATTTTGGGTAGAGCTCCCCGTACAAAGGAGACTTTGCCTGATTTTTTTAGTGAATTTGTCGGGTTCTGAGCATCCACAATATTCAGCGAGGTTGCCAGGTTATCAGAGACCCAGGGAATGGGTGTCACGGTAGCCAGTCTTCTGAGTCGCATCGCTGAGATTCACGACATGGCCTTGTGGGTTTAAAACCAATTGAGCTCCCTCCCCTTAATAGCTAGCTTTTAACAGTGAGTTCTACCAAAGTGGTTGTAACAATTGTATTAGGGCAGATTGTTCTTTGGGGATGGTCATTGTCTCGGAATTGTGAGAGGGCTACTACTCGTAAAAAAAAGTAGGATCCGTGAAGTCAACAACTTTTCGTGGATGTCGGTTCTGAATGATGGTAGATTGTAATGACCATTTCTGAGTTCCACACCACCATGTTACGACATGGCCTTGTAGGTTTATAACCAATTGAGCTCCCTCCCTTTAACAAGTAGCTTTAAGGGTGAGTTCTACCCAAGTGGTTGTAATAACTGTGAAGTCACCAGCCATCATGGACGTCAATTATGAAAGAGGGTGGATTGTAATGACCCTTTCTGAGTCCTACATCGCCAAGTTACGTCATGGCCTTGTGGGTTTATAACCAATTAAGTTATCTCTCCTTAACAACTAGCTTTTAAGGGTGAGTTTTACCCAAGTGGTTGTAACAATGGTATTAGAGTAGTTTGTTCCTAGGGGATGACCCTTGTCTCGGAATTGTGGGAGGACTACTACTCGTAAAAAAAGAGTGGGATCCATGAAGTCACCAGCCGCCATGGGCATTAGTTTTGAAAGAGGCCAGTTAGCAATTGTTGAGAATTTTTCGAATTGAGGTTTTGATTATAACAAATTAAGGTATTAAGTTACTAGTGGTTTACTTTAGATAAGTGACAAATCGCAGGTGATAATGAATTTAAAGACTACGTCATTTATCCTGTGACGGCTCACGCCCCTGTACCTGACCCAACCTGGAGGCTGAACCAGATCAGGGACGTGGTCCTCTTTTCGAATCCAATTCCTTTTTCTTTTGTCAGTAAAACACATTTCCAATGCTCATTTTGTAAATGGTATTTATCTATATGAAAATATATTTGTATATACTAATTCTACTTAAAGGGGGCCCATCATTTTTTTTTCAATACACATTTTTAATTAAAGATGGCATTACATACCCATTTGGTCCATTTACCACTTTTATACATTACAACATTATAAGTCGTTTTCAATACCAAAATATTTACAAAAAAAAATCAGAGTTTGTACAAAAAGTGTCAAATATATTTCATGAATGAGTTGTTTTACTTCAACTCAGTGAGGCCTTGGCGTTATTTCACGAATCGCTCTGATCTTTTCGCCGTGCACATTCCTTTG
The DNA here is from genome assembly GCA_016808115.1 of Tetrastigma voinierianum. Classification (NCBI taxonomy): domain Eukaryota; kingdom Viridiplantae; phylum Streptophyta; class Magnoliopsida; order Vitales; family Vitaceae; genus Tetrastigma; species Tetrastigma voinierianum. Next base: position 167,928 of record JAEQBH010001660.1, on the reverse strand, counting down.
GGTATCGTGCGATGATAAAGCCTTATTTAAGCATTTTAAATGCATGAGTGATTACATCAGTTCTCTTTTTCATTTCAGTTTAAGTAAATCATGCATTTTTCTAAATCGATGCCTTTGTATAATTTTTTCAATGACCAATGCGGTACAATACATATATGTATATTTTCATTTCGTATACATTCAAATTACAATTCATTGGGCATTTCAATCATGCAATTTCATATGCAATAAATCATGCATTTCACAATTTTCTTTTCATTTTACCCTTAAGCGAATTTAACTTATGCTTTTAGTTCACAGGATAACGAATCACCGGCACGGTCCCGCTGGGTTGCAAGCCGGTGTAAAAAAGATTTATAACACAGTTCGGTCTCGCTGGGCTGCTGACTAGTTATTAAAAATCATTTAAGTAAACACTGCGATACTATCGGCGGAGCTCTGGTCGGGTGACACATCGTTACGTTATTGCTTGATCTTGCTCATTTTGACCTTTATTGATATACCAATTTATCCTTAACTCGAATTTAATGGTAAACATTCTATTAAGGGCGTTCAAACCATTCATAGCAATTTATAATAGTGTATATACATTTATATCCAAATACTTGGTTTCCAATACTCATACAATTTTTCATGTGCAATTCATTTCACAATCAGTTGTATGAAATCAATTTAAAACAAATCATTAAGCAATTTATTGCAATTCATTTTCATAAATCCACTTATTTCATAATCCTTCAAACATTTTATAAATAGAGAGAGAGAAGTGGAGAACAAAACCAGATTCATTATAGCTCGAAGCAGACACCACACGTGTATATTCATATATAAAACCTTTTAGATTTATTTTTTCAAATAAAATACAAAAGCAGAACGGGGAAGGAAGTGAAACAAAAAGGTTGTCATTCTTTGATTCTATTCTGAATCCAGTTCTTGAGTCAAGATTCCTCGTCACCAACCCTAATCCATCACGAATATGTCACTATCAAAGAACAACCCGAAAGCGAGTTGTGCATTCTAGGATTTTTGGTTAGGGTTGATGTCACCCCAATACACCTTCACTTGCGAGAGAATTTTAAGGGACACATGAGCCATATTTGCTCACATGCTTCCTCCAGAAAATGATAGCTCTATAGTATATTTTAGTAAGATTGGAATCCTCTCATTTGGATCACTTGAAGTCAGAATTCACGACATTTAATGCCAAACTAGTCGGTATGCCTAGCTCACTCGATTACCTACTGTTATTCTCAATTTCAGGGGTCTTAACTCCATAAATTGGTAATGGTTGCTTCTAGTAATTTGAATATATGGTTCTAAGGTTTCTTCTCCAATTGGAATCATCTAATTTAGATCACCAAAACTCAAGTTATTGCATTTTACATCCAGACTACTCTAATTTGCAAAGCAGAATCATATTGTTCTTGCACATAGCTCCACTTTGACGAATTTATGAGAACTTTGGGGTTACAAATTGCATACAATTCCTCCAAGTAAATTAGTCGCCTAAAGGTCTAGTTTACCCATAATTTTGAATCACTCAATTTGGATGAGTGAAACTCAACTTACGGCCAAAACATCACAACTACACCCAAAATAGAGCATACTCGTTAGCTACCCGAAACTCACCTTTAAACCCATATTCAGGAGCCTTAGAGCTACAATTTGCTCCCGGTCTCTTCTATACATTTGTAGCACTAGATCTTATGGTTCTTTACCAATTGGAATCACTCAATTTGGATGATTATAATTTAACTTATATCCAAAACAAAAATAGGGGTTTTGAAATTGTTTTGACAGAAACTCATTTGAAACTTCATCATTTCCTTTATACAAAAATTCATCAACAACAATCCAAACCACAATATAACAGCTTAGAGCAACCCTAAAAACTGAAGCAAACCAATAAAAATCCATTTTACACAAAGCTAGGGTTTTTCTAATTCAAACAACAATCAAACCCTGATACACCATCAAATCTTACCCGATACAACCCCAAGCGAACTACAACCTTTCTTTTATCACATTTGGGGTTTTAATGAAACCCAAACACAGTATAAAGGGGGTTAGGGTTTGTTTTTCATATAAATCTTGATTCTCTTTTCTTTCTTCTTCTCCTTCTTCTTGATCAACTTGTCCCTTGATTACATGGAGAAGAAATCCTGGAAATCCTATAACCCCCTTATACTCCAAGCCAGGAATGTACCCTAGCCTTTCTCCCTCTTTCCCTTTTTGCCAATGTGAGAAATGACATTTACCAGACCAAATTTGGTCTTAAGCCTTAAGTCTTCATTAGGCCTTGTTTGGCTTGCACATAAATTCCTAATTTCCCATTTTTCTCATTTTAACTCTTCATTTCACTTTCATTTTAACTTCATTTCATTTAATTTTCATTTTAACATTTACACTCCTCATTTATGACCCTTAGGTTCCTATTTGACATTTTTACCAAATTTATTTGGTTCTGGCAACGTAAATTCTGAGTTTTTATCATTTCGCTTTAGTCGTTTCGCGCTAGAAAAAATGGTAATTATTTTACCTGAACATGTTTATAAAGCGTTGGGAGAGACGTTACAACTCTCCTCTCCTTAAAAGAATTTCGTCCTCGAAATTACCTTCATTGAATAGTTGAGGGTATTGTTGCCGCATAACTTCTTCGCTTTCCTACGTGGCTACCTTGGTCTTGTGGTTTCTCCACAACACTTTGACTAATGGAATTCGCTCATTCCACAATTCTTTGACTTCTCAAGCCAATATCTCTATAGGCTCTTCTTCGTACATCAAATCCGGTCTAAGCTAAATTATCTCTGAAAAGACTACTTGTGATGGGTATGATTTGTACCTCCTTAGCATTGACACATGGAAAACATTATGGATCTTTTCCTATTCTGGAGATAAAGCTAATCTGCATGCTACTGGACCCACTTTCTCAATCACTTCATATGACCCAATGAACCTAGGGCTCAACTTGCCATTTTTCCCAAATCTCATTACCTTATTCCAAGAAGATACTTTCAAAAATACTTTCTCGCCAATCTCATATCAAATATCCTTTATTCTCATGTCAACGTAGGATTTTTGTCTATCCGTGGCCACTTTCAATCTTTCTCTAATCATTTTCACTTTTTCCTTGGTTTCTTGAATCAAATCGGGGCCAATTATCTTCTTCTCGCTTAACTCGGTCCAACACAATGGTGTTATGCATTTTCTTCCGTAGATAGCCTCGTAAGTCGCCATTCCAATACTCGACTGGAAGCTATTATTATACATAAATTCTACTAAAGGGATGTGTCTATCCCAACTACCCTCATAGTCGATCACACAACTTCTTAGAATATCTTCCAACACTTGGATCACTCTTTCCGATTGTCCATCCATCTGTGGGTGGAACACTGTGCTGAATTCAGTCGAGTGCCTAAAGCCTCTATAATTTCCACCAAAATCTCGAGGTAAACCTTGGAGCTCTATCTGAAATGACCAATATTTGAATCCCATGTAATTGGACTATTTCCTTTATGTAAAGCTCTGCCAGCTTGTCAAGTGAATAGTTAGTTCTTACTCATAGGAAGTGAGTTGTCTTCGTCAATCAGTCTACTATGACCCAAACTGAATCATGCTTTCTTCCTGTCAACGGTAACCTAACCACAAAATCCATTGTGATTCGGTCCCATTTCCATTCGGGTATCCTGATAGGCCGTAACAATCCCGAAGGAACTTGATGTATCAGCTTTCACTTTCTGATACACCATACACTTGGTCACAAATTTCGAAACATCTATTTTCATTTTGGACCACCAATATGAAGTCTTTAAATCCTGATACATCTTTGTGCTACCGGGATGCATCCCGATACGTCTTTGTGCCACCGGGATGCATAGCAAAAGATCTACTGTGTGCCTCTTTGAGAATGGATTTCTTCAACTCATCTTTATTTCGTACACAAACCCAATCTCTATAATACACAAATCCATCCTCGTTCACTGTAAATTCAGTTTCTTTCCCCTCTCTACTCTGATTTACAATTACGGAAATTTTCTCATCATTCTTTTGTACCTTTAGCACTCGATTCAACAAATCTAGTTTTGTTATCAATTCCGCTACTATTGCACCGTCATCTGACAATGACAAATGAGCATTCAACGCTCGAAGCATTTGTACTGACTTTCTACTCAAAGCATTTGCTACTACATTGGCCTTCTCGGGATGATAATCGATCACACAATCATAATCCTTGATCAATTCCATCCATATACGTTGTCTCAAGTTAAGCTCTCTTTGCGAGGGCAAATACTTAAGACTTTTGTGATCGGTGTAGATTAAACACTTTTCTCCCATAAGATAGTGTCTCTGCATTTCAAGCAAAACACTGGTGTTTAATATCGTCAGGTTAGGATTCTTCATGTTCAACCTGCAAATAAATCTCTACTACCTCTGCATAAGGTGCCAGTCCATTGTTGAATCATAAATCGCGTGTTCTTTACTATGGAGTCGGCTGGTAGAACCGGTTAACGCCGGTTAGAATGCTTTCAACTTTCAAAACTAACTGGCTTTTCCTCCGCTCAGATCTCACATTCTTCTGGAGCAATCTTTTCATCGGGATCGCAGTCATCGAAAACCCCTTAACGAACCTTCTGTAGTAACTTGCCAGTCCCAAGAAACTACGCACTTCCGTGACATTTAACAGTGGTTTCCATTCAATAATCACCTCTATCTTCTGTGGATCCACTCGAATTCCTTATTCGATCTGATATGTCGAAAGGACACTTTCTCGACAAAATTCACATTTGCTCAGTTTTGCATATAACTGTTCCTTTCTCAATGTTTCTAGCACTACCTGAAGGTGAGTATCATGATCTTCCTGATCATTTGAATACACAAGGATGTTATCAATAAACACCACGACAAACCGATCTACATTCGATCGGAAAACACGGTTCATTATGTCTATGAAAGTTGCTGGAGCATTTGTCAACCCAAACGACATTACAAAGACCTGCTCCATACCGCATTCTACTTGGCAAATCTGTACATTAGCATCCTTAATCCTTAGCGGTGATACCGGATCACAAGTCAATCTTCGAAAAGACACTTGCACCTTTCAATTGGTCGAACAAGTCATCAATCCCGGGTAACAGATATTTGTTCTTCACTGTTATTTTGTTCAATTGCCTATGATCAACACACAACCGAAGCGTACCATCTTTCTTTTTAACAAAGAGCACTAGAGCTCCCTATGGTGATACACTCGGAAGAATAAATCCTTTCTCTAACAATCCTGGCAACTCCTCCAAAAACACGTTCGAATAATCACTAAATGTAGGGATGTTCGATAAGCTAGGCTCTGTATTTTTCGTATCAATCTGATAACGCAAACGCGTGATGTATGACTTGTATAAACTGGGTAAAGCACCTATGTGCGCAAGTGCAGGCGTCGTATGAAGTAATATAGTGTACCTAAGTACAAATATCGATCAGAGAAGTACGTTAACTCTTTTGGAATTGGGCGCTCGATATTATCTGAACTTAAACTCTTAATGAATTTCTAATTAATGCTTAATTAAAACTAAATCTAAATAACTTGTAGAAGTACTTTTTGAAAATAGGGTTTTTCCTCCCTTGCCCAATTTGATGGTGTACACAGATTATTATTTAGTCTATTAATGAATTCTTGATGACGGGGTGATCGTGCCTACGAGATATCCTCTCTCGACGTATATTCGCCTATCTCGCCAGTAGGGTTGGGCGCATCTCTGCCCCATCCCTAGACTCCGAAACACTTAAATGCTCAAACCCTAATCGCCACACTCGGAATCGGGATATCTCTATTAGCCGATTGACCAAGGGTCGCTCTACTCATATCCTTGGGAGTCCTTATCTCTCGATCTTGGATACCTAGTAAGATCATGTCAATGTTGGCCAGACATCACCATGAAAATAAACCATAGACATAGAGCAAGTCGATATAAATCATAAATAAAATAAATAAGATTAGATTTAAACCTTAATCCATACAACTGAAGCAGGGTTCAACAAAACCCTAGAAATAAATCTAGAACATATTGAAAATAATTACAAGCATAATTCTATAAATCATTGATTGTTTTAAGAAGAGAAATACAAAGACATGAGTTTTTATGATCTCTCGAGTCGCTCTTGCTTTGTGTTTCGTGATGAGTCTAAAAACTCATTAGATTTTTAATCCATTTTTCTGAGTTTATTATGAGATAAATGTTGATTTGTTTGAAGAAAAATGGGTAATTGACTCAAATTTCATTTTTGCAGGAAAATACAGTAGAAACTCAAATTTTAGCAAAAAAAAAATCAAAGAAATTGCTTCTTGCCCAGTGATCACGTACAATCTAAGTAGCGTCGGGGAATGCTCGATTGCTAGCCATTCAGTCCATTTATCAACCAAATTAGGCTTTGAAGAAGCGAAAACTTGAACAAATTGAAGTCGTGACTTGAAAAAGGAGGTTACGACAAAGCGTGGTCGAGACTAAAGGAAACAATCAAATGATGAAATTCATGTCGCGACATCACTTTGATGTCGCGACACCAAAAGGATATGAAGGATGTCGCGACACCACTCTGGTCGAGACAAGAATCCGTCTATGAAGCCACAAGAGAGGTATTTGCAAAAGAAAGAGGTTGCAACTGGTTTTTAAATACAAGGCTCCATTTCATGTCGCGACATCACTACTATGTCGCGACATAAAAAACAGGAAGATTTAATTTGCAACCAAAGATAGAATTTGAAAAGACATTCGCAACGTAGCCAATGAGAAGCACTGAGAAATGAACTAAGCGACCTTTTATAAGTCAAGGATCGGAAATGATATGCGATACTAATTTAGGTCGACCTGAAGAAAAGGCGACGAAGAAATTGATGTCGCGACATGCAACTGAGGTCGCGACCTGGAAAATAAGTGGGAAGAAAGAAATTAGTTGCAACATAGAACTGAGGTTGCAAACCGAAGAAAAGGAATGGGAAGCAAAAGAAGTCGCGACATCAGTACGATGTCGCGACATAAAATTGGAAGACATGAAGACAAGAAGACCACCAACACAATTGCGACCAAAGGAATCAGAGTCACAACATGAAGTCATCATACAAGCGGCGTGGTATGACAGCCCGGCGTCGCAACTCGGGAGTACGGGAAAGGAAGACAATGATGTCGCAACATGTAACTGAGGTCGCGACATCAACACTGAAGGAACATTGAGCAAATGAAGTCACGACCACACACGATGTCACGACCACTGATCAAAGCTGTGGCAAGACAAATTGGTTGCAACTTAAAAGAAAGAGGTCGCGACAGATCATGAGCAATCAAGACAAGTCCATGTTGCGACATAGGACAGTGAGCTGAGCTTTTTCTTTGGATTTCCACCTGGAGCATTTTGGGGATTTGGCCCTGATTCTTTTTTTTACTGTATAAATAGATAGCTTTAGAATGGTAAAGCAGCTTCCATCTTCACTACCCAGAAAAGGGAAACAAAGAGGAACTCAGTGTATATTTTAGAGTAGAATTTTATTTTTTTATTTTTTTGTTTAATTTTTCGGTTTTGAATTTGCACTGTGCAGAAACGAGTAGAGCTGAATTTTTAGATCTGTTATTTTCTTAGGAGTATTCTTTGAAAATTTATGAAATCTAAAATGAATTTTTGGAATTCATTTCTTCTCGGTTTATTGCAATTATAGTGGTTGTACGTGATCGGTGCTCCATTTCTTAGTCGTAATACGATGTCGAACACGGCTCTGGCTGATTTGATTTACATTTAATTCTGATCTTTCTATAATTCTGGAGAATTAATTTTGGTTCGGTTTTTACTTAATCGGTGTAATCGTTTTAATGGATAAGTTCGATAGTAGTATCTAGTACCCGGTTGGGGGAATGTATCTTACTCGATATCGGGATGCCCTCTGCTTTGTGACCGCAGGAGATGGAGATTCCTGAGAGTTGAGAGCATTCTTTTCTGGGTATGTTCAACTACCGGTATCTACGAGTTGAGAGCATTGTGAGCTGTTGAGCTGCGAGGAGTTCATTTGATAAATCCCCCATTAAACCATAATTGGAAATTCGGAAGGGTGTATTTAACAATATAAATAATCAGAGAGTTCACCTTAATCTACAGGGAAGTTCCAATCCCCGTGTTAGCTCATATCTAATCAAGGGAAAGGGATGAACCCATAGATCTGAAGGTTGAGCCACCAATTGAGTAGTAGAAATTTTGCGAAAATCCTTAGAAGGTAAAGCAAAGTTATCTTGTCAACGGGGAAATGAGTGTAGTATTGAAGAAAAACACCGGATCTTGCAAAGAAAATTTGGAATACGGTGGTAGTTAGATCTTGTATTCGAGAGAAGCAAGGATATCTAATCAGTGAATATGGAGAAATCCAATTCCAATAATTAGGAAATCTTGGACAAAAATTAGATCCATACATAAAACAGAGCAATGGATTTTAGTGCTGGAATTGACTGTTCCATTGTATTTCATTGATAGTTTTCGTTTCTCACAGGAAACTGATTCAATCCATTCTTTTATAGACAGTTTATTTTTATTCATTTACTTTTGTTTTAGCTTGTCCCGAATATATTAAATAGTATAGGGTTTTAGTTTGTGTTGTTTAGATAAAACCTTCATTATGAATTTTTAGTCCAAATAGTATGAGAATTTTAGTAGTTAGGGTAGTTGATGCGTAATTAGCTATCAATCTACGTAAGGGAATGATACGGACTTACATTGATTTTACTACTTGTATGACACGTGCACTGTAGTGTCATAGACTTGACCCTTATTTTTAAATCATGAACAATCAAGAGAAAAAACTATTTTATCAAGCAAAATTATCCAAAAGTAACATGTATCTGAGAAAGTGTAAGGCTCTTGTAATTATGTTAATTTGAGGGTTTTAGTCTATAGAAAAGACGAGACAAGTTTTATGGGCGCGGATTTGCGGGTTGAAAGAATTAAATAGATTAATATTCGACAAAGAAGGAAATACTAATTTGAACATTTTGAAAAGAACAAAAATAGCTTTGCAAGCGGTTGCTATTTTGTACTAATCTTTAACAAGCCATATTGAAAATGTTGTTTGGTTTGACTAATCCTATTGTTTGGTGTGTTTGATTTGAAAACTTTTAATGCATAGGAAACGAGTTCGGTGATTCAGCGAGACAACGAATTGGAGAAAACACTCGGGAGCTTGAAAGACAAGAGTAGAAATGATTTATAGGCGGATGAGAGACATGACCAGACAGAAGAACAGAGGACAACAGCCAGAAGGCCTCCCATTATTGATACAATGGAGGATTTTTGGAGGCGTATTATTCAGGAAGAATATTTTACAATCAGACAGCTTACTGTAGATGCAAATAATTTCGAACTAAAGCCAGCGTTGATTGCAATGGTTTAGCAACATCGCGGTTCTGGTCATCTACCGAAGACCGCGAGCACGATGGGAAGATTTCTCGGGATATGGAAATACGGTGAAGGCCAGATAGAGGGTGAGGCAGAGGTGATAAAATTGCATCTCTTCATTTCTTTGTAGAGATATAGCGGCCACATGGTATGACTCATTGCCATATGGTTCGGTTGATGCTTGGGGAAGAGTTGGTAGGAAACTTACTTGGGTAGATTCTTTTTTTTTCCCCCATCTCTCACTTCCGGAGAGAAGAGAGATAATAGTATTCCAATAGGGGAAGATGAGAGCCTATGAACTTAGCATGGGAAAGATTCGAAATGGTTGTTGAAGAGATGCGGGTACATGGCATAGTTGAAGACCCCGGATGGACGTAGTGTATCATGCTTTAAATGATACATCTAAGGAGTATTATCGATGCTTCGCTCTTTGCGAACATTCAAGCGTAAAAGTCTTTGAAGAGCGAGATACGATAGAAGACTGGAAAAATGCAATATGAAAGCTCCATCGAGTTTTCAGGAAATGCTGAGGAAGGGTCTGGAGAGTGAGTAAGATGGCGACCATGGAGGCAAGTTGGATGCCATAATGCATAGGATGGACAAACAAGAGAGGAAGATGCACCTTGCTCATGATATAGGAGCGGTGGAAGAGAACATGAGAAAAGTGCGATGTGCCAGCGGAAGAAGATTCTTTATGGTGTGAGGAGGTTAAGTGCATTAGAGCGAGGCCAAAGTTATCATTTCAAGCCAAATCTAGCACGCCTACACACTACAATCGACAGCGAGGAACCATGAGAATTTCTCATGTGGTGGAGGGCATTACAAGGCCCAGGCATGGGCCAATCCCTCGAGCCAAGATATCGACAGCAAGGAGGTGGCTTGAAATGAATATCGAGTCGGAGGACAACCATTTGAAGAACAAATGCTACAGTTCATGGGGGACAACAAGAGGCTATTACAATTCCATGAACTGAAACTATCTAACTTGGAAGCTTTCAAGTTTGACCTGAATGTTTCGAGGAGAAGAATGTTAGTGCCTCGTGAAAGGATTTGGAGACACAAGTAGAACAAATGGCCTGAATATGTAAATCGAGCAAGGGTACATTCCCTAGTGATACTCAGAATAACCCAAAAGACTGCATGGCAATTCAATTAAGAAGTGGGAAGGATTTGATGACAACGAAAGAGCAGAAGAAAAGAAGAGAGGCGAGCGAAAAAGAAAGGAGGCTGAAAGGAAGGAGAAGAACAGCAGTTGAGCAGTGAAAGAAAGTAATAATGAAAAAGAAGCAAGGAGTACTAGCCTATACACCTTTAGTGCCATTTCACGAGAGACTTGAGTCGAAGAGAAACGAGTTTCTAAATTCTTGGATATTTTCAAGAAAATAGAAATAAATATCCCATTTGCAAAGGTGATTAGCCAAATGCCTCTTTATGAAAAATTTCTGAAGGAAATACTGAGCAAGAAAAGAAAGATAGCTGAGGAGGGTATAGTTAGCTTGATTGCTACGTGCAGTGCCATTATCTAGCAAAAGCTCCCAGCAAAGATGAAGGACCGTGAGACTCACCATTCCTGCTCCATGGGGAAATATGAATTCAAGAAGCTTTATGTGATTCTAGACAAGTATAAATTTGATCTCTATCGGTTGTACGAGACTTAATTTGCGGGAACTTACCCAGCGGCAATTACATTTCACGAGATGGGCGATAGATCTATGCCTGACGAGGCATTCTTGAAGATTTACTTGTCGAGTTGGGAAATTCATGCTGATGGATTTTGTTATCATGCAGATGGGAGGAAGATACCCTGAGTTCCTACATTCTTTGGGAAGACCTTTCTTAGCAAATTTGGGCGCCTTGATAGATCTCTGAAAGGTAAATTATTGACACTCGGGGTTGGAAATAGACGATTGCATTTTAATATTAAAAGTGCGAAACATCTAATGTAGAGGAAAGACAGTTGTATGGTGTTCAGCATGAAATAATAGTCTTCTCAATGATGAATTGGTCGATTGTATCATGACACTCTATCGATAGAGTGAAGGATGAATTTTGTTATCTTGAGAGTGTGATTGTGAAATCTTGTCTTCTAAATTGTTTAACAAGGAAACAATCTCGAGTATAAAATGAAGATCAAGATGAAGTAAGCGGCCCGATAACGACAAACTCATAAGCAAGGAAACTAGTGCGAAGGGCGACATTGAAAGATTTCCCAGGTCATTTAAAATATGAGTTTTTAGAACGGATAGAAAACCGGTTATCATATCGAATTTACGCATTGTTGAAGGTGAAGAACGAAGTTCTTTGGTAATTACGAGAAAATATAAAGGAAACAGTGCTTGGTCAATTGAGGATCCCAGGAAGGAGTATCGGCCCTCCATTTACATGCACAAAATGCTTTGGGGATTAATCTGGCTTATTGAGCATCGAGAGGCTGAACCCGTGATGAAAGAAGTTGTGAGAAAGAAGTTAAAATGGTTAAATGCGGGTTTATATAGTACTATATCGGATAGTTCTTGGGTAAGCCCAGTGCACGTGGTTCCCAAAGAAGAAGGTGGATTGTGATCGAGAAATGAAAAGATAGGCTGATTCCTACCAAGAGCGTGACGGGGATGGAGGGTGTGTATTATTCCTGAGAAAATTGGAATCACGCAACCCGAAAGGATCATTTTCCTGTAGCACCGTGATCGGATCTTTGGATAGGTTGGCGGGACACCTCATTTGTTTTCTTGATGGATACCTCTGGATATAACCAAATTGCTATTACTTTGAAGATCGGAAAACCACTTTTAAATGCCCATTTGGTACTTTTGCTTTAGGAGAATGCCATTTGGTTTGTGTAATGCTCTGTAATTTTCAAAGAAGATGCATGATGTCTATATTTTCGATCTAGCGAGAAAGAAGTTATGGAGATCTTCATGGATGATTTTACGATGTATGGATCAGTTTTGAGCGATTACGCAACACAGGAGCCGTGCTTCAAGGTGCAAAGACAAGAATCTACTTCTGAATTGGGAAAAATGCCATTTATGGTTCACGAAGAATTGTCTTGGGGCACATGATTTAACGACGAGGACTTGAGTAGACCAAGCAAAGGGTTTCAATTTATAAGAAATCCTAATGCCACCCACTACAGTCAAAGGGAATCGAGAGAATTTCTTAGGACATCTTGGTTTTATAGAAGATTTATCAGAGATTTCTCAAAAATTGCTAGATCACTATGCAGATTGCTGGAAAAAGATACTAAGTTCTATTTTGATGAATCCTGCTAGAAAGCATTTGAAGAAATCAAATCCAGACTAGTTGAAGCTCCCATCATGGCAAAACCAGATTGGAACAGAGAATTTGAAATCATGTGTGATGCCAGTGATTTTGCAATGGGGGCTGTATTGGGACAGAAAGATGAGAAAGTGTTCAAGGCCATATACTATGCTAGCAAAACCTTTAATGAAGCACAAGAAAATTACTCTACTACTGAAAAGGAGATGCTGGCAATAGTATTTGCATGTGAAAAATTTAGGCCATACATTTTGGGGTCCCATGTTGTTATACACACTGATCATGCAGCAATTAAATATCTAATGGCAAAGAAAGAAGCAAAGCCAAGATTGATCAGGTGGGTACTATTATTACGAAATTTGGTTTAGAAATAAAGACAAGAAGGGTAGTGACAATATGAGTAGCTGATCACTTGTCAGAGTAGAAAACCCCTTTGTACAAGAAGAAAGAAATAAACGAAAATTTTCCATATGGCGATTATTTAAATTTGTCACTCCAATCCTGCAGTATCAGCGATGTGTGAACTTTTAGCTTGTGGAATTATGCCACAGAATTTAGCTACCAACAGAAAAGAAGCTAAGGACTGTGGCCAGTACTACGTCTAGGATGACCCATTATTGTTTAAAGAGGAGGCGTCTGATTATAAGAAGATGTGTGCTAGAAGGTGAGCAAAGCAAGATTTTACAAGAATATCATGCATCACCATATGGAGGACATTTTGCAGGAGATAAAACAACCCACAAAATTCTCCAGTCAGGATTTTACTGGCCTACTATTTTTAAGGATTATTTTGAATGGGTGAAGTTATGTGATCAATGCCAATAATGGGAAATATGTGAAAAGGCATGAGATGCCCTGCCAGTATCTGGTGGTCACGATTGTTTGATGTATGAGGAATGGATTTTATGGGGCCTTTTCCGAGTTTCATTTTGATATACATACTCCCTAGCTGTGGATTATGTAGCCAAAATGGGTGAGGCAGCGGCTTGTCAGAATGATGCCACTACCCGGTTGTGGGATTTTACGAAATATTCTCCATGATTTGGAACACCAGGCGTGAGTAGTGATGGAGGGCCATTTTGCAAATGAGTGTTTGACAAACTCCTTGAGGCAGATTTGGTATCAAACACATTATGAGCTTAACTATCATCCTCGAGCAAATGGGCGTGAAATTTCAATAGAAATAAAGATACGGAAAAGAGCGTAAGTTCGGCATAGAGATTGGTCTTTGAAGCTTGATGATGCACTCTGGGCATATAGAACTGCCTTTAAAACTCCCATTGGAATGTTCCCATACAGGCTTGTCTTTGGAAAAATTTGTCACCTACCTCTTGAGCTAGAATATAAGGCTATGTGGGCCATCAAGAAGCTTGATTTTGATTTTAAAGCTGCTAAGGATGAGAGGCTACTCCAGTTAAATGAATTGGAAGAGTTGAGGAATGAAGCCTATGATAGTGCCAGAATTTACAAGGATAAAACAAAAAAATGGCATGATCAACGTATTTTGAGGAGGAACAGCGAGGAGATCGGAGTCTTGTTATTCAACTCGGACTAAGACCTCTTTCGGGGAAAATTTGAGAATCCCAGATGGAGTGGACCATTTCACGATGGTATCAAGCACACGGTTCAGGGCGTGACACTTAGAACCACGGCAATCATGAGAGTTCAAAGTTAATGGTCAAGAGATTAAACACTATCTTGGGAGAGAAAGCAGATTAGAAGTAACCGCCGTTCGAACAAAGTGAAGAAAGCGAACAATGGCGTGAGAAGTCGGATAAAGACTAAAAATTGAAGCGACTTTGTGGAAGGCAATCCACACCGGTTGATTAAAATTTTGTTTTCTTGTTATAGTTTACAAATTTCTGTGTTTAAATTTCTAATAGCTTAATTTGATTTTATTCATTATCGATTGAATGAGTTGGTAAAGATTTTTTTTTTTTTTTTAGGTTTTACAGGACAATGAAGATTGTGCAAAAATTAATATCTTGCAATCAAACTTCAATCAGCATAGGGCAAAAAAAAAAGGGCGATATATTCTTCTTGATTTGATTTTTAAGTTTGTCTTTGATATAGCATGATTGAAAGTTTGGGGGAATTTTTTTTATCTTGTTTTGGTGCTTAAGTTTTGAATGTGATGCATAGTGGAAGTTGTTGAATTTTGTGCAAGATGAAGATGAGTTGAGTTGCAGTTCTTTTGCTTGGAATTGAATAAATTGAAACTTGTTGTGAATTTTAGTGTTTAAGTTTGGGTTGCAACATTAATTGAAGTTGCAAACAAGAATTCTTGGGTGTGAAAATAAAAGTGGGAAAAAGAAAGTCAAAATAATGAAACTGAGATCATTGAAATAAAAGAGGAAAAGAACATTTTCATATTTGCAACACGTTTCCTATCGTGACCACATTTCGAGTCAACAAAAATTTGAAGTCGTGACCAGAATAGTCCTGAAGTCAAATAAAGAAGGTTAAAACCTCTCATTTTGGGCGTCCAGTAGTAAAAAAAAATAAAATAAAAAAAATAAAATTCATTGAAAATCATTAATTTAGAGGCCCAATAGTTAATGTCGTGACTCCCATAGTGCTGTCATGAAATTAAACTGGCGCTCCTCCACTTCAAATTCGATGGCTTGCATTTCAACCCAACCTTTCCATTTCGCATCCATCTTTTGGAATCTTGAAACCACTAGAACCGAAGAAAACCGGCAATACCTCGCGGACCTTCAATCATGGCGAGAAAACTAAGATAAAATCCAACAATCCTCAACAAAGCGATCAGCCAATCATGCGCGATAATGTGAAACGCATTAGAAAAGCTCAATCGGAGACTCAACTTGAAGAAGAAGTAAATGCTGAAAAAGGAAACCAATAGGAGGAGGATGAGCTACCTGAGAGAGAAGTAGCAGAGGAAGAAAAAGACTTCATTTCAGAAGAAGCTAAAGACTTATGGAATAAGGTGATGTGGAACAAAGAATTTATCTGCGAAAGAGGTTTTAGCAAATTAATTTCCCCATTTTCTGAAGTAATAGAAAAAAGAGGTTGGGCATTCTTTTGTGAGCACAAAGCACTAGGATTTTTAGCTCTACCAAGGGAATTCTATGCAAACATGTGAGTAGAATGAAGGAGGATTATGTTTCGTGAAGTGTTTTGGGTGCAGCCGACGATAGAAGCATAAATGAAGTGTTAGGCGAGAGATTTCAAGCATGGGTCAATCCTGAGAAATTGTTGGAAAACCCAGTATGAAAAAAATAGTGAGAGCGGTTATTTGGAGGAGAAAGGAAAGTGGGAAGTGACGAGAAGAAGAATCCCATGCCATCAAAGGAGCTCTCACGGAAGAGGCAAGGTTTGGTTTTATTTTATATGTTACGTAATAGTACCTACCGAGACACCTTTACGGTCGAGAAGCGGAAGCTATCTGACTTGTATGCCTTTTGAAAGGATACAAAATAAACATGGGGCTAACTGTCGAAGAATCCAATCGGAGGGTACCATCATAGCAATAAAGAGGATTGATTCCTCACCCATCCTGATACTAGACTCTGTTTACGGGCAGGGGTGAAAGGAAATTGGGAGGAAGAAGAAAGATGCCCTCGGGTCTCCCCTCTAACCCTTACGGGAGTGACAAGGGGGCCTAAAGTAAAGAAGCAGAAGGAAGTGATGATATTAGATGCAGAAATAGGGCAAGAGATAGATACAGAAACTAATAGAAGAGAAATGGAGGGCTACCGAGATGGGGTGTCCTTCCAGAGCGAGAAGAACCTCTGAGGACAAATGACATATCTCACATCTTGAAGTACAAGAAGCAGTACCGGTTAGCGAAGCATCGAAGGAGCATAGAAGAAATCTTTGAAATAATAAATGCTAAAAACAATGAAAAAGGAAATGGAGGAAAGAGAACTAAAATGGGAAAGGCAACAAAGGATCAAAGAAGAATTCATGGAGGCTACAACCAGAAGGAAAGAGCAAATATGGGAAGAAAATTGGAGAATGAGAGAAGAAGAACCGCAGGAGGTTGAAGAAACAAGAGAAGTTGATGGGAAGAATCTGGACATGTACTGATTTTCTACAATAATCAATTCAAAGAGATCTTTGAATTGCTGAACATCATGAAGGAGAAGGAGAGAGAAGCGGGAAAATAACATCTTAGAAAAGATCGATGGGTTCAAAGCATATATAAAGGCTGTTCAAAGAAGTTTGAGAAGATAATGAAAGAAAGAGATCGTGTTTGGAAAATGATGATGAGTATAGAAGGAAAACATGGTTGGAAAGTATGGACTTAATCAATCAAAATTTATCCAAGCTGCTTGAATGTATCTCTGAGGTGGAACGGTCGATCAAGTGGGGAAAGGCAGATACGGCTCATTCGTGCGGTGCGATTAAATAATGAAACATGCAAGAAGCGAAAGGAATTTCCTTGCTTTAGAAAGTAAAAGCTGAAATAAAATTCCCTAGGTTTGAGCCCAATGAAGCCAGTTTTGATGTAGACCCTCCCAACATAGTACAAAGGGCATAAGATAAGAAAGGGAAACTGAAGGTTTTAAGCATGTTATACATATATACATTCCCAAAAATTTTAATGGAAACTGATTTGGTTTATCCTACTTGTCCCTTGTTTGAGTGAATTCTCATTTTATAAGTATTCTTTTTGCTTGTTAGATAGTTTCTCACTTGTTGAATGAAAATTTGATTGTGGATAAATAGATGTTAGTTGATTGTTGAACATGATATCTGAATTTTTGTTTTACCAATATCATTTCTTTTCATTAAGAATCAAATAAATAATTACATTTCTTTCGAAACGAGAAATTCAGAAATAATCAAGGCATGAACTATTAACTTGGAAATTAGGGGTATTGCCTGCATTGTTTAACTTTAGTTTAGTTTTCAAGAATTGGAAAACTGGTTATTGATGATGGAACAAAACACTTGGATGAAATAATGTAAGTAAACAGTAAATAAATACAAGTCTTGAAGAAATAATACACCTTGGTCAACAAAACTTATGAAACTATGACAGGAATTAGGAACATCTTAGGAATTTGAGTTGAGAGTCATGATCTAGAGACTTGTTTGATTATTGATTGAGGCGAAATCTTAGGTGAAAACAACCAACAAGAAATGATAGAGGCCATCCTTGGTAGATTGAGCTTTTCTAAACCTACCCTCAATATATGCTTAAGCATATTCTCTAGTTCCTTGATTTGAGCCAAATAAGTCTTATTTCTTCAATAAAACAGCAACTGAAAACCGAAATTCCCTTCCTTGCAATAAAACTGCAGCAAAGAGCCCATATTATCCAGTTTCTAGTCCAGAAAAAAAGTTTACTATAAAGGAAGAAACAAGTTTGGGAAAAAAAAATATTTCCAAATTTTTTTTACAATGAAGGAGGTGAAGAAGTAAAGAAGCAGAAGCTAGTGAAATAAGGGAATAAGTTTTGTCTTGTGGCCTATTTCCCTTGAACAATTAAGCTCGTAGGGGTGTTTTAACACCTAGTACCTAATGGCAAGCGGTATGGGGTTGCTAATGAGATTCTCTAGAGTAATAGAAAGCTGAAGACAAAACATTGCTATTCCTGATTCTAGAAAAACAAAAGCAAAGAGAGTTCAAGAAACAAAGGTAGCTGAATAAAGTACATATGGAAATTGAGAATTCCTAAAAGAATTCAACATGAAGATGAATCGAGGCAGATTGAAGAGAGAATACGGCCCAAGAAACGAAGAAAGAGAAAAGGGTGAAAAGTTGAAGCGACAAGTATAGAGAAAAGGTGGAAGCTGGGTGATTTAACTTAAATTTTCCGTATCTGCAATTACCTAAGCTCAACATTACAGCCTGAAAGACCTCATTGATTTTGAAGGTTGGATGTACCTACATTAGTGGAGATCAATATGAAAAACAAGCCTATGGGACTTTGACAAACAATCTAAGAAAACTCCCAGAAGATTAACTAAATCCAACACGAAGATGAAAAGGATTGAAGACCTGCACACACACACAAAACAAGACTTGTTGAATAAACTGTTTAAATACATTAGTTTATCAAGAATTTTGTGATAGAATTATACCATGTCTTATTCTTGAATCAAAACTGAAATTTAAAATGATATTTGGTATCTCTGTCAGTCCGAAGGTGGAATGAGAAAGACTGTGGTATGAATAAGAAAAATGTCCTTAAAAATTTTCTAAGCTTATTTGTTTGAGGACAAACAATTCTTTCTTTCTTTGCTTGGGGACAAGCAAAATTTTAAGTTTGGGGGAATTTGATTAGTTTAAAAACTCATTAAATTTTTAATCCATTTTTCTGAGTTTATTATGAGATAAATGTTGATTTGTTTGAAGAAAAATGGGTAATTGACTCAAATTTCATTTGCGGGAAAATCTGTGAGAAACTCAAATTTTAGCAAAAAAAATCAAAGAAATTAGCTTGACAAATTGAAGTCACATTGTTTAAGTCGCGACGGGAATGCTCGATTGCCCTGACCATTCAGTCCGCGACATCAACAAATTAGGCTTTGAAGAAGAAGCGAAAGCTTGAACAAGTGAAGTCGTGACTTGAAAAATGAGGTTGCGACAAAGAAAAGCGTGGTGAGACTAAAGGAAACAATCAAATGTGAAATTCATGTCAGCGACATCACTTTGATGTCGCGCACCAAAAAGGAATATGAAGGATGTCGACACCACTCTGAGTCGCGACAAGAATCGCGTCTATCAAACCCTGAAATTATTTGCAAAGAAAGAGGTTGCAATTGGTTTTTAAATACAAGGCTTCATTTCATGTCGCGACATCACTGCTATGTCATGACATAAAAAGCGAAGATTTAAGTGCAACCCAAAGATAGAATTTGAAAGGAGGTGTGACACATGTGATAAGCCTTGCAAGAGGCTGAGCGGCGACCTTTTATAGAGTCGAGGATCGGGGAAATGATGTGCGACCACTAATTTAGGTCGCATTTGAAAGTTGAGCGAGAAGAAATTGATGTCGCGACATGCAATGAAATTAGCTACGGAAAATAAGTGGGAAGAAGTAATTAGTTGCAACGTGGGGTGAGGGTTACAGCCAAAGAAAAGGAATGGGAAGCAAAAGTAGCGACATCGATGCGATGTCGCGACATAAATGGAAGACATGAAGACAAGACCACCAACACAATTGCAACCAAAGGAATCGAGTCACAACATGAAGTCATCATACAAACGACAAAGTGGTGCGTAACCAAGCGGCGTCGCAACTCGGGAGGCTGGAAAAAAATGAAACGATGATGTCGCGACGTATGGCGAGGTCGCGACATGATAACGAAGGAACATTATTGCAAATGGTGTGACGGACCGCGATGTATTACCAGCGATCAAGGCTGGCAAGGCGAGACAACTTTGGTTGCAACTTAAAAGAAGAGGTGGCGGCGATCGCGAGCAAATCAAGACAAGTCCATGTCGCGACATCAACTTGAGGTCGCAACATAGGACAGTGGGCTGGGCTTTTTCTTTGGAGTTCCACTTGGAGCATTTTGGGGATTCGGCCCAGTTCTTTTTACGATTATAAATAGAGATAGCTTGGAATAGTAGCGACTTCCGTCTTCACTACCCGAGAGAAAGGGAAAGAAGAGGAACTCGGTGTATATTTTTAGAGTAGAATTTTATTTTTATTTTTTGTTCCCAATTTTTAGGTTTTGAATCTGTGACGTGCGAAGCTTAGTAGAGATTGCAGATTTGTTATTTTTTCTTAAGTATTCTTGCTGAAAATTTATGAAATCTAGACAAATTTTGGAATTCATTTCTTCGGTTTGTGCAATTATAGTGGTTGTCGTGATCGGTGCTTCATTTCTTAATTCGCTGATACGATGTCGAAGCAGCGGCTCTTTGGATTTGGTTTACATTTAATTCTGATCTTTCTGCACAATTCTGGAGAAATTAATTTGGGTTGGGTTTTTACTTAATCGGTGTAAGTTTTAATGGATAAGTTCCCAATAGTAGTATCTAATACAGTTGAGGAATGTATCTTACTCGATATCCAGGGATGCCCTCTGCGTGACACGAGCAGAGATTCTGAGAGTTGAGCATTCTTTAAGGTGCTATGTTTGACTACCCTTGTGAGCTACTTGAGCTCTAAGAGTTCATTTTGATAATCCCCATTAATCATAATTGAAGTGGGAGGTGTATTTAACAATATAAATAATCGAAGTTGCATAATCTCTGAGTGGGTTCGATCCGTGTTAGCTCGAGATCTAATCAAGGAAAGGATGAACCCATAGATACGAAGGTTGAGCCATCAATTGAGTAGTAGAAATTTTGCGAAAATCCTTAGAAGGTAAAGCAAAGATTTTGCACATCCAACGAAATGGGTGTGAGTATTGAGAAGAAAAACACCAGGATCTTGCAAGAAAATTTGGAATCTGGTGAAACTGGTTAGATCTTGTATTCGAGAAAGCAGAATCTCTAATCCAATGAATATGGAGAAATCAATTCCAATAATTAGGAAATCTTGGACAAAAAGTGAAATCCATACATAAAACATGACGATAGATTTTAGTCTTTGAATTATTTGCTCATTGTATTTCATTGATAGTTTTCGTTTCTCACAGGAAACTGATTCAATCCATTCTTTTATAGACAGTTTATTTTTATTCATTTACTTTTGTTTTAGCTTAATCTGAATATATTAAATAGTATAGGGATTTTTAGTTTGTGTTGTTTAGATAAAACCTTCATTATGAATTTTTAGTCCAAATAGTATGAAATTTTAGTAGTTGGGGTAGTTGATCTATAATTCGCTATCAATCTCTGTGGGAATGATACCTGGACTTACATTCAGATTTTACTACTTGTATGACCTGTGCACTTGCAGTGTCATGGAAAGCAATACTATTTTTAAATCACGAACAATCAAGAGAAAAACTATTTTATCAAGCAAAATTATCAAAGTAACATGTATCTGAGAGAGAAGTGTGGCTCTTTGTAATTATGTTGAACTGAGGGTTTTTAATTACATATAGAAAAGAAGGCAAACATTAAGGCTCTTCCTCATCCGTACGTCGCTCAATACCTCAAAAATTTGGTCTCCCGTGCTTTTTATAATTATGATGCAGGAATCGCGGAAACGTCGCAACGTCGCAACGTTAAGCTGCTCTTTGACTTTAACTTCTGTTGACCAAACATTGCGACATTGCAACGTCACGACGCTGGCACGTCACGACGCTAGCATGTCATGACATTGATGTTGGGATTTCACTTCTTCTTCTTCGCATTTCCGAAAAGCTTATGAAAACCACCATATTCACCTGCAATGCACAAAAGACCCAAAAATAAGATATCAGGCAATAATGCACTTATTAAAATATAAAATAGAACTAAAACTTAGTAAAGACGAGGGTATGACATAAGTGTTTTTGACACTCATCACACCCCAAACCTTCTTAGCATTTAGAAGCAGAAATAGACTCTAAACCAGACACACAAGAAAATAACATACTAAAACTCAACGACACGAGTGTGATGCACATGTTTTCAAAAGGAAGGATCAAAATGAACCGACTCACAAATCTTGCCTTTTGTTTTAAATGTCAGAGGATCTATGAGGCTGTTCGACTTTCGAAAGAATTCAACTGAACACGGTTCGATTGACAAGTGACTCAATCTCCTAGGTTTTCAATGGCCTTTCCCAAGAAGTCTATGTGCATTTGATACATGATCTCTAGCATATAACTCGGTTCCGGTACCCCCAAAATTGAATTCAACTGGCCTATTTGGGAGAGTCTAACTACGGAAGGATAAGAACGCACCCTTTTTATTCAAACTAACCTACTCATGAAAGAAATACTAGTGCTCGTAAGTTTATGTTGAGTGTTCTTGTAGCGGGAATTCATTGGTGACTCCCCACCAGTTGGTTAAGGGCACCAATCATTCAGTTCCCCTCGAACTTCACCCCGAACACAAAACCAAACCTAAGGGCCCTAGGCTATGGGAAACTTCTATCCTCTGTCCCATGTAATGGGCAGTGAAGTCAATGGCTCCCGGCCAGTTGGCTCAGGGCATTAGGTTTTGAAAAGCCCCTCGGACTATGCCTGAGATTCCGACTAGAAGCTCCCACTTTTTTAATTCATACTTTCTTTTTTATCATGCTTTGATTTTTTTAACTAAGGCTCGATGGCAATCCTCTTTTTCTAAGGTGTCCCATCACTTAGGTGTTTAGAAACCTCTAAGTTTCGTTGAACATTAGTGAGCTGGGTTCGAAGCCTAGGCATACCTTGGAGATCACATGTGTGTGGGTGTGGTAGACTAATCAGGAATTGGTTTCTTGAACACCCAAGAGGTGACTCACTATGTCCCCACCTATCCGACAGCATGTAATTCTGAGCAACTATAATACAAATCCTTTCTTGATTTGTGCATGTTTCAAAAATATTTGAAGAGGTCAAAGGATCATGATTAGCAATCATGACATCCTCCTGCAAACTACCTGCTCTGACCACAAACCGGGGACAGGCGAAACGAGGAACCCTAGTAAGCGAAACACAAAATAACCCATAAACAGACACAGTAGAAGACACCGACATAAACACCAAAGAAACCCTAAACAGGAAACACATAAATAAGCATGAGCCGGGTTCGGAGCCTATGCATACCCTGGAGATCACATGTGTGTGGGTGTGGTAGACTAATCGAGAATTGGTTTCTTAAACACCCAGGAGGTGACTCATATTATCCCCCTTGCCTATCCAACATGTAATTCTTGAGCATCTAACAACCCCTGAGATCATTTCTTGGTTATCTTGTGTTTTTACCTACGAAAAGATTGAAGAGGTCAAAAGGGATCCTTGATTAGTAATCATGACATCACTCACACAAACTACCTAACACAACCCTAAAACCCGGGACAAACCGAAACAAGGAACCCTCAGTAAACATAAACACAAAAATAACCCACAAACAGACACAACAGAAGACATCGACATAAACACCAAAAAACAGGAAACACATAAATAAGCACAGAAACATACACACTAAAGCAGAAAATACAGAAATAAACACAAAAGAAACCTGATCACCCACACCCCTCAAACAAGTGTGGACAATGTCCTCAATGTCTATAGAATAGCAAGAGAGGGTGTAGTGAACTCCACAGTGATCGTGCGGATCATTGCGATTGGTGGTGGAGGGTGGCATAATTGAAGCGATGGTAGGCAGTAATCCTAGAGGAATTCTTGATTGCGGAGGATGATCGCCTAGTTGTGCATGATTGTGTGCATGCTGGCTCGAAGGGCATCCATATCCTGGCTAATGAGGACCCGATGCTCCTGGGTCTCATTCCAGTATGCATCAAATCGAGTAGTGAGATGCACAGTCCTTTAGAGTAAGTGGAAGGGCCCGATCAGGTCCCTCATTCGGGGATGGTGTGGTGGTGGGGATGAGTGGAGGGGCTGCTGGCTTCTCCCATAACCAGGGTGCCTCTGAGGATCCCCGAGCCTGAACTGATACGCTTTAAGCTCATCCTCATTAGAGGGCTCATTTCCTGAGTCGTACACCTCCTTTGGCCTTGGTACACCCGGTTTATCTTTCTTAACCATGTTCGCCTTGATCAGGTGTATCCAAGCCTCATTATCCTCTAAGGGCACCCCGTCTTGCTTGCATAGGTCGTAAATAAGGAAGGGGTGCTCGAGATTCATCTTTGCATCCTTGTTATAGAGGATTGCATCCTCTATAACCTACCCAACATCAAATGGAATGTCTTGGATAATGGCATAGTTGAGTAGGGCTCTTTTGGCCGTCACTTCACACACATTAGTCGTTGGAATGAGATGCGATATGATGAAGTGATGCTATCTTAGGAATGTAGGCCAAATGTTTGGCCTTGAAGTGCACAGCGTGCCCTTCACTATTAAGTTTCCACTCTTTGTGCCCATTGGTCAACATCCTAAGGACCTCAGGGTAGTTAGGTTGCTCATGGAGCCTATCATAGGCCTAAAGGTTAACCAGTTCTAGGTTATATTATTGATTGATAGACTTCGCACTGTAGTCTACCAACACCCCGTGCACCTAAACCCTTTTCAATACATGGGTGGCGAGATTGGCGTAAAGCTCTCATACCATACTTGTGTCAGCTGGGCTCGGAGGTTGGCATAGTGCCCGCCATCCCTTATTCGCAATTGTTTTACGAAAGAAGTCATCGAGGTGGTGAAACTGTAACACCCCAAATTATACCCTGACAATTTATAACATGTTTCGGGTATAATAAAAGTAAATGTATATTTTTCTAGAATAAAATAATGCTAAAAATAAAATAAGTAAAACTCGGAATTAATACAAATGTCAAGGGTAAATTGGTAATTTACCAATTTAGGACCCAAGGGTCATAATTTAATAAGTTCATATGCCAAAGTGGGAATATGCATAAGTTGAATTGAGAATAGATGAGAAATAAAAAGACCAAAATGCAAAAGGGGAAAAATTAGCCAAAAAAGTGATAAGGCCAAACATGGCCTTATCAAAATCAAAATATCTCATGTTGGTCTTTGGATAGGAGAGCAAAACGGATAAGAGAGAAAGGAAGAAAGAAGAGAAGAGAAGAGATGGAGAAGAGAAGTTCAAGAAAGATCAAAGGTATGTAATACTATGACTTTTGTATGGAATAGGTTGTTCTAACTCTAGGGTTTAGTTAGGAATCCATCCTAAACCTAGAGTTGTTGAAAGTGGGGTTGGTAAAACCCTATTTTGTATAATAGGAGTATGGAATCCTTCCTTTGGGTATGGATTCTTGGTTTATGGGGTATAGATACTTGTTTGGGTGTTAGGAATTTAACCTAACTTACAAGTATTTGAGTTTGGGTTTGGGAAAAACCCTAATTCATCTCTATGTTTGGTGTGGGTTAGGTTAGAACCCACTTGGGGGATGTTTTTCTAGAGCATATATGAGTTTTATTGTGTTTTTGGTTAGATTTGTAGAAAAATGACCAAAAACAGAAAAATCTGGGAAAATTCGGGGGGGTCCTATGCAGCGGTGTAGTGATCCCACATAGCGGCGAAGGTCCACGTAGCGTGGCGAACCCCATTTGTAGCAAGGGGCTTTGCCCCAGTAGCGGTGCTGCGCGCGACAACCGCTATTCCGCGGCATGGAAAATTGCTGTGTTTTGTTCTGTTTCGTTATTTCGTTATTCAAGGACATGTCTATAGGACTAATAGGACCATATGAAATTATGAGGTCATTCATGTTTAAGGTAAAAACGATGGAATGGGTACCTCGTGCCTCGGGAAAGCGAGTGTGATGTAGGCGGAACTTAATGCCTTATGATAAAGTTAGTGGTATATGATGAGTACGCTAGAAATACAAGTATATGTATACTTTGGTTATATAGAAAAGAAATCACAGTTAAATATTAAAGGGAATTATTTGAAAATGAATATGTCATAATTATACATGATATCAATAGGTATTCATGTATATGAGATATCTTTTTCTAATACCTACAAGATTAGTATGAAAACATAATAAAATAGATTGTCTGCCTATGACTGGGTAGTTGGATAGATAGGCATGCCTATAGGGATACAGTTACTGCAGCATACAATTTATAGATAATGAGGCCTTGTTTGGGTCGATGACATAGATCCCGTTTGGATCATTATAGCGTCCCCGTTTGGGTCATACGAGAATCAGCATCTTATACGATGATAGTACCTTACAATTATACGGATAGAATCCCTTTGTCTCTCATACGATGATAGTACCTTCGAATTTTATATAATATTTTTCTCCCGTATCCACTTCTAAGGTATTTGTAGGCATGAACATAAAATAAAATGAAAAGTATACGCAAAGGAAATGTATAAAGTATATGATATGATATGAGAAGCATAACACTGCTATGCGATGATAGTATACAATTACAAGAACAAAAAGTACGAATTATAAGGGACCACGAAAAATATATGAAATATGATAAGAAAAGAAACATGTTATGAAAAGTAGACAAGAAAAATGGAAAGAGTATGTAAGGTTATATTTGTCATAAGTATATGCATGTGTATAAAGTGAGATGACCATTATTATAGGTCGTCCATATGAATAAATTCCCACTTAGCTATAAACTTAACATGGGTGTTTCATCCGTGTAGGTACGAAAATTTGAAACAAAGTACGGACATTCCTGATACTTGAAACAAAGGCCCGGCCTCAATAGGTGCCCACTGGAAGACCTTTTGGTTTATTTTGGTATATGTATTGTTTTGTAAACAATGTAAATATTGTAAATGTTGAACATTTCCATATATGGAGCTTGTATATATATTTTGTAATTCATTGCTACATAATATAGTACAAGTTAAATGTTTAACATTATATTAATGAAAAAGCTTAAAGTTCTAAATTTATAGTTACTGGTATCAGAGCCCAAATGGGGGCGTCATAAGTAATTAATAAAAGAGCACCCCGGATCCGATTCGAACCTGCCAATGAAGTCGGACCGGAGAATGGGCGCTACAGAAACCCCTTCTCCTTGATGAAGGACCTATTCTTTGAGACAAGGCCAAATTTCTCGGCCGCGCTCTTATTGAAAAATTTGTCATGATCGTAACTATGCGCAGGCTCTTCAATTACCCAACTTCTCTTTGAGTTCATCTTTTGCTTCTTGCTCGACATTAGGCACTTATAGGCTCGGGTTGAGATGGTTGCCTCTTCTTGGCCTCTAAGCATCCTAACACCCGTGTGATGCAGCTGGACCAAAGTGCCCAAATGAGGCCTCCCAAAACTCACTTAGGCAAACTGTCGAACACCTAGTTTGCACTTTTGAGATGGGGGTTGTGACTCTAACCTATGGCTGCTATGATCACTAACCACTCCAAAGGTGCCTTCTCTGCTTTAAGCGACCTTAAAAACCTCAAGCCACAATTGAATCTAAACTACTCTTGCAGTAACCAAGCTAGGAGTAGGGACTCCAGCAGAGGTGACTGCGATTTTTAGGTTAAGGGACGTTCTTAGGGCGTTGGGCGTTTCTAGGACCAGTTGGGACAAGCTTGGATTCGGTTCCTGGGTGTCTGCAAAAATCGGAGCTTTGTTAGGGTTTTTTCATGGTTTAGGATACGAGAAGAATGAAAGTTCCTGTTCATAAAAACAGGGCAATGTTGCGACGTTTGGGCCAACATCGCAACGTTCCTTAGAGTTATATTGCCAACGTTGCGACATTGAGATCCAACGTCGTGACGTTCTAGAATGTGGAAGTTTCAATGTCACGACGTTAGGATCCAACGTTGTGACATTCCGAAGTCACTTAAGCCAATCTCCCGATGTTGAAATCCAAAGTCACGACGTTCCCGAGCAAGTTGAAATCCGACGTCGCGACGTTAAGGCCAACGTCACGACGTTATAGAGAGGGCTCTAAAATGTGGTCTGCTAACGTCGCGACATTGAAACCCAACGTCGCGACGTGACAAAGGTTTGTGTTTTTGACTTCTTTCCAGCGTCACGGCGTTGCAAGAAGGTCGAATTCAAACCACACAAAACTTTCTAAGTTTGAGAAAACTCCCTAAATAAAGTTCCAACCCCTTCGTACTTCTGGAATGAGCTTCTCGAACTAGCTCTCTATTGCCACTGCTATCTTGGGTCCTAAAAACAAACAAACAAACAATTCCGATTACGGAAAGAAACAGAAAAACATGCCAAAACTAAAAACACTCAAAACTACACTACGGAAAGAAAAACATGAAAAAGCTTGGGTTGCCTCCCAAGTAGCACTTTGTTTAATGTCGTTAGCTCGACTTCCCTAAATCTCAATGTTCCCGAGATTACAAGACTGCACGAACTCCCTATGGCTCTATTTTTGGTGTGCTTAGATGTATGGCCTACTTGCTTGCATGAAACTAGCCCCCAAAGTACGGCTACAATCGTTGTGTGTTAACTTTAAAGGTTCCTTTCTTTGGGTGCATAATTTCCGCTCCTCCATACAAAAAAACCTGAGTCACAGTAAATGGTCTGACCACCTTGACTTTAATTTCCTTGGGAAAAGTTTGAGTCGGGCGTTAAATAACAGGACCCGTTGACCTGGCTCAAACTCTTTCCTTGTAATATGCTTATCGTGCTAGGCTTTCATCTTTTCTTCATATATCTTCGCCTTCTCATACACCTCATTGCGGAACTCCTCTATTTCACTGAGCTGTAACATGCGTTTCTCACTGGCCATCTTACTATCCATATTCAACTACCTAGTTGCCCGGTGTCTCCATGCTCGATTCACCGGCAAGTGACACGCTTTCCCGAACACTAGCCTGAATGGTGACATTCCCATTAGTGTCTTGAATGCTGTTCTATATGCCCAGAGCGCATCATCTATCTTTTGCTCCCAATCTTTCTTTGAGCTATTGACTGTTTTCTCTAAGATAGATTTGATTTCTCTGTCGGCATACGCTTATGCATTAGTGCGTAGGGTGGTATGCGAGTGCGATCGATGTCGGACACCATATTTATCATGTTGTTAATGAGTTTATTCTGAGAAATGTGTTACGATACGTGATCAATGCCCTTGGAGTTCGGATAGGGTGAATATGGCTGCGGAGCTTGCTACCACTTTGGCATCATTAGTTCGGGTAGGTATGGCCTCCACCCATTTAGAGCTGCAGTCTACGACGAGAGGAGATGTATAGGTTCTTTGAAATATGAAGGAAAAGGACCCATAAAATCCATCCCCCATTTATTAAACAACTCTACCTCTAAATAGGTTGCAAAGGAGGCTTATCTCGTTTTGATATGCTTCCCATTCTTTAGCATTTGTCACAAGTGGACACAAAGTGGTGTGCATCCTTGAATAAGGTAGGCTAATAGAATCCAGTGAAGTACGCTACGGTTGTCTTATTTCCCCCAAAATGCCCCCCACAAGCTAGTGCGTGACAATGAGTTAGAATACTTTCTATTTCCTCTTCTGGGACACATCTTCTTATCACATGGTCAGCACAATGTTTATACAGGATGGGTTCCTCCCAGTAGTAGTGCTTCAGCTGTGAAAAAAATCTCTTCTTCTGCTGATAACTAAATTCTAGGTGGAGCACTCTTGCTACTAAGTAGTTCACAAAATCCGCAAACCACGGTACTGGCTCTTTGTCTTCAATTGCCAAGAGCTGTTCATTAGAGAAATCGTCATTGATATGAATTTCTTTACTCAGCCCTTCCAATCGTGAAAGAAGGTCGGCTACTAGATTTTCAGTCCCTTTCTTATCTTTAATTTCTAGGTCAAACTCCTGGATTAGTAACACCCACCTTATCAGTCTCGGTTTCGTGTCCTTCTTAGTCATTAGGTACTTTATGGCTGAATGGTCGGTGTGCACTATTACCCTGATACCAATTAAGTACAGTCGAAACTTGTCAAATGCAAACACAATAGCCATAAGTTCTTTTTCAATTGTTGCATAGTTGAGCTCCGCCTCATTCAACGTCTGGCTAGCATAATAGATAACTTGAAATGTTATGTTCGTTTTTTGGCCTAGCACTGCCCCTATTACGTAGTTGCTCGCATCATACATTAGTTCAAAAGGAAGATTTCAGTCCAGTGCTACTACAATAGGTGCTGATACCAATTTTTGTTTGAGAAACAAGAACGCTTTGGGCAGCGATCGCGCTGAACTCAAAGGGCACTCCTTGAACAAGCTAATTCAACAAGGGCTTAACTATTTTGGAGAAATCCTTTATGAATCTCCTGTAGAATCCTGCGTGACTTAGAAAGCATTTGCTGTGAAGATGGGGTAGTAGCTACTCTGTTTCAATCTTAGCTCTATCTACCTCGTTCCTCTTCCCCGATGTCTACGGTGCCACTAGTACAATATTCCTTACGCCGCGTGACACTGATTCGACAAAGGTTGGTTTCCTGTCTGCTCCTGATGTATCTTAGTTCTCAAATAATTATCAAAAGATTTCCGTAACATAAAGAAATCATCCATGAATACTTCAATTGTTCTCTCAACCATGTCTGAGAATATGGCCATCATGCAACGCTGAAACGTGCCCGGTGCGTTACATAGCCTAAAGGCGTTAGCTAAGCAAAAGCGTACCATGTCTGAACACGTAAATGTTGTTTTCTATTGGTCCTCTAGTGATATAGTGATCTAATTATAACCCGAATACCCATCTAAGAAATAGTAATACTCATTCCCTGCCAGCCGATCTAGCATCTGATCTAGGAATGGAAGTGGGAAATGATATTTTCTGGTTGCCTTATTTAATTTCCGATGAATTAAATACGAATCCTCCACCTATATTGTTTGAGAGGTAGCGGTGCATTGTTCTCGATCCCAGTATCCTTTGTGGTCCCTCTATTTTTTGGGACAACTTGTACTGGGCTTACCCACGAACGATTTGAGATGGGGGTAGATCACTCCTACATCTAACCACTTCAATATCTCTTTTCTTACCACCTCCTTCATTGTCGGGTTTATTCTCCTTTGAGCTTCTACTGACGGTTTGTGCCCATCCTCTAATAGGATCCGGTGCATACACATGGAGGTGCGGATCCCCTTTAAATCAACTAGAGACCACCCGATAGCATTCTTGTGATCTCGAAGCACTCTCAAAAGGTTCTCTTCTTCCCTTTTGCTGTCGGAGATCTTTGATATGATGGCGGTAAGGTTGAGGATTCCCACAGGTATCTGCCACCTCAGTGAGCGGGAGTGGCTTTTGCTCTAACTGTGGTGGTCGCTCAACTGAGAGCATTGAAGTTTGAGTGTTCTCTCCCAACGGCTCATAATACTTTCTCATGTTAAATTTGGAAGGGTCATCACTTCATACTCTTGAGCCTCTTCATAATTCCTCCTTAGCATTTTGCACAAGGCTAGCCTCGAAAGTCGGTCAGACCACTGCGATTTAAACCTTCCTCTATCATAAAGCATGAATCACTCTCCGTTGGATGCCTCATTGCATTAAATACACTAAATCTGACTTCATCATCCTACACTCTTAGTTTCAACTCTCCCATACGCATCAATCATAGCCTTCCCAGTTGCTAGAAATGGGTTGCCCAGTATGATGGGTATCTCTTTATCTTCCTCCATGTCTAACACTATGAAGTCAATAGGGAAGATAAACTTGTCCACCTTTACTATCACATCCTCTATCACTCCCCGAGGATGTTTCAATGATCTATACGCTAGGCTGCGGGGTGGCGAAGTAGTAGGTCTAGCTTCACCCTAAACCTAAGCGAGTACGAAAATGGATAAAGGCATGAGGTTAATACTAGCTCCCAAGTCACACGGGGCTTTCTCGAATCGAGTTCCCTATGCTACGAGTTGGCCAAGCTTCTGGATCCTTGACATGTGGCAATTTCCTTTGAACTACTCCGCCTTTGTACTCTCGATGCGATTCATATCTCAAATTCTAATAACCTTCTTTTCCTGGATAGTATATCTTTCATGAATTTAACGTAAATTTGGGCATATGTATAATGCATATCAGATGAATGTTGATATGCAGTTTCTTAAAAAATTCCATGAATTTAGTAGACTACTTATCCAGTTTATAGCCTCAAACGTTAGGGATATAGTACTGGTGCATAGGGTTCAACTGTAGCTACCTGTTTCTCAGTCTCTTTCTTCCCATCTTGTGTCTCTGCTTGTTTCTCCTCTTAGGGCTGCTCCCCTTGCCTCTGATCTTTCGAGCTGGACTGTTCCACTACCTTAGTTTCCTCTTCTCTTACTACTGGTGGTGGCCCTCGTGTAGCTAGCTCTCTTTCACTTCTTAAAATGATAGCCTTAACATGTTCCTTACCGTCACCCCTAGGGTTTTTCTCTGAATTGCTTGGCAAGGAACCTTGTTGCCTCTCAATCAGTATATTAGCCATTTAGCCCATTTGCACCTCCAGGTTTCTCAACTGTGCTGCTTGATTGTTCAATTGGGGTGTAGCACAGTTTTTATATTCTCTTGTCATATATTCATAGAGTATGAAGTAACATTTCGCGTAAGACATTCAAATCACTTTCTCTAGTGGTGGTTCACTCACTTGGGGTGGTAGCATATTGTTCAGATTGTTCTCAGTCATAGTCGATTACAGTTATTCATGCACCCTTATTTTGATTTTGGTTTGATAATTGTTGCTACCATACGGCCAGTATTTATGGCAGTTAAACCTTGACACATCTTTGGGCATGCTTTCTTGTTTGTTGTCTGAACGACATTCTGTACTATTTTGTGCTATCCTCCCTGGAAATTCACATAACTTCCGTGCTTAAGATTTGGTGCGAGCGACATTTATTGTACCTTCTTTGTTTAGTGAGGTACTTGACTTGAGTAACCAAATTTCTGAGGACCTCATTATCTGCTCCTCCCACGGCCTTTCACGATGTAATCCTATCCATAGTCCACTGATTGTTGTTAATAGTTGTATCCTCCAGTATTTCATATTCTTGGTTCGTAGTTTTCTTTATTAGTGCCTCCACTCTTTGAAGCATCTATAAGCGTTGCAGTTTGCATCTCAGTTGTTCTAAAGTGGACTTGCATCCATACGGTTGCTTTGTGGTGTGAGACACCTCTTAACGATTCATGAAATCTCTCCCAGCTAACCCGACAAAGTTTTCTCCACCGGTGTCCAAAGTATTGATCTGATACACCCGGTTGTACGTATTCACAAGCGGGAAGAACTTTGTTAGGAACTTTTGCACCAAGTTGTTCCATGAAGTAATGGAATCTGGTGGCTGACTTGTCAGCCATTGTTTAGCTCTATCACCTAGTAAGAGCGGAAAAAATCTTAGTTTGAGCACCTCTTCGGTAACCCCATTATACTTGATCGTGTCACATACTTCGATGAAGTTGGTTGATCTTCTTCTCAGTTCTCGCAATCGTGAATGATCCTTTGACCTTTGGAAGTCTTGTGGGTTATTGGTTGAATCAGGTGATCGCCGGAATGGCAGGGCCGACAACTTCTGGCGACGGCGACTCTTTAACTAACACCAATGGTTCTTACCGTTATATATGCATTTGGTATAATGTTTATGTTCCATGTTTATGACTTCGTTTGAAGATTTTTGATTCTAATCTTGCGTCGTTATTGCGCATGATTATGGATTTCTTTGATGTTTGTTCTCAGCAAATGGTGCAAGGTTACTGATTTGGATAACGAAAATGATTGTTTGTTTGTCTTGCTTTTATCATTGCAGTAACTGCGTAATCTTTGGCGTAAGACAAATATAACGCCTACTGTTGAACTCAGTAATAGTAAATAAATTGATGCATGGCCTCCCATTGCATAGTGCTCAATATCTTGCATGACTTATTCTGCAAATGTTTTAACGATAGCATAAGCAGCATGATGTATGACTTATAAAGCTGGGTAAGCGCCTATGTGCGCTAAGTGCGTTGTATCAAATAATATAGTGTACCTAAGTACGGATATCGATCCATAGGGAGAAGTGCGTTGACTACTGTAATTGGCCCTACGATATTATCTGGACTTAAACTCTTAATGAATTTCTAATTAATGTATAGAATTAAAACTAAATCTAAATAACTTGTGAAATTACTTTTTGTGAAAACTAGGGTTTTGCCTCCCCCTGCCTAATTTGATGGATTATTACCTAGAGGAATTATTATTTAGTCTATTAATGAATTCTCGATGACGGGGTGATCGTGCCTACGAGATATCCTATCTCGAGGTATATTCACCTATCTCCCCAGTAGGGTTGGGCACATCTCTGCCCCAACCCTAGACTCCGAAACGCTTAAATGCTCATACCCTAATCGCCACACTTGGAATCGCCACACTTAAATGCTCATATCCCTAGGAGTCCTTATCTCTCGATCTTGGATACCTAGCAAGATCATGTAAATGTTGGCTAGACATCACCATGAAAATAAACCACTAACATAGAGTAAGTCGATATAAATCAT
The DNA here is from genome assembly GCA_016808115.1 of Tetrastigma voinierianum. Lineage (NCBI taxonomy): Eukaryota > Viridiplantae > Streptophyta > Magnoliopsida > Vitales > Vitaceae > Tetrastigma > Tetrastigma voinierianum. The sequence continues at coordinate 133,394 of JAEQBH010001660.1, read as the reverse complement.
AAATAAACTGAATAATATTATATTTAAACCTAAATCCATACAACTGAAGCAGGGTTCAACAAAACCCAAGAAATAAATCTAGAACATAATGAAAATAATTACAAGCATAGTTCTATAAATCATTGATTGTTTTGAGAAGAGAAATACAAAGACATGAGTTTTTACGATCTCTTGGGTCGCTCTTGTTGGGTTACGGGTAGAATATCCAATCTGATTGGAACATAAATGCAACGGAATTTAAAAATTTTTATCCCTTAACCCACCAAGGATCACATCGTTCATAAAAAACTAAAGGAAGGGTAAACAAAACTTACCTCTTGTAGATTGATTCGTCAAGCCTTCAAAGTCCGCGTCTTGGTTTATTCGGGATCTTGAGTGTTGCCTTTTTGAAGCGACCACCCCTCTGCAATTATCCACACACACGAACAAATAATGAGCAGTCTTGTTGAATGCTAGTTAGGAGTTCATCTTTAAGCAAATTAAGGTTTCTTTTCTTTCTCTCTGTTTTGGTTGTTCTTAGAGTAAAGACGACTACTACAAAATATATATGTCTCATATATATATATATATCCTCAAATCTGCTAGGGTTTTTTTTTTAATTAGCAGATTTTATATTATTATATATTTAAAACTTTTTTAAATAATAACAATTTAAATTCAAATCCTTATCAGATAAGGAAACAAATTTATATTATTATATGTTTAAAACTCTTTTAAATAATAACAATTTAAATTTACAAAAAAAAAACTTTCTGATTATTTCCTTATCGATAAGAAAATATAACAAATTAATTATTTGTTATATATTTAAATCGCAATTTAAACTTTCTCAGAAATTAAATTCGAATTTAAATAACAACTAATTATTTGTAATTTAAAATAATCTCATCATTTTAAATTACTACAGAGAGTGAAAAACCATAGCAGATTATTATTAGGTTCTTAATGTAAACTATAGGTTCAATTAACATTGTGATGAAGCCTAAATCACATTTTGATCCTAAGTCATAAGTGGCCTCTATGGACATTATATTCCCAAGTTAAATGAAAAGCTCATGATCAAAGACAAAAAACATAATATAGCTAATGACATAATCCTTTTGTCTCATGATATGATAGAATATAAGATATGGACCAAAGTCAACATATATCGTTCTATCTTTGATTACTCAAAACCCAATTAGACTGACTAAACAAATGACATTGATCTCCATCAATTCATTTAAGCACGACCATGCATTTCTTAGTCTCAATTGTCGAGGGAACCCAGAGATATCTCTTTTATAATAAGAGGGACAAATTCCATCCTAATCTCTTATATCTCACTACATAATTCTTATTATGTTCAAGTATAACCTTTATAGTCATCGATTAAAACTGTGTTTGATTATATCCAAACACAATATTCCTTATGTTGAGAACTATAACGATTTCGAGTCAAAGGTTTTAATGACACAACTATTGGAGATTAACCTTGACTTTGATCCATGTATTAATCTCTCAGGCGGGTATGTCAATATTTGACTCCAACAAATATGATATAAATTTGATTTTATATTTCCTTACACACTATTCATCAAGATATCAATCAAACATACTAATGCATTAATTGTTATTCCCATAACAACCTTACGATTAGGACATTAGAATAATTAATAATATTAATTCCAAGGGCATTATATATAATAAACATGCAAATCATCATAATAATAAATTCTCCTAAATAGTCAAATACCATGTCTACAATAGGCCTAGAAGCACTATTACTAGCAGCTCTTGCTTATGTTTGCTCCTATAATCCGTCATCCATTTCGATACCTCGAAAATTAGGTCTCTCGTTCTTTTTATAATTATGATGCAGGAATCGAGAAACATCGCAAAGTCACGACGTTGGAATGTTGCGATGTTGGCACGTCGCGATTTTAAGCTGCTCTTTGACTTTAACACCGTTGCTAACGTCGCGGCGTTTGCAGCGTCCGCAACTATTTGGAGCGTCCTGCTTATTTGGAACATCCGCGACAACTGAAGTTGCGATGTTGGCACGTCGCGACGTTGCTGTAGGATTTCACTTCTTCTTCTTCGCATTTCCGAAAAGCTTCTGAAAACCACCATATTCACCTACAATGCACAAAAGACCCAAAAATAAGATATCAGGCAATAATGCACTTATTAAAATATAAAATAGAACTAAAACGTAGTAAAGACGTGGGTATGACATGAGTGTTTTAGATACTCATCACAATCACATACGCCAAGTAGGCTTCATACCCCTTTCGAACCATCATTATAGCAGTAGTGGCAGATATCACATTCGAGAGGTGGTTCGACCTCTCGTCAATAAAAGTCACTTCCTCGCCCGATCGGTGTCTTAAGAGTCCTCTCTCTTCATTCTACGTCAACTACCACTTGGTGTCGGGATAAACAATCCATCCCGATATCACATCAAACTCTAAATAGCCAGCTCGTCGAATCTCTAGGAAACTCATACTCGTATTGTAATGGGACAATCTCTGAACTATTCACAATGACACTATTAGGGCCTGGGCTTTCCATGCTTACATATTCGGTAGGCAAGATCGCATCGAGTCCGTCATCCTTTATATGCAAATGCAATGCATGTCATAAACAATTTCAAAATCATTTACAAAAATTTCAAAATCATTTTGTAGAACTGCCTAAACTTAGGTTCTTATACCACTAAAAATGTGATGGCTCACGCCCCTATACCCGACCCGACCCGTAGGCTGAACCGGATTTGGGACACGGTCTTCTTTTCGAATCCAATTCCTTTTTCTTTTGTCAGTAAAACACATTTCCAATGCTCATTTATTAAATGATATTTATCTTTATGAAAATATATTTGTATATACTAATTCAGCTAAAGAGATTATAATTTTGTTTTCAATACACATTTTCCATTAAATATGGCATTATATGCCCATTTGGTTCATTTACCACCTTTATACATTACGACATTATAAGCCGTTTTCAATACCAAAATATTTACAAAACAAAATCAAAGTTTGTACAACAAGTGTTAAATATATTTCATGAATGCAGGGTCGGAGCTTTACTTCAACTCCATGAGGCCTTGACCTTGACTCTGAATCGCTACGGTCTTTTCCTTCATACCTGTTCACTCGGTACCTACACGATGATTTAGAAAAATTGGTTCAACCTCCCAAACAATGAAAGCAAAATTGCTATCATAATTAGCAATATCCTCCACTTCTGAGGAAAAATTTATGTCCCAGTATTTGCAAAGAAAACATTGGGGTTCCATAGAATATGCTAGTTTTCTCAGGAAATTCAACATAGTAATCATGTTTATCAAAGTAAGTTGGATTCCTGGTAAGCCGAGTAGAGGAATAATGAATCTCGATTGAATCTAACACAATAATAGCTGCTGCTCCGGGATCAACAATATCGTCCACTTTCAAGGCAAAATTTTTGTCCTAATATTTGCAAAGAAAATATTGGGTTTCCAGAGAATATGCTCAAGTTCCCTGAGAAAATTCGGCACAGTAATCATGTTGTTCATCCAATTTTAGTTAGTTCCCCAAAAGAAGACCCTTTTTTTGTGATAATCCTTAGCCGCAGGAAGCGGGTGAGAAAGCGCTGATAGTTTTCCTCCTTTCAATCCATCACTGAGGAACTATCCTCCAATGGCTCCCTAATGGATACATCATCATCCTCCTTTGAGTTCATCATGGGGCCACAGCCATAAACAAGTATTATGCAGACATTATGCTAGAGAAAGATGCAACTTCGGAGAAAACTGCAAATTTTTGCATGATTTGAGATAGGAAGATGTGATTCAAGGAGTTAAATAAAGCTATCCCTCCAAAAAAGTTGAGGAGAGATATGGGGTGGATTATAATTTTGGAGACAACTATAAGTTTTTACTATGCTAGAGGAAGATTCAACTTGGGAGAAAACTGCAAAAATTTTGCATGATTTGAGATAGGAAGAAGATTTGATTCAAGAAGTTAAATAGAGTTATCCTCCAAAAGAGTTGAGGAGAGATATGGGGGGTGGATTATAATTTTGGAGACAACTACAAGTTTTTACTGTTTTGAGGGACTCTTACCAGAAAAGAGAATTTTAGGTAGCTGTCTTGATCTTTTGGGATTTCCATTGCTTATGGAATTTTGTGTAAAAATTGATACAGACTCGTCTCATTCCCTAAAGCTTAAGTTTGAAGGCAATATAAAGCCTTTTTTTTTTTTTTTTAATTTGATCTTTTGTATTATTTTTTTTAATCAACGTGGATATCTGGACAACCAGTTTGAGCGCACCTCAATTGATCCATGGAGCCTTGAAGTTAATGACCAAGTAAACCTCTAATGGCTATAAGGGGACTCAAACCAGTGATCATTGGACTAAACCCTAAAGTCTTAAACCAACTGAGCTATTTGAGTGCACCTCAACTAAAGTTAACAGTCGCATAAACCTCCAATGGCCTTCAGAGGACTCCAGCCAGTGATAATTGGACTAAACCCAAGACCTTACACCAATTGAGCTACCCCCTCAAGTGGCCTAAAGTTAACAACCAAGTAAACCTCCAATGGCTATGAGGGGACTCAAACTGGTAATCATTGGACTAAACCCCAACTAAGCTACCCGAGCGCAACTCAACTAATCCACTTGCCCTAAAGTTAATGATCGAGGAAACCTCCAATGGTCTTAAGAGGACTCGAACCGGTGATAATTAGACTAAACCTAAGGCCTTAGACCAATTGAGCTATCCCACAGGGTGTTTGGTTGATTGATTATAACATAAAATATGTGATTGAGAATATTATATTAATCATCCTATTACATAATTTAAAAGGGGCAAAATTTAGGAGTTTATCGGTTGGTCACTCAAGGGCCTAGTAGAATTAGTTGAGGTGCGTGTAAGCTGACCCAAACATTCATGGTTATAAAAAAAAAAAAATTTAATCACACACAAGATCGAGGATAAGTGTTATCAAAGCCTTTCGTTTTCTTTTATTCACGGGATATAACAAAAAGTTAGGATATATATTTTAATAACATAAAAAAATATATTATTTTAAGTTATTTATCACTATTAAAGTGTTAATCAATCTTTTTTTTTATTAAATGTTCGAAGCTCGACTTGAAAAATAGTTGAGCTGCTCGAACTCAACTCGACAAAGCTCAAATCACTTAAAAAATTAATAAATAATTATACTCGAACTCGACTCAAGTTTAACTTGATTAAGCTTGCGAGTAGCTCGACTCAGGTATTATGATACTCGAACTCGACTCAGGTATTGTGATACTTGAACTCGACTTCACAAACTACTCAAGCTCGAGTAACTCCAAGTCAAATTCAAGTATTCTACGAGTCTAACTCGAGTAGGTTAACTCGTTTACACCTCTAATGGTAAAAGAGTAATGGATGAGTTTACAAGAAATCCTAGGTTTGAATCTAATAATACGATATATATTATTTTTAAAGGAATTTTCCCTTCAGATTCAAATAATAAAAGGGTGTGATAGGTTTACACGAGAATCCAAAAATAAAGTACCAAAAGTAAATAAAATAAAATAAAAAGACATTAGGATATAAATATTTCAGTAACATAAAAAAAAAAATTAAAGATATTCATCAATATTAAAAATGTTAATCAGTCTTATTACACTCAATGGTTGAATGGTGTTGTCTCTTGGATTCTCAGAGTCTCCAGATTGTCGGGGCATTAACCTAGCAGCAAGGACCTACAAAACAAACAAAGCACCGGCGGTGGTGTGCCGACCGCCTCTCTGATGCTTAAGTTAGACAGAGAAATAAAGAGAGTAAATATCAGTTTTTTTAGTAGTGTATCTCCCCTTTTTCCAGTAGCGATTCCTTTTTATTTATGATGGAGGAGGATGATCTACTTTTTATGGAAAGTAAGTGATTGGTTTCCAAAATTGAAGGGAGGAGGGCACTTCATTTGCGCGTCAACCGTTTTTCCTTTTGGATAGCCAAGTCATCCAAATCTTCCACCTCAAGGATTGTTTGATCATCCTAAGGGCGGTTACGTACGATTCATGGGAGGATGTGTTCTCGAGCTGCAAGGGATTAACCTGGAAATTATTGGCTAGCCATCTTCTTAGAGCGGCTTGGTTGGAGCTAGAAGAGAGGATGTGCTGAAGCATTCAGATCACGGAGGCCTTTGTTTGTGATCGGATAGTCCACGGAATTTGGGCCTTGGTTGATCCATGTTTATGTGAGATGTTGGACTTTGGCCTATAGGCAGATTGCTTGGAGACTTTTTGGCTGTGGGCCTTGATCTGCCTAGGCCTTTTGAATAGGGGTGCTAGGCCAAAAGCCATGGTATCCATTATGCCCCTATTTTTCCGGCTGGGGAGATTAGTTTTCCCCGGCTGGAAAAATACCGCATTCCGGACCTGCTTGTCGTTGGGAATAGGGGACCGTTAATACTTATGTGTTCCAATGTGCGCGTTTCCAGGGGGTTTCCTATTTTTGGTAACACATTTAATACAACTTTTTGGGGTTTTCCATAAGTTCGAAACCCCTATAAAAGGCTGCAGGGTAATGGAGTCTTTTGTGCTACTGGCTGGCTTTGAGTTTTTGGTGTTTTGGTGGGTATGTATGGCTAGACGTTGTTGGATCTTTGTCGATCTGGAGTGCTACGGTGCTCTTGGGTTGGATCTTGATGTTGACGAGGGGTTGGCCCGGAGGCTAAAGGGCATCTTTGCAACGTGCTAACTTGCTTTTTGGAGGGATATTTTTTAGCCTTATATGCCCCCTTATATGTCCCTTCACTTTGGCATTGTTGAAGGCGCTATGATCATATTGCCATAAAAATGGTTATCCGTAGTTGGGGCTTTTTTTTTTTTTTTTTTTTCATATCTTCTTTCTTAGCCTCTTCTTCGACTTTTTCCTCTTTCTTAGGCTTTTTTTTTTCCACTTCCTCTTATTTCTTAGGCTTTTTCTTCCACTTTTTCTTTTTTCTTAGGCTCGGTTTTCCAGCCCTATCGGGTTATGTAATTGTTGAAGCATGTTCGCTTGGTTGTGAGCGTTGCTGTGTAATTATGAATGCCTTTTGGCGTATTAAATGAAATTGTGTTTCTTGGAATTTTTATGTTTTTTCTCACCTTATTTTTCTAGTGCTCGGCTAACCGGTCAGCAACGTGAACTAAGTTCTTAGGACAATGGTTATGGTGTTTGATGAATTCTAGAATATATCGGCCCTTATGATTCTTTACTAGACTTAGCTTGGTTGTTCGACCCAAGCCTATCCATTAGGGAGGCACAAGGGCCTTAACCTGGGGGCTCACGAACCTGGCCCACTCTCGTTTACTGTGCCCTAATGAAGCGTCGCTAGGATTCAAACTTTTTGGAGAGGAAATGAGTCAGCGGCGCATTTAATGCACATGCAGACTCTAGACGCCTGATACTTAGGGAGTCATAATTGGATCCCACCAGCTCCCATCGTGTTTACCCCATTTTCTTGTTTCCCTTTCGCTTAAGAGCTTCTGCTGATATTCCGCTATAGCGTTGCGTGTTTTGAGGATTGTCTTTCTAGGCATTTGTTTTCCCTTATCTTCCAGGTAAGCCTTGTTTTTGTTTCGGGTACATTAGATTCCAGTTGCTGGCATGTTTCCGGCGATGGGAACGTAGGAGTGTGTTTTCCGGACACGTTAGAACTGGGGGGGTGTTTTCCCTGGTCTAGTAGGTTCATGTGCATTCTCTCTCTTTTACTAGGGAACTAATTCCCCTTTCCTCTACCGTTTTGTTGTTGTCTGCTTGTAGTATGGCGAGAGGTTAAGAAGAGACTTCCACTAGTTAGGCTGGGCACAAAAGAGGGCCTAGCCGGGATACGCTTTCTGCAAGCAGCATCATCTCCTCTCTGTCTATGGAGGAGTTGAGGTCTTACTGTCAAACTCTTAATAATATCGATTTTGAGTTGCCGGACAGTCCGACCGAATCCATTATCAACTAGGAAGACAGTGTAGTATATTTTACCCAGGAATAGCTTGTAGCCGGGCTTCGATTCCCCATTTCATCTATGGTAAAGCAGTTCTTATACTTCTCTGGAGCACCTCCTGCTCTTATCCATCCGAATGTCATTCGAATCTTAACCGGGTGTAGCGTGTTGAACCTCCTTTACCTGTAATAACCCATCCCAAAGGCATAACTATTCATGCATGCATTCATGCACAAAGACATACATGCATACAATAGATATGTATTTGTCATGATTAAGGGGTTAAAGTGACAAAATTGAAAGTTAGGGGAGTTAAGTGTTAAGTCAAGCAAATTGAGACCATTTGAAATTTTGTCAAAATATCTAGATAAAAGATTTAGAGTTAGCCACCAAACTGCTTCTCTTTTCGCTTGTGCCATCCGATCAGTGCTGATGAAGAGGAAAAAAAAACTGGTTTGGCCAGCTCACATCATTTTGAATTCAAGCTGACTTTTAGGTAAACTCTGTTTCAGATCATTTTTCTACCTCCTATTTCGAATCTTTAAAAATGTTTGGAACAATTTGTAAACATGAAAGTTGGTGGGTTATGTCTCTTCTAGGTTTTTCTGTAAAAGGGCTTGGTAATTGGTTGTGTTTATCTTAGAGTTATGATCTGTTGAACAACGATTGCTCCATGCTGTCACGATTAAGCGGTTTACTATGTGAAATTTGAAAGCATGTTTCTCCTTGTGTATTTGGTATTTTGCCCTCATTTTTGGATATGTTATACTTTTATATGTCTAGTTCTTTCTTGAAAAATATTAGGGCTTGATCAAGTCTCAATCTTGAGTTATGGTGGTTTTTTTAAAGGATGTTTATAACGAGGGGACGATAACGATTAAAGTTAGAGAAAATCTAGTATAAATTCTATGGAATATGAAGCTGATTTTTACATATGTTAAAGGCATGAGTCTAGTTTCTAACAAAAGATCAAATGTCTTTTCAGTGTTGAGATTTATAGCTAAAAAGGAGTCAGCAAAGGTCCTGATGTGTAAAACGGGGTTAGGACCTGGGTTATATGTTCTCACTTATATTTCGAGTTTGGAAGTTTATGCATGATATATGAAGCTTGTAACATGATTAATATATGTTTTCAGACCACGAGGAGCAAGGCGTACAAGACGTGGCGCGTTAAGGAGTAATCTGGGACAATCATTTTGTAGTGGATATGAATGTTTGATACCATGTGTTCTTGTTTGTCATTGATGTAGATGACTTGTTTTTGTAATGAAGTGATTCGTGTTCATGTATGATATATGTTATGGACTATACAGGATTGTTCCATGTGCAGAAATGTGTTGATGAACTATATTATGAATTATGAAAATGATTATGTGCAAGAACATGTTGACAATATGTGATAAACTATGAATGTTAATATTTTCAAGTACATGTTATATGAAGTATCCATGATGCATGGAAGATAAGAGGATAAGGTTATGACCGACATGTCAAATGTCATGAAATACAGTTACAAGGACCCAATGGGTCAAATACAAGTATACAAGCTGGCTAGCAATACAAGTTTACAAGTTACAAGTTATCAAGTTTACAAGTTTACAAGTTCCTAGGGCGATACTTGATGTGTTTAGGTCATAACCGATAAGAAACGGATACATGCAAGCATTGTGATATAAGAATACATATGAACTATGAATGTGCCTATGTTTGATGTTATGAATTATTAAGTGCTCTCACTTGATGATATGAATGTATATGAATATGTAGGAGTTATGTAAGTGCTTTGGTTTGATAAAGTGAATGGGCTTATGATGATGATGTGAATGTGTGTGGAGTGGTATCATGCTTTATATCCCTCATTGAGTAGCATCTCATTAAAGTGCAATATTTTTTTAGGTTCCACGAAGTCAAGAAGAATAAGTTGTGTTTTGCTGTTCACTGCATGTCATGAGTGATAGGTCGGCTGGCGACTTCCCTCTCCTCTCTCTCATCATGACAAGTATATGTATTCTAGGATACTTTTGAATTGTATATGTCAATGTATATATGGTTACTCCTAAAATCGTTTTTTTAGGGCATGTTTATGAACAAGAAAAATGTGTATGCAGTGTTTTAGTTGAGTTTTAATGCTTCCCAAAAAAATCCTAATGTTTCTATTATGAAGTCGTAACTTCCCTAAGTGACGTTTTGTGGTTAATTGAATTTTCTATAATTAGGATGACTTAGTTTTTCTTTAGGGTTATAAAGAACCAAGATTTGGACATTACATTGCCAACAAGACATTTCGTTGGTAGAGGTCTACTTTATTTATACCTTGAAGCTGGGACATGGAGGTCGGTTATCCATGTTGGCTTAGAGCCCCCGGTTGCAATTTGTTATGGGACTCTCGACTTGCCTAAGACCAAGGCGAAGGGAGTGATCTTGGTTAGAGGACCTTGGTATGAGACCTCGGGCTCCCCTAACCTCCCGTTTGGTTTGAACCAATCAATGTCATTCCACGGTGCGTTCAGGTTGTGGGATCTATATGTTAATGCATTTTTACACGTTTACCCTTTACGTTCGTGTATTTTATTATTATATATTTTTTGTGCAAGGAAAAGCCAGAGGGGTAAGCTGGTAAACTGGGTGGAGAAAGCCAGCTTTAAGAAAATTCAGAGGTTGCTAGAGATTTCTAAGTGGGAACGACATCATGAAATTGATTAGTGCCCAAAAAGTGCTATTTTGAGCCCTATTTATTATAGGTTTTGAGTGCTTTTTGTGTACTAATCATTCTAAATCTTTGATTACTGTTAAGGTCCCTACTATTCTCTTGATCACATTTTTGTGGCAAATTTTTCACTTGGAGTTTTTGCTAGCTAATTATGCCAAGGTGAGGTCGATCAAGCACGAAGAATTAGAAGGTCAAACCCGACATTGCAAATCAGTCAAAGGAAAGAAGAGCAAAATGTGAAGAAAAATGGAGCACTGCAGGAGTGCTTTTGCCTCTGCCACTATGCATCCTGCGAGCACTGTTCCTGCAGCCCCTGTTCTCCTGCATTTCACGCATTGTTGTTTTTGCTACAATTTTTGGTTTCTTCCGATTTTAACCCTTGTAATAGCTTTAGTTTTAGTTTTTTGTAATTTCATATACGCGAGCACCTATAAGCCTCGGTCTGTACAAACTCAAATCCCGACTCACTTCACGTTGGCAATGAAGCGGGAGGCGGCCGGTTTGTGACTACTTCCTCCTTTTCCCATTTTTCTTTCATTTTCTTACGCTTTCTCGATTTGCGAACACTCCTCTGGGGATGACAACTCGGAGGATGGTTAGTAGACCTCTGCTTGAAGGAATTTGTTGGCTAGGGTGTGGAGGTAACTCACGGTTCCTTGTTTTGCCATTTATGGTTACGTTCACCTTTCCTGATAGGTTAAAATCTCTTAAACATACCCTCTTTAATGTGTATTTGTAAGCTTTTTTGGGTTCGATGGATACTCACTAGATCCACTTGAGGCTCGATTAGTTATCTCCTATTAGTTATTGTGGGGTAGTGTTTTTGAGATGTGTTTTCCTTTATTGAGGACATTTATGCCCATTTAAATGCATGTTTCAAAAGGAAATCATAGGGTTTAGTTTTTAAAGCTAAATGAAGATCCAGTTCGGGAAATGACTATATGTCATCCTCCCCAACGTGAGGAAAAAATACCTGGGGACATGTTGGTTGCCTTAAAACCCTAAACCAGTGGCCCGACACTTCAAGGGGTTCTATTTTACATTTTAACTTGTTTTTATTTCGATTTTAAACGAAAACCTCCTTTGTTTTTTACCAAACACTGAAAATCAAATTTAATCACCATTTTGAACTCCACTTGCAAATCATTTGTACAAAAAACCCATCCACGGGATCTGACCTAGGCTTAGCTATCTTTGTAGTAGCTTGATACGGCGTTAGAAGGAATTTAAGTTAAATATTGTTGATTCCGACACCCCTACTGTGGCACGAATAAGAAATTCTCTTAACTGTGAAGAATATTTGTGAGTTGAGTCGCAGTCCATCTCCCTACATCATTCTAGTTATTCCACGCCCTTTTCTCACTGAAATAGTAGAGGGAGAGCATTACGTTATTGCTGATCTCCTACATTTAGCCCCGGGCAGCTAGTCTCCAATCAAGGATTTTAAGACCGAGGCGGTTGGTCGAGAACTGGTGATTAGTACCCAGTCCGGGCAGCCTTCTTTGGCTAGGGAGGATTTCAGCCTTATCCCTCAATCATCTAGGATGTTGGGGTAGCGCCTCGGCGTCTCCTTTTTGCAAAAAGGGTCTCGTCTGCTTGAGCATCTAAGAAGGGGAAAGCGGGCAGAACATCAAAACTCTGGAGCAGGGGGTGGAAGATTTTGTCCCTTGGGTTTCCCCAATATCTAGCCACCCCCTTTCTAGGGAAGAGGAAGAGAAGAGGACGAGATGGCTGATCTTGTTCACAACTTCTGCGCATGGAAGCGCAAATGAGGTGCCAACTTTAAGCAGGAAACTGGTGCTACCCTCGAGGTGGTCGATGAGGCTAATCAACAACCATCCGGTGAGAGTTTGGATGTGCAGGCGATAGTCGTTCTGGGATTCTACGAGATGGGCTCATGGCTAATCGACGGAGAGTGCACTCCTTAGCGAGTTGGAGAGGTCTCCCTAACTCATGTGGAAGTGCAGGAGGACATTCCCATAGGCCAGTTAACTGGCCAGACCGGACAAGGCTACATGCCGGGTTGGGCACGATGGAGTCGTTGCTTCCCGGGCCGGTTCTTGTTGAATTCACTGCAATCCTCCATAAGGCTAGGCTCCCACTATGGAGGAAGTATCGGTTCCTAGGCTAGAAGGTGACCAGGAGATTATCAATCGCTGGAAGCCGTTTAATTAGGGCGAATCCTGAGGCTGCCCATATACACCAACTATATCCGGCACTACTTCGGATGCTTGTAGTTGTACGGGCCGAGGGGAGGGGTGAAGAATATGCCATTTCAGTCCCTGCCTATGCTTGTAAGGACGAACTCAAGTAGGTGGTTGAAGATGAAATGCTAATACATAACTGGAACTTCGTCCAGTCAGCGGAGCTGGTATGTTTACAAGTGTTATGCACTGTTCTAGTATTATTTCTAAGTTAGTGCCTTATTCTAAAGCGTTCTTTTGTAGGCCATTATGGCTATCCGGAATATGACTTACCAACATCGAAATTCGGTCAAAGTAGGGGATGCGGAGAGGGGCTGCTGGCTCTACGCCAGTAAATTGTTTTGACCACAATGCACTGAGTGCTTCTTTAGCTAAAGCGGAGTCAAGATCCCAATGTTGGGAGAAGGAGGCCAAAGAAACCGTTGAGAAGGTGGCTCGAGCTGAGGCAGAGAGAGATGCTACTCGCCACGAAGCCTCGATGGCCCGCATGGATGCCGATGCAGCGGGGAGTGCTAGGGCGAAGGTGGAGTCCGAGTTGGCTAGGGTCTAAAATGCCGCCAGCGATTGCGAAGCGGATGGCGGAAGCGAAAGGCCGAAGATGAAATTTAGTCATTTAGCCATGACAGTCTTTGCTTTAGAGTTAGGGACCAGTAAAGATGCGAAGTATCCGCTCTCAGTACAAGCTCTTAAAGAAAAAGGCCTGAAATTTATTGAGGAGGAACTTTGTACGTGATTTTCAACTATGGTTATGGGCATTGTGCTTCGCACATAATATTTAATGGAAGTGCTTAGCGTGGTTCCAAGCCAGGATGCCAAACACGTCTAAGTTGTTATCCTTAGAGTTCTTTATCAACCCTCGATGCCTCCCAGGTGCTGTCCCTACCGAAGCTGTGACCATCGATGTTTGATCTAGTGAAGAGATGATTGCGCCAGAGAGGGAGGTTCCCGCTGCAGTTTTTGAGACAGATATTAGCGAGGCGGGCAAGCATCTCTCTAGCCGAGGTTAGGCTAGGTAATGAGCATGATTCTTCCGCTTAGAGTAATAGGGGAAAGTGAGGAATCAGGCTTCTTTGGCGGGAGCTAAGGGTTATATTTTGCCATTGCTCGTTGAGCCTTGTTCCTACTCTAATGTTATGTATCCTCGATTTTTGTTATTTTGTAACCGAGTTCCATAATAAAGCATGTGTTGTTTTTGAATCGTGTTACATTGCTTTGTCTTTCGAATCATTTCAATTCGTTTTGTTGGCAGGTGTAGGCAAGACATACCTTGATGGGACATAGATCGAGTCGGATGAGACACTCACGGTAGACAAGGTTGATTTGTCCCCATGGTAGCGCCTCCTTACTCGGGCTTCGTAATGAACTAGCTGGGCATCAACCATACTGGGCGGGCATCAACCTTACCCGGCTTTGTAATGAACCAACTAGGCATCAACCATACTGGGCAGGTAGGACATCAATCTTACTCGGGTTTTGTAATGAACCAGTTGGGCAACAACCATACTGGGCCGGTAGGACATCAACCTTACTCGGGCTTTTTAGTGAACCAGTTTGGCATCAACCATACTAAGCCGGTAGGGCATCAACCATACTAATTCATGCCACATTAGGTGTACCGGAATCAACAATATTTGTGGCAAATTCCTCACGCCGTGCAAAGCTCTTGCACTGCGAGTATAGTGGTTCAGAGGTCGAACTCGGGGGATGAGTTTTCTTCACGCAAAATGATTTACAGTTGATGTAAGATGGTGATTTCACTTTGGATTTGGGGTTTTTGTAAAAACAGTGTGATTGGTGGTTTGAAAACTACAAACAAAATGAAGTAGGTAAAAGAACTCATGAAGTCTCGGGCCACTCGGCGAGGGGTTCTAGAGTGACTAGGAGATCCCTCGAGTCATTTTCCTCGTGTTGGGGAGGATGACCTATAGTCATTTCGAGCAGGATCTTCATTTAGCTATGGCCCCGAACCTAAGTTTTCTCTTGAGATAAAACATTTATTGATCATTCATGTCTGAAAGCAGTAAAAATTAATTCTTTGACCTAACCTACAGAAGCAAATAAATGGAAACTAAGTGAGCCTCAGTAGATCTAACAATAAGCATCCACTGATGAGCCCTTAAATCTTGCCAAGTACTGGCCAATCAGGGTACATCAATAGGATTTAAACCTGAGGTGAGATATAGAGACATAAATGATAATAAGTGCATGCGTTGGAAACAGAGAGGACAACAATTTACCTCAAAACCTTGACCCAGTGGCCTTCCTCTTCAAGGATGAGGGATTTGTAAGCTTGTACCTTGAGTTGTCATCCTCGGAGTGTTTGGCTAGTGAAAGTGAGAGAAAGGGAGAGAAAGAATGAGAGAAAAAGAGAGCGGGAGAAAATTGGCTTCGCTCAATTTTCATTGCATAAGTGATTCCTCCTATACGAGCGTGAGGCTTATATGGTCTTTCGAGTCAGGAAATTACAAAAGGTGCGAGCTACCAATATCTGAAGGGGTAGTTTAGGAAAAGTCACAAAGGGGTAAAAAGGAGTAAAGTGGAGCGGAAGCGAGGTAGCGAATTTTTGCAACTGCGGGGAAATCTTACGAGGTTGCGAAATTCGCAGCTGCAAGAGTTCTGCCCAGTGGGCCATTTTTCTTCGAGTTTGTGGCTCGATTTCCTTAGGCTTGATCATGAGGCTTTGAGTTCGGCTTGTATTCTTTGTGCTTGGATTGACTCGAAAATTTTGGCCTGATTAACTTACAAAAACTACAAAAATAACCATAAAATATGATTAGTAGTATCGTGAAGGACCTTAATTCTGTTGATTAATTGCACAAAAAGTGCTGAAAACTACTTGATAAACGGGGCTCAAAAATAAGCGCTTTGAGCACTAATCACGTGCCCGGTTTGTAATGAACTAGTTGGGCATAAAACCATCTTGGAAGCATGGTGCGTCAACCTTACGGCCCGCTGTAATGACCGATAGGCATCTGACCATCTTTGAAATTTGGTAGGACATCAACCATCTTGGGCTAGTGAACACATCAGTACTCTGAGGCTTTATAGTGAACCGCGGCTGGGCATCAACCATCTTGGCCGTGGGACATCAACCTTGCCGGGCTTTGTATTGAAGCGGGGCGTAATACGGTTAGAGGTTAAATCATTATTTATTGATAGTACCTTTTGAGGTGCATAACATTCCACATTCTAGGTACAGGCGTCCCTTCTAGTTTGTCTAATGCATACGATCTGGATTCGCTGGCTTGCGTTACAATATCACATTACAATTGGCTAGAACTTTTGGTTGTGGATGTTTGTGTTCTCAAAGCTTTTCTCAAATGAGGTCCTTAGGCTAGAACATTCGGGGTTTCACGCGTCTGTTACATAGGTTTTCTAGCTGCGGTGGTACGATGCTATTCGCACAGCCGTTGCTTTGCACAGTTTATCTGCTATGTCTAGGTCTTGAATCACAAATTCAGTATTCGACTGCTCGGGTATATCAGTTCGGAGCGAGGGCATATCGATTTCTGTTGGGACTATAGCTTCCATCCCGTAAGTGAGCGCGAAGGGGGATATGTCGGTTGGTCTGCGGGCTATCGTTCTGTAGGCCTAAAGTACTCCGAGGAGTTCGTCCACCCACTTGCTTTTAGTTGAGTCTAATCACTTCGTTAAGGCGGTTAATAGGGTTTTATTAGAAGCTTCTGCTTAGTCGTTGCTCTGCGGATATCGCGGGGTAGAGTATAGATTCTTTATTTTCAACTCTTGGCAGAAGTTCCTATATGCCTAACTATTAAATTGAGGCATGTTGTCTGATACAATTGATCGGGGTATACCAAACCGACAAACAATATTCTTCCAGATGAACCGAGTGACATCCTTATCTTTAATTGATGTGAAAGCCTCGACCTCTATCCACTTGCTAAAATAATCAATGGCAACTAGAAATAATTTTTTTTAAGCTAGGACGGTAGGGAGGCGAGGGGAGGGAGAGAGAGAGAGAGAGAGAGAGAGGGAGAGAGAGAGAGGCGGCAATCAATTCCCCATTGAGCAAAGTCGAGCTCGTAATGAAATTAAATCTTGTTTGGAGATCAATCTCAAGACGGGGAGCTTGCTGGCGGCATGGTCGCACATGCGTGTTGGAGGCGTTAGATCTCATGGTTAACCAATAATACCCCTGAGTGTGGGCTCTGTGTGCCAATGTTCTGCCGCTTGGATGATTACCACATATCCCTTCATGTAATTATGATAATACATATTGTCCCTGTTTGGTGGTTAAGCCCTTTTGGTACCACCCATCTAGGAATCGTTTAAGCGGTTGCCCGTTAACGAGAATTTGTATTGGTTGGATCTTATGAGCTTTGTCCTTCAGTTTGGGAGTTCTCCGTGTTGATATAATTGTATGGGGTCCATCC
Organism: Tetrastigma voinierianum; assembly: GCA_016808115.1. Lineage (NCBI taxonomy): Eukaryota > Viridiplantae > Streptophyta > Magnoliopsida > Vitales > Vitaceae > Tetrastigma > Tetrastigma voinierianum. The sequence continues at coordinate 116,140 of JAEQBH010001660.1, read as the reverse complement.
AAGAAGGAAACTCGTCATGACTTTACTCGGGTAGTGATAATTGAAGAATTCGGTTGATAATAAATGGCGGGAACAACGTATGTCACATTTATTGGAAGAGAAGCTATGGCGACGGCGTCCACTTTCTTATTGCGATCGAGAGGATGTTCGAGCCTCCAAGCTTAAAAGCTGCCCAAGCGTTGCTTAACTAAGGATACATACTTTGTCATTTGGGGGTCTCGACTCATACTTTGCGTTTACTTGCCCCGCCACCAACCGAGAATCACTTTGAATTAGAAGCTTGTCGGCTGGAACTATAGCTGCCAATTCAATTCTAGCTAGGATGGCCTCATGGTCCGTTGTTAGATGACTGTTGAATTTTCATTTGGAGATTTAAGTTGCAAGTAGATGCCGGCCGGTTTGGGATCTGTCTACATTAAGGGTCCACCAGTTCAAGCTGTCCAGGCTCATTCCGAATTGGGGGATCTCTGCTAGAAAATCTGCCAAAACTTGTCCTTTTTTAGCCAACCTTGGCTTATATTGAATACCGAATTTGCTCAACTCAATTGCCCATCGAGCCATCATCTCGGACAAATCAGGCTTGTGAATGGTGCTCCGAAGAGGGTGGTCAGTTAGCACAAAAATGGGGTGTGCTTGGAAGTATAAGCGGAGCTTCTTTGTTGCTACTCGGAGGGTTAATGCGCCTTTCGAGGTGAGGCGCTACTATCGGATTTTCGATCAGCTAAGGACTTGTGACGAAAATCTTTAGTCTCTGCACTTTCTATTTTTCATCTTCCTTAGACGAGGCATCACTCAACGCTGAGACATCGACCTTTGTTATCTGATGTTTCACGAAGCTTCAAGGCTAGCAAGGATTGGAGGTTCTGCAAGATACTGTTTGATCGGTGTGAGGGCTTTATCACATTCCTCATTCCATTTGGTCTGGTTGGCTCCCTTGAGGGTGACAAAGAATGACTTTAGGTGGTTTGTAAATCAAGAGATGAATTGCCCCAAGGCGGCCAACCGGCCAATCAGCTGTTGTACCCCTTTTCTAGAAGCAAGAGCTAGGGACTCCAAAATAGCTTTAAGCTGAGCGGGGTTGGCTTCTATCCCCCTCTAAGTCTGTGAAACCCGAATCGGCCCTTGAGCTCGAAGGCGCACTTTGAGATTGACTTCATATCCTGCCCTTAGGAGTTCAAGGCCTGTGCAAGTGTTCAACATGGTTTGGCGTTCCTTGGACTTCTGACCTTATCATCTGATGGCCTGCATGGTTTTCCTAGTAGCGACTTGGAACATCTTGGTCACTAATATAAGGTAATATTTGCCTGAGCATTCTTTAATGAAGCGGCATCACGTTGTAGCATAATAGCCCGTGCGGGGTGATGAATGTTGTTTTTTCCGCGTCTAGTGGATGCATGGGTATTTGATGATATCCTGATAAGGCATCCAAGAACGACAACATCCCATGCTCGGTTGACGCGTTAACGATCTGATCTATCCGAGGTAGAGGGAATCTGTCTTTCGGGCATGCCCTCATTGAGATATGTGTAATCAATGCACACTCTCCATTTACCACCTTTTATTGGGACTACTACCACATTGGCCAGCCATTCCGAGTACTTTATCTCCCTGATGAATCCTGCTTTTAAAAGATTATTCACTTCTGCCTGAATAACCTGATGACGGTCCGGGTGGAAATGCCTCACTTTCTATCTAACCAGCCTGGCCGAAGGGATGGCATTCAGTTTGTGAGAGGCATGTACGGGGTTAATGCCAACCATATCTTAGTGAGTCTAGGCGAATACATCCATATACAGAGCAGAACCTACTGTATTTGTTCCTTCTCCCCACTAGATAGGAGGGAACTAACATATGTGGATTTATCGGGCCCGTCTAGGAATATTGATTCTAGGGGGTCTACGGCCAATCGCTCCTTGTCCTCCGCCCTTGCTTGGGAGCGCGAGCTATGGTGTCCCCGAGGTTTGTATCTGGAAGTGTCGGGTTATAGAGCTTTCATTTTCTCACACTCTTATCTTGACAGGTTGATAACACTATCGAGTGTAGTTAGGCATCAGGAGGTCAATTTGCTCGGCACTGGTCAGATAGCTGATCATTTGATGGTAGGTCGAGGGCACGGCTTTCATTGCATGCAGCCAGGCTCGGCCAACAATGGCATTGTACAAGTCAAAAATGGGTACCGGTACCCATAGCATAGAGGGGAAATGGTACCGATACCAAAAGTTAGGGTACCAGTACCCATTATAAAGGACTAGTACCGGTACTGATGCTCCCAACAACCCTGGTTTTGCATACTTTGCACTATTAAGTCCCGTGTGCATACACCGATTGTTAAGGAACCCTAATAAAGAATTAATGGGGGTTCAAATAAGAATGAAACTAAGTGAAAAACGCATCGTACCTCGCCGCCTCGGCGAATTGGGCAGACTTAGTGTCTTAACCCAAAACCATCAATGAAGATTAATCGTCGTTCACTAAAAATGTAAAATAATTGTTTATCCACTAAGAGTGGCGTAATTGTTATTTGACTAAGGGACGGAGTGAGATCGCAACTAGGACTGGTCGAAGAAGAATATAAATAAGCCGGCCGGTTGGATTTCCGGGACCTCTATTAGGTCAGTATTATTGTTCTTTGTTCACCGAAATTATATTCAGATTTCATGTGTTTGGTAGTTTACCAAATAAATCTGAAATGAGTGTATGGAATGAGTATATCTTTGAAATGATTTTACAAAAGTGCATATGGATTTGAAAATGTGATATTTGAAATGTTTGACAATTAATTGCATGTGATTGATTAATCAAATTGTAAACGAATTGGTCAATTCTTGACATCTTGAATTGAATCGATATATTGAATGACCAACATGGCGGGATGCACCAATCGACATCCATCATGAAGGCAAACCGAAATTGTTCAATGTCCCACATGGCGGGATGCATCAATCGGCATCCGTCATGATGGTGTATGGCATTGTTAAAATGTCCCACTTGACAGGATGCACCAATTGGCATCCATCATGATGGCGTATGGAATTTTTAAATGACCACATGGCGGGATGCACTAATCCTCATCCGTCATGATGGGAGACCGAAATTGTTAAATGTGTAAGCACATTATCGAATGACAAAAAGGATGGGATTCATCGAATGGAATCCGTCATGAATGTGAATTGAATAGACAAAGTGACAAATGCATGAGTATAGTTTGATATAAGAGGAATGATTGTTTTGAAAAATGCATGTCATTTTAAACTAAAAATTGGAATAGAACCATATAAAACCACTAAGCATGAAAATGCTTATCTTGTAGTTTTTATCTATGCGCAGGTATCGAGTAAGAAAGAAAGAAGGCTAAGAACAAGAAGCGCAGAGTCATAGAGAAAGTTGCGGTGTATAAGTATATACCCCGTCATATGCATATCATTTCTTTTGAACATGTGGTATTTTGTGAACAAAAGAGTTAATCTTTGAAATAGTGTTTTGTATATTATTTGTAAAGGCATGATACATCATTTTGTAAACGTATTGTATAAAAGTAAATGTTTATGGGCCTACCATTTGAAATGCTTTCGCATAATTGAAAATTCTAAAATGAAATGACATAAATTAAATGTTTTTGATAAGATAAATGAAAATGGTCAGAGTAAACTGGGCTCCGGTTTGGATCCGCCATTTGGGTCGAGCCGGGGATTCGGGTCACAACACTTTTGAAAAAAAATAAAATAAGTAAAAAGGTAATTAAAAAGAATTAAATAGGCATCCACAGAGCAAGTTTCGGGATCCGCTAATGGTCCCAGGCCCGAAAAATTCGCTACAAAGTCTCTTTTCTTTTATAGCTTGGAAATCAAATTTCAGCTTCTTGATTGCCCACATTTCTTTATGTTCAAGCTCAGAGTGAGTGCATTGTTTTCTAAATACCGGTATGTATGGAACATTCGATAGAAGATTTATAAGCGATTACGCCTGTGCGCGATTGCATCATTCGGCTTCTTGACAAGTCTATTCTACTTGCATTTACTATTTTCTTCAGTATGGTTTTGATATCTCTATTGGATATCTTAGCTTGCCCATTTGACTGAGGATGGTAAGCTAAACCCATAACATGTCTGACTCCATATATGAACAACTTATTTGCAAAATGGCTTCCCTCATCACTTATGATAGTTATAGGGGCTCTAAATCTAGTTAAAATATTTCTTTAAATGAACCCTACAATTGTGCTGGCATCATTTCTGGGGCAAGCTATTGCTTCCACCCATTTGGATACATAATCCACAACAAGGAGAATGTACAGATTTCCAGATGAAGGTGGGAAAGGCCCCATGAAGTCTATTCCCCATACATAAAAAATTTGCACCACCATGATTCCTTGAATTGGCATCTCATTTCTTCTGTTGATGTTATGAATTCTCTAACATCTGTCACATTGTTTAACCCATTCAGAACAATCTCTGAATATAGTTGGCCAATAAAAACCTGACTGGAGAATTTTCTAAGCTATTCTATCTCCTGCAAAGTGTCCTCCATATAGTGAGGCATGACATTTATCCACAATTCCAGCCTGTTCTGCCTTTGGCACATCTTCTGATGATATGATTTGCTCATCTTCTAAAATGCAGTAGGTCATCCTATAATGACCTGAAAATACCCTAACAGTTTTATAACATGTTCAGGGTGTAAAATAAATTAAATTATATTTTTTCAGTGTTTAAATGGCTAAAAACGAAAAATGATAAAAAAAAAAACACGAAAATTTCAGAATAAATAAATTTAATTACAATTTCAAATGAGACCTAAGGGTCATAAATGAGGAGTGTAAATGTTAAAATGAAAATGAAATGAAATGAAGTGAAAATGAAAGTGAAATGAAGCTTTAAAGTGAGAAAAATGGGAATTAGTGTGTAGCCAAACAAGGCTTAGAGAAGGATTAGGATTAAAAGACCAAATTTTGGTCCTTGAGAGATATTTCTCTCATTCCCTCATTCTCTGAATTTGCTCATCTCTTTCTCATGCACAAATCTCTCTCTCTCAAACTCTCACCAATCTCACCTTCCACTTTGAGGAGCCGAAAATCACTTGGATTTATCTTATTCTTCAAGCCATTTTGTATCTGGTCTAAACCACAAGTAGTCGCTAAATTTGAGGAAATCGAAGAATGATCAGTGGTGAGGATTGCGACTAGGTCAGAAGAAAACTAGGGTTTTGCTCAGCTATGTAGGTGAAACAAATCCAGCCTAGATCTATGGAAAGCTAATGTATTGGGGTAGAAATCAACCCTAAATGGAAAACCCTAAAATGGTTGACTTATTTTCTTGTTGTTATTCCTACGTCTCTTCTTAGTTCAGTTTTGTATTTGATTTGTCAAAACTGAAATGTTGAGATGAAATATGTTTATACGTTTTGTTTTGAACCTCAAACGAACTGATTTGAGTGTTTAGTAACTGTTTTCAAGTGGATTAAACATGAAAAAGAGGAAAAGAAAACGAAAACAAAGAATGCAAGAAAGTTTCGCAAACCTGTGAAAATTTTCGCATTGTGAAAAAAATTTCACAGGGGCTACGAAATTTCGCAGAGCCCTGCATCCGATTTTATACCAAACTTAAATCGACCATAACTTTTTCGTCCGAACTCCAATTCTCATGTTCTTGGACTCTACGAAAATCTCTTTGAGTCTAGAATCTAACCACATGCCATTTAATGGCAATTGGTTCTCAAATATTTGCTAAAAATTTGATTTTAGCACCGAGTGTACTAATTACTTGGTTTTGTTGGTGTTTAAGTGAAGTTTTCCTTTTCCGAATTCCCCTAAGTGTAAGTGAACCATGTGGGCGTTCCATAACCCACAAATAGGATTAAAAATGAGGCATAACAATGCCTAACAAATGTTAAGGATTTTCTAAATAAAGGAAGAATGTTTGGAAAAGGGGAGTCGGGTAGAAAGTAAACCTGAATAGAACTCCTAGAATCGACTAATAATATGATTGTTAATTGTATTGGAATAGGGGCTGGCGAGGAGGAAAGCCCAAATTGATCGAGATTTCGAGGATTGGAATCAAGTGCAACAAGCTTTTTGGTTTGTTCTTCGACTCTCTTTTGTTTCTATTTTGGAGTTTGTTCTCCACTTCTCTTTCTCTAATTCCAAAGTGTTTGAATGATTACAAAATGATTTGAATTGCTAAAATGATTTATAAGAAAAAGCATATTGATTTGTTTTAATTGATTTTAGGCAATTGATTGTGAAATGATTTGCATATGAAAAATTGCATAAGTATTGAAAATGAATTTGTTTGTATAAATATACATACTATACCGTATTTTGCTATGAATGATTTAGATGCCCTTAATAGAAGATGTTAACGTTCAGAAATTTGGTGAGGATGAATTGATATACAGCAGGGATCAAGTCGCGTCTTTGTAAGCCGAGCGTAATGATGTGTCACTCACGATTAGTAGCCCCAGGGGCGATGTCGGTAGTCGTTCCGCGGAATTGATTTTTAATAACCAGTCAGCAGCCCAGTGGGATCGTACTGTGTTATAAAACAAAATGTTTTTATACCGGCCTGCAACCCAGGGGGACCGTGCCAGTGATTCCGTTATCTTGTGCACCGAAAGCATAGGTTAAATTCGTTTAAGGGCAATTTGAAATGATAAGAAAATTGTGAAATGCATGATTTATGTTTTGAATGATTTATTGCATATGAAAGTGCATATTTGGAATGATCAATAAACTGTAAATGAATGGATATATGTATTGTATTGTATTGCATTAATCATTCAAAAAGGTTAAAAAGCATTGTTTAGAAAAATTGCATGATTTGTATTAAACTGAAATGGAAAAGAGAACTATATAGAACCACTAAGCATGAAAATGCTTAGCGCGTTGTTTTACCATCGCACAGGTACCGAGAGAACAAGTATAAAGGCAAGGGTAGCTGAGATTTAGAGTCATCGTCAAAGACATAGGGAGGATAAGTAAAGCTCCGTCATATGCATACATGAATTTGATTTGACTATTTTATATTGAAACTATAATTCTAAAAGTGAACTCTGATTTTGTTTTTGTAAATGTTTTTTATATTGAAAAAGGCTAATAATGTCATATTATATCAAGGTGGGAAATGGGCATATAATGTCATATCGAATGAAAGAAAAAAATATGCATTTGTGAATAAATGATGGGCCCCTTTTAAGTTAAAATGATGTTTTAATTATCCTTTAAAAAATGAGCATTTGCTTGTTGTCTTTGACCTCTAAATCAAATTCCTATAGCAATAAAACCCATATGATTAGTCTTGGCTTTGAATCTTTTCTTTGCCACCAGGTATTTGATTGTTGCATGATCAGTATGCATTATGACATAACACCCCAATATATATGGTCTAAACTTCTCACAAGAAAAGACCATTGCAAGCATTTCTTTTTCAGTGGTTGAATAATTCTATTGTGCTTCATTAAAAGTCTTGCTAGCATAATATATAGCTTTGAAAGTCTTGTCAGTTTTCTGTCCTAGCATAGCTCACATTGCAAAGTCATTGGCATCACACATGATCTCAAATTCTTTGTTCCATTTTGGTGTTGCCATGATAGGAGCACTAATCAATTTGGCCTTGATTTTTTTAAATGTACATTTACACTTTTCATCAAATTCAAATTTTGCTTCTTTTTCCAATAGTCTACATAATGGCCTTGATATTTTTGAGAAATCCTTTATAAATCTTCTATAAAATCTAGCGTGTCCCAAAAAACTTCTAATCCCTTTAACTGTAGTAGGTGGCATTAGAGTTTCAATAATAGAAACTTTAGTTTGATCAACTTCAAGTCCAGTTGCATAAATTTTGTGCTTTAAGACAATGCCTTCATTTACCATAAAGTGGCATTTTTCCTAATTAAGAGCTAAGTTTTTGTCTTGACATCTCTGAAGTACAATCTCTAAATTCTCTAGGCTATTCTCAAAACTGGATCCATATACTGAGAAGTCATCCATGAAGATCTCCATACCCTTTTCGACTAAACCAAAAAAGATAGACATCATACACCTTTGAAAAGTGGCAAGAGCATTACACAATCCAAATGGCATCCTTCTAAAAGCAAAGGTGCCATAAGGACATGTAAATGTAGTCTTCTCCTGGTTTTCAGGGGCTATGGAAATCTAGTTATATCTAGAATATCCATCAAGAAAACAGAAATGGGGGTGTCCTGTTAACCTATCCAACATCTGATCAATGAAGGGTAAAGGATAATGATCCTTTTTGGTTGCAATATTCAATTTTCTGTAGCCAATGCATACCCTCCATCCTGTCACAGCTCTTGTTGGAATCAATTCATTCTTCTCATTTCTAGTTACAATGAATCCATCCTTTTTAGGAACCACATGAGTTGGGCTAACCCAAGGACTGTTTGATATTGCATAAATTAATCTTGCAGTCAGCCATTTCAATACTTCTTTTCTGACAACTTCTTTCATCACTGGATTCAGTATTCTCTAATGTTCTATTAATGTTTTTGCATTATCCTCCAAAAGGATTTTGTGCGTGCAAAAAGAAGGATTGATTCCTTTCAAGTCTTCTACTGACCAAGCTATTGCTTCCTTATACTTTTTGAGAATATCCAGTAGTTTATGTTCTTTATGTTTTGTCAAGTTAGCTGATATGATCACTGGTTTTGATTTTTCAGCTTCTAAGAAGGCATACTTCAAATGTTTGAGTAATTCTTTCATAATTAACCCCTCAAAGCTTGTTTCTACTTCTTGTGCCTTCCCTTCACAACTACTTGAATTTTTTGCACTGCCTTCATTTAGACTAAGTACTGTTTCCTTCAATTCAAAACTAGAATTCAGAAATTCAAAATCAAGATCCTCAAGATACTGGAAATTCATCTCATTTTGATTCATTGAACTTTGAATCTTACAATCATATTTCAGTTTAGAACTGATTGGAACTATTGTTTTTACAGTCTTACAATCAGCATATCAAATTCAGGTTATTTCAAACTGTAACGCCCTAAAAATACCCTAGAATTTTTATAATAAAAATTATTATATATTCTGGGTATAATTGTGCCAACTTAGTATTTATTTTAAGAATTGTTAGATGAATATTGATTAAATGATTATATGCTAAAATGAGAAATTTATTGAATCCGGAAATAAACTCAAGTGAAAAAGAGAAATTATGGAAATTGTAAAATGGGGACCTAAGGGTCAATTGTAAATAAGTTTATATGTCTAAGAAATTAGGAAAATAAATATGAGCAAGGAAAATAATAGGGAGACTTAAATGAGGAATAATAGAAATGGAGGACCTAAATATAAAAGAAATAAAGAAAAAGAAAGAAAAGAAAAAAATCAAGAAGGGCATGTGGCATGTAGGAAAGAGGGAGGAGATTTCCTCCTTTTTTAAAATACGATTAAGGGTGAATCATAAGAAGAAAGAAAGGGGAAAAGAAAGAAGAGAGAAGAGAAGGGAAGAAGAAGAAAAGAAGAGAAGAAAGAAGGAAAGGAAAAGAAGATCACAGGTATGTAAACTATGTGTGTATGGAACTTGTTACATTCCATATGGAAAAGTATCAATTTTTTCGTACAATAGTATGTATTTGTCTAGTTTTGGTATAGAAAGAATAGATATATGGTTTGGAACCCTCTATCTTGTGTAGTTTAGGTTTGAAACTCCAAACTCATTTCTTGTTAGGAGTTGAGTTGAGAAGGCTCTAAGGCTCCTATAGATGTGTTTTGGGAAAGATTAAGTTTGCAGATTGAACAAGAAAATTTCCCTATTTTTGATCCTACGCATTATCCAGACCTTAGAACTGATTTTTGGGTAAGAAATAAAGGGAATTTGGTAGTGAGTCCTGCTGTTAAATTGTAGCCACATTAATGAACTTGATTTTAGGCTTTTGAATTTCTTAATTTGGACCTCTGTAGCCCAAGTTATTACCCTTTTTCCCTGGATAATTAATAACTCGCTTGATCTGTTTCGGCCCGATTACCTTGGCGAGTCATTCGGTGGGTTGACTATGTGTGACCTCCAACTTTGAAAGGTCATAACTTATTCGTCCGACCTCCGTTTAGGCTGTTCTTGGACTCTATGGAAAGCCCATTGAGTCAAGAATATATTCATATGTGGAGGGACAATAAGTCAGGCTCGACCAGTCAGTTCTGGCTCGGCGGTTCGGGTCGGCTCGGCGGGTTTGACTACGTGTGACCTCCAGCTTTGGAGGTCATAACTTCTGTCGAGACTTCTGTTTTAGTGTTCTTGAACTCTATGGAAAGCCCATTGAGTCAAGAATCCATTCACATGCTTGTAGAGGAAAATAGGTGAGCTCATATAGGTCAACTGAGCTCAACCAGGTTAGGTCAGCTCGGCCAAGGTAGGTCAGCTCGACTGGGTTTGATTACGTTTGACCTCTAACTTCGGAAGGTCATAACTTCTTCGTCTGACCTCCGTTTAGGCTGTTCTTGAACTCTATGGAAAGCCCATTGAGTCAAGAATCCATCTATATATAGGTTGTTGAAATCGGAACTCGTATTAAACTCTGAAAATCAATCCTAACAAAAACCACTAGCACACACGAATAATATTGTTCTTTAGATGGTTTAGGTCAAGGTGACGAGGAGGAAAAGCCTAGGCGGGATTGAGACTCAGGGATTGGAACCAAAGTGCAAACTTTTGGGTTTGTTCTGAGCTTATTCCTCGTTTCTAATGTTTTTGCATGTTTGTTCTATCTTTTCCTATTCGTTTCCAATATTTGAAATACTTGTTCTAAATGCATAAGAAAAGCATATTGGTGTTTTAAATGATTTGAAGAAATTGATTGTAAAATGTTTGCATATAAGAAAGTGCATAAACTATTGAAAGTGAACTATTTATACAAATGTACATGTTATCTTGTACTTTGCTACTAAGGATTTGAAGCATATAATAGAGTGTGCTTAGTTTAGTTCGTAAGGATGTATTGGTATACGATAGGGGTCAAAAATAACGCGATCACTATGAACGATTGTATTGATGTGTCACTCCGATCAGTTGTTCAGCAGGATCGTATCGGTAGTGTTCACTAATTGAATTTTATAACCGATTCAATAACCGAGCGGGGCAAATGCTTTGTATTATAAAGCTGTTTTTTATATACTAACTGCTGGCCGGCGGGGCAGTACTGTGACTCTGATATCCTTTCTCGAAGACATAGGTTAAATTCATTAAGAAATGAAATTTAGATTGGATTGTAGAAGCTGAATGAGATTTGTGAGCATAATTGAATTAATTTGAGATTGTAGAAATATTGAATATAAGTGTATTTTGGGATGATCAATGAACTATATAAGCGATTGTATATAAAACAAGTATATGTATTGTGATCATCCATAAAGATTTGAAAGTTTTGAAAGTTTTGAATTGTTAAATTGCATGATTTGATTTAAATTGAAACTGAAGAATGGATTTGTATAGAACCACTAAGCATGAAAATGCTTAGCATATTGTTTTACCAATGCGCAGATACCGAGTGATAGATGGTGATCGAAAACAGACCCAAGATCGAGGAGCGTCAAGTCATAAAGAAAGAAATTTTGGAGTATGCTTCGACATGTGCATTCATTCCATGTTTTCTTTTTGAACTTTGATATTTTACAAAAACATTTTGAACTCTAAATATCTATTTTGTAAATTAATTTGAAAAGGCATAGAATGCCTTCACTATAAATGCATTTTGTTAAATGTAAATGTTTATAGGCTTGCCCTAAATCAAATCGCTCACAAAGATTCGATTGAAAGTGATCGAGTGATACCGTAAGCATCCTGACTGGTTCGATCCACCAAACGATCGGTCGAAAGGGGTCCTACATTTTAGTAGTATCCGAGCTTCAGTTTAGGCGTTCTATGTCGATTTTTGAAATTGTTTGTAAATGATTTTGAAATTGTGTATAACATGCATTCCATTTGCATATAAAGGATGACATGACTTTGACGTGGATCTTGTTGGTCTTAATAGAATAAGCATGGACGGTTCGGCTTCCCTTAGGGTCGAGGATGACCAGGGGACTCGCCCAAATAGTCCTGCTAGTGTGGAAGGTGGGCAAGCATCCCATGCCCCACCAATGAATGAACTAGAATGTTGGTGGAGGTACTATGGTATCTCCAATGTTAGTCTCGCATTGCAAAGAGCTTCTGCAACCAAACGTAATTGTTCCACAAATGATCACCATTGAGAGAATGGCAAGGTACCGACCTATAGATTTTATGGAAAAGAAAGAGGATGAGCCTTCTATGGCAGAAAATTGGCTTGAGAGAATCGAGTTAATGTTTCAGGCAAATGCATTGCAATAATCGAAGAGTAGGTTGGAATGTGTGACCCCACATTGGCTGTGTGATTTGAGGCTTATCAGTGGTGGGTTTCCGTGACTAGGACCGCACCATCAGAGAGAGTTACATGGAAGTTCTTCTTGGATGAGTTAAAGAAGCACTATGAGGGTCACATTTATCTTAGCAACATGAGACGGGAGTTTCATAATCTGAAGCAAAGACAGATGAGTGTGACCGAATATCAGAGAGAATTCACGGGGTTGAGCAAGTATGCTCCCGAGATTCTAATGAGTAAGAAGAAAAGTGTCGTAGGTTCGAAGACGGCCTTAATGACCATATTCGAGCCTATGTCATAGCATTTTTCCATGAGGATTTCTCCAAAATTGTGACATGTGCATTGAATGTGGAAAGAGTAAAGAAAGAGGAAAGAGAGAGAAAAGATAAAAGACAGGGAAAGAAAAACCCGATCATCTAAATTTTAAGTAACAACAACAAAGGAAGAAATTCAGGGGACCATTGTGGTTCCGGGGCCAAGATACAAATGCTCTGCTACCGGGTAGGAATGTTATCTTCACAAGCACCATCAATTGCGAGTGCACCAAGAGGTTCTTCTGTATGGTCGATCAAGCCTCCTCGCTGTTCTATCAAGGAAAAATCAGAAAAGAGAATGTTGGAGACTTACAGGTGCTTGTTTGATTTGTGGATCCAAAGAGCATAGAGCAAGAGATTGTTCTAGAGCTCATTCATTTACAGCACCCCAGACTGGGGGTACAACTTTAGTGGTACAGAAAGGCAACAAGAGTGTTGCATCACCGAGTGTTCCGAGACAAGGGACACAAACTTTGGGTAGGCAAGATGGTCGTGTCTAATTAGAGACATGCAATGAAAGCAATGGAAGATACCACACTCCGTATGTGATAGCCTAATTTCCAAATCTTTGATACACGACATGCATGATTGAGCCCTAGTCAACCCACTCATATATTTGCAACCTACATACTAATTCTCGGGGGGGTAAATTAATGCAGGAGTGAAACCGTAGTATGACATCTTAGTGACGAACTGCCGCCATAGTGTTATTGCAGAGTGTATAGAGATTGTCCACCAAATACGGCAGAGTATGAATTTTGGGAGATTTGATCGAGTTATCCTTCTCGTGAGCTCACGTGGATATTGGGATGGACTGGTTGTCCCGACACCGAGCGATAGTTGATTGTAAAATGAAAAGAGTGACCTTAAGGACACCGGATGAGGATGAAGTAACTTTCATTGGTGAGAGGTCAAATCACCTATCTAATGTGATATCCGCAGCCACTGCTAGAACAATGGTGCGTAGTGCTGATGCAGCCTATCAGCTATGTGATTGATATGGTAAAGGCAAGGCCTAGTGTATCCGATATCCCTATTGTTAGTGACTTTCCGGATGTGTTTCATGAAGAGTTGCCAGGATTGCCCCTACAGAGGGAGATTGAGTTTTCTATTGACGTTGTACCAGGTGCCACACCGGCATCCATTACACCCTATAGAATGGCTCCACTAGAGCTAAAGGAATTGAAATTACAGTTGCAAGAATTACTAGAAAAAGGGTTTATTCGACCAAGTGTATCACCATGGGGAGCTCCCATGCTTTTTGTTAAAAAGAAAGATGGTACACTTCGGCTATGTATTGATTACGCATAACCGAACAAGCACAAGAAGAATAAGTATCCGTAACCCAGAATTGATGATTTGTTTAACCAATTGAAAGGTACAAGTATCTTTTTGAAGATTGACTTGCAATCTGGGTACCATCAGTTGAGAATTAAAGATGCTGATGTGCATAAGACGGCGTTTAGGACGCGATATGGACATTATGAGTTCATTATAATGCCTTTTGGATTGACAAATGCTCCAACGACTTTCATGGACCTAATGAATCGTGTTTTCCGACCGTATGTGGATCAGTTTGTTGTAGTGTTCATAAACGACATTCTTGTGTATTCAAAAGATCGGAAAGTCATGACACACCCTTCGTGTAGAAAGACTTTGAGAAAAGAGCGCCAGGCGTTAAACTAAGCAAGTGTGAGTTTTGATGGAATGAAGTGTCCTTTCGTGGGCAAATTGTATTGAAAGAAGGAATCCGAGTAGATCCAAAGAAAATATAAGTGGTTGTTAAATGGAAGCCACAAAGAAATGTTACGTATGCGTAGTTTCTGGGATCGATGTGATACTACAAAAGTTTCATATAGACTCTATGATCGCAAATTTCGATGACGTGATTGTTCTTAAAAATGTAAAGTATGAATGGAGTGAAAATGTCAAAGAAGTTTTGATAAGTTACATTCTTAATCGAAACGCTTTACTCACCCGGCCTGTAGTAGAGAATATGTGATTTTTAGTGATGCCTCACTAAATGGACTTGGATGTGTTCTAATGCAAGAGGGTAAAGTGGTAGCCTATGCTTGAAGACAGTTGAAGCCACATGAAAAGAACTATCCCACGCATGATTTGGAATTAGCCGCAATTGTATTTGCGCTGAAAATTTGAAGACATTATTTGTATGGAGAGAAGTGTTTCATCTACACTGATCATAAGAGTCTTAAGTATTTGCCCTCATAGAGAGAGCTTAACTTGAGACAATTCATGGATGGAACTGATAAAAGATTATGACTGCGTGATTGATTATCACCAGGGAAAGGCTAATGTAGTGGCCAACGCTTTGAGTAGAAAGTCAATACAAACGCTTCGAGCGTTGAATGCCCATTTGTCATTATCAGACGATGGTACTGTAGTGGTAGAATTGATAACGAGACCGATTTTGTTGAATCAAGTGCTAGAGGCATAAAAGAAAGATGAGAAAATTGCTGCCATAATAAATCAGATTGGAAATTGTAAAGAAACTAAGTTCACAGTGAACGAAAATGGAGTTTTGTATTATAAGGATTGAGTTTGTATACCCAATTATAATGATTTGAGGAAATCCATACTTGAAGAGGCACATAGTGGATATTTTGCAATCCATCCTGGTAGCACAAAGATATATTGAGATTTAAAAATGTCATTCTGGTGGTCCGGAATGAAAAGAGATGTGTCAGAATTTGTAACCAAGTGTTTGGTGTGTCAAAGAGTAAAGGCAGAGCATCAAGTTCCTTCGGGATTATCGCACCATCGACATTCCGAATGGAAATTGGGACCAAATAACCATGTGGATTTTGTGGAAGAAGTTACCATTGATGTGGAGAAGACATGACTCAAGCCATTGTAGTAGACCGATTGAATTGCCAGTTTTACTTCCTACCATGAGAATCGACTATTCACTTGACAAGCTAGAAGTGTGAAATGCATATCAAGGAAATAGTCTCTAAGCATGGGACTTCAGATCTATTATTTCAAATCGAGATCTGAGGTTTACTTCGAGATTTTAGGGAAAATTGCAAGAGGCCTTGGGCACTCGACTGAATTTCAGTATAGCGTTCCACCCACAAACGGATGGACAATCTAAGAGAGTGATCTAGATTTTGGAAGATATGTTAAGGAGTTGTGTGATCAACCTTGAGGGTAACTGGGATCGACACATTGCTTTAGTTGAATTTGTGTACAACAACAGTTTTCAATCAAGTATTGGAATGGCACCTTATGAGGCTTTATATGGAAGAAAATGTAGAACACCATTGTGTTGGACGGAATTGAGTGAAAAGAAAGTGATTGGCCTCGACTTGATACAAGAGATTGAAGAAAAAGTGAAAATGATTAAAGAGAGATTGAGGGTGGCCACCAATAGACATAAATCATATGCCAACATGAAAAGAAAAGATATTCGATACGAGATCGGCGAAAAAGTGTTTTTGAAAGTATCACCTTGGAAAAAGGTGATGAGATTCGAGAAAAAGGGCAAGTTGAGCCCTAGATTTATTGGCCCCTGCGAAGTAATCGAAAAGTGGTCCAAGGCACATGTGATTAGCATTACCTCCCACTGGAGAAGATCCATAATGTGTTTTTATGTGTTCATGCTACGAAGGTACCAATCGCACTGGTCACTGTAGTCTCTTCGAGACAATTGAGTCGAGACCAGATTTGACAGATGAAGAAGAGCCAATAGAGATTTTGGTCAGGAAGTGAAAGAATTACGGAACAAAGAAGATTCCGTCGCCAAAGTGCTCGGAGAAACCACAAGACCGAAGAAGCCACTGGGAAATCGAAGAAACGATGCGGTGTGCCAAAGATCCGCAACCGGTTGATCAAGGTACTTCGAGGACGAAATTTTATTAAGTGGGGGAGAGAGTTGTAACGCCTCAAAATACCCTAAAATTTTTATAATAAAAATTATATATCGCATAATTTGAGCCAACTTTCGTATTTTCGGGAATTGTTAGATGAATATTGATCAAATGATTATATGCTAAAATGAGAAATTTATTGAATCCGGAAATAAACTCAAGTGAAAAAGAGAAATTATGGAAATTGTAAAATGGGGACCTAAGGGTCAATTGTAAATAAGTTTATATGTCTAAGTGAAATTATGAGAAATAAATTAGCAAGGGAAAAATAATAGGAGACTTAAATGAGGAATAATAGAGAAATGGGAGTGGATTCCAATATAAAAGAACAAAGAAAAAGAAGAAAACAAGGAAAAAGGCTGTGGTATCGTAGGGAGAGTATGGGTGTTTCTCCTTTAAATACGACAAGGGTGATCCATAAGAAAAGGAAAAGGAAAAGAAGAGGTGCTAAGTAAAAGGCATAAATATTATAACAGAAGAAGAAGAAGAGAAGAGAAGAAAGAAGTAAAGGAAAAGAAGATCACAGGTATGTAAACTATGTGTGTATGGAACTTGTTACGTTCTGTATGGAAAAGTATCGATTTTTTTGTACAATAGTATGGATTTGTCTAGTTTTCTGGGTATGTGTAAAGAATAGATATATGGTTTGAACCCTCTATCTTGTGTATGGTTTGGGGTTTGGAAACTCCCCAAACTCATTTCTTGTTAGGGTTGGAGCTGAGAAGAGCTCTAAGGTTCTATAGATGTTTTGGGAAAGGTCCTGCTGTACTTAAACTAAGAAAATTCTCCCTTATTTTTGATCCTATGCATTAGTCGGACTAGAACTGATTTTTATAAGAAATAAACGGAATTTGCTGAGTCAGCTCTGTAATTGTAGCCACATCAATGAAATTGATGTTAGGCTTTTGAATTTCTAAATTGACCTCCTCAGAGCCCATGTTATAGCCCTTTTCCCTAGATAGGCAAAATGACCAATACAAATGCCGTCGGTCGCCTGGCCAATGTGTCACTCTACTGGTTTGATTACGTAGACTTTCAACTCAGGTTCTTAACTTCTTCGTCCGACCGCTTAGGTTGTTCTCGACCCTATGGAAAGCCCATTGAGTCAAGAATCTATTCACAGCCCGTAGAGGACAATAGTGAGCTCAAACAGGCTCGCCTCAATAGGCCGCTCGTGTCACGGCTGAGTTTGACTACGCAGACCTCCAACTCTGAAGGTCATAACTCTTCGTTTAACTTCGTTGGTGTTCTTAGACTCTATGGAGCCCATTGAGTCAAGCAGCTTCATTCACATGCCTGTAGAGGACAATAGGTGAGTCTAAATAGGTCAGATGAGCTCACAGTCGTGCAAGCTCGATCACAGAAGTCACTTCTACCGGGTTTCTGATTACGCTTGACCTCCAACTCGGAAGGTCATAACTTCTTCTGTCCGACTTCCATTTAGGCTGTTCTTTTGATCTCTATGGAAAGCCCATTGAGTCAAGAACTATATATATATATATATATATATATATATATAGGGGTGTTTAGAAACTTGATGTAAACCCGAAAAATCGTGAAATCCTACCAAAAACCACTAGCATGCACCTGGTCATCATTGTTCTTTAAAAGCTATTTTTATCGTGGGCCTATTTATGAAAACCCAACCGAGACACACTCCGAGGATTGGAACTAAAGTGCAAGCTTTTTGGGTTTTTTCTACCAACTTCTATTCCTCGTTTCATGTTTTTGCATGTTTGTTCTATCTTTCTATTCTCAAGCTCATCATTTTGAAATGTGCTTGTTCTAAATGCATAAGAAAAGCATATTGAATTTGCTTTTAAATGATTCAAGAAATTGATCAGAAAATGCTTGCATATGAAAACAAATATCATTGAAAGTTAATTGATTTATACAAATGTACATATTTGTACTCGTACTTTTCTAAGGCGCTGATTTTGAACGCCCTTAATAGAATGTTAACCGCTTAGTTCAGAGCTATGATGATTTGGTATACCAATAGGGGTCAAAATAGCAAGATCGTTAACGATCAGAGCTGATATGTCACGCCGACGCGAGCCTACCGGACCGTATCAGTGTTCACTAATTGAATTTTTTTTATAATCCACGCCAGCCCGCCGGGACCGTGCATCGCAGAAAATCGTTTTTTTTATATATCGGCCTCGCTCCAACGGACCGCGTTAGTGACTGATATCCTTATATCAAGGTGCATCTAATTGAATCGCGTAACCGAAT
Organism: Tetrastigma voinierianum; assembly: GCA_016808115.1. Classification (NCBI taxonomy): domain Eukaryota; kingdom Viridiplantae; phylum Streptophyta; class Magnoliopsida; order Vitales; family Vitaceae; genus Tetrastigma; species Tetrastigma voinierianum. The sequence goes on along the minus strand of JAEQBH010001660.1, from coordinate 97,353 downwards.
CGAATTTGTGAGCACAATTGAATTGATTTAAGATTGTGAAATATCAATATGAAAGTGTATTTTTGGACGATCAATGAACTATAATCGATTGTATATAAACAAGTATGCATTGTATTTTACATTGATCATCCATAAAAGATTTAAAGTTTTGAAAGTTTTGAATTGTTAAATCGCATGACTTGATTTAAACCTAACCCAAGAAATGGATTTCAGATAAACTTTCACTAAGCATGAAAATGCTTAGCGTATTGTTTTACCAATGCGCAAAAATGTGAGCGATAGATAAAGGACGAAAATGTGATTCCAAGATAGGGAGAGCCAAGCTATAAAGAAGGAAATTTCGAGCATGTCTCGACATGTGTGCATTCATTCCATGTTTTCTTTTTAACTTTCGATATTTTACAAAACATTTTGAATCAATATGTATTTTGTAACACTTAAAAAGGCATAGAATGCCTTCACTGTAAAATGCATTTTGTTAAATGTAAATGTTTATCGTGCTTGCCCTAATTGAAATTCGCCTCGCAGTTGCTTCTGATTTGAGCGATTGAGCATACTGTGGCATCTCTGATTCGTCTCGAATCGCCAAAACAGATTGGGCCGGAAAAGGGGTCCCACACAAACTCTGATTAAGATTGAAGTGTACTGCTTCATCTCCTACCCTTAGAGTGAGTTCTCCTTTCTTGATATCAACTAAGGCTACTCTAGTAGCCAAGAAAGGCCTGCCTAGTAGCAATGGGACTTGTTTATCTTCTTCTATGTCAATCACCACAAAGTCCAAAGGGAAATTAAATTTTCCCACCTTGAGAAGCATCTTCAAGGACACCTTTAGGTTGAGCCAAGGATCTATTAGCCATATATAGAGTCATAGTTATTAGAGTAAGCTCTGCCAAACTAAGTCTTTTCACTACTGACAATGGCATCATATTAATGCTTGCTCTTGAGTCACATAATACTTTCCCCTATTCATAGTTCCCTATAGTGTAGGGAATTGTGAAGCTGCCTGAATCCTGCATCTTCAGTGATAAACTCTTCTAAATCACTGCACTGCAAGTTGCTGTCAGGCTCACCACTCATTCTTCAACAAATTTCCTCTTCTTGCTTAGTACATCCTTCATGAACTTGGCATACTGAGGCATTTGAGCCAATGCCTCAGCAAAAGGGATATTTATCTCTATCTTCTTGAACATATTAAAGAATTTAGAGAACTATTCTTCCATCTTTGCTTTCTGCAGCCTCTGAGGAAATGGAATAGGAGGCTTATAGGCATGTACCTTATCTTTCTTTTTCAAGTCACCCTCTTCAACTGGCTACTCTTGCTGCACTTTTAATTTTCTTTTCTTCGCCATTTCGAACCTGGTCCAAATTGGGTTTCTTTCTCGCCATCTTTTCTCATCTTTTCAGAAGTCTCCTTCCTCGCTCAATGGGTTCTTCTTAGTGTCACTAGGAAAAGAATCCCTAGACAGATTTTGCATAGATAAGGCCAACTGCCCTACTTGAGTCTTTAGATTTTTCAAAGATGGTCGATGTCGGGTCTGGAACACATTTATGTTGTTTTTAGAATGCCGCTAGCTCGCCAAAACTCGCTCATGAAACGCCAACAGCCTTTTTGTTCTCTCGCTGAAGATTAACATTTGATCTTCACAAAAGACTGACCTTCTTGGCCTTGGTTCTCAACTCTTGGTTGCCTTGTCATGATCGCCTTGCAATCCGCGTGTGGGAGTATAATTAGCTCTAAGCTTCTAAAGCTCCCGCATTTGCATTAGACCATGCTGCATTCCACTTCCATAGGAAAAAATTTCACGGTTTCTCAATGCAGGTGTGTAGTGGGTAGGAAGGTTGTTGGTGGGTTTGAATTTGTAGCTTATGTTGCCACTCACAAAATGAGCCTCCCCCACCTGATAGGGACCTTCATGAGAAAGTCCCTCATCACCTATGCCTTTCTACTCACCATCTTCCTCAATTCCCACTGCATTTGCTAAATGGCTTTTCCTTTCTTGAGTGCTCATTTTACTCATCAGTGCATCCAGCTTTGCCTCAATTACAGTCATCTTGTTTAGCTCTAGCATACCTCCCCCTCTAAATTTGTTGTTGCTACCTGAAGTCTCAATAGGAGCTCTATAGTTGCTCTCACAAATCCCCATTGCTGGTTAGCCTCTTTCCAAGACTTTCCTTCAATGCTCCACAATAGGCCGCATCAATGATTCTCAAGAGTAATTCATCAGACATAGAAATGTCCATTTGGGTAATCTGGTCAATGACATGCCTTGGGCATCTTTTTAGCAATTTCTTGTACCTCTCCCAAGCATTGTAGAGGCTTTCTTCTTCTCCTTGCTTAAAAGCTATTACCTCTATTCTTCTCTTAGATGTGAGGGCTGGTGGAAACAAAATCTCTCCATAAAAGCTTCAACTAGCCCCTCCCATTTTTCAACTGATCCATATGGAATTGACTCAAACCAAGTGGCTGCTACATCTCTGAATAAGAATGGGAATAACTGCAGCTTGATGATGTCTGGATTAACTCCATTCAGTTTAACTGTATTTTCCATCCTCATAAATCTTCGTAAGTGCTCATTGGGATGTCCTGTAAATTGATGTTGTTGCACCATGGTGATCAGAGTAGACTTTAACTCAAAATTATTTGCCTGAATAGGTGGTTATCTCACAATTGAGTATTCATTTCCAGTAATTGGCCTCCATAAATCTTTCATTCTTCTTTGTCTTTGAGGTCTTTCTACTGCTGGGTCAGCTGGTGCATGTTGATCAGTTCTTTCTTGCTCTGTCATATCTACTACTTTAGCAATTCTCGCTTTCTTCAGATTCCTTAGTGTCCTTTCCAACTCAGTATCTAGTGGTAGTAGTTCTACTTCTAGTTTTCTATGTATGTAAAAATTTCCTGAAATGGCAATACACTGATATCAAGTGAGATCAGTAAACAACATAAATATATTATGATATGCTTTCATAAAAGATCAGTAGCTAAATTAGCTACTGCATTTAAAAACTGTTTTTTGATAATTTTGATAAAAGATAAAAGAAAAATGTCCAAACTAACAATTTTCTTTTTGACAAGGATATTGATCTTTAAACTTTACTTTAATCCCCGGTAACGACGCAATAAACTTGATAATCTTTCAATGTGCATTGACTGATTTTGAATGTAGACCAAATTGACTGATTCTTGACACTCCCATAAGAGATTATTCAATCCCTAACAGTTATGCCAAAAACTTGATGATTTTGTAAGATATAAAATATGTTTTCTGTTTTGTAGGTAATAGTCTGCAATTAAAACGTAGTTTGGTCTAAATCATTGCAAGTACACAAGTCATATAAGTAATAAAGTAGATTTTTAAGTCCATATATCATTCCCACGAAGATTAATTTGAAAGTCTAAAGATTAACTACCCCTACTACTTAAGATAATCACTATTTGGACAACTGTTTTGATATAATTTGTAAACCAACTAAGTAAAATATAATCAAAATACTTTTTGCTTAATTTTCTCATTTGAAAAGATATTGAAAATAATTGAATCAGAGATCTCACTAAATAAAAATAACAATGAGAATGAAACAGTGCTCTGATTATCAAGTTTCAATAAGTCTAAAACAAATTAGTTATGGTTCTAAATCCTAGATTTGTCCAAGAGCAGTGTAGTATAGCCTTGGAAACCTCATGACACTATACCTTTCACTAATTAAGAGACCATATTCCTAAACCATGTTAATGGGTCTAATTAGTTACTTGTAAGAATTTACCCTCTCTAAGATTTGGTTGCTTTTCCTTTCCAGTACTTCACAACAAAAAACTTAGGACTGAAAACTACTTATCCCCATAGACAGAGCAACACAAGCCTTTCTAAATGCAACTGGTACCTCAGTCTACAATTCTTTAAAATGTTCCTTCTCCTTGATTAGAATCTGAGCTAACAAAGGATTAAGATCATTTTGCCAAATTGAGATGAAACCTCTAAGGGTGAGAGATGATGTTTCAACAAATAGTCATATAGAGGTAGGAACTACAATTGTGAGCATCAAAATTACACTTAGAGTATATTAGTTCAAAGAATATCAATGCAAAATACCCCCAGGTGACTACTCTTTGCTCTCAGGTAATCCATCTCTGTGTCACTGAGAGGGGTCTTGGAAATTAGAGCAAGGATATAACTCTTTTTGGGTATAAACCAATGATATTTAGAACAACTCAATACAAGAGCAATACCAATTAGATCAATCCAGTGTTCATACCCACAACTTCAGTGAATAACACAAATGATACTCAAAACACATTCCTTTCTAGAGGAAGCTTAGCCTTTCAAATATGGATTACAAATTACAATGACTAGTTGATAAAAAAAATTCATTGAAATTGCAATCAAAACTGAAATCAAATGAATTCCAGAAAATTTCCAGCTTCCATTAAAATTCAGACCTAATTGAAAACTAGATAAACATTAATCTGAGCTTCAAGATTCCCATCAGATCAATTACTCTGATTCTAAAAAGAAAGAAAAATAAAAAGAAGAATTAAAATACCAGAAAGATAAAATATATACAATGAGACTTCAATCCTCCCCCAGAATGTTTAGGGTTCTATCCAAGCTGTGCATTGTTCCTTTAGCTTTTCTATTTATAGGTTTATTAAATGATAGGCCTAAATTGTGGATTTCCATGTAAGCCCAGTGACTCTATTTGTCGTGACATTGCTTGCCTGTGTCACGACATTGTAGCTACCCTTGTGTCTTCATGCTTTGTTGTGCCTTTATCGCAACATTTTCGCTTTACATTCCTTTTGACTTATTATCGCGACATAACATTCTGATGTCGAGACAAAACTTCCGTAGATGTCTCCATTCTTTTTTTCATGATTGTTGCAACAAAGGGGGAATTGTTGTGACAAGGTCTTTAGCTTGTTCCATGAGTTGAGTCGCGACATAATTTGGAAATGTTGTGACACAGTTAAGTTGAATTCGTCTTGTGATTGTCACGACATAAGTTTCTGATGTTGCGACATGATTTTCATACCTTGCAGTGTAAGTCTTTGAACCGTCTGTCATGACATAAAAAATCTTGTCGCAACAAATATTTTCAAATTCTTCCCAACCTCTGTCACAATTGAGTTCACTTATGTCGTGACACAATTTCTTCCTTCTCCAATTCTTTATTGCAACATTGTTTTAGGGTGTCTTCATTAATTTTTCCCTTCATTTGTTGCGACAGAATTTTAAATGTCGTGAAATTTTTTTTATTCCATTTGCTCTATTCTTTGTCGCAATAAGGTTATTAGGTGTCATGACATTCTTCTCGCCTCCCATCCTCAGTTTATGTTGCAATATTCATTTCCATGTCATAACAAAATTCCAGTGCTTATTCAGGAGCTCTTCTTATGAAATGTCACAACAAAGTAATCAAATGTCGCGACAATACTTCTGCCTTTAGACTTTCGTTGTGTTGTGACATTCATTTTTGTGTTGCAACATTTTTTTTTTGCATTTCGTCTCATATGATGTCGTGACAGAGCTGTGAAATGTCACGACATTTTTTCAACTATCACTATGCAATTTGCCTTATTATTGTTGTGATATAGTTCTGCTTGTTGCGACAAACTTCTACAGATTGCCTTGGGATTTTGTCGCGACAAAGTTTTATTATGTCGCGATATTTTTCATTTTCTTGTCTTAGCCATTTTTGTAGCTTTTTTTCACTCTTTTTGCTTCTTTTGCATTTAAACTCTGCAAAACATAAATCTGGGTGAAGATTCCATAATTCATCATTGAATTAGACCTTAAACTCTTAAATATGCATGAAAAATGGGCTTAAAAATCAATGAGTTTTGGACTCATCCGAATCTAGTAGCCTCCATATGGAACTGATCGATAAAACGGTTGAGTGGTTGGGAACCGGATGAGGTGTGAGATTCGATCGCTTGGATGCAATAGATAATCCAAAATCTAGAAAGTTAAATGGTCGACCAGTTGGTGGAAACGATCGACCGGTTCATTGAAAAGGTCGATAGGTTGGTCGAACCGGTTGATCGGTTTCTCCAACGGTCGAATTCCAATGGCTATAAACGGCTAGTATACAGAAAACGGTCGATCGATTGACAACTAAAATGCTACCGAGTTCCTGTAACACTCCGAATTAGACTATAGTAGTTTATTACAGTTTAGGGTGTAATATAAGTAAAATTTGCATTTTTCGGAAATTTAAGTACTAAGGGTAAATTGGTAATGTCATATTAAGGTCACAAAGGTCATTATGTAAGAAGAGTATATGTTAAAGTAGGAATTGTGATAAGTTAGAATTGCAAATAAAACGAAATAGAAGGACCTAAATGCAAGGGGTGAAATTTGACTCAAATGGATAAGACCAAAATTTGGTTTATGGATTTGAGGGAGATATTTTCTCATTTTTGGGGAGAAGAAGGCTAGGGTTATAGTGGAGAATGAAGAGAAGAAATCCAAGTTTGGAAATCTAATATTTGTTAGTATGGATTACTTGTATGGAAACTTGTTTAGGTTTGTGTATGGATTTGTTGGTTAGAAACCCTCCTAACTCTCTCTTTGCCTATGTTTGAGTTAGAAGAACCCTATCTTTGTATAAAAGTGATTTGTATTGGTTTTAGTTCAGTTTTGTGGTTGGTTTTGGGTTTTGGTTGGAAATTTCGGGTGAAAAGTGAACCTAGCGAGAAATCGTGAGTGAATCACCCAGGTGCTCGAGTTGTTTTTAGTCTAAGGTTATTAGTGCCAGATGCGAAAGTTGAATCTGAGGTACTTTCAGGCTGTTTTGATCCGAGGAGGATATTAGTGCGGAGAAAGGCTGAGGTATCGATAATCAAATTTGTTTTCGAAGATATTGAGTACTAGTACTGAAAGTTGAGCACTAGTACTCAAAGTGGTTTAAGGTCCAGAGGATGTTGAATACCGGTATTGAAAGTTAAGTACTGGTACTCACAGTTGCTAAAGGTTCTAGTACCGGTCCTACAACCCTGTTTTTGTTTAGTTCTTCCATTAATTATGAATGAAAGGGTCAGTACATGTATAAAATTCATATGAAAATTTCTTTGTACCTCGCCGCCTCGGTTATCTTATCTATGGGCAAACATTATTTCTTGCCCTTGTTTGTTAATATGATTAAGAACAAAATAACAAGTTCGATAACACATATAATTGTATACCTGCTTAAGACCGGATAGTGAATGAATAGGCACATCTGTTTAGTGCTTCGGTACTCCTGCTAGTGCTATGACACTTCTGTTACGTGGGCAGACAAGTCCTTAATCAGTGATACGACACTCCTACTAGTGCTAGGCACTCCTACTAGTGCTACGACACTTCTGTTACGTGGCACACGTATTGTGCTTCGTTACCTTTGTTCAGTACTGTATAGTACCTTTGGGTACCTATTGTGTTGTGTCCCTCTCATTCATTATTACTGGTCTATATAGGCTAACATTTCTATGATAAAAATCTTAATAATGAACAAGAAGAAAGCATAAGTAATCGGTTCTGCTATGTTCTGTATTGTACCTATGGGTAGCTTTTGTCTAAGATCTCTATTCTGAACTCTTATAGGAGATATGAAAACCCTGTTATAAGAATTATGCTATATGAAAACTCTGTTATAGAATTCGGTTATACGTAAACTCTGACATATGCATTATGTTATATGTATCCTGTAATTGTGGACCACTTAGTGGTCGTATATTATCTGTTTCCCCCTTGTCCCATAAACGCCGCGAGGTGTTTCATCCGTGTAGGTACTGAAGAGGACACTCGAGGCATTCTGCATACAACAGGGTTAACACGACAATAGGAGTCCACTTGATGTAGGCTTTTCGATTTTGTTTTGGAATGTAAATGTAATATTTTGATACTAATGGAATTTGTTTATGTACAAGTAAATGAGACTCAGGAATATGTACAGGATAGTTTAAACACCACTATGGTTGTTGTATTGCAAGTTTTATTTCATTACGAAATTATATATACGAAATGGGCCCACCAATGTCTGAAAAGCACGTTAAAGAGTCCCAATCCCGTGTCGTGCCCCCTCTCTTCATCCAAGCAAGGATAGGGGTGTGATAGTTCCCACTCTATAAATAAAGTGTGGAGGATCACTTAAGAGGTTGGACCCTTGATGATATTTATTGCATCTATTCTCTCAATTATCTTTCTTCTTCTCTAATTGAGATTCTTTGTGCATTCATCAAACTTGCATACTGTTGAGTGCACTTGTGTAATTCATCAAGCTTGAGTTGTATTTGATATATATTGAGAGTTTGAGAGGGTGTCTCTTTGTACTTAAGTGATAAAGCTTCAAGTGTGTATAGCAGAAGGATTTGTGTGAAACCCCATTGACAAGATTCCATAATCCCAGATGTAAAAGAAGCTCGGGTTGGAGCTTGCCATTAGTGGAACCTTCACTGGTTGAATGTCGAGGAGAAGTGGATGTAGGCAAGGGTGTGCCGAACCGCTATAAATCCGGGTTTTGTTTTCTCTATCCCTATCTTGTTATTTGCTATTATTGCATTAAATTAAAGATTTATTGTCATTGTATAAAAAGGTTTTGAGAAAACCTATTCAACACCCCACACAGCGGATTAGATTGCTAAGTCATATTGAACTATCATTTGGTATCAAAGCCCGACCTCTTGTTTTTTAAGACTTAATCGTCTAAGAGGAAAATGACTAGCACTAGCACCAAAACTAGCACAAGTCTTTTTCAAGTCAAAAATTTTCCCATAAATAAACCCCCTTTCTTTTCCAGGTTCGATTATAAATTTTGCAAACACAAAATGACTTAGTATTTAGAATATATTGATTTAGAAGTGTGGAAAACAATCTTATATGGTTATACTTTCCTTGCAAAAGATGTTGATGGATGTAAAATCCCAAAAACTCTTAATGAATATAGTGAAGAAGAAAATAGAAAATTTCAATTGAATTCTAGGGATATTTATATTATTGTATGTGCTATAGATAAAAATGAATATAATAGAATTAGTCAATGCAAAACGGCTAAGGAGGTTCGGAGAATATTAGAAGTTACCCATGAAGGAACTAACCAAGTTAAAGATTCTAAAGTTAGAATTTTTGAAAATGATTATGAATTGTTCAAAATGAAACCTAATGAATCTATTGTTGAGATGTTTACTAGGTTTACATACATTATTAATGGTCTTGAAGGCTTGGGGAAAAGGGTAAGTGAACAAGACAAGGTATCTAAAATTTTAAGATGCCTACCTCTCAAATGGAAGTCCAAAACGGAAGCTATTGAGGAAGCAAATAATTTGAAGAAGCTACCTCTTGAAGAACTCATAGGCTCCTTGATGACCTATGAAATGAAGATTGCAAGACAAGAAAAAGAAATGCAAGAGGAAGAAGGCAAAAAGAAAAACATTGCCCTAAAAGCTCAAGAAGAGAAAGTTTTTGATAAAACAAAATTCAACAACATAGAAGATGATGTTGCCCTCATCACAAAAAGAGTGCAAAAACTAATGATGAAGAATAAATATGGTGGAAATACCTACAATAAAAGAAGTAGCTACAAGAAGAAAGGTCCTTCAAAAGAAGAAAAATAAAATAGAGAATAAGCAAAAGAAGTGATTTACTACACGTGCAAAAAGACGGGACATGTAAAGTATGATTGCCCTCTCTATAAAGCCAAGAGAGAAAAGAGAAGAGCTATGATGGCAACATGGAGTCAAAGTGAAGACTCATCCAAAGATGAAAACGAGAATGAAGTTTCCAACATGTGCTTCATGGCTTTTGAAGACAAAGATGAGGTAAATTCTAACTTTGATGAAAATGAGGAATTTATGTTTGAATATGATGATTTTCTTAGAGCCATCTACAAGCTTTATGAAAAGAACACATTTCTTAAGAAAAAGTTTTTGAGCTTCAAAAAGAACTTGATGAAATAAAAGAATTTTTTTCAAAAATTGATGCTTCAAAAATTTCTCTTGAGAAGGAAAATAAGGAGGTACTTAAAAGAATGAATGGTTAGTCTCCTCACTATCAAAATACTCTTGTGGACAAAAGGGTTTGACATGATCTTAGCTAGCCAAAAATGTGTTTTTTATAAAAGAGGGCTATGATATAAATGTTCAAAGAATGAAAAATATTGTAAAAACTATTTTGTCAAAAAATTCACAAGTGAAAGTCCCTCAACCATTTGCAATTTTTGTCGTATAGGAGGACATATAAGTAGTACTTGTCCTCTTAAAAGTGGATCCCAAAAGGCCTCAACCTCTAAGTAAAAAAGGACTTTGATTAAAAAGTCAAAGGTAACTAACTACCAAGGACCCAAAAAGATTTGGGTACCTAAAGATTCTTGATTTTCTCTTCTAGGGATTAAGGAGGGAAAAATGGTTCTTAGATAGTGGTTACTCAAGACACATGACCGGAGATGAGTCAAAGTTTTTCTTCCCCACAAGAAGGAAAGGAGGGTACGTGACTTTTGAAGATAATGAAAAAAGTAGAATCATTGGACATGGTTCTATAGGTAACAACTCTTTATCTCTTATTGAAAATGTTTTGTTTGTTGATGGTTTGAAACATAACCTTTTGAGCATTAGTTAACTTTGTGACAAAGGCTTTAAAGTGATTTTTGAATCTTCTCATTGCATCATCAAGGACTCTCAAAATGATAAAATCATCTTCATGGGCCATAGAAATGAAAATGTTTATACAATTGATATTTCAAAATATGAAGGTCATAATAGATGTTTTTCAAACATGCATGATGAGAGTTGGTTGTGGCATAGGAGATTAGGACATGTGAATATGAATCTCATTACACAACTCAACAAAAATGAACTCGTTAGAGGCCTTCCTAAAATCTCTTTTAAAAAAAGATGAAATTTGTGAAGCATGCCAAATGGGAAAGAAAATAAAATTATCTTTTAAAAACAAAATTTTCATTTCTACGTCAAGACCTCTAGAGCTTCTCTATATGGATTTATTTGGTCCCTTAAGGACTACAAGTCTAGGAGGTAAATCATATGCATTTGTAATTGTTGATGACTTCTCTATATATACACGGGTCTTATTTTTTGCTCACAAAAATGATGCTTTCCATGAGTTTTCAAAACTTTGTAGAAAAATTCAAAATGAAAAAAGGTTTTATCATCTCTTGTATAAGAAGTGACCATGGAAGGGAATTTGAAAATGTTGATCTTGAAGCTTTTGTGATGAGCATGGAATTGAACATAATTTTTCAGCTCCTAGAACTCCCCAACAAAATGGGGTTGTTGAAAGGAAAAATAGAACCTTGCAATATATGGAAAGAACCATGCTTCATGAAAATAATTTACCAACCTACTTTTGGGTCAAAGCGGTCAATACTTTATGTTATATATTTAATAGAGTATTGATAAGGACGTCTTTGGAAAAAACTCCATATGAACTTTGGAAAAATAAGAAACCTAACATTAGCTATTTCAAAGTGTTTGGAAGTAAATGCTTTTTCTTAAACACCAAGGACAACCTTGGAAATTTTGATGCAAAATCTAGTGTTGGAATTTTTCTTGGTTACTTTTTATCTAGTAAACCTTATAGATTTTTCAATAAGAAGACAATGGTAGTAGAAGAACCCATCCATGTAGTCTTTGATGAATCTAACGACTCTCTAGAAAGAAGAGAAAATATTGATGATGATGTAGGTTTGGACTTCTTCATGAGAAGATTGCAAATTGAAGATGGAGCTCATCAACAAGAAGAGAAGAGTAATTCAAAGAAGGAAGAAGAATAATCTTTGGTCTCTCCTCCACCTCCTCAACCTAAGCAAGGAAAATCTAGTCAAGAACTACCAAAAGAATGGAAATTTGTCACAAATTATCCACAAGATCAAATTATAGGTAATCCATCAATTGGGATAAGAACTAGATCCTCTCTTAGAAATATTTGCAACAATCTTGCTTTTATCTCTCAAATTGAACACAAAAAATTAAATGATTCTATAGTAGATGAAAATTGGGTAATAGTCACGCAAGAAAAACTAAATCAATTTGAAAGAAATGAAGTTTGGGAGTTAGTACCTAGGCCAAATGATCAAAGTTTCATTGGTACTAAATGGGTACATAGAAACAAAATGGATAAAAATGGCATAATCATTAGAAATAAATCAAGATTAGTGGCCCACGGATATAATCAACAAGAAGGAATTGACTATGAAGAGAACTTTGCTCCCGTAGCTAGATTAGAAGACATAAGAATGTTGCTTGCTTTTGCTTGTTACAAAAACTTCATTTTATATCAAATGGTTGTGAAAAATGCTTTTTTAAATGGTTTCATAAATGAGGAAGTATTTGTTGAACAACCACCCGAGTTTGAAAGCTTTAATTTCCCTAACCATGTTTTCAAACTCAAAAAGACACTCTATGGTTTGAAGGAAGCACCTAGAGCATGGTATGAAAGGCTAAGAAAATTCCTTATCTCTAGTGGTTTCAAAATGGGAAAAATTGATACAACTCTCTTCATTAAGCCAAAGGAAAATAACATGCTTCTTGTTCAAATCTATGTTGATGAAATTATCTTTGGTGCTACTAATGGTTCACTTTGTGAAGAGTTTTCCAAGTCTATGCATAGTGAGTTTGAGATGAGTATGATGGGAGAGCTCAACTTCTTCCTTGGTCTTCAAATCAAACAACTTAAGGAAGACACTTTCATAAATCAAGCTAAGTACGTAAGAGACCTTTTCAAGAAATACAATTTGTAAGAAGTAAAGGCCAAGAGCACACCTATGGGCTCATCCATCAAACTTGACTTGGATGAGAAAGGTAAGCTTGTTGACCAAACTAAATATAGAGGCATGATTGGTTCTTTGTTGTACTTAATGACTAGTATACCCGATATCATGTATAGTGTATGCTTGTGTGCTAGATTTCAAGCATGTCCTAAAGAATCTCATTTGAATGTTGTTAAAAGAATATTTAGGTACGTGAAAGGAACTATTAATATTAGTCTTTGGTATCCAAAGAGTGATAACTTTGAACTAATATGTTATTCGGATGCGGATTTTGGTGGTTGCAAAATTGATAGAAAAAACACTAGTGGAACACGTCACTTTTTAGGTCACTGATGAGTCTAAAACTCATATATTTTTAAGTCCATTTTTCAAGAATATTTTTGGTTTAAAAGTTCAGTTTGATGCAGAATTATGAAGCTTTCACCCAAATTTGTTGTTTTGCAGAAACTTAAAGGAAATAAGTAGAATTCAATAGAAAAATGAGTAAAAATCAGCATGGTGTAAGGAAGGGGCCAATGTCGCAACATTGCTTCAGCAAATTTCCAATGTCGCGACATATTGTGGAGAAAGTCTTGAAAATATGTAACACCCTAAAACCCAGGGGTTGCATTGACAAACCGTCAACGCACGAAATACCTGTGTATCGCATATCTCGATACCACCATATCGCATCCCATTCACCGGGATCCATTCACGCATATATATTTTAGAAAATTATACAAATTTATCAAAACGGTTCATAAGAGTTCAAGTTACAACTCTCTTATATACAAAATATTACATGTAAAATCTAGTTTTTTCTGAGTTTCTCAAAGCCAGATTCGGCTTTCTTAAATGCACAACGGTCTAGATGAGGGTCGTATTTGTACGCAGCACTGCACTTGAAGAAAGGAGGTCCCACGGCCGAGATAGGCAATGCCGATGGGTTCTTCTACAGGACTACTCCCCACCTAAGTGCACATTCAATGCCATGTTCACACAATAATACACACATCAACATTCCAATGAAGAATATGCTAATTCTAAATGGAATCCTACATTTCATGCCATGAAATGAGATGCGACTCCTCATGTACCATGCTCTTGAGTCCTCACCAACTCCCTCACATAAATCCTAAGCCCATGTGTGAAAAACCGTCATTCTGTATGACATCCAATGATCATTTTCAAAACAAATTTCATTTGTTTATAAACCAAAAGCTTTTTGGATGATACATCACAATGATCATTTTATATTCAAAATCCATGTGTCTTTTTGTGGGTAGAGGATTTTTGGTGTCTTACTGTGGGCTCCGCAAACCTAGACACTTTTACAACCTTTTACCACTAGGGACTATGTCTGACCATAATTGGTGGGCTTTTCACCCGAAGGAGGATCTATTCCTTCTTGCTAATACCCGACACATATTTTCTTTGCCATTTTAATCAATCGTGCGACTACATTGAAGCCGTGTCCCATTTCTTGAGCTGCCTCCATACCCATGCAGTAGTTTACCAACCATGCACTCACACCCAACCCAATACGATGCCCCCGTGCATATACAATGCAAAATGCCACTGCATGTTAGCTCATGTTACATGTATAATACACTACATGGAACAATTTATAAACCTCACTTTATGCCAAGTATCATGGATAATTATATCGAAAGCATATAATTTACATCCATTCATGCTAATATATGTGACACCCATATATCAACATATTTACAACACATTAAGCATGCTATTAAATTTTCAGCAATAACACACAAAAACAGTCCACACTAACTAGCCATTCCCGGCCATAAATCCAGTCATACTTAGCCTTGAAATATTTTGGTGAAATGTCGGACTTCGATCCGAGAAATTTTAACTGTTTGTTTTGTTTTTAAAAAACTTTCAATCTTGTCATTACTTGGTACATAAATTACCGATCGTGACCAGTTCTCGAGCTTCATTTCAACTTGATCCGAAACAGTCCCAGCGTCACGAAAAACCCAATCCCATGGTTGAAATTTTAAACCACACGGTCATTTACGACCCTTAGATTAAGAGGAACCAATGTAGGAGAAAACCCTACCTTATTTTGTTTTTGGCACCTACTCATAGCTCTTGGCGAGTAGACCAACTTTAATTCTCTACTTATCGACTTCTGACCTTCGGAACACCGGGAACCAGAGAGTGCACGGTCGACTCTCCTTTCCCTCTTCTCTCTTTTGTTTTCCTCTCATTTCTTTCCTTTCTTCATTTCTTTTCTTTCTTCATTCCTTTTCTTTTTCTTATTTTCTCTTCCTTTTCCTTTTCTTTCTTTTCTCTTTATTTTCCTTTTCTCCTCCACCAAATTGTTTCTTGGTTTGATCCAAAGAGAGGAAACTTCCTCTTGCTTTCCTATTCCTCTCACATGACATGTGTCTTCATATGATTCATTTGCCATGTGCCATGTGTCACATGGACACATGCACTAGGTGGAAAATGCCACACCACAGGATTCTCATGCCATGTGCACTCCTCTAACCTCGCCATGTGGCACCACTCCATGTGTCATTCGACACCCGTGTCTCGAAATACGTGAAATTCCGACTGTCTCGGAATCCAAAAAAATTTGAATGGGTAGCTAGATTTCTCACGAGATGATTCCAACGGTGAAGTTGTTTCGTCATCCAATATCTAGAATTTTTTAGGTTTTCAACCTGTACTTTAGAGTTAAATTACCGTTTTGCCCTTTTTTAGAAAAATTGCATTTTTTCTGGGTTTTACAAAATATGGCAATGTCGCGACATCGGCTAGAGAAGGGAAAGCACTGATATAGAAATGTCGCGACATCACAAACAACTCCAGCAAACAAATTATGTCTACTATCAAATGTCCGCGACATCCGCGGCCAACATTGTAACGACATTAGTTGAGGAAGAAGAAGCTGCATTGTTTAAATGTCGCAACGTAATTTAATGTTGCTGACATTAGCGAAACGAATGCGGAGACCATCACATTGATAATAAGGCATTGGATAGGAAATGTCGCAACATTCAATCAAGGCAGCTTGAGTGTTGAGACAAGTCAAATGTCGCGACACATAATAAATGTCGTGACATCAACTAAAGACAATGGCAGAGGACTTCAAAGCAACCATATCCAATGTTGCCACACCAGCTTAATGGACCAGACCTACAGAGGCAATGTCGCAACATCAAGGAGTGACTAACATGTCAATGTTGCAACATTGGTCCCAAGCAGCCTAAATAGTAAAATCGGTCCAATGTTGCATCATCGAATAAATGTTGGGACATCAACTAAAGACATTAGGAGAAAACTTGAGAACAACAAGATACAATGTCGCAACATCACAACAGCGTCGCGACATCAACTTGAGATGATCA
Organism: Tetrastigma voinierianum; assembly: GCA_016808115.1. NCBI lineage: Eukaryota > Viridiplantae > Streptophyta > Magnoliopsida > Vitales > Vitaceae > Tetrastigma > Tetrastigma voinierianum. The sequence continues at coordinate 81,241 of JAEQBH010001660.1, read as the reverse complement.
CAATGAACTTAAATGATCAATGTCGCAACATCAGTTACAGAAATGTCGCGAACAAAAGTGCAAGTGTGCACAAGCAAGGGCCTTAGTTACATGATGTCCTGACATTAGAGGCGATGTCGCGATATCGGTGATGTGAAACACAGTAAATGTCTAATACAAGGGGGAATAGCGGTGTCGCAAGATCAGAATTAATAATACGGCAATGTATCTCCATGTCGTGGCGATATGCGACATGGACTTCGAAACATTGAAAATGAAGTGTCAAATATATTTCTTTGATGTATGACTCAGTGCAACCAATGACATCGGCAATGCGATGTCGCGACATAGACAACTCTGATGTCGCAGCATCAACTAAATAATACATGACATCATTAGGACATCACACAACAAAGCTAGGGTAGGAATTTTGGGCTTTTCGAAGTGCGTGGTTCTGCCTCGTTTTTACAAGGCCAGACCTAAACTTTATAAATAGAAGCTTTTAGGGGTAAGTCTTGCGACTTCATTGACTTTCATCAAGTCTTTGTGCTTTTTAGAGAAAGCTGAAGTCTCATTGTATATATTTTTATTTTTATTTTTATTTTTATTTCTTTCTTTTATTTTTATTTGTTTCTAGATTCAGATTCGTTTAGGATTAGAGCAGTGATCTGAACTGGAATTCCGAGCTAGTGTTCATGTAAATCGGGTTTCATTTATGATTGAGCTTAGATGAAATTTGGAATTTATTCTGGAACTCATTTTTCTTCATCTTTGATTACAATCTAAATGAATTTGTTTAATCAACTAGACATTGTGATTTGTGATCCAGATTTGAAAGGGTAAGCTCCTTTTGGGAAAAATATTTTGTCGGGATTTTTCTTTTTACAAGAGTTAATGTTGTTTTGGTTGAGAAATTTGGAGTGATTTAACTGGTATTACTCCAACATTTAGCTGTTCTGAATATCGGCTTTTGGTATCCAAAAAGAGCTATATCATTGTTCTTATTTCCAATAATCCATCTGAGTGACACAGAGATGAGACTATCTGAGAATAATGAGCATTAACTTGTGGATACTTTTACACTAATATTATATGAACTAATGGACTATTGGAATTACCTTGATATATCATTAGTGATGATCTAACCTCTGCTTTCAAGGCTCTCTCATGTGTGACAACAGGAATGTGTGCCCGAGGCATAAGATCCACTTGCGGTCCAGCTGACTTAATCTGAGGGACACTCAATTGAGAGGAATCACTTCAACGCAGTGTTAGCTGAGAATCTAATCAAGGGAAGAAGAAATTCTTGTCTAATTGATGGCTGAGATATCTTTTATTTTGGAGAGTGCTTGCAATTTCCAATCCTAAGAGATGATTGTGAAGTACTAAGAAGGAAAAATAGTCAGATCTTAAAAGATGAACAAATCCTATAAGTAACTTTTTAGACCCATTGTCTAGATATGGAAATGTGGAAATCTGAATAGTGAAATGTATAGAGCTAGGAGAGATCCATTTCTATACTAATCTATTCTTGGACAACTCCGAGGTTCACATCCATTACATTATCTTAACTGGAACTTGCAAAGAGATGATCACAACACCGTTTTTCTTCCCATATGTTTTCGTTCATATTCGCTCTAATCATGTAGTTTAGAAATTTCATTTATTGTTTATTGTTTCATTTTTTAACTTGAAAAGTTAAATCTATCTTGAGAATAAGGAAATTCAAATAGTAAGAATCTTTAGTAGTAAGGGTAGTTAATCTTTAAATTTTTCTAATCGATCCTCGTGGGAATGATATATGGACTTAAAATTTACTGTATTACTTGTATAACTGTACTTCAGTTCAGTCTAGACCAACCCGATTTTAGATAAGGACAGTTTACATCGTGACTGTTTTTATATCTTGGGTCTCAACAAGTTTTTTGCGCCGTTGTCGGGGACTTTAGTTAGTCTTTAGTAGTAGGTGTTGGAAGGATTGGTGTGAGTTTTAGTCTTTGTTTTCGGGGGATTGAAATGAAAATAGAGTTCAAGGATTAATATTCTTACAAAAGAGAAAATTGCTAGTTTGGATATCTTTCTTTTTAATTTTATCAAAAACTTTTTAAAAAATAATTTTAACTGCAGTAGCTGAATTAGCTACTAATCTTTAATGAAAACACATCATGGTATATTTCTGTATCTACTGATCTTATTTGGTTTGAGTGTGATTCCATTTCAGGAAATCCTCACATGCGTAGAAAACCAGAATCAAAATTGGTGCCATTGGACACTAAATAGGAAAGGACGTTGAAAAATCTGAAGAAAGTCAAATTTGCTGAAACAATGGTTATGGTAAAGCAGAGGGAGATACAACAGAAGATTCCAACTGAGAAGGTTGACTGACCTTAAGGGCAAAGAACTATGGAAGATTTTTGGAAACCTGTTATCAAAGATGATTATTTAGCTGACAGGTAGCTTGTAATTAAAGCAAACAACTTTGAACTTAAGCCTACACTGATCACCATGGTCCAGCAGAATCAGTTTACTGGTTATCCTAGTGAAGACCCCAATGAACACATGGGCAGGTTTCTTAGAATGGCCAACACTGTGAAGCTAAATGGGGGTAAGGCCTGATATGATTAAGTTGAAGTTGTTCCCTTTCTCCTTAAGGGATACAACAACAAACTGGTTTGAATCAATCCCTTATGGATCAATGAACACTTGGGATGAGCTAGTTGAAGCATTCATGTGTAGGTTTTTCTCTCCTGCTCTCACTTCAAAGAGGAGAGGAGAAATCATTATATTCAAGCAAAGTGGAGATGAAAGTCTCTATAATGCCTAAGAAAGGTATAAGAAGCTACTCAAGGTATAATGCACAAGATTGATCAGATCACGTAGATGGATATTTTCTACCATGCCATGAACTACACATCCAAATCATAGATGCAGCATGTTGTGGAGCCTTCAAAAGAAAAAGTGTTGAAGAGGCAAATCAACTAATAGAAGATCTAGCAAAGTGTAACGCCCCAAAAATACCCTAGTATTTTTATGATTTTTTTTTATTATGTGTTAGGATATAAAATAAAGTAAATGAAATTTTTTTTGGAATTTAAATCCTAAGAAAATAAAATAATATATATATATATACACAACCCGGAATTTACCTAAGTGTAAAAAGCAAATTTGGAATTTGTAAAATGAGGACCTAAGAGGGCCAAAAATAGAATAAGCTTAAATGCTAATGTGAGTTAAATGAAGTGAAATAGAAGACTTAAATGTCAAAAAAAATGAGAAATAAGATTTATTTTGAAAGCCAAAGAATAGGAAGTCAAACAAGGCCTTAGCAATAAATGAGATTAAGACCAAATGGTCTAAGATAAGGCACATTTGTGCATTTTCGTTCTTGGAGAGCAAAAGGGAGAAAAAAGAGAGCTAGGGTTGAGAGAAGACCAAGGTTTTGGTGGGAGATCTTCCCATTTATGGTTTCCAAGTGATCAAGAAGAAGAAGGAAGGCTTGGTGTTGAAGAATCAAGAGATTCAAAGGTAAGAAACTAAACCCTAACCCTTTTTCTCATGTGTTTGTGTTGGGAGAAAACCCGAAATGTGGATAAGGTGTTTTGTATTGGTTGTAAATGGGTTTTGGTATTGGTTTGGATTGGTTTGGAGGAGTGTTTGTAAAAAGGGAAATGTTTGGTTTTCAAAAGAAATGCTGTCAAAACCCCTTTTCGTGTTTTGGCTATAGATTAAGTTAAAATCAACAAATGAAGTGATTCCAACTGGTAAAGAACCATAAGATATAGAGCTACAAATGTATAGAAGGGACCAGGAGCAAATTACAGCACTAAGGCTCTCGAAAATGGGCTTAAAGGTGAGTTTCGAGTAGCTCACGGGTATGCCCTATTTTGGGAGTAGTTGTGGTGTTTTGGCCATAAAAAATGGAGATTTCACTCATCGATTTGAGTGATTGAGTATGGGTAAACTAGACTTCTAGAGAAATAATTTACTTGAAGGAAGTGTATGCAATTTGTAACCCCCAATTTGCCTAGAAATCTATCCAAAGTGGGTATGCGGTCTGTTTTTGCAATTAGAGTAGTCTAGATGTTAAAGTTAAAAACTGTACCAATTAATATGATTTTGGGTGCTTAAGGGTTGGTTAGGCCTTGGTATAATATAATCCAATCAATGTTTGAAGTTAATTTTGGACAACATAGGATTGGTTTTGGTGACATGTTTTAAAGTCTTGTTATTACGAAAAAAAAGCATGTTTTGCCCTGTTTGTGTTATGTGGTTGAGGGCCTTAGAGAAGGAATTTTAAATTGAAAATTTTCAAAGATGTCATTGGATATATAAAGGACTAAACTAGATAGTTTTATAATTTTTGAATAATTTTTCGGTAATAAAGTCCAGAGAGTACAAAACTAGAAAATAACGGTCTTTGCATATGGTGTTAGTAGTTGTTTAAGGTTTTTGACTTAATCTTCTTCTGGGGATGGTTTAGTTGATCAAGAGTACTATTGGAAAAGGATTATAAGGCAGGGCAAAAATTTTAGTATTTTGGTTATGTGATGGATTAAAGTTTGGGAAACTAACAACCATACCGGGCTTATATGTCTTATTTGCTAATGAGATTAAGAATACGATATTAAACTCAGAAAATCAGCCTAGCAAAATCACTAGCATATGAGAATAATATTGTTCTTTAATTGTATTGGAATATGGGCTGACGAGGAGGAAAACCCGAATTGAGATCGAGATTCCAAGGATTGGAATCAAAGTGCAAAGCATTTTGGTTTGTTCTACACCTTTCTCTCATTATTTCGAATCTCTATCTCCGAAATGTTTGAATTTCATGTTGAATTGTTTTAAATTGATACGATCTTGAATAAATTGTGAAATGAATTGCAGTTGATTTAAGTTAAGAAATTTGAGAAATTGATTGATTCTTAGTGAATGACATAGAAAATTGCATGAGTATTGAAATGATTTGTTATATGAAATACATACTATCTTGTATTTTCTAAATTATTTGAATGCCCATAATAGAATGTTAGCTACATTAAATTCAAGTTAAGGATAAATTGGTATACGATAAAGAGTCGAACAAACGACTATTATGGCATACCAATCAGTAGCTGTGAGACGATGTGGTAGTGCGTATATATATACACATCTCAGGCACACTGCCCAGCGGAGGACCGTCACCGTGATTTGTTATCATCGCCGAATCATAGGTTAAATTCGATAGGGGCTAAAATGCAAAAATGATAATGAGATTGAAAATTGCACAATTTGTTATTTGGACAGATTTAGTGCATACATGAAAATGCATAGCTTGAATGACCCAATGAATTATGTAATTGATTTATTGAAAAAATATAGATACGTGTTAATCTTGCATTGGTCATTGACAATTATACAAAAGCATTGTTTTATAAATATTGCATGTTTCGATTTAAAATGAAATGAAGAGTGAAATAGAACCACTAAGCATGAAAATGCTTAGCGTATTGTTTTTATCAATGCTCGGGTATCGAGTGATTAACGGTGAGACCCAAGATCAAGGAGCGTAGAGTCATCAAGAAAGCTACGGAGTAAAAGTATATACTTAGTCATATGTATCCATCCTATTTTTGAACAATTGATGTTTTGTGATCAAAAGAGTTAAACTCTTAAACAATTTTGTATATTATTTTGAATGGGCATAGAATGCCTTCATTGTAAATATATTTTGGTTAAATGTAAATTGCATGGGCCTACCAAAACGATTGAAAAAGCTTCCGCATATTTTTTTAAAAGGGGGGTATTTAAATATCTAAATGAAATATGTTTGATGAATGAATTTGGCTAGCGCCTTGAATCCGATTCGGACCACAATCGGAATTCGGATGGAAAGGAACAGCACACAAAAACAATTACAAGCTAAGTCTAAGACTCAAGGAAGCGTGCGGGAGCTTAGAGGAAGTGGTGTGATAGAGCTTAACAAAATGTTAGCTATAGAGGCAAAACTGGACGCTCTGATGAATAAAGTTAGCATGAAAGAAAAAAACAACCGGTCTACCCATCTTGTTGGAACATTGGAAGATCAATAAAAAGTTTTCAATGATAAAAGACTGGCTCAAGATGGTCCTTATCAGCAGGTGGAAGTTTAATTTATAAATGGCAATAGGGGTTACAACTTCAAGCCAACACAAATCTTCCAACTCACTACACACTAGCCTTGAGAAACCATGAGAATTTCTCATATGGACCAGCAGCACAACAAGGACAGAGACCTGTGGAGAATTATCATCAACAGCATGGTCAAAATGGTTTCCAAGGACAACAGCAGAACAACTAAAGGGTAGAGTATCAGGGCCAAAGAAGGTCCCAGTTTTTTGAAGAACAGATGATGTTTTATGTGAGAAAACAGAAGGCTACTAAATATACATGAGCAAAAGTTTGCTGGGCTAGCAGCATTCTAGGCAAACACAATTGTGTTTCAGGCCAACACAAATTCCTTTCTAAAAAATATGGAGACACAAGTAGGGCAGTTGGCCCTAGCAATGCAAAACCAGTCAAATGATGTCTTCCCAAGTGATACTAAGAAGAATCCTAAAGATTGCAGACAGTGACTTTAAGGAGTGGCAGGGGATTGGAAGAAAGAAGAAATTAAAAGAAGAAAACTGAGGAAGAAAAGCATACATAAATTAGAGAATAAAAAAAGCAGTACAGTTCAGAAATTACTGAAGAAAATAGAACAGTAAAGGTGCAGTAGAAACAGCCAGTTGAAGAAGGTGATTTAAGAAAGAAAGAAGAGGTTCAAGCTTACAAGCCTCAAGTTCCATTCCCTCAGAGGCTGCAGAAAGCTACACTAGAAGATCAATTCTCTAGATTCTTGAACATGTTCAAGAAAATAGAGATCCATATCCCTTTTTCAAAGGCATTGACTCAAATGTCTCACTATGCTAAATTCATGAAGGATATACTGAGCAAAAAAGAAAAAAGAAAATTGATGAAGGAGTGGTGAACCTAATAGCAACCTATAGTGCAGTTATTCAAAGGTCTTTACCAGTAAAAATGCAAGATCTAGGCAGCTTCACTATTCCTTGCACCATAGGGAATTCTGAAATGGGGAAAACACAATGTGATTCTGGAGCTAGCATCAACTTAATGCCCTTATCTTTAGTCAAAACACTAAGTTTAGGGGACCTTACTCCCATAGCTATGACCTTGCAGATGGCAGACATAACATTGGCTCAACTTGAGGGTATTCTTGAAGATGTGCTTATCAAAGTGGGAAAATTCATTTTTCCAGTGGACTTTGTGGTGATCGATATTGAAAAAGACAAACAAGTCCCACTGCAGCTAGGAAGGCCTTTCTTGCCACTGGAGCAGCTTTGATAAAAGTGAATAAAGGAGAGCTTACTCTCAGGGGAGATGAGGCAATGCACTTCAATCTAAATTAGAGTTTCAAATAGCCAAAATTTGATAATACTGATTGTAAGATTGTAGAAACAAAAGTCTCCATCAATTCTAAATTGATAAATGATTGTAAGATTCAGAGTTCAATGAATGAAAATGAGATGAATTTCCAATATCTTAAGTATTTAGATGTTGAATTTCTAAACTCGAATTTTGAACTAAAAGCAGAAGTACTCAGTATTGATGAAAGCAGTGCAAAAAAATCCAGTAGTTATAAAGAGAAGGTTGTTGAAGTAAATACAAGATCATAGGGTTTAATTCTAAAAGAATTGCCTGAACATTTGAAGTATGCCTTTCTTGAAGCTAAAAAATCTAAACCAGTAATTATATCAAATGACTTGACAGAGCACAAGGAAAAGAAACTGTTGGAAATTATAAGGAAATATAAGGGAACCATTGCTTGGTATATAGAAGATTTAAAAGGAATCAATCCTTCCATATGTATGCATAAAATCCTGTTGGAGGAAAATGCAAAAACCTCCATTGAACATCAAAGAAGACTAAATCTAGTAATGAAAGAAGTTGTCAGAAAAGAAGTGTTGAAATGGTTGAATGCATGTTTTATATATGCAATCTCAGACAACCCTTAGGTAAGCCCAGTTCATGTGGTTGATTCGATGCTGCAATGGGTGTCTGGAATAAAACCAAAAATTTAGCCTCCTAAACTTCCTCCCACTACTTGAAGTAGTCGAAACTCTCACATGATATGGCAGTCTAATTGAAACACGGGGGGATGGAGTTTTCTTCGTACAAATGATTTGAGTGAAGTCAAAAATGGTGAATTAAATTTGGATTTTGGGGTTTTGGTAAAAACAGGGAGGGTTTGATAATGGCGAAAAATAAGCGAAGTAAATAAGAAAAATAATAAAAAAGAGGTCTCCTTGAAGTATCGGGATCTTGGGCAGGATTCGTAGCGAGGGTCCTCGGGGTCATTTCTATCGTTAGGGAGGATGACATATAGTCATTTCCCGAAGCGGTTCTTTGTTAGCTATAAGAGCCTAACCACACAAATTTTCCTTTTGAAAATGGCATTCAGCGGCCATTTATGTTCTCAATGTCAGTTCAAGCAGGTCTCCTTGATTCACATTCTGATGGGCAATAAATGGTAACTAATGAACATCATAAGAATCTAGTAATAAGCATCAAATGAGCCTTAAGGTACAAGTCGCGACCATTCAGCATGAATCGAAGGGATCTAAACCTAATGTAAAGGGAGGGCACGGATGGCGCGGTGAGTACACGTGAGAGCAGAGGACCTCCGGTAGCCCTAGATCCACACGGCGATCTTCCCTTCAAGGAGGGAAGGGTTTTAGCGAAACATCCTTGATTTGTCATCATGAAGGGTGTTTGGCTGCAGGGGAAAGTGCGAAATGAGAAAAAGGGAACAGAGAAGAGCGAAATGGGAGGCGCAGCTTCCCCAAAAACTGATATGATGTTGATTGATTGTCATTTGTTCTGATTGAGGCTTATATATGCTCGGAAGAGAGTACAAATCAATATGAAACAACAAAATTACGATGTGAGAGTAGAAAAGGAAAAACCAAAACGACGTCGTTTAAACACAAAAACAAGAGCAGAAAATTTCGCTATGCACAGTGAATTTCGCTATCATAGCGAGAATTTAAATATAATGCGAATTTTAAGCTATGATAGCGAAAATGCTATCTGCGAAAATACAAGCATAGCGAAAATTGAAATTTTCGCTATGCATAGTACTTTTTGCTATGATAGCGAAAATTCGCTATCATAGCGAAATTATCCAGCGTAGCGAATTTCACCACTGTTCCATTGCTTCCTGTTCCCACTGCACTGTTCCATTACTTCAAGCTTTGATATTCTTCATTCCCGGCTTGCTGAAATTGATAAAAAACCAAATGAAATAGAAGTAAATCAACCTGACTTTGTTATGATTGGATTGACACGATAATTTGGCTTCCAATTCCTGCAAAAACTATAAAAACAGCCTCGGAATGCAATCGAAATGTGGAGACAGAACACTGTCAATTAGGTTAATTATAATAATTAATACACAAAAGCGCTCAAAACCTATTAAAAATAGGGTTAGAATGGCACTTTTTGTTGTAATCACACTGACCTAAATTTGCTAGTCCACTTGTAATGCAAGAAAAAAAAGTAATAAAATACATATAAAACTATGACAAAATAACGTTCACAAAAATGGTATTTCAAAAAGGTTGTGAATGAGTAATGCCTAATACTAGTAAAATCATCAAAGCCTTATCGATAATTATCATGAGAGAATGAATGCCATACAAAATTGAGTATTAAAAGAGCTTCCTTCTTGGTGAATCAACCAGAAACTTCCACCAAAATCTAAGTGTTTGTTTGATCAGCTCTCAACAATAAATTGTTAAATTGCACTCTCCCCCCAACGTAGCTACTACCATGACCTAGCATGTGACCTAAATAGATGGGACCCGCCTCTTATTCCATGATTCTTTTGCGTTATAGGGTGCAATCTTTGAGGAATCGACCTACGCCAAAGTCCATGTAGCGAGGATCTACCGGTGACTCCCGACCAATTAAGGCTTAGGGCACCAAGTCATAGGATCTTTCGACCACAAATTCTTTGGATTTTCTGGGACTTGAATGATTTCGAGACTCCTGCACCTACAACTTGCTATAGAGCTCTACCCGTCACGGAGTGTAGCGAACACTAAGTCGCGACTCCCGACCCAGTGAAGGTTTAGGGCTGGAGCTTTAAAGGCTTCGCCATATACCCTGAAATGCTAGTGCTTGGAGTTTCAAGGCAAGCGTTGCAATTTTCTTCTTTTTCTTTTCTTTTTTCTTTCCCCTTTTTCTTTCCTTTTCTTTTATTTTTTTATTTTGGAAGACACATTGGCTACTATACATGGGGTCCTTAACTTTATAAAAGGTAGTTGAAACTAGGGTAGGTTATTGCAAAGTAAGGAGGTTCACCTTGGAGTTTTTAGCTATCATTGAAACCTAATGTGCTCGGTGTGTGGTTAGCTAAGGTGGAAGAAAAATGTTGAAAGCGACGAAGAATTCAACTTCAATCATCCACTCAATTAGGCATGGGGACAATCTAACATCAATAGAAAGTGGACAAAGTTTCAATTTTTTTCAAACTATGAGCTAGGTAAAACACCACACAAAAAAATTTTAGTTCTTGAAAATGGGTCCCCAATTTGAAAAAGTAAGAGTATGTAGTATAGTTTTATAGAAGGAACCCAGCAAGCCACTGAAGAAGAGGTAGAAATGGGCTTGCTCCAAGCAATAACAAAACATAAAATACAAAAGTCACTTCCTTGGTAACTCTCCCTGACCCAGCATCTCGATTTAATCAGAAATGGGGCTCAGATTGGAAATTTAGGGGAGGAAGTATTACCTCCTTGATGAGATGTGATCGTTGTTGGATAGGAGACTTCTCAAGCTTTCCATCGACACTTTATTCACTCCGTTTGGGCTTCAAACAAGCAAGTTAGGAGAAGAAAAGAGAGGAAAAAAGTGACCAGTTGGAGCCTTTTTAAAATTACACATTCATAATAATTTCAAAAATGTTCTTTCTGGATATATTTGGATTCTACACTCTCTAAGCTTTCCAACGGTACCAAAAACGCCTAAAACGGAGTTCGGATGAAAAAGTTATGAGCGAAACAAAAATGGAGGCAAATCTATGGGGCCATAGCGAAAATTTTCGCTATCATAGCGAAAATTTGCTATCATAGCAAAAATTTTGACATAGCGAAAATTTCGCTATGTTTGCGAAATTTTCGCTATGTCTAATAGCGAAATTTTTTTTTTTTTAAACAAACTAATTAAAAATAATAATAATAATAATAAAAATAAAAATAAAAACCCTTTTTTTTTTTGAGAGACAAATTTTATTTTTTTAAGACAATTTTTTTTTTTCAAAAATAAAATACTTAATAATAATATATAAAAAAAAAACGTTTTTTTTTATATATATAAAATTAAAAATTAAAAATTTTGTTTTGTTTTTTTTAAATAAAAATAGTAATAATAATAATAAAAACAAAGCGTTTTTTTCAAAATAAAATAATTAATAATAATAAAAATTATAAAAAATAAAATAAAATGAAAACAACTGTGCCATGTTTATGCATTTATGAAGGTGCGATTTTAGCTATCATAGCGAGAATTTCGCTATCATAGCGAAATTGCACCACAATTTTTAAGCTATATAAGCGAAATTTCAATATAGTTAGAAATTTCCCATCTTCATTTTGCTTGCTTATCTTGTAATTTTCTTGATCAAAGCTTCAAAATTTCCTAAACTGCAAAAATTAATGAAGAAAAATTAGAAAAAATTGCATAAAAGTAAAAATTAATCTAAAAACAGAATTAACTAAAAATTAGAAAATCTAAAAAGAAAAATTAAAGAATCAAAATAAAATACGATAAAATAAAATAAGCGAAAAAATAAATACAAAGCGTGGGGAGGAGCTTAGAAATCTGGGGTTAAGATTATCCAAATCTCAGAACAAACACGAACCATCCAGCGTACCATGCAATGTAGGCGGCCTTGTGTCTTTGATGTAGTGGAGGCTTGTGCGATGTACTTAATTTCTTGAATTTTTTTGTAGGATAGGCGGTCTGATTGATGTGGCCTTCCAGAGTGGGTCTCGAGTTGGTTGTCTTTGTAATTGAAGGTAGAATATACACTTGAGTCGTGGAGGCTATTGGCGGTGGGAAGCACGGTGGCAGGCGTGTGATAGGGTTGATTCAAGGGAAATGGTTTTGAAATAAGCTCTTTGGGCTCATCCACTGCTTCTTTTCCACTGCCCTCCTCAGTCAGCATTGGGGAGGTTTCTTCTTTCTTCTCCCATGGCCCACACACTACACATAATTGTGGGGCATCCTGCATTTCCTCAGGAGCTTCTGCTGGTTCCTCTTTCAATTCCTCCTGAGGCTGCAGTTGAGCTTGTTCACCCAAATTAGTGTCAATCAGACACTCTTCCTCTAGATTCTCCTCCTCCTGATGAACAAGCTACTGGGCAGGCCTTGAAATGGAGTAATGCAGGTTATCAATTTTCTTATCCATTTCACTTTGGAGCCCATCTAATCTTTGGTCCACGTAGTTCTCACAGTATGGTTCTTGGCACCAGTGGGTATTGAATTCCTTTTGTTCTTTCATAGCATCACCCACCCGGTTTAGTAAGGTCTAAATTGCTCAATTGGGGAGATTAGGTAGTGGTGGTTGAAGTGAGACAAAGAGGGCATCTTGTGGATGTGGAGGAGGATTCATAAGTTGGGAGTAACTTGTAGGAAGTGTACTCGTCAGTGGTCTCTATATTCCCTCATAGACCTAGGGTTTGGATTTCTCTACGAGGTTGTTGCCCTTTGCCATGGAAGGTTCTGTAATCCTCACCGTTGACATGTATGATCCCAGGGTTTTGCTCCACTAAATATTCACTATATTCTCTCTCTTCCATTTGATCACAGTTAATTTTTCCACTTAACACATCTTGGGAGTACCGCTAGCGAGAATTTTGATCCAGCTGAAAATGGATTCTGCGTAGCAGGGCAACTGCTTTGATCCTGCAACAACTTTTCTTTTTTTTTTTTATATGAAATGAAAAGAAAATGACAATGAAATATAAAGCAATTCACGGTGCCTTGATGAAGATCACAAGTGTTCCTGTTTCGTCAAATGCACTTAGGCACCATCCCCGACAACGGCACCATTTGATTTGTCTCGCAGTAGGGTGATGCGGAATCAACAAAATTTGTATCCTAAACTTCCTCCTGCTATGATAGTCGAAACTCTTCACTTGATATAACTGATCCCAAGTCGAACTCTGGGGATGGGTTTTCTTCGTACAAATGATTTGAGTGAAGTCAAAAATGGTGAATTAAATTTGGATTTTGGGGTTTTGGTAAAAACAGTGAGGGTTTGATGATGAAAACTGAAAATAAACTGAAGTAAATAAGAAAAATAATAAAAGAGGTCTCCTTGAAGTATCAGGATACTGGGCTTAGGATTGCAAGTGGCGAGGGTCCTCGGGGGTCATTTCCTATCGTTGGGGAGGATGACATATAGTCATTTCTCGAACCGGATCTTTATTTAGCTATAAAACCTAACCCTAAAATTTTCCTTTTGAAAATGGCGTTCAACAGCCATTTATTCTCGATCGATTCAAATGAGTCTCATGAGTTCACACATTACAATGGGTAATAAATGGTAATATTAGACATCCACAGAGATCTAGTAATAAGCATCAAATAAGCACTAAAGATTGCAATCTTGACCATTGACATGGTCGAAGGATCTAAACCTAATGTAAAGGAGAACAGGTGACGGTAGGTACCTCGTGAAACGGAGGACCTCGGTGGCCCGGATCACACTTTTGGCCGGCCTTCCACTTCAAGGAGGGAAGGGTTTTAGCCAGAACCATCCCTTGATTTGTCATCATCGAGGTGTTTGCTTCTGAAAAGATCTGAAAATGAGAGAAAAAGAGAGCAGAGAAGCGAGAAAGCAGGCTAGCTTCCCGAGTATTATGATGTTGATTAGTTGTCATTTGTTCTGTTGAGGCTTATATGCTCGAAGAAGGGAAATTACAAAACAATATGAAACAAAGTCGAGTGAGGTAGAAAGGAGAAAAACCAAAAGCGGGTCGTTTAAACACAAAAAAACAGGCGAAAATTTCGTATGCACGGTGAATTTAGCTATCATAGCAAATTTATTATGATATGAAAATTGCTATCATAACGAAAAATACAGGCATAGCGAAAATTGAATTTTCGTATGCAAAATACTACCAGCTATGATAGCCGAAAATTAAGCTATCATATGAAATTATCGGCGTGCGAATTTCACCTTGTTCTAGCTACTTTGTTCCATTGCTTCCTTTTCCTTTGCCTTTGTTCCATTTCTTAACTTTGATATTCTTCATTCTGACTTCTTGAAATTGATAAAAAAACCATATGAAATCGAAGTAAATCAACCTGACTTTGTTATGATTGAATTGACACGATAATTTGGCTTCCAATTCCTACAAAAACTATAAAAACAGCCTCGGAATGCAATCAGAAGTGCAATAGGGACCTGAACATGTCAATTGGGTTAATTATAACAATTAGTACACAAAAAGCGCTCAAAACCTATTAAAAATAGGGTTCAAAATAACACTTTTTGGGCACTAATCAATTCCTAAGAAGAGTGGATTCAATGTGATAAAAAATGAGAAGAATGAATTGATTCCTACAAGAACTGTGACAGGATGGAGGATGTGCATTGATCATAGAAAATTGAACAGCTTGACCCAGAAGGATCCTTTATCCTCTGCCTTTTATTGATCAAATCTTTGAATGAGTTGGTTGGACACCCTTATTTCTATTTTCTTGATGGGTATTCAGGGTATAATCAAATTTCCATAGCCCTTGAGGACCAAGAGAAAACTAATTTTACATGTCCATATGGCACCTTTGCATTTAGAAGGATGCCATTTGGATTATGTAATGCTCCTGCCACCTTCCAAAGGTGTATGATGTCCATATTTTTAGATCTGGTGGAAGAGGCTATGGAAATTTTTATGGATGACTTCTCAGTGTATGGATCCAGTTTTGAGCATTGCCTTAAAAATCTAGAGACTGTACTAAAGAGGTGCCAAGACAAGAATTTAGCTCTGAATTAGGAAAAATGTCATTTTATGGTAACAGAAGGAATTGTCTTGGGACACAAAATTTTTATAGCTGGACTGGAAGTTGATCAAGCAAAAGTTTCTATCATAAAAACTCTTTTTCCACCTACAACAGTTAAAGGGATAAGAAGTTTAAGGGACATGCTGGATTTTATAGGAGATTCATAAGAGATTTCTCAAAAATCTCATGACCATTATGCAGACTGTTGGAAAAAGATGCAAATTTTGATTTTGATGAATCATGCTTATCTGCATTTGAAGATATTAAGTCCAAATTGGTTATAGCTCTCATCATGGCAACACCAGACTAGAACAAAGAATTTGAAATCATGTGTGATGCCAGTGACTATCTGATGGAATGATTTTAGGTGAAGCAGAGAAAATTTTCAAGGCCATTATCTTATACCCTGACAAAACCTTCAATTAGGCACAGGAGAACTATTCCACCATAGAGAAGGAGATGCTAACAATGGTTTTTTCTTGTGAAAAATTTAGACCATGTCTATTGGGTTCCCATGTCATCATACACACTAATCATGCAACAATTAAATATCTAATGGCAAAGAAAGATGCTAAGCCAAGATTGATCAGTATAGGTATACTCTTTGCAAAGAGTTTGATATGGAAATTAAGGACAAGAAGGGGAGTGACAATGTGATAGCTGATCACTTGTCAAGAATGGAAAAACATATTGAAGAGGAAAGAGGGACAAAAATAGAAGAAAATTTCCCTGATGAGCAGCTTTTTCAAGTATCAATTCAAACACTGTGGTACGCTAATATTGTAAATTTTATGGCTTGTGGACTTATTGTAACACCCTGAAATGTACCCTAGTCGTTTTTAAACATAATTAGGGTATTTTGTAGGTATAATTTGAATTTTTCGTAATGTAAATTCAAAATGTAATGACAGGAAATAAGCAAAGTAAAATTTATGGTGATTTGTCAAAATGGGAAATAAAGTCATAAAGATAAAGATTATAAGTTAAAAGTGAAATATACATAGCAGGTTGCAAATAAAGGACTTTGGACAAAAAGGGCAATAAAAAGGAAAATTAAATATAAAAGGGGATAAGACCAAAAATATCTCATTTTTGGGTCTAAGAAGGAAAGCAAAATGTAGAGAGAGGGAGAAGAAGAAGAGAAGAGAAGAGAAGAAGAAGAGGAAGAGGAAGAAGAAGCCAAGAAAGGTATGGATTTTTATACACTAGTATGGTTGCTATAATATTGTATGGAACTTACTAAGTTTTGTATGGATTTTGTATGGATTTTGTATGGATTGTTATGGTTTTGGGTATGGATTTCCTCCTTGAGCTAAGGTGTGAGGGTTAAAGAGTATAAATACTTGTTGGGAGTATGGAAATTATGATTTGGTATGGATTATTGGACTTTTGGACTTTGGTATGGAAAAAAATCAAACCATAAACCCATTTTTGATGAATTTGGGTCTAAAAGAACCCTATTTGGTATATTGGTGGTGTTAGTTTTAGACTAGATTTGGAGTTGTCTTGGTTTGGTTTTGTGGTTGATTTGGGGTTGTATGAAAACTAAATATGGATTCCCCAAATTTTTTAGACTTAGGAAACTCTCCTAACCCATTAATTATGTAGGATGGGGTTAGTAAACCATAAGTCTTTTTCCTATATGTGTTTTGGGAATTGTTTGGTTGTGTTTTGGACTTAGGTTGGTTGATTGTAATCCTCGATTGAGGAATATTTTTATTAAGGAAATATTGGGGTTTTAGGGGAGATGCTGTCAAAATTTCTCCAAAACCCATATCTTTGTCTTTGTCATAATTTCTTCGTCCGAACTTCGTTTCGAATGTTCTTAGACTCTATGGAAAGCCCTTTGAGTCTAGAATTCATCCATATATAGCTTAATGAAATTGGAACTCATATTAGTTCCAGAAATCACGAAAAACAGTAGGCCCTACTGGTTCTACTCATAGTCACTGTTCATGGGAAGCCTTCAACTTCGGATGGTCATAATTTCTTCGTCCGAAATCCGTTTCGGATGTTCTTGGACAATATGGAAACCCCTTTGAGTCTAGAATCCATCCATATATAGATTGATGAAATTAGAATGATAGTATATAGCTCATAAGCATACATAGTAATTATATTTATTCATGCATATAATGAGATATGAAAAATGCAAAGATACGAATAAATGATTGTAAATATCACATATGATCACTGGATGACAATAATTATTCGGGAATATGGGATATGAACTGAACATAAAATACACATGGATTCTCTGCTTAGAACTTGGTAAAGGGATAGATGGGTATGCCTATTAGGAAAAAAAACAAGTCTACAGCATACTGATCAATTGGCCCCGTTTAGGTCATCACAACGCCTTCGGCCCCTTATAGATGGTCATTGTCTCGTACAATGATAATAAGGCCTTCGAGCCCTTATAGATGGTCATTGTCTCCCACAATGATAACAGCGCCTTCGGGCCCTTATAGACCACTGTTTCGTATAGTGAGTACAGCGCCTTCGGACCCTTATAGTTTCCTTTATCCCGCTACAAAGAGTTTATGCGGTCATGAAACATAAAACAATGACTTGAGCCATGACATATGAAATGATATGATATGATAAGAAGCATAGCACTCACGCGATGACAAAATATATTGTGACAAGAACATGAAATAAATGCAAATGATATAGAAATGTATATGAGCGTTGATAAATGAAACATATTTATGATAAGTAAATATGAGATATGTATAGGCATGTTTAAATGATATGATATGTTAGATGTAGATGCATGTGTATAGAAGTGTGATGATCCGTGTTAGTGGTCGTCCATGAGTTTATTCCCACTAAGCATAAACAGCAGGTTTTTCATCCGTGTAGATACAGACGAGACGAAGGCGAGACGGCCCTCTCGTGATCTCAAAGGTCAACACATAGTTAGATGCCCTCCAGAAGACTTTTTGGTCTATTTTGTATATGTAATATTGTTTTTGTTGTTTGTAAACAAATGTAAAGTTTTTGTATAAGTCGAACACTCCCATTTGTAGAGCTTGAATATATTTTTAAATTCCGCCGCTACATAATATATCTCAAGATACATGCTTATTAGTATGTGAATGAACAGGTTATAGTGTACTGGTGAAATGAACAATGACACCCTCGCCCTACATCGCACGTGGCTGGGTCGAGGCAGGTGTCACACTTATGCCACCAGAATTAAGCTACCAGCAGAAAAGAAAGCTGAGAACTAATGCTAGGTTTTATATATGGGATGACCCATTTCTTTTTAGAAAATGAGCAAATCAGGTTATTAGAAGATGTGTACCAAAGACAGAACAAACTGGAATTGTGGATAAATGCCATCCATCACCATATGGAGGACACTTTGCAGGAGACAGAACAACCCAAAAAATTCTCCAGTCAAGTTTTTATTGGCCAACTTTATTTAAAAATTGTTATGAATGGGTCAAACATTATGACAGATGTCAAATAATGACAATATTAATAAGAAGAAATGAGATGCCTCTGCAAGGAATTATGGTGGTGCAGATTTTTTATGTATGGGGAATATACTTCATGGAGCCTTTCACACCTTCATTTGGAAACTTATACATTCTCCTAGCTGTGAATTGTGTATCCAAATGGGTGAAAGCCATAGCTTGCCCCAGAAATGATGCTAATACAGTTGTGAGGTTTATTCAAAAGAACATCTTGAGCAGATTTGGAGCCCCTATAACTATTATAATTGATGAGGGAAGTCATTTTGCAAACAAGTTGTTTACAAAACTCATGAGCAGATATGGAGTCAAACATGTCATGTGTTTGGCTTATCACCCTCGATCAAATAAGAATGAAGTGAGGATATCGATAAATCGAAAGTATTCTTGAAAGAACTGACGATGCCATCAGAAAAGATTAGTCAGTTAAGCTGGAAGATGCATTGTAGGCTTATAGAACTCCTTATAAGTCCCCTATTGGAATGTCCCCATACAGAATTGTCTATGGAAAGCAATGTCATCTACCTCTTGAACTTGAGTATAAAGCAATGTGGGCAATAAAAAAGCCGAACTTTGATTTCCAAGCTGTAAAAGAAAAGAAACTTCTCAAATTGAATGAATTAGAAGAGCTGAGAAATGAAGCCAATGATAATACCATAATCTATAAGGATAAGACTAAAAAGTTGCATGATCAGAAGATTTTGAGGAAGGAATTTGGAGTAGGAGACCAAGTCCTACTGTACAATTCTAGGCTAAAACTTTTTCCAGGAAAACTCAAATCAAGCTGGAGTGGTCCATATACAGTAGTTGCAATTAAACCCTTTGGAGCAGTAACATTTAAAACCAATTCTGGAGATGAGTTTAAAGTTAATGGTAAGAGGCTGAAACACTACCTAGGAGGAAGATCAAATGAAAAAGAGTCCCATATTTGAAGAGATGGACAAAATCGCTAAAATGAGAAAAAACACCGCAAAGAATGTTCAAATTTAGAGATATAAACATGAGCAACTACTGGGAGGCAACCTGACTATAATTTTTAATTTTTCATACTTAATTTGCTTTAGTTAAAATTTTGTATGTTTGAGTAGTGTAGAAGTAGTTTAGTTTTGTTAGAAATTATTTACCAATTATTGAATTACAATTTTATGATTGCCAGAATGAAAAAGCTACAAGGATGCATGAAGATCAATTTTAAAGCATCTCTAACGAGACTGAATTATGTATAGATTACTACAAAGGGGAGTTTACTTTTAACTCTATTTCTTTAGAGATGATGCATGAATAAGTTTGGGGGAATATTATTTATTTGAGTTAGAAAATCAATCAGTAGCTTGATTGTCCTTTTTGAATGGTTGTGTGGAAATTTTTGCAAGAGTATGAATTAGTGCTTACTTGATTAAATTGAAAAATCTGAATTGTTACTCTGTTTATGTTTGAATTGAGGTCCTTCAACATCTTTAGACTTATATTCATGAACATGAATTGGAATTGTAGATAGAGAAAAAGGAAAAATAAGCCCCGTTTTTTGCGCGTTAGACTTATCTAATGTCGCGGATATCAATAGAAATGTCGGATCAAGCTCAAAGTTTCCCCAATGTCGCGACATTACCTTAATGTCGCAACATCATATTTCAAATGTCGTGACATCGCAAATATACAAGAGCACATTAAGCCAATGTCACGACATCAGAATTGTCAATGTCGCAACATCACATTAATAGATGAACAACACTACTCCAATGTCGCGACATCAACATTTCAATGTCGCGACATCAACATTTCAATGTCGCTACATCACAAGGATACAAGAGCTACACCAAGACTAACTTCAAAGCAATGTCGCAACATTGCTGCGACATCAAGTTGATGTCGTAACATTACATTTTCAATGTCTCAAATCCATTAAAACCAAACCGAAAATCTAAACAATGTCGCAACATTGCCACGACATCGCCGCGGCATCAAATCATTGTCGCGACATCAGAAAGTCATTGTCATGACATCGCAGTTAGGGCAAATCTCCTATAAATGAAGACTTTGAGAAATTTTCATTGTCACATCAATCTTTCCATACTTTCTAACCTTAGCCTTTTCAAAAACTCACAAACATCTAAACCATGTCAAATCCAAGCTCTCCAACCCTCGACGAAGTTATATGAGTGTAGTAGAGGATATTTTATAAGAAAGAGCGGATGAAGTTGGGAAAGAAATGGAAGGGGAGGAAAACCAAGAGAATGCCCTCGAAGTCGTGCCTAAAGAGATTGAAGTGGTGGTGGAGGAAGGAGAAGCCAGAGCCTTCTACTCCCACAAAGGAGCAAAAGTGTTCCAGAAGCATCTGGCAAAGAAGAGCATTGTAGAAGAAAGGGGGTTTAAGGAGCTGGTGTCACGTTTAAGGAGGAGATCGAGCAACAAGGCTGGGCAAGGTTAAGCTAGCATAGGGTGCCGGGAGTACGGGCCCTAGTCAAAGAGTTTTACTCCAATCTGGGCGAGCAAAGGAACCTAACGTGCTATGTCAAGGGAAGGTGGATCCTTTTTGGGAAGAAATCCATCTCCCAACTTCTAGGGTTGAGGCCGGTGAATGACTGCAAGGAGTACGAACAGCTCCAAGAGAACCCCAAGTTTGAAGAGATTGTCAAGGAGTTGACAGATGGTCTAGGGGTATGGCAGAGGACCAAAACCATCCGCAACGCCTATATCGATAGAGGTGACTTGTTAGAAGCAGTAAAGGTATGGTTCCACTTCATCAACTTCGTTCTCACCCCCTCAAAGCACGTCTCCACAGTGAGACAAGATCGTGCCATACTTTTGTATGCATTGGTCAAGGGGTTTAACTTGATGTGGGGAAGATTATGGAGCAGTCCCTCCTGGACTACCCTGAGAAATACCCTGAGAACAATTTCTCAAGGAATATCCCCCACCCTACCTTGATTACTCTCCTATGTATCAAGGGGGGTTTAACATTCAGTGAAACTAAGGAGAAATGCCCAAGATCCTCAAATCTCACACTCACTGGAATCCTAAAAGCTCTAGTACAGGGTGACAAAGTAGGAGGTTGAGAGAACAAGGAAGAGGAAAAAGGCAACTTCAGAACTACAAGGAGAGGCAGTCCCTACAGCTGAAGAAAGACTAGAGACAAAAAAAAATAGAGGTGGGGCCAAGATTACCCAAAGCAAATCAAGGTTTCCCTGGGGTCAAGAGATATGTTACTCCGCCAAAGCAGAGCAAAAAGAGGGAGCAGGACAGTAGAAGAGCAAGAGATCAGTACAGCAACATTATTCTCCTTGTTGACAGAGATGAGAGAAGAAATGAAGATGAGAGATGAGAAGTTCAAGAAAGAACTGAGGTGGAGAGATGAAGCAACGACTGCAAAGAATAAAAAAAGAGAAGAAAACCTAGCAGCAAAGCTCCAACTGAGGAAATGGGGAGTGAAGAGAATAGTTATCAAACAGGGACAAGACATTAAGGGTAGAACTTAAAGAAAGAGAAAAGGCCTTTGTGCAGGATCAGCTGAAGAGGGATCAAGAGCTTATCAAGATAATGGAGGTTAGGGAGAAGGAAATATAGTAGAACTTGCTTCAAAAGGTTGAAGCCTTTAGGTATCTTTACAAGGAACACCAGAAAGAGATCATAGCAACCGTCCAAAAGAGAGATGAAGAGCTAGAGTCCATCCTGAATTACAGGGAGAAGTTATGGACATAGAGCATAGATCTGGTGAACCAAAACCTTTTAAAGATGTATCAAACCCAAGGTGAATATGAGCAGTCCCTGAACTCCATAAGGCAAAGGCAAAGTGAGCTCATCAAGAAAAACATAAGGATGCAAGAGTGCTATCTCTTTGACAGGAATGGAGAGAGCTCAACTCCAAAACCAAAACACTCCATTCCTAAGTTCACACCCTCCAATGCAAGTTACAAGTTTGAAGCAGTGAGCCTCAAGCCCTCAAGATCTCAATCACATAGAAAAAAGATATAGCTCTTCCTATCCCTCATTCTCTCATTCTCTTCTCTTATCTATCATTGTAAAACCCGTGAAAATTTTAAGTTTAAATTTTTCAAAAAAAAAATGGGGCAAAACGATAATTTACCAGAATAATTTGGAGAAAAGTTGGGATTTTTCTAGATCTCAGATGACGAAACAGATTGCATCGTTAGAATTGTTTCGCAAAATCTAGCTACCCAGTCGAATTTCGTTGGATTCCAAGATAGTCGGAATTTCATGTATTTCGAGGCAATGGGTGTCGGGCGACACATGGCGAGCCATGTTGATGACACATGGTGAACCATGTGAGTGACACATGGGAATCCATGTGTCTCAATGCATGGCAAAGGCCTATGCATGTGGGACACATGGCATGCCATGTGTGTGACACATGGCATGGCACTCTTGAAAGCTATAAATATGGGAGCAAGATTCAGTTTGTGGGAGTAGCAAGAAGTAGGAGGAGGAAGGGAAAAGAGCAAGGGAGGAAAGGAAAAGAGAAAGGGGGGGAAAGGAAAGGAGAAAGTGAGGAAAGGAAAAGAAAAGGAAAGAAGAAAAGAGAAGAAGAAAGGGAGGAAGAGAGAGTGAAGGAGGTTGGCAGAAGAAAGGCACTTATTAAAGAAAGAACCCTTGAATCGCTACAAGAGTGTAGGCTTCTCCTACTCTAGATATTTTACGCCAGGCTATAATGACCTAAGTAGGTTTATCTCTGCTTTCCGGTGGCGAATTTGTATGTTGTGTGGTTTGTTTGTGATCAGGTGATAATAAAGACCTGCCATAAGGTTTCTGACTATCCAAACCGAACATTGTGTCCTGTGACAAAGAAATCCCAAAGAAATGGCAACAGGTGTGCCCAAATTTTCGCACACCCTTGTGAATCGGCCGCATCAACTTTGGACAGCCATAACTTTCCCGTCTAAACTCCAATTTGCACGTTCTTGGACTCTAAGGAAAGCTTGTTGAGTCTAGAATTTAATAGAATGAAATGCTTAGCCAAAACGTGGGCTCAAAATTAGTCAATACGCATAATTGAGGAATGGTTCGTTTCCGGTTTCAAACTTATTGAATCTATTAGACTAAAATGCTTTGGTCGTTGTATGGCCCTGAGCAGGAATCAGGTGTTGACATTTTGTGTGGTATTTTACAAAAACTAGACTTTCTAGACTAAGTCCAGATTATTTCCCGGAGGCCAAGCATTATCTGATTACTACTAGGAATGTGGCTAATGTGTTATCGCGATAAATTGAATAATGATAACAATATGTGAAATTATGTGATATATGTGTGATAAAGATGGAACACTATATGCATTGGCTATATGACTCCACATACTATGTCTCTTGGGAATATGAATTATGGCATTACTTGCCTATAATGGTTGGAATTATGTTAATACATGCTTGAATGATGTGTTGACATGA
This sequence comes from Tetrastigma voinierianum, assembly GCA_016808115.1. NCBI lineage: Eukaryota > Viridiplantae > Streptophyta > Magnoliopsida > Vitales > Vitaceae > Tetrastigma > Tetrastigma voinierianum. The sequence goes on along the minus strand of JAEQBH010001660.1, from coordinate 57,291 downwards.
ATGAACTGAATGATAGAAAAGATGTAGTGCATGCTTATGTGATGTACTAATTTGAATGTGTTGAATATTAACATGACTGCATGTATGTTGATGTTAAACTAAATATATGAAATGTTGTGTGCATTAGACATGAGTGTTCATAACACACACATAGTGTACGGTGTAGAATGTCCATGTAGAGGTCTTCATACATTGGTCATGGGTTTGAGTGCAGTGGCACAAATTGCACTGCATTGTGTGCGGTAACACCGCATTACATGGGTGTGTGTACATGGTACTGATTTGGCACTGCGTTTGGTGCTAAATTGTGTGGGCTTGGGAATGGGACAAAGTCCAATTAAGTTCCACAGTGTCAAATGAAAATAGAAAACGAATAGTGTCGAACGTAGAAAGTAGTGGATGTGACACCCCCCTCAGTGAAAAGCCCGAAACTCAAGGTTACTCCGCTTATCCATCTATGAGTTTCAAAATGCCTGAGGGTGTAAAGAGACCACGATGAGACCTCTGGAAGTTCTCAAGGTTCAAAAAGACATGAAACGATTAAATAAATATCACATGGACTACTGGTGACGTGAGCCGTGGATCGACTCCTGACGATTTCCCATTGGAACCTACATTAGGTGGTGGGCCGGAGGTTGACTTGGTACATTAGGTATGTAGAGTGTCGTCTCATACATGTATGTAGTTTTTTTTTTTTTTCCATGATAGGACAACATGTATGCACGGATTGGTTTTTGTTTTGACTGTGAAATGATCATTTGCAAGTGCACCTAGGTGGGAAGTAGCCCTTGTAGGATTTATCTCTACTAGGCGTTAGCTCACCCCGTCGTGGGACCCCTTTTTAGTACGTGTGACAGCACTCTAGAGGCCGAGTATGAAGCGGGCCTGACTATGGCCTTGATTCATGTTTTATGTATATATTAGAATCCAACTAGTTTTAATATATGTTTTCAGATAAGAGTGATGTAATAACTCTTGGATCTATAGAAATGTATGGTTTTGTAACTGTATCATGATATGAGACATTAATAAGCCGCAGTTGATTCGCGGTCACCAGTGACTCTCGGGTTTTGGGGGCGCCACAACTATTCTTTTTGTTTTGTAAATAACATAATGTAATTGTTCCCTCTTTTTAATAAAATAGTATTTTCTGAAATTTTTGTGCATAGAATTTTCTTGTTTGTTATTACCTTTTAATTTCAAAATCTTGGGAATGTTAATAAAATCTGGAACTTGTGTTTGTTGGCGAATAAAGGAGAATTCAGAATGTTGATTGTATGAAAGCTGGATGTTGAAGAGTGTTGGATGACATGGCATATTTTCTGAGTAAATGTTGTATTGGCTTGTTTGAAAACTTTAAGAAAAATGATGGAATGTTGGTTTTATTATGGTCCACCTAATTAACTGAATGACTCAATCATAATGAAATGTAAAGTGAACAATAACACAACAAATTGTTGTAAAATAGAACAAGTTGAGGTCTTAATTGCAAATAGGGTAAGTTGTGATGTCAATAATAAAAAAGTTAAAACTTTCAGATTACTGAAAACTGGAATTGAAATCAAGGTTAATGAAGTTAGTAATTCTAGTCAAATTGAACAATAAAGTCCAAAAAATGACTACACTAACACATTGGTCAAAAGTACCTCAAAAATTGATTGTGCTTGGGTTAGGAAAACCTTATGGGACTTATTATCATAAATCTTTAAAAGAGTCCTAGAACTTGTTGCATTATTTTCAAGGTGAAACTTAGACATCACAAATTATTAAGATGATTTAGGCTATCCCAGATAGTTTGAGACTTTCAAAAGTTCTTACCCTTGATATACTATGAGTATATACCTTAGTACCTACTTTCGTGAAACCTAATGCCTATTTCATCATCATGCCCAAAAGAAGAGCCTTTCACCCTTCCTTAAATTCTATCTTACAAAGAAAGAACCTCAAATTATCCAAACTGTAAATTAGTGTAGAAGAAATGAAAAGGAGGATAAGTTTGGGGGAGTGCAAGTTTGATTTGAAAAGAAAGTGGAGAATAAAGGATGAAAAATGAGAACAATTAAGAAAAAAATGTACTAGAAGAGGTGCAAAACAGAAAACTGAGAAGCTGACAAAGAAGAAAGTTACAAGGAGTGAGTTTTACCCTGTAACCTATTAACCTTGAGCAATTAAGTCCTTAGGGGTGTTCTACACTTAGTACCCTAACGCTAATTGGTATGGAGCTACTAACTCGCTTGCTAAAGGGTTGTAGAAAGCTTAATCAGACCACTCCAACCAAACAAAAGGATAGAAAGCAGCTTCTGGGGAGTGCACTGAAAAATAACAATGGAACATAAAATAAAAACAAGAAGAAGCTTCAAAGGAGGAAAAGCATAAAGATGCACCAGAATCTGGTTTGGTGAAGTTTGAAGGGCTAGTTCAACAAAAAAATAAGATGAGCAATGAAGGAAAGAAGTTAAGGAAATGAATGCAGTTTAGGTAAACTTAAGCCTAAAATGTCTAGTTATGTACCAAGTACCCTAGCCATTCATTACAAGATCAAAAGACCTATTTGATTATGAGGGGTGTGTTATGTCTACATTAGTAGAGAATAATATGACCAACAAGCCTATGAGACTTAAAAATACTCTAAGAGAAAGGCAATTTGCAAAGTAAATCTCATAAAGCTACCTAATCTATAAGTAAGTTATAAAGGGAAGACCAACACACACTCATGTAGTCAAGGGCTATATTTGTTTATTAACTATGAATTACATGCTACATTAAATGATTTGAATTGGAAATTTTCCGAATTCTAAAAATGAAGCTTGATTAGAGTTTATGTCACAACTGAAATGATACTCAGGCCTAAATGCTTATCATATTTAAAAGATGAATTAATTGAAAAATGATCTCAAAAATTGATTTTTATTTTTTGAGGACAAACAAATATCATTTTCTTTGCTTGAGGACAAGCAAGACTTTAAGTTTGAGGGAGTTTGATGAGTCTAAAACTCATATATTTTTAAGTCCATTTTTCAAGAATATTTTTGGTTTAAAAGTTCAGTTTGATGCAGAATTATGGAGCTTTCACCCAAATTTGTTGTTTTATAGAAACTTAAAGGAAATAAGTAGACTCTCGCAAAAAAATGAGTAAAAACTGGCATGGTGAAGAAAGGCCAATGTCGAACATTGCTTCAAGAAATTTCCAATGTCGTGACATATTGTGGAGAAAGTCTTGAAAATATGCCAATGTTGCGACATCAGCTAGAGAAGGGAAAGCAATGATGTAGAAATGTTGTAATATCACAAACAACTCCAACAGAAAAATTATGTTCGCCATCAAATGTCACAACATCACAGCAACATGGCTGTGACATCAGCTGAGGAAGGGAAGAACTGCATTGTTTAAATGTCAGAACATCAATATAATGTCATGACATTGGCCAAAGCTTGAATACTAGAGACCATCACATTCAATGTCGTGAAATCAGATAGGAATTGTCGCGACATTCAATCAAGGCAACCTGAGTGTTGAGACAAGCCAAATGTCGTGACACAGAATAAATGTCGCGACATCAACTAAAGACACTGGCAGAGGACTTCAAAGCAACCAGATCCAATGTCGCGACATTAGAGCAGAAATGTCGCAACATCAGCTTAATGGACCAGACCTACAGAGGTAATGTTGCAACATCAATGAGTAACCAACATGTCAATGTCGCGACATCGGTCCTAAGCAGCCTAAATAGTGAAATCAATCCAACGCCGCTATTAGCTGAGTAAATGTCGACATCAAATTAAAGACATCGGGAGAGAATCGCAAACAACAAGATATAATGTCATGACATCATAACAACATCGCAACATCAACCTGAGATGATCACAATGAACTTAAATGATCAATGTCACAACATCAGTTCTAGCAATGTCGCTACATCAATGCAAGTGTGTATAAGAAAAGGGCCTCAATTCCGGCAATGTCTCAACATCAGGGCAATGTCACAACACCAACTAAATGTCGTAACACAAGAACAAAGGTCACGAATTTAATTAGTATGCAATAATGCATTCCATGCTAAAACATTATCATGACATGGACTTAACATTGGAAAATGAGAAGTGTCAAACATATTCTTGTGATGTCGCGACATCAGCTACAACCCACGACATCAACAACTACGATGTCCTGACATCATCACGAATATTATCCCCAAACAAGAAACTAGGCAGTAAATTCTTGGCTTTTCGAAGTGCATGATTCTCGCCTTACTTTTAGGCCCAAGAACTGAGCCTATAAATAGCTTTTTGGGAGTAGTGCGTAACTTCACGACTCTCATCAAGTCTTCAGGCTTTTGGGAAAACTGTCTCATTGTATATATTTTTATTTTTTTTATTTTTTTTATTTTTTTTATTTTTTTTAATTTTTTTATTTTTATTTGTTTCTATATTCAATTTCGTTTAGGATTAGAGTAGTGATCTAAATTGGAATTCCGAGTTGGTGTTCATGTAACCTGATTTACGATGTTTAACTTAGATGAAATTTAGAATTTATTCTGGAACTCATTTTTCTTCAGTTTTGATTACAATCTAAATGAATTTGTTTAATCAACTAATCATTGTGATTTGTGATCCAGATTTGAAAGGGTAAGCTCCCTTTGGGAAGAATATTTTGTTGGGATATTTTTTTTTTTTTTGCAAGAGTTAATGTTATTTTGGTTGAGAAATTTGGAGTGATTTAACTGGTATTACTCCAACATTGAGCTATTCTGAATATCAGTGTTTGATATCCAAAAAGAGCTATGTCATTGTTCTAATTTCCAGGAATCCATCCGAATGACACAGAGATGAGACTACCTGAGAATAATGAGCATTAACTTCTGGATACTTTTACACAAATATTATATGAACTAATGGACTGTCGGGATTACCTTGATATATCACTAGTGATGATCTAACCTCTGCTTTTAAGGCTCTCTCTTGGGTGACAACAAGAATGTGTACCCGAGGCACAAGATCCACTTACTGGTCTAGTAACTTAATCCCGATAAAGGTTCACCCCAATCGGCAACCACTTCAACGCAGTGTTAGCTAAGAATCTAATCAAGGGAAGAATAAATTCTTGTCTAATTGATGGTTGAGATATCTTTTATTTTGAAGAGTGGTTGCAATTTCCTGTCCATGGGAGCAAGTAATTTCCAATCCTAAGAGATGATTGTGAAGTACTAAGAAGGAAAAATAGTTAGATCTTCAAAGAGGAACAAACTTACAAAGTAACTTCTTTTCAAAACCCATTTGCCTAGAGATGGAAATGTGGAAATCTCGAATAAAGGAAATTGTAAGACCCAGAAATTCCACTTCGAAAAGGCAAATCGTAACTTTTACATAAAATTGTACTCGATTAAAAATATGAAATTTATTCTCCGATCTCGATGAAGAAACTGGGATTTCACCTTGAATCGCCTCGAAATCTAAATTTAGCACGTAAAATTTCGTTGAATTCCGAGACAAACGGAATTTACATGTTTTTCAAGGCATCGTCTGGTGTCAGTGTGAAAACGATATTCCGATGTGACAAAGTCACATATCGCAGGTAATGCGTGCCATAAGTGGAATGAGTAGAGAAAGGATGAAATGACTGAGATAGTGCCGAATGTCAAACTGGAATGAAGGACAAAATGGTCATTTTGGAATTGTTTTGGGTTAGAAAAGAACAAAGAGGAATAGCGGTCATCCTCTTCAAAATGCAAAAGGAGAAAACGGGAGGAGAAAACAGGGGAGCTGCAGATTGGCTTTGTGAGAGAGAACATCCGACTTCTCTAAAATATTCGCGATCCAACAGCTTGGAATTGCCGACAAGACGCAAAGTCATTTAAGCATCGAGGCCTACACGTGGGTTCCGGTTTTGTGAGTTTTTTGACAAACTCGAGAGTGTGGGTTTCTCCCTACTTGTAGTTTTATTCTTTGTTTAAGAGCCATGTTAATGTTTGAGCTGAATGAGGCCGTGAGGGGTCATTTGATCTAGCCCCAAATTGAACCGGTGTTGTAAATTTTTGAAACCAAATGTAGGCCGTGATGCGGTGTGCAATGTGGGTTGTCTGGGTTGTTAATTGTGGTAATTTGTGAAATAAATCATGTATTGGTTTGTTCGGAGGCCGGAAACGTCAGAATCCGGTTCACAAAGTGAACCGATGATTTGTAATTACGAATAGTAACTGCTGGGCTCACTTGCCCTCGAGAATAGTGTCTACAAAATAATTTTTTGTGAATTAATGTGTTTGGCTCCGTAATTCAAGCAGAATTGCTCGTGTTTGATCATTAGCCCATGTGAGCTAATTTTGATGTGATGGAATGTGAAATTGCATAACATGATTGTGTGATTAAAGATTATGTGAATATATGCATGATTATATATTTGCATGTGTTATTGAATTGTAAATGGAATTGGCATCATGCATTCCATATGCAATCGAGGGCACCTCAGATGATAGAGGAGTGCATGAGGCGTAGCCCAGAGAATGGTTTCCGAGGGTTGTCTAAAACTAAAAATGATCGGAGTAGTAGTCCATACTAAAAAATATCAATCGCCTGGAGCATGCACCCAATTGATATACACGGAGGGTAGTCCATAATATTAATCATTCGAGACGGCTCCAATTGATATATATACATCGGAGGGCTGTCCACAAATAAACATAATAATTTCATACGAGGCTTAAAGGAAAGTGTGAGGGAGCCTGGGTGAGGGACTCCTGCACGATGATCAGCTAGACATTCAAGTAGGATCATGCATTTGCTTGAATGTGTTTATTTCTGAACATCAGATATGCACTTAGTGAGAGTAGCCCACTTAGGTGATTCCACTACTTAGCATTAGCTCACCCTGTCGAGGGATATTATATTTTTACGTGCACAAGGAGCGTGCGAGGAGACGGCCCATCCCAGAGACCTAGGCTTTTGTGGCAGCTCTGACAGGGCTTTCTGGGTTATGATGTATGACATGTAATAGAATTATCTAATTTAATATATGTGTTGTATAAGAGGTAAATTTGAACTCTTGAAACTATTGGATATAGTTGGATATATATGTTTTGGCGAGTATTGTTCAGGCCCAAGTAGTCATCTTACTCAAGTTATCGTTATATCGATGTTCGGGACAGGTTACGTGATGCCCAACTCTGATAGATGTCGGGCGAGGGTCACTCTTTTTTTTTTTTTTTTTAACTTATAACCTTTACACTTGCATATTCATATAATGTTAAACAATTAACTTGTATTATATTCTGTAGCAACGGATTACAAAATATATATACAAGCTCCATATATGGAAGTGTTCAACATCTACAATATTTACATCGTTTAAAATTTCATATACAAAAATAGACCTAAAGGTTTTCCAAAGGCACCTATTGCCGAAAGTGGCCTTTGACTCCGTCGATGTGGACGGCCCGGTCCTCCTGGTCTCCTCTTTCACCTACACCTGATTGAACACCTGCTGCTTTACGCCAGAGGAATTAATACACATGGATGACTCCTTATTGCGGTCACCACACTTCTATACAAATGCATATAACACACCCACATTTACGTATTTTATCATTTCATATATAAATACTTTTCATAACAAGTTTCATTTCTTATCTTCCATATACTTTTCATGTCATCTTCAGACTTTTCTTTCTCGTTTTGTAATCAGATACTATCATTGCATAGCAAAGCTATGCTTCTATCACAAGTCATATATTCTCTACATTTCTTTGCATATATACCGTCATTTCTTTATGTTCTCATGTCAAGATAAACCTTATGGATACAGAAACCACATGAGGGCCCGAAGGCGTCAGATTCACCGTATAAAACAAAGGGTCCATGAGGGCCTAAGGCGTCAAGTATCATCAGGCGACAATGACCATTTATAAAAGCTCTGAGGTTGTACATATTATACCTAAAGGTATCATCATCAGACGAGACAAAGGACCTATGCTCCTGGGTGAATATGATACCCGAGGTATCATCAACGCACGGCACAAAGGACCATCCATGAGGGCCCGGAGGCTCAGGGTGACCCTTTCTGGCCATCGTGGATCCAAACGGATCTATGTCATCTAATTCCAAACTAGGCCCTCGATATCGAACTCAGATCGTTGCATATTTTCCTAACAGTATGTCCATCTATCCCTCTACTAGGTTCTAAGCAGACAATCAATATGTATTTATGTTCAAAAGATATACCCCATATCTCCTAATAATTATTGTTATTCGGTACTCATATGTGATATATATATACAATCATTTATTCACATCTTTACATTTTCCATATCTCATTATATGCATAAATAACTATGCTTACCTGTAGTGCCTACTGTCTTTCATGTTTTCTGGAGCTAATATGAGTTCCAATCTTATCAAGATGTCTAATAACAAATTCCTTCACTCAATGGGCTTTCCATAGAGTCCAAGAACACCCAACTCCAGTTCTGGACGAAGGAGTTATGACTCGGCCGGAGGTCATGCGTAGTCAACCCGCACGAGTCGACCTAAACCGACGAGCTATCCCTGACCTGGACGAGTCGATCTAACACCTTAGTCTGACATCTAATATCCCCTCAGGCATATGAATGTATTCTGACTCAATGGGCCGATAGAGTCCACCCAAATTCCGGAAGCTAAACGGCGAGAGCATGACCTTCCGGCCGGGAGGTCATGTGAGTCAACCTGCACGAGCCGACCTGAACCGACGAGCTGAACTAAGTGACGAGCTTAGTCTAACACCCCGTCTGACATCTAATATCCTCCCTCAGGCATATGACGTATTCTTGACTCAATGGTCTTTCCATAGAGTCCAAGAACATCTAATCTGAGTCCAAAACGAAGGAGATATGACCTCAAGTCGAGATCATGCGTATCAACCCGCATAAGTCGACCGTAACCGACGAGCTGAACTGAAGTGATGAGCTCAGCTCCACCTCGGTCTGACATCTAATATCTTCCTCGTGCATATGAATGTTCTGACTCCACCCGCTTTCCGACAGTCCAAGAACACTGACCTGAGTTCAAACGGCGAGATATGACCTTCAAGTCGAGGTCACGCTGTAGTCAACTCGCACGAGCCGACCGAACCGACGAGCCGGGCCCGAACCGACGTGCTCGCCCCAGACGAGCCGAAGTTTCACATGACGAGCCGATCTACATGACGAGCTCCGCTGACCTCTGGCGTGACGAGGTCTCGCTGACCTTCTACGAGGCTCCATCGACCTTCGCGATGAGGTCCGCTGACTCTATTGCATGAGGTCCACACCTATGTTTGATGACCTCCATGGTCGAATTTCACCCATTTGACTGTTTCGTAGTAAAAAAGACCATAACTTTGGCTCCAAGGGTCCGAATTGAAAAATTCAGTTCTCAACATCAAGTCTACTGATGTGGCTACAATTTACCGTATAATTGTTTCAAAATTCCTTTATTTATGATCCGAAACCCATTCTAAGGTCCGACTAGTTGACCCGAATTGGCGTAACCGACCTGACTAAATTTAGTCGGATCGACCTCGCAAAGGACTATAACTTAGTCTGGCTGTGAGATCCAAATCGGTGAGATTCAAAACCTAACATCAACTTCATCGATGTGGATACGACGCATCGAAGGACTTACTTCCAGATTCCCTTATTTCACCCAAACACGCTTCTGCTGTCTGCCATCAGAGTTATGATCAAAAATACGGAAATTTACTTGGTTCTAATTGCACCAGCCCTTTCCCAAAACACAACTATAGGATCCTTAGAACTTTCTCAACTCAACCCTACACGAAATGAGTTTAGGAGTTCCCAAACCCAAACCGTACACAAGATAGAGGGTTCTAAACCATGTATCTAAACTGTCTAGACCAAAACTAGACTTCCATACTCCCATAGTTACCATACAACCCAAGACATGTATCCACACTCAAATTTAGTAATTCCATACCTGTGATCTTCTTTTTCCTTTCCTTCTTTCTTATTTTCTTTTCTATTCTTCTTCTTCTTCTTCTTCTTCCTTTCTTCTCTCTTCTCTCTCTTGTCCGTATTTGCTCTCATTTTCTCCAAGACCAAAATGAGATATGTATTTTGGTCTTATCCCTTTTTATTTCACTTTCCAGTCAAAGGAGGAAACTTCTTCCCTCTTTCCTTTAAGCCACTTGTCTCTTTCACAATTTTCTTCCTTATTTCATTCTAATATCTTTATTTTATTACTCTTTGGTCCTCCAACTCTCTATTACTCTTGATTTAACTTATGCATATTTCTACTTTGACATATGAACTTATTAACTTAATTTGTGTCTCGTATTGGTAATCTTTAGTACTTACCCTTAACTATTGTACTAATTCCACGTTTCTTGCTTATTTTATTTTATCTTTTAATTTATTTCTGATAAAATATACTATTACTTTATTATACCCTAAACATGTTTGAAAACTCACAGGGTGTAATTGGGGGTGTTACAATCCTCCCTTAAAAAGAATTTCATTCCGAAATTCATACCCTCGATTCAAGAGTTAAGTATCGGTTCTCATAGTTGCTTCGCCCTAAGTAGCTTCTTCTACCATGGTGTTGCCAAAGCACTTTCACTAACAGACTTGTTTGTTCCAAGAATCGTTTCACCTTCGAGCCGTAATTGGTCTTTGGCTCCTCATCATATGACAAACTTCAGACTCAGATCTCTCAGATCGGGTAGTATGTGCGACTCCATCGTGAGCTGTGATTCGGCATCGACATTACGAAACACATCGTGTAATTTGGCTAACTCCGAGGAGTGCCAATCGATGGGTTACGTGTACAATACGCTCCAAAAATCTCATATATCTTATGAACCTTGGACTCAACTTGCCTTTCTTACCAAACCTTAGAATTTTCCTCCATGGCGATACCTTTTAAAAAGACCTTGTCTCCCACTATATTCAATATCTCTCCTCTTAGGTTGGCATACGACTTTGTCGATCACTAGCCACCTTTAACCTCCGCCTAATAACTTGTAATTTTCTCTTCCGTGATCTTTACTATGTCCGACCTATCGCTTTATGCTCATTCAATTCGTCCAACACACGTGAGTTCTACACTTCTCGCCATACAAAGCTCATATGGTGCCATACCAATGCTTGATTGAAAAACTATCGTTATAGGCAAATTCCATCACGGAATATACCTATCCCAACTTCCCGAAAATTCCATGATACAACTCGAAGCATTCGAAAGCACCGAATCAATCTCTCCGATCACAATCTATTTTGCATGGAATGTCAGGCTAAAATTCAAAAAGATAGTGCCTAAAGCCGATCAGAATTCTTTCCGCGTAACCTGATGTAAATCGCTGATTCTATCCGACACAACAGACAACTGAACACCATGCAATCGCACACCATCCATATGAACTCGGGCCTAGTCGATCCATAGAATAGTCAATCCTGACTGATATAAAATGGGCCGACTTTGTGAGCCTATCTACAATCACCCAAACAGAAGTCATGTTTTAAGGTGAGGGAAAACCTGGTTAATAAAATCCATGGTAATGTTATCCCACTTCCATCGAGGAATTGGAAGGATTTAACAAACCAGGCACTGTTCAAATAATTGGTCGACACGTCAAACACTTGTGACACATATTCAAATACATCTCTTTCATTCCTTTCCACCAATAAACTCGCTTCAAGTCCTAGTACATCTTATTCCCTCCAGGATGCATGGTAAATACCGTATTATGAGCCCCCAAATAAAGAACTTTTTTCTTTAGCTCTTATCATCCGACACACATAATCTATTCGAAATACAAACTCCAAATTTTCTTTCTAAAACTTGGTCTCACACCATTTCTAACCATCTCGCACTTTTTCTATACTTCATCATTTTTTTGCGCATCTATAATCATTTGCTTTAACCCGTCGCTTCTGGGCCAGAGCTAACATAGCTCCACTATCCGTTAGTCTCCAATCATTGTACCGTAGAGTGACATTGCTACCATCGCTTTTTCTGCCAAAGCATCTGGCTACTATATTAGCCTTCCCTGGTGGTAATCTATGATGTACCATAATCCTTGTAAATAACTCTAACTACCTTCGTCTCAAATTTAACCTTCGCAAGTATCAAGTACTGAGACCTATGACTGCAAATTCTACACTTTTCCCGATAAGTATTGGTCGCCATATTTTTTGAAGCAAACACTACCGCAGCCTAACTTCTAGCCGCGAGCGTGGATAATTTTGTTCATGTGGCTTCAACTGTCTGGACACATAAGCCACTACTTTCCCATCTTCAGACACACGTGATCCTAAACCAATGCCTCAAGCATCACTACAAGGTATACTTTTCCCTGAGTAGGTCAGTCACACATCGGGTGTAGCTTCAAACTAAAGATCCCTTTCAACCTGCTCAAAACTATTTTGACATTTGTCTTTCCACTCAAACTTTATTCCTTTCCTCGAGTAACTTCGTGATAAGAAGCTATGACCTAAAGCCTCTACAAATCTTCTATGGGTCAACCCGCTAAACCTAAGAAACTTCTCTACCTAGGTTACATTTTGAGGTGATTTCCAATTCACAAACTCGTCTAATTTAATAGATCAACTCTTATACCCGCTAAGAGACACAATACGGTCAGGAATGAGACTTCCTTTAGCCAAAATCACATTTGTTGAGCTTAGCATATAACTTCTTTCTCTTAACGCCTCTAAGACTATTCTCGTGTGTTGTTCATGTTCCTCGTGCATCCCCAGAATACACACCGTGATGTCATCAATAAAAATCATAACAATCGATCCACATGTGGCCTGAAAACCCTATTCATCAAATCCATGAATGTCGCCGGCATTAGTCAACCCAAAGGCATGACCAAAACTCATAATGGCCATATCGCTCTAAAATGCAGTATTTCTTCACACATCTTCCTCCTTTACTCTCAACTGATAACACCCTCATCGCAGGTCTATCTTCGAAAAGACACCAGCTCCTTTCAACCGATCAAAAGATCTTCAATTTCTATGAACGGGTACTTTGTTTCTTCACTGCCACCTTATTAATCATTGATAATCGATGCACATCCGTAGAGTGCCATCTTTCTTTTTCATTAAATAAAAACAAAGAGCACCCTGGGCTGTGATTAGACACTGGTCGATAAATCCTTTATCTAAAAGTTCTCTGCACTGACTCTTATCCTTTCAAATTATTGAGCTCATCATGTACTCGTGACCTTGACATGTGGACCGGCTCTCGTACAATTTCTATGGCTAAGTCCACTCTCTCATGTGGAATAATTGAATCCTTCAGAATACATCCGGAAATTCCCTACCATCGGGATCTTTTCTACATCAACTCGACCTCTCTCGAGTTGGCATCAAAGCCAAGAACAATCTCACATCCTTTCCTCATAATTCTCCTATTTCAAGATAGTGGAGATGATATTGACATTACACTTGATCCAATGCCTTGTACTCATTACTCCTCACCGTCAAAGATCTCAACACATCGTCTTTTGTCCACAATCAACTATAGCTCCTGCTTGTGGACACAAATCAATCCATTCCTAGAATCAAGTCAAACCCTAAGGGTAAGGTTATCAACCAGCTTATGAACTTGTTCAGATAACAATGGGACAATTTCCTCAGATATGTTATTCACACTAACGCTGCGTGGCCCCAACTGACCAGTTACATGCATGTCATATGCTAATTTCCACATCGGGGTACTTTGTCAAATACATGCCCATGCACACATAAGGAATGAGTAGATCCAGGATCAATCAATGCGATCTACATCATATAAAGAAAATATACCCAATTATAACTCAGAAGATTCTTGATCCTCACGAGCCTTCAGCATATGCTCTGTCAGCCAGAGGCATAGGACGACCCACCGCTTCCCGACCACTATGCCTCCTCATCCCCAGCCGAGATGGGCCACTACGACCCTACCACGATCACGAGCCGAAGGTGGTGCCGCAGATCTTCCTTCCACTTCCTTATCGGGTTTATTATCCCCTAATTCTCGGGGACATTGTGCTTTCAAATGCTCAAGGCTTCCACACCGAAAACACCCTCCTGTCACTATCCTGCAAACTCCCAAATGCCTTTTATGGCAATGAGGGAATTCGGGAATTTCTCCATATCTAACTGAAGCACCTCTACCTGCACTACGTGCTATACATAGTGGAACTATATTATGATTGAGCTGGAGATTCTCTAGCTCTTTTTCCTTGATATGACCTAAGCCCTAGAAAACTTATTCTTTGAAATCTTTCTTTGTCAGTCGTTTAGTCTCTCACTTTCATTGCAAACTGACCAACCGATAGAAATCCACCGGCTTCGAGAGAGAAGTCATAGGTGCCAAATAATTCTGGCGAATCATGCACCATCCCCTCAAATTTCCTACATCGAAACCCTGAGGACCAATTCCAAGGCATATTTACTAAGATGGCTAAATTCTTCATATTCAGCACCTATAAGCTCCTTTACTAAATTCAGGAACTGCTTTCCACTTGGAATCCCTATACATTCTGGTGAACATACTTTGCCCTGAACTTGACAAATAACTCCCAAGTCATGGATTTGGAATCCTTGGACTTTTGAAGCACTAGTTTGCACCAATCATATGCTCAATTCTCGCAAATAGTGAGACTGCACATGATACTTTCTGATCGGGCGGACATCTAACCTCTTCTAATACCCTTTCTAACTTTTCTAACTAGAATTCGGCTTTCTCTAACTCTTCCATGCTCGACCCATGGAATTCCTCTGCTCCATGTCTTCTTATCAGGCTCCATGGTGTTTAGGAGAGGTCAATCTATCCAAAACTGCAGCCATATCTTGCGATATTCAAAGGCTTCTTGTGGGCCTATTAGGTACATTACTTCCGAAGGAGTTAGCGATCTCCGGTCGGAGGTCATGCGAGTTTAACCTGCACGAGCTGACCCCGCACCCGACGAGCCTGATCTAACACCTTGGTCTGACATCTAATATCCTCCTCAGGCATATGAACGCATTCTTGACTCCAATGGGCTTTCCATGAGTCCAAGAACACCCAAATCGGAAGTTCAAAACTAAGGAGATATGACCTTCGAAGTCGAGGTCGCGCGAGTCAACCCGTACGAGCCGACCGAACCGACGCAGCTGAACCGGGCGACGAGCTTAGTCTAACACCTCGGTCTAACATCTAATATCCCTCCTCAAGCATATTAATATATTCTTGACTCAATGGGTTTATAGAGTCCAAGAACACCAATCGAGTTCAAAACGAAGGAGATACGACCTTCGTCGGGCGTCGCGCGTAGTCAACCTGCACGAGCCGACCAGAACCGACGAGCTGAACCGGCGACGAGCCCGCCTAACACCTTGGTCTAACATCTAATATCCTGCATATGAATGTATTCCTCGACTCAATGGTCGATAGAGTCCAAGAACACTCGAATCGGAGTTCAAACGAAGGAGATATGACCTTCTCGGGTTGAGGTCATGCTGTAGTCAACTCGCACGAAAGCTGACTAATCGACGAGCCGACCGAATCGACGCGTTCAACTCTACAGGACGAGCTGAGCTCTACATGACGAGCTCACGACCTCGTAGGATGAGGTCCGTTGACCTTCTTTCTACATGAGGTCTCGCTGATCTGGTCGCATGAGGTCCTACGACCTCGCAGATGAGGCTTGTCAGACCGTTTGACGACCTCCATGGCTGACCTCTCACCCATTTGACTGTTCAGAGTAAAAAGACCATAACTTGGTCTACAAGGGTCCGAATTGAAAAATTCAAAAGCCTAACATCATACCGCTGATGGATACACTTCTACCGTGAGGGACTTGCTGCCAAATTCCTTATTTGTGATCCAAAACCCATTCTAAGGTCCGACTAGTTGACCCAAATCGCGTAATCGAATCTCGAACAGATTTAATGGGTCGACCAAGAAAAGGACTATAACTTAGTCTACAGAGATCCAAATTGAGAGATTCAAAAACCTAACATCAACTTCATTGATGTGGCTACGATTTATTAGAAGGACTTACTTCCAGATTCCCTTTATTTCTGACCCAAAAACTCGTTCTAAGGTCCGGCTACTGCATATGATCAAAAATACGGAAATTTACTTGGTTCTAATTTAAATCACCCTTCCAAAACACAACCATAGATCCTTAACCTCTCTCAACTCAACCACACTAAATAGAGTTTAGAGTTCCCAAACCCAAACTCGTGACACAAGATAGAGGGTTCTAAACCATGTATCTAAACCGTCTAGACCAAATCTAGACTCCATACTCTAAGGCTACTATACAAACCCAAGACACATGTATCCACCAAATTTAGTAATTTACAATTTATGATCTTCTTTTCCTTTCCTTCTTTCTTCTTTCTTTCTATCTTCTTCTTATTCTTCTTCCTTTCTTCTCTCTTCTCTCTTGTCCACACACTCATTTTCAAAGACCAAAATGAGATATTTATTTGGTCTTATCCTTTTATTTCACTCTTCTGTACCAAAATGGGAGGAAACTTCCTCCCTTTTCTTTAAGCCACTTGTTCTTCACAATTTTCTTCCTCTTACTTCATTCTAATATCTTTATTTTATTATTCTTGTCCTCCTCCAACTCTCTTTTACTCTGATTTAATCTATATAATATTTTACTTTCGACATATGAACTTATTAACTTAAGCACCCTTAGGTCCTCGTATTGGTAACTTAGTAATTTACCTCAAACTATTTACTAATTCCACGCTCGCTTTTATTTTTGATTTTATCTTAATTTATTTCGATAAATATACTATTACTTTTATTATACCCTAAACATGTTCCTCGAAACCGCTAGGGTATAATTTGGGGTGTTATGTGTTATATAGTGTGTTTTATCAGAGCTCCCGCATTAAAGGAGACTCCTAGCCTGGACAGAAAGATACCTGGGTCACCCGACATTCAGCTGATGACTCTCACGGGCTTGACGGGCAACTGTCTTAATTTCTGATTTGAGGCGCGCGTAAATGTATAGCAAGCAAGAGGGATCCATTTCTATACTAATCTGCCTCGACAACTCCAAGGTTCAGCATCCATTACATTATCTTAATCGAACTTGCAAAGAGATGACCACAACACTGCTTTTCTTCCCATATGTTTTAGTTCATATTCGATCTCTAATCATGTAGCGTTTAGAAATTTCATTTTGGTTTATTTTCATTTTTTACTTGAAAAGTTAAATCTATCTGAGAATCAGAAATTCAAATAAGAAGAATCTTTAGTAAATGAGGGTAGTTAATCTTTAAATTTTTCAATCGAATCACATGGGAACATATCCGACTTAAAATCCACTGTATTACTTGTATGACTTATGCACTTGCAGTGATCTAGACTAACCCAATTTTCAAATGAGACACTTTACATACAAGGCAGAAAACATTTTATATCTTGGGTCATAAATAAGTTTTTTGGCGCCATGTTGCTGATTTAGTTAGTCTTAGAGCCAGTAACAAAATTGGTCAACAGTCACTCACTTGTTTCTTTGCATAGCAAGAAACAAAATTTGGTTGCATTGTCAACGACGAAAGCCGAATACATAGTTGTCGGTTTAGGATGTGCACAAGTGCTTTAGATGAAACAAACATTAGTGACTTCGATTTGACATTTTCTCATGTTCCCATTAAATGTGACAACACAAGTTCCATTAGCATATCAAAGAATCCCATACAACACTCTAGAACCAAACACATAGAGATTAGACATCATTTTCTTAGAGATCATGCATAAAAAAGGGATATTGCTCTTGAATTTGTTAGGACCAAGGATCAACTTGCGGACATTTTAACAAAACCCCTTAACGAGGAACAATTTGTTTAACTTTTCGACGCAATTGGGGAGTAATCACCTTATAATTTTGAATAAAATCACTTAAAATTACTCCAAGACTAAGGGGGAGCTTTTGTCGACAATTCGTAAAATTCAGAAGATTCAAACTATCGACCTAAGTATTCAACATAAATGGCTTTAAAAACTTATTCTTCTCGCACCTTTTCCCACTCGACACTACTCCTCCCAAACCTCACTTTTCTCTTACCCAAACCTCAGAAACTTGTTTTCCTACTCTCAAATCTTCAAGGGCTCATAAATCTCGAATTTCGGGTTTCTCTACAGCAGTATTTCTTCCATTTTGGTAAGTTTTATCTCTTCTTTCGCTTCAATTCCACTGCTTTTAGTCAGATGAACTGCGGTTTACGGCTCATTGTTGCTCCACGCTCTCCTGTCTTTCACCCAGTTACTAGTTTCTGGGGATTGGGAACACTAAATGATCCGATTTCAACATACCCCGTCGATCCTGATATGCTCTTAATTGCTAGAAGTGGCCATTGAAAATTGCTAGTGTTGGTGTTAATTTCAGTCAGGCAACTCCAACTGAATTAAGCCTGACTGTTGATTAATCGCTTTGATGTTGCCTTGTGGCGACTCTCGAGCCCGCCCGACCCAATTGGCTACCGTCCGAACCTGAACCTCCAGTGGACGCCTACCAAGCCATTAACCAAATCCATTTATCAAATACATTCATTCTCAAATCTTCTGGCTAACGTATTTCAATTTAAGGTGCTCTCCATAAACATTTTACATTTACAATGAAGGCATTCTATGCCTTTTCAAAATGTGATTTACAAAATAGATATTCGTAGTTCAAAATGTTTTTACAAAATATCAAAGTTCAAAAAGAAATATGACATGAATGCACAAGTCGAGCATACTGCACTCCTTCTTATGACTCACACCTCGATTCGATCCGCTCGATCACTATATATCACTCGGTACTTGCGCTTTGGTAAAACAATACGCTAAACATTTTCATACTTAGTGGTTCTATACAATTCTCTCTTCCATTTGAGTTTAAGTCAAATCATGCAAAAATTTTTCTAAACAATGCTTTTGAATCTTTTTGAATGATCCATGCAAATACAATACATATATTTATTTCATATACATCCATTTACTGCTCACGATCATTCCAAATATGCACTTTCTTATACAAATCATTCAAATCACAAATCATGCATTCATAACTTTCTTATAATTTCAATTTGCAATCATGCATTTCCACCCAATATGTCAAAATCAAAGTCATTTCGCTTCCGCCTTAACGGTTAACCTATGTTTTCTGTGATATAAGATATTGGAATCACGCACGGCCCCCGCTGGCCGCAGGCCAGAACATTTGTTTAATAACACGCATAGCCTACTGGCCGCTGGACCGGTTATTAAAATCAACTGCGAACACTGACCGGTATACTATCCCGCTAGGTTACTTCGGGATCGAGTGACACATCAATACATTTGTCATAAAGATCGCTTAATTTGACCCTATCGTATACCAATCTATCCTTTATGTGAATTAACGATTAATCATTCTATTAAGGGCTTTCAAATCACTCATAGAAAAATACGGTATAGTATGTATGTTTGTACAAACTATTCATTTTCAATAATCATGAAATTTTCATATGCAAATCAACTGTCTCAAATCAATCAAAACAAACCGATATGTTTTTCTAATACATTTAGAACAAACATTTTAAATCTTGAAACAAGAATAGGAGTAGATAGAACAAACATATCGTTTTCATTTATAGTTCAAATAATGCATACATGCAAATATTTGACAAACTTTCACAACCAATAAGTTCAACTCAATATGTAGCTTTCATAAATAAGCATTTCACAAACAATGCTTGAAATGAGGTTAGAGATATGGAGAATAAACCAATACTTGAAATAGAAAAAGAGACTTAACAAAACCAAAAGATTGTTGTCCTTCAATTCCTCCTCTGAACTTCGACTTCAACTCAAGCTTCCTCCCCGTTAACCCCTAATCCATCACACATATTTCACAATCAAAGAATAACCAAAGAAAAATCATTTGCATTCTAGGATTTTGGTTAAGGTTGATGTCTACCCAATACACCTTCACTTGCCAAATTTTTTAGGGACAATTGAGCCATTTTTTTGCTCATAAATCCTTCAATAAAATTATAGCTCTATGAGTCTATTTTTAGTAGGAATTTGAATCATCTCATTTGGATCACCCAAACACAAGTTATGTCATCTTTATGCTAAACTGGTCGGTATGCCCAACTCACTCAGTTACCTACTGTTTTTCTCAATTTCAGGGGTATTAACTCCAAATATTGGTAATGGTCCCTTCTACTCATTTGAAGCTATGGTTCTAAGGTTTCTTCTCCAATTGGAATCATCCAATTTGGATCAATAGAACTCAAGTTATTGCATTTTACATCCATACTACTCCAATTTGAAAAGCAGATCAGATTATTCTTACACATAGCTCAACTTTGACAAATTTCTGAGCACTTTAGGGTTACAATTTGCATACACTTCTTTCAAGTAAATTATTTTCCTAGAAGTCTAGTTTACCCATAATTTTGAATCACTCAATTTGGATATGGAAACTCAAACTTATGACCTAAATACCAAAACTATTCCAAAACACATATCTGTTTCAGAACTGGACCATAAATTTTATCCGAAACAGAGCATCACTTCAACGAATTTCTAGGTCCAATGGGGTCCAAATCTGGGTATACCTATTTCATGGAGATTTGTTCTCCTAGACGTCTAGTGTACCCAACAATTTGAATCACTTAATTTGGATGAGAAATGACCAAGTTATGGCCAAAACAAAAACATGGGTTTGGAAAATTTTGACAGCATCTCTCCTAAAACTTCATCATTTCCTCTATACAAAACTCCTCCATTTGAGGACCACAGTAAAATCAACCACAAAACTGAACTCAAACCAACAAAAAAAATCAATTTGTACAAAGCTGTGCTCTTCCTAACTCAAAGATCATTCAAATAAATTGCGTGGTCTGCTCACATACCTTGAATCACTTGGAAACCCTCGCCTCAGCCTTCTCCTCAACAACCTCGCAAGTCTCTGCACAAATCTTTGATTTCTCTCTATAAACCCTAGCTTCTCTCTCTTTTGCTCCTCTCTCTCCCAAAACCTTTTTTGCCTCTTATCAGCTCTGCACTGCACCCTGTCTTTAAATCAAAATCCTCATAAGGCCTCGTCGCCTACAAACCCATTTGACTTAAGTTATCCCAAAATGCTATATAGCCCATACATCCTTCTATTTGCACTTCAAATTTCCCATATTCACTCTTAAACACATAAACATATTCACAAATGACCTTTAGGTCCTGATTTTATAAGTTTCCACTTCTGCCCCCTTGACACTTAGGTAAATTTCCGGGTTCAATCTTTTAAATCACTTATCAAATAACAATCAATTTTCAGAAATACCCAAGTTTGGCTCAATTTATACATGAATATATAATAAAATTATTAAAAAAATTCTAAGGTATTTTTGGGGCGTTACAGGTTTGGTATTAGTGTGTTTAGTTCGTATCAACCTCATTGCTTTTAGTGGCATCGATATTCGGGCCCCATGAGCTCCTAACAACTTTGGGTTCAGCTGAAATGCTGAAGCAACCGATGCTCGTAGTGGATATTAGGCTAGTTTTGGGCCTCAAGTAAGAATGGACTGCTTAGACATTCTTGTAATGTTTTGAGATTAGTGAGCCTGGGCTCCCCGCCTGCTTTGAAAATCCCATGTTTTGGCAAGGTCTAGTAATGAGTCGTCTCATTGAATTTTTAGTCCATTTTTCTGATTTTTCTTAAAATATAATTGCCTATTTTTATGCAGAAATATGTGATATTTACCAAATTTATATTTTACAGAAATTTAAAGCATAAATGAAAATTCTAGCAAAAATAAGGAGTGAAAACATATCAAGAGCTCAGATGAGGTCGCGACAGAGAATGTAGGTCACGACTAGAAGTGATGGCAAGCCAAATAAAAGCTGTTGCGATAAAAGAACACTTGTTGAGACCAAGACAAGAGGGACTTTCAAAGAAGATAGTGTCGCGACACTGTTTTGAGGTCGCGATACGAAAAGAAGATATTGTTGGTCGCAATGGAGAAATAATGTCGCGACCAGAAAGTGATAGGCCACGTGTGTGTGTGAATTAAATTCGCCTACTGTGCGCAAGTGCACGCGTCGTATACAAGTAATAAAGTAGTGAGTGAGTTATCGTTCCCTCGAGGAATGAGCCTATTAAGTACCACCCTAATTCTAGTCTTACTCTATTCGGATAATTTAAAAGTATTTATGATTTAATTAAACTAAAAAGTAAAAGATATATAAAAATAAAATACTAGGGTTTCGATTTCACCTAGCTACATCCGAAGGATGTTTTCGCAAAATCATTTAATGGTTTTCAGAGCCTTTATTGATGACAGGTTAATCTTATGTAAATGTCGATCTTTCTCGAGCACTCCAAGACCTGTCCCAAGAGTAGGTCATATCGCATCTCTCCGCTCAAACCCTAGAACTCTAGGATGCATTAGTATCGCACCTCAATGCCAAGTATAAACCACAAAGATTCTACTCTATGATTGATCATACGAAATCTTATTCATGTCCCTGTGTGGTTTATCATCTCTCAATTTCAAAACTATATTTCCAAGCATGCTTTGTGTTGATTAAGTACAAGCATGGAATTAGAATGAGACAAGACATTCAATAATAGCAAAGAAACCTAATTAAATAATTAAAACTAAAATTAATCCATGGTCCGTAGCAAGGTTACATCAAAACCTAAACCAATCAAACATTTTAAAAGGAAAAACAAGGAAAATGAAAGAAAACGGAAGAGAAAACTAGTAAGTGCACGATGGCTAGCATCATCTCTCGATCTCTCGCAAAGAGCTTGCAAGCCGCCTTCAAACCCTAGGCTCTCCCAAGTATTCTAAGGTGTCCCACGCCTATCTCTCTTTCTCCCCCCCAAAAAGCTCTCAATTATGCCTCCCAGTCCATTTATACCCCACTCAAATCCCCTTGGATGGGCCTTGAAATAGACCAAAATAGGGCTCATATTCGTTGCCCACACTGGTGCGTGGAAATCCCACGCTGGTGCATGGGAAAGCACCAGAAAAATCACTCCCGCACATTGGCGTAGGATCCACGCAGCGGCGGCAGGCTGTTTGCTTATCTCTTCCCGCCTTTAAACGGCTATAACTCTTCACCAACTCCGAATTGCACATTCTTGGACTCTACGGAAAGACCTTGAAGTCAGGAATCCATACATACCAAGAACAGCTCCATCAGATGTCATTTTATAAATTTAAAATTCACTAGAATAGAACTGGTTGGTTGCTGTGTTCTGCAGTCGCCTCGCTTTACTCCGACTTCCCGAAAGGGCGTATTCCTCATCCGATTCAATTGAAAAAGATATTGGTCTTGTTGAGAGCTTGTGTTTAGAATGTAGTTCTGGGTATTTTAGAGCCATTTGATTTATTATCAGAAAACGAAAGGTCAAATCAAGCAGTTTCATTTGCTGATTTTCCAATTTTTCTGTGTCTTCGCTCCACCGCACTAATTCCCGCTTAAATGGATCACGAATCATAAATATGAACATTTAGATCATTAGGGCACTTATTTGACATAAAAATATTACCAAAACTATGAAAATATTAGGTTTGTAATGAGTATTTTATATACTCATCAGAAAGTAAGGCTGAATGGACTTGCAATGTCTCTGCTAAGCAATTTCAGGTTGCAACAAAGATATAAGTTGGAAACTCCAATCAAGGTCGCGACCTGGAATTCATGTCGCGACAATAAGAATGAGCTGCACAATAAAATGTTAATCAAGAAGTGAGGTTGCAACAGAGGAAGACTGCTGACTTACTTTAAGGTCACATGCCAAATTTCAAAGAAGGAAAGAATGATTGTGTCACGACCTAAATCCCATGTCGCGACAAAACAAATGAAAAAGACAAACAATTTAAGTCGCAACATGAGAAGCGGGAGTCGCGACTAGCGATTAGTGGTCGATAACAGAATGAGGTCGCATATAGAATGCAGTAGAAAACAATACAACTAGGTCGCGACATGGAACTGAAGTCATTACATAGAATTTATTAAAGGGTCAGAAAAACATGGTCACAACAAAGATCAACATAACTGGCAACAGAAACTGATGTCACGACATCAAATCAAGGTTGCGACATATATTCCAAAACAAAGAAAAACAGTCAGGTTGCGACCAGAACTAAGAAAAATTGAAGGGAACTGTTGAGACTAAGAAATGAGGTTACAAATGAATAGGAAGAAAGAATGGTCACGACATACTTTTTGAGGTCGCGACAAGAATTGCAGTGATTAAAGAAAATACTTGGTCGCGACCTAAATTCCACGTCTCAATAAGAAATAGCGTACTCAAAGAATTTTGAGTCACGACCGCTTGAAAGCTCAAGTCAATCAATGACGTCGCGAATATAAAAAGAGGTCGCTGGCATCAAATCAAGGTCGCGACAATCAAATGCAATAGCGCGTAGAGAGTGAGGTCGCGACATCGACCGAGGTCGCGACACCAATTCCCGAAACAAGAAGAATGAGGTCGCAACCGTAATCTCACAAATGACAACTAACATAGTCACTTTCAGTCGCGACCTAAAATAGTGAGTCGGGCCATCGATTTGTGGAAATCCACCCGAGCCTTGAATCAGCCCAATTTCAAAGTTATAAATAGGTGTACACAGCTTTAGTAGTTACTTTTCTTTTGGGAACCTAGAACAGGGGAAGAAGAAAACTCACTGAATATTTTTTTAGAATAGATTTTCTTTCCTTTCTTTCCTTTTCGATCCGAACTACCGACCGTTAGGAATGTCGACCGGAAGCAATATTTCAATTTCTTTACAAATTACTGCCTGAGTTTAATGAAGTTTACACAATTTCTAGAATTCGTTTCTTCTCAGTTTATTGCAAATGTAGTGGGTGTAATTGATCAATGCTCCATTGTCATTTGTAATGCAATTTTCAGAAGCGCATCTTCCACTAGTTTTGAATTTATTGTTAGTTACAGTCTTTCTTGCATAACTTAGAAGGAAGTACATGAAATTTGGGAGGATTTTATTTGGTTGATGTGTTTTTTCATGTAATCGTTCCCACAAGAGTTTCATCACCCGCCCAAAGATTGTATCCGCCTGATCAGAGGCCTTGAAAGTGACACAAAGACGGCAATTCCTAAGAGTTAGGAACATCTCTACTGTGGGTATGTTTGACCATTATCAAGAAGCACAGGCTCGAGTTCACTTAGATAAATACCCAATTCACTCATAATTTGATATCGAGGGGAATATTTGGCTAATTTAAATAATTAGAGATTTCTACCTAATATGTTGGAAAACTCTTGACCCCGATGTTACCGTGGATCTAATCAAGGGAAGAGAAAGATTCATTAGATTTTAAGGCTGAGTCATCAATCAGGTTGTGGAGATCTTGCAATATCCCTGACTCGGGAAGTAAGAAATCTGCAGTCTCAAGAAATGGGTATGAAGTATTGAGAAAGAAAAATACCCAAATCTTGTTAAGAATATGTTGAATACAGTATTGATTAACCTCGCCTTCGAGAGAAACATGATATTTAATTGGTGAACAAAAGGAGAAATCCAACTTGCAATATCAGGCATCTTTAACAAATCCATATCCAAATTTAGGATAGAGTTTTAAATGGGAGATAATGCAAGAATTGACTGTTTCACAGTACTTTCTTATTAGTGTTCGTTTTTACAGAGAACTAATTCAATCTAACTAATCATAGTGTATATAAGTTCATTAGCTTCTTTTTAATGTCCTAGGTTCTCTATGTTATCTTTAAGACAATTACCCTTTAATTTCTAGTTGATAAACTTTATCATTGAGGTTCAAATAGAGTACGGATCTTGATTAGTCAGCTTTGAGAATCTAAGTCGACCGTGGAATGATATCCGACTTACATCCATTTTTTTTACTACTTAGAAGACATGTGCACCCATAAAGGCTACAACCAAACCCATTCATAATTCCAGAACATTAAACCAGTTTTATTCATTTTAAAGAAACTCCAATCCAATTTGACATGGCCACAGGAAAGTTGTAAGATTCCTGTAAAGGTGTTAAATTGAGAGGTGTAGTCTATATAGAAAAAGGAAAACATTTAGCAATCTGTATTTGTTCACATTGTATGTTTCAGTGTTTAGTTCATATCTAGAGTTCAAATCTCTTCAGTCTCCTTTGAATGTCTCTAGAACCTTCATGCTTCTCCTCGATCATTCATTAACCACTGTTCTTTCCGCATTATATCCGGCATGGCACCAAGATGCGAGTCTGCTTCTGCATGAGCCCGGGGCAAACATCCCATGGAGCCTAAGACTGAAACACAACCTGCACATGTGTGAGAAGAGCACAAAAAGGCGTGGGTTGATATGAGTCTATTCGATCACCCAATCACCATGAGCGCATCGCTCGCATCTCCGCCAATGGAAAGTCAGCCAGACATCAATTCTCTTCTTGCTAGAGGGATCTCGCCTTGAGGCCCTATTCTCCGATATGGGGTGGCTCCCACTAGTCTCATTTCATGTGTCGATGTTACCCCAAGCTAGTCCAAGTCTTCTTCGCCCGAGCACGCATTTCCTCGCTCACGATCACGAAAGCATACCTCAGGCGGAGTTCACATCGCGCTCTAAGTTGTGCCATCTTCTTCTATCCCTAAGACGACGTACGTAGTCTTCGTGTCAAGACATGGCCTCCGTGTTGATGGCTTTGATTCAGCTTAAAAGCAAAGACGTAAACCCATGTGCCCCACGTATATGGTATTGGCCGACTATAGGATAACAATGTAAAACTTGGGTAAATTTGATTTTTCTAAAAAAGGGCAAAGCGGTATATTGCCACTATGGTACAGGATGTAAACTTGAAAATTTTATAGATCTCAAATGATGAAACGAACCTCACCATTGGATTCATCTCGCGAAATCTAGTTATCCAGACAAATTTCAGTTTGATTCCAGATACCAAAATTTTCATATGTTTCGCTTAACGAGAGAATTTCTCAGGGAGAGAAAGAGAGAGAGGAAAAGAGAAGTCCAAGACTTTTTTGCGATCCACGGTTTCATTTGGTCTAATTCGTCGAGCCAAGAATTAAAGTTCATCGCCTCAACGAGGGCTACACATGTGTACCAAAAATAAGGAGTTTCACCGAAGATCCAAAGGAGGAGATTTGGACAAATCAAAGTTTTCGGGTTAAGGAGGTGTTCTTGAGACTTCCTACCTTCTCTACTATGCTTCAAGGGGTAGGGTTCTTCCTACTTTGGATTGTTTTAGGGGCTGTTTGGATTAAAAAATCTGAGGATTAAAAATCTAGTTTATGGCATGTTCAAAGGATGGTTTTAGGGGCTATTTGGATTAAAAATCTGGTTTAGGACTTGGATTAAAATCTAGCTTATGGCCTATTTGGGATTAAAATCCTATTACGGGCTACTTCGGATTAAAAATCGACCGTTTTTAAAGTGCTTGTATAGCTGGTTTTATGGCCAATATAAGAGCTTGTTTGGAGCTATCTTTATGACCTTTTAAGGGCTGTTTTTATGACCTGTTTGGAGCTATTTTTATGGCTTGTTAAGAGGTTGTTTGGGGCTGTTTTTATGGCTTGTTTGGAGCTATTTTATGCCTTGTTGTAAAGGTTGCTTGTGTATGTTTTTACGGCCTATTTAGAGCTATTTTTAGGCATGTTTCCGTTGGTTTTGGCGGCCGCTTTAAGGGCTTGTTTTTTGCTGGTTTTAGGGCTAATTTAAGGGGCTGTTTTGTGGGCATTTTATATATGTCACATTTGCCTTGAGAGTTAAGGGTGTTATTGCTTGATTTTGTAATAACATGCTTAGTTGTTAGTTATAAATAAATGTTGATATATGTGGCTAATATATTGATATCGGGTATGAGTGTTTATTTGGAGATTACATGCATATGATATAATTGACCAGGATACAGGCGAAATGTATGATTTAGGCTGTCCATGTGGCATTCATTACATATGTGACATGACATTAACATGCAATGGTGCATTACATTGCATATGCATGGGGACATCGCATCTCATGGGTGTGAGTGCATGGTTGAGATTAAACAACACATTTGGTGATTGATAAATGGGCTCAATACCGTTGGACGAAGTTCAATAGAGTTGCACAGTCGCATGACATGGAAAACTTGTGTCGGGTAATAGCAAGAAGGGCTAGACACGTGAAAGGCCACGACTGGGTTCATATATCTCGACGATGAAAAGTCCAAAGTGTGGTAAAGGCACGCTGAGTCATGCAAGAAGACTCCAAAATCCTCTACCCACAAAGACACATGGTTTTGTTTATAAAGTGATCATTGGATGAAATTCACCAATGACGGATTTTATTACGCATTGCATTGTGTGATGGGAGTTAGTAAAGACTCGGGGTATGGTGCATGAGTGAGTCTCATCTCATTTCATAGCATGACTATAGAATTTCAACTTAGAATTTGCATATTCTTACTTGAAATGTTGATGTGAATATGAATTGTCAAGTGTAAACATTGCATGTGCACTTAGGTGGGGAGTAGCCACTATAGGAATTACTCTACTATGAGTGGCTCACCCTATATGGAAAAACATTTCAAGTGCGAGATATAAGCTGATGGACGGCTCTCATTCGGGGCTGCAAGTGTGAAGAAAGCCGACTTGTGGTTTCTATAACTCCTTTTTGTAAAATTTTTGGAACAAGCTAGTTTTGGCATGTACTTTTATGTAAAAGAGTTGTAATTGGACTCATATGGACTGTTTTTAATATAGCCTTGCCTATTTTTATATGAATATGGATAATTGGACCTGGTGTGGTCAATTTTTAATCATAATTAGACTCCTGCGGTCAGGTTATATCAGCCCTCAATGGGTCATGTTATGGTATATTGCGTAATAAGTTGGCTTCGATAGAGCCTTCCCCGCATGCAGACTCTGTCTGATTTTGTTAAATTATGGATCCCGGTAATGGGATGACAATAAGGTGGTATCGAGCTACACGATATCCACAGGCATTCCATGGGTTGATGGGTGATCAACAAACCCCTGGATTTTGGGGTTTTATAAACAGCCTTACTAATGAGGCGAGTCTCTTTCATCATATCAGAGGTCGCTGTATAATTTCCCTCATGGTGGTCATCGAATTGTGTGTCTTACCTAGATGCCTTTACTATGGATTCCATTCTAGTCAAAGACCGGGGCTGACGAGGCAATCTAATGATCTCTAAGATATGATCTTAAGCCATAGTGTGGCTGGTCTGCTCTACCTATGGATTACCACCTTTCATGGTCTTGATCTCACTAATTAAACGAATCGACATGAGCCAAGACACACGACATGTTCACCGCATCTACTTCTGGGTCAGAAGGAGGATTCCCCGTCTCCGAGGCACCGCTAATGGGCCAAGAGAGGAAGAGGATGAGATTAGAGGTATGGAGGCCAAAGTTGATCCTCCTGACCAGATGGAGGATGCTCTTCATATCCCTCCTCTTCAAACTGAGTACCCACCTTCTTACGGGGAGCCACATTTTTCTACCGCTTATCCATTAAAGCCACCACAGATGCCCTCATACACTCAGCCGCCACATTTTGAGTAGCCTTGACATTATTCACCATTCCCCGATCCTCATTATACACCATCTCCTAAGTAGCCTTCTCTACATAAGCTACATATCGAGTTTCATGCTCTACGCATGGACATTCATGACATGAGAGATCATGGATCATTTGATGAGAGCTTGGATATGCATAACACTCGGATGAGTTCCCTTTATCACCATCATGCTGAGATGATGGACATCCATGATCGCGCTCCATATCTCTCAAGACTAGTGTTAAAAAATCGCTTCACGACATATCGACATCAGATTTATGAATATATCAAAGATATATCGGTGGATATTTTTACATGAATATCGATATATCATAAATTTATAAAAATACTTTGAAATTCATGGAAATACTTTGTAAAAGTGTAAAAATGACATTAATAGTGAAATATACGCATTGATATTACAATGCTATAGTCTTTCAAAACCAAAATGAAGATCAATGTGGCTCTATTAAACATTCTGACGAAGGATCCTATCTGTGAAGACAATACTCATACTAAGACATAGTGTTCCGATAATATTGATTATAAGATTAAACATGCCATGTATAAATGTCTTGACTTGTACCCACAACCTCTCCATGGATAGGAAATTCGAGGTTCACCCACATGCTTGTTTGAAATCCTTGTTGCATTTGATATAGAGTTTGGAATGGCATTTGTGTATCATGAGGATAGTTAATCATTCTATATTCACCAATGGAACCTGAAGGATGTGAAGCATACGACCATAACTCATCGTAAGGAGGAAACGCTATAATTACCGGGATGAATCACTGTATTGCCAATGCTCATGGACTCAAAACTAGCCGAAAACGAATCCTAATTATGTCATGTCATCCTTCTTCGTCAACCTCTATATGGCTTTCCAATGGCTCCAATACCTAGAGCAACTCTCCTAGACCTGTGGTCTTTATCTTGTGTAGCATGTGTGAAATCATCTTCACCAGTTAATGAACTCAATGGATATTCACTTTGTTATCGATCTGCATTATCCCCACCATCATTTCCGCATCACTACATCATTGGTCCCCTCTCTTGGAGCCATCATAACTCAGAGTAGAAGTACCAAAGAAACTAAGTCTATACTATGTTCAACACTTGAATCAAAAGAGGGTCAAGAAGTGATAACGCCAGCCGGGTCTCAAATGTCTCGTTGGATCGAAACTTTCACTACGAACTTCTTTCGCATAAAACCCATTCAACATCAACACCTACTTGAACATGTGTAGAATTCTCGCGGGATCAGATTTCCATTTTCATCATCTAAATGGAGAGGTTTAACCTATTGAATAATTGATTATCCTCTTCTCCACCAAACCCTATTGAAATGTCGGCAAATTAAGGTAATCTTTTCTAACAACTTTACGTCTCTCGCCGATATCTCATAACTTTAGCTTCTATGTTGTAGTAACAAAAAACTAATTGTTGGAGCCTAGGGTAAGCAAGCTGATTTCTTTGTTTTGTATGTATTATAGAAAATATGCTCCAATTTATCTCACACGTTGAAGAATATGCAGTTTGGGAAAGAACCTTAAGGGCCAAATTCCTCAATGTGGGAGCGTGGTTTCCATACATAAACCACCATTCAGTTGCAATAAAAATTACTAACATTCAAAATCTAATAATAACATGGTAATGGACTTTACTTTTAAACTTTTAATGATAAACAACACTCACCAGGAACCATTAAATCTCTTGATGCTATTGTTACTCGATCACCAAATCCTCTTTTGGCATCTCAAAACATTATAAGTTGTGAATTCAAAATGAACTTGACAAATCAATATATGTGTAAGTGTAACCAAATAAATTGAATCAATTAATTAGAAATATAGCCTATTGATGTACCTCATTTCCAAAATTACCAAGACCTACAATCGTAGAAGATAATTTTCCAAATACTATGAACAAATGAGTAGCTCTGGCTGGGTCACTACTAACCTAAGTCTATATTGAAATCTCGATTAAGATAATATGCTACAAAAGTGATTTAGGAATTAGTATGTGATAAAAGGAAATAAAATGCATTAAAAGTGATTAATTGAATAGTTACTCGGCCAGATGAAGAGGATGTTTTTAGGTTTTATCATAATGATCCGCGATGATTTTTGAGCAAATTTTTCGCTTTCTGGAAAGTATGTAAATTTTTGTTTCGAATCAACTCATACAATAAATGGCATTGTCGATAATTTAATCAACAATGAGAAGAATCAGATATAGTGCCTCATCGATTGACACTAGGTTAGAGACCTTCTCCCCAATATGGATGATTGCACTATGAGTACTTCCAACCTCACGTCCAACCCATTGGGTCCGACTCGTTTCTGTGGGGAGAAGCCTATTCATCACTAATAAAGATTTTCTTCAAATTAGCCCTCTTTTTTAGAAGACTAGGTAGGGCGATGTAATTTGTTGCAAATCTTGTTGCCCTTAGACGCACAATATCTCCACCACAAACCTTTCTCATTGTTGCAACCAACCAACCATGATTGTACTTAAGTCGCGATCTTTCGCGGCATCAGTAATCAAGTCAAAAACACTTTCTGCTTACTAATATTGTAGACCCAAAATTTTGTCCTCTTGACATATTCTAAAAATTGGATCATTGACCACTTGGTTGAAGCTCTTAAAAATTCCATTGTTCCTCACATAGTTTGCATGGGTGACATGGCTTGCATGGCTCGCTTAATGCATGACTTTTATTTATTTGTTTTGTTTTACTTTATTATGTTACTTATTTGATTTATCTATTCATTTTTTTTATTATTATTATTTTGATCATTTTTAAAAAAAAAAAAGAAAAGAAAGTAGTTTTTACTCATTTATTTTAATTTAAAAAAAATTTTTAAAAAGGAAACTTTTAACTTTTTTCATCTTTTTTTTTTTTTTGAAAATTTCTTATTTATTTAATTTAATTTAATGTTTCTGAAAAATGAATTTTTAGTTATTTAGGTTAATATTTTTTTATTTTTTATTTTTTGTTTAAGAAGATGTTTGTTTCATTTAATTTATCTCAATATTTAAAAAAAATGCTTTTATTCTGATAGTTTGACAATTTCAAAAATGTTTTATTTTATTTTGTTTTGTCAGTTTTATTTATTTGGGGCAATATACTGAAAGGTATTTTTTTATCAATATTGTTTTACATTATTTTGAGGTGATTTCATTAACGTAAATAATAAAAGAATACATGAAAAAAAGAAATAGATAAGGATTAATGGGTTTTGGGAGAATAAAAAAAAGGAGTTCCCAGAAAAGAGATTTTTGTTTCTCTATGCATGGAAAAATGAGGAGAGTTTTAATAGGGCACAGAGTTTTTTTTAAGAAGGAAGGAGGAAGGACTTTCTTGGGAAGGAAGGATTTTCTTGGGAAGGAGGTTTTCAAGAGGAGGGAGGTTTTGACGAATAAAAAGGGGAGTGTAAAAAAAAAAAAAAAAAAGAGAAGGAAAAAGATTGGGTAGAAATAAGAGAAGTTTTTCACATGAGATTAGGCTGTTCAAAACATTTTAGTTTCTTTAAAAGCAAGCATGTTCTGTGGAGAAGAAGGTATTTGAGACAAGGCCAGGATTACAAGAAGCACACACAATTTCTTCCAGAAGCATTTCTTGTGGTCTTATGTTATGTTACTTTATTTATCTATTATTTTGGTTTATTTTCCGAAAGGTTCGAACTGGTTTAGAGAAAGGAATATTTTTATTATATTGATGTTTACAGCTTTTGCAAAATAATTCTCATTGCTTTGATTTTTGTGAAAATAATTTTTGAATATTTTGGTTTATATTGTTGTTTTGAGTTTTGGTAGAAATGATTTCGAATGTTTTAAGCCACAGAGCACAGAGCTATGTGAATTTTCGCAATATTTTTTGGGTTATATTAATGTTTAGAGTTTTCGTAAAAATAATTTCTGGTATGTTTTAGGTAATCTTGATGTTTGATGTTTTAGAAAAAAAAATAATTTTTGTATGTTTTAGGTTCTTGATGTTTAGAGTTTTCATAAAAAATATTTCTGGATGTTTTAGGCTCTTGATGTTTAGTTGTTTTAATAAAAATATTTCGGATGTTTTGGGTAGTATTGATAGTTTCTTAAAAAAAATAATTTATGGTATGTATTAGGTTATTGATGTTAGGTTGTTTTAGAACAAAATAATTTCTCGGTATGTTTTAGGTTCTGTTTAGTTGTTTAGTAAAAAAATAATTTTTGAATGATTAAGACTATATTAATGTTTAGAGTTTTCGTAAAAATGATTTCTGTATGTTTTAGGTTCTTGATGTTTAGAGTTTTCGTAAAAATAATTTCTGGTATGTTTTAGGTAATATTGATGTTTAGTTGTTTTAGAACAAAATAATTTCTGGTAGGTTTTAGGTTCTTGGTGTTTAGTTGTTTAGTAAAAAAATAATTTTTGAATGATTAAGACTATATTAATGTTTGAGTTTTTTGTAAAATAATTTCTTGTATGTTTTAGGTTCTTGATGTTTAGAGTTTTCTCGTAAAAATAATTTCTCGGTATGTTTTAGGTATGATGTTTAGTTGTTTTAAAACAAAATAATTTCTGGGGTAGGTTTTAGGTTCTGTGTTTAGTTGCTTATAAAAATAAATTTTGAATGATTAAGACAATATTAATGTTTAGAGTTTTAGTAAAAAATAATTTCAGGATGTTTTAGGTTTTTGATGTTTAGTTGTTTTAAAAAAATAATAATTTCTGGTATGTTTTAGGTAATATTGATGTTTAGTTGTTTTAGAACAAAATAATTTCTGGTATGTTTTAGGTTCTTGGTGTTTAGTTGTTTAATAAAAAAATAATTTTTGAATGATTAAGACTATATTAATAAGCTTAGAGTTTTTGTAAAAATAATTTCTGTATGTTTTAGGTAATCTTGATGTTTCTGTTGTTTTAGAAAAAATAATTCAGATGTTTTAGGCTCTTGATGTTTAGAGTTTTCGGAAAAAAATAATTTCCGTATGTTTTAGGTTCTTGATGTTTAGAGTTTTTGTAAAAATAATTTCTGGTATGTTTTGGGTTCTTGATATTTAGTTGTTTTAGAAAAAAATAATTTCTGGTATGTTTTAGGTAATCTTGATGTTTGGTTGTTTTAGTAAAAAATATTTTTGAATGTTTTGGGATATATTAATGTTTAAAGTTTTGGTAAAATTAATTTTGAATGTTTTGGGATATATATTAATGTTTAAAGTTTTTGGTAAAATTAATTCCGAGTGTTTTGGGTTATATTTTTGTTTAGAGCTTTAGTAAAAGAATTTTTCATGTTATTTTTTAGGTTATATTGATTTTTAGAGTTTTAGTAAAATAATTTCTTATTTTTAGGTTATATTGATTTCTTAGGAGTTTTAGTAAAAATAATTTCTGGAATCTTTAGTATTATTGATGTTTAGAGTTTAGTAAAATGATTTTTATTTTTTTAGGTTGTATGGATTTTTTAGAGTTTTAGTAAAAATGATTTCTTATTTTTTTTTAGGTTGTATGGGATGTTTAGAGTTTTAATAAAAATGATTTCTTATTTTTTTAGGTTATATGGATGTTTAAAGTTCTAGTAAAACATTTCAATGTTTTTGTGGGTAATATTGATGTTTTAGAGTTTTAGTGAAATGATTTCAAGCAGCTTTGGGTACTATTAATCATGGAATTTTGGTTAAAATAACTTCTAAATGCTCTTCGATTATGTTGATGATTAGGATCTTAGTTTGATAAATTTGATAAATTATATTTATTTGCTTTTGAAAATTTGCAAAAATTGATCTTGTTATCAAATTAAAAAGTTAGTGTTTCAAAATTTAGTCTGTGGTCAAGTTAAATTGAAAATCTTGTTACATAAGTTAACTATTTCAGCTTTTTACAGTTGATTCAAGAGTTTTTTTTTTTTAGGATTGTTCGTTCATTCGTTAGAATTTAGCTGCATATCTTAACTCTTTGGTATGAATTTTTTGGTGTTAGTTTTGAATAGTTGTTGAGTATTTTCAAGGATCAACTAACTTTTTTTGCAGCACATGGCAGGGGACCTCAGGTACGTGCCATTGGTCTGATTGTTGAATTCATGTGCATGCCAAATACCACTTAAGACTCATGCGATTCCATGTCATCTGGTGTAGCCTAAAGGTTGTTTGATTTGACCCATATGCTCCCATATACCCAGCCTAATTAGTAGAGACCAAGTTTTTCTGGGCCTGTAGGGGTGCTACCCTCATATGAGATACCTTCCCATAGGTAAACCGACCCCGACCTAAACTGGCCGCGAGACCGCTTTTTTCCATACCGGGAGTCATTGGGCTTTTTGTTCTTACTTGGTTTTCCCCTATAAAATAACAACAAAAGCAGTGGCGACCTAGCAAAAACTCCGGTCTCCTGCACGGATTTTCTAAAACTCGAAAATCAACCCACATTTTCCTTTCATTTAGAAGCGAGTCGCGCCAGCCCGTGGATCGGGTAGGGTCCACAAATATCTTCAAACATAAGGTCGATGCAATGTACTGCACATGGAGCCCAATATAAATTGTACTTCTTCATTATCAATTTCCCAACCTTTACAAATGTTGATCCATTGTCTATAACAATTTGCACTACATTTGCTTCGCTAACTTCCTTTGTCACGTCCTTCAACAAACTATAAATGTATTTGTTGTCTTTGATATTATCCGATGCATCAACAAACTTAAGAAAAATTGTGATTCCTTTACAATATACCATGAAATTAATGATGCTTAATTTCATGGGACCGGTTCATCCATCACACATAATTGTGCACTCATAGGTCTTCCATTTCTCCCTTTGGAGATTCACATAATCTTCCATGTCTTTATACTCCATATCTAAATATTTGTTTTTGATTTCATATGGAGAGGGTGGCCTATTCCTATGCCTACAAGTTAAAGTAACACCATATGGTTTGCAACTATAATGTAAGATAATAATGTTATTAGAAATTGAAAACGGATTTTCACATACCAGCTTGTTATGCACCAACAATCATGTTTTTGTAGTGGTGAGAGTTTGCTTTGTGAGGCGCAACGCTCTTATATATGAAGAATTTACTGATTAATCGGCCCATCGTTTCTTTGATTGCACCTCCTTTAAAAATATTTTTAATACTCTTTTGTCTTGTTGTAGAAGATTTGTATAACGATGGAGCAAGAGGTGGTACGGATCCTACTTGTCTCACACATTGAGATCTTTGCACGCGCCACTCGATTAGTTGGATGATTGTGAAGGCTCACCTATTGCAATTATATATATTAGAAATGTTTGTAAATCCGCTTATACTATAATAATGAATTTGCTAAGATTTACCAATTTTTTCTTTTGTCTTCTATAAACCCTTCTTCTTGTTTGCCGATTTCATTCACTAGCTTTGTATGCACAACATGTTGCTCAATAGTCACTTTGCTCATCAGTGGTCTATGTCAATGGATATTATAGACATCATCATCTTCCTCCTATTTTCCTATCATCGCCATCACCATCATCATCAAAGAGATATCTATGGCTACCACCCATTGTGCCTCGCAGTTTAGCTCAAATTTCTTCAATATTTGCAGTTTCCTTTGCTTTAGCTTTCTTCATTTCAACCAAAAGTTGTCTCATTTTTTTAACTTCTAGAGGCACAATTAGGACACTTTGCTATTTGGAGGGATCTATGATAAGTGAACATTAAACCGAGTAATCTCGCCCACTTTTAATGATCAAGCCAAGAAAATTACATATGGTTCCATTTGCCCTCCAATAGGTGTACAATATTTCTACAGTGACACACTCTAGCATTGCTTCCACTTCCACTATCCATCCTACAAACTTCAATAATTGTAATCAATTCATATTCATAATCTCAATCTAATTATAAAGTTGCATCAATTCATATTACATTAATTATCAATTTATTATATTTCATATTCATAATCGTAATCTAAGTCTAAAGTTACTAAATATCTAAATATACATAATATATGTTCATATTTCATACACACTCAACAAATTTTATATTTATATTCTAATCTTAAACTAAATATAAAGTTGAATTAATTATCATAATTTAAAGAAATGCGTTTACATTAATTAACAATTTATTATATTTCATATTCATAATCGTAATCTAGGTTTAAAGTTACATTAAATATCTAAATATACATAATATATGTTCATATTTCATACAATAATTAACAAATTTTTATATTTCATATTCATAATTTCAAATTAAATATTGCATTAATTTATCATAAGTTAAAGCAAAGATGTTTTTTACTTCTTTAATTAACATAAAACATACATAATATATGTTCATATTTCATTTTCATAATCTTAATCTAAATAGACTTAAATTAAACCCTTAATCTAAATATAAACTAAAAATTAAATCTTAATCTAAATATAAATAATTCAATCTAAATATAAACTTAAATTTAATTACTAAATTGCACAAATGTAAAAAAATTAATTAAAATGGAAACATACCTTAAGTTGCGTAAATTATGTATTTAATGGAAGACTTGACCACCAAAATTGACAAAAATATTATTCTCCAAGACTTTGCACAAATCAAGAATTGTTTGAGAGAGAATGGATGAGTTTGATATGAAACCTAGTGATTTTATGGCTATTTATAGATTTTTTTTGGAGTCAAACTAGCCGTTTTTTAGTCAAAACCCTTTAAAAATGAATTGTGGCCATTCGGATGGATTTTCGATCAAATACGACTATAGATCTTGATCTAGCCATTATAAATCAATTCTGTTCATTAGATCAAGTCAAATATTCAAAATCCATCGTTAGATCAAAAATATAGCCGTTGGAATCAAAGGGATTGAAATTTGGCGTTGGATCAACACTGATTGAATTCTGACCATCAGATATGCATGTAGCCATTGGAGATTTTGAATTTTTAAGACAAAATTTTAGCCTTCCGCGTGTCCACAATTCGTATCGCCATTCGACATTTTTGCCGAGAGTATCAAAATTGGTAAAATCTACATTTTGTTCCATGCGCCAGATGGACCGAGACAGGGTCCGAGACACTGAGTATTAATGATATTTTCCGACTCATTCGACTTTTGTTTGCTAATATCGTGTCAAGAAGGCCCAACACCCGAATTATCGACGATATATCACGACATTTCTGTCCATGCTCAAGACATACTTAGATGATTTTTGAGACTCGTTGATCGTCAGGACGAGTGCTTCACTCAGATTCTAGAGTCTCATCATTAGATGATGGACTATCTTTATTTGGTGTTCCCTCCTCCAACACCTTAGGCTTGCATCTTTTCTTTGTTTTTGGTGCACCCCCGTTATTTCTTTTTGTTGTTGACAAAAGGGAGAGAATTTTGTATTTAGGAGTATAGAATGCCTAAGAAATTGACATACATGTACTTACAATTGCAAATCTATTGTATGGTCAAATCTTAGGCCTTGATTATACTATATATATACACATGCTTTGATTCCATCAGTGAGCCTTAAAATGATAAGTATATTCTTTATCATAATTCATAATTTATGTTGTTATATTCTTCTTGATTTATTGATGGAATATTTGGTTGAGGGGGAGTATAACTCCTCTTAAATAACCTAGGTTTGTCATCATAAAAATGAGATTGTTAGCTCAAGGATACCTCGACCGAGGTTTTTAAGTGATAACAAATCAAGGTATTAAGTTACTAATGGTTTACTTGAGATAAATGAAAGATTGCAAGTGATAATGAACTTAAAGACTACATCATTTATCTAAGATATGAATCAAGAATCAAGCTCAAGATGAAAATCGGGATTCCAAGTTCAACCATACCATGAAGACCTCATAAACTTAGGAGTCTATTTAAGATTATTGCAATGGTGCACTTTAGGGTTTATCATCATTCACATGCATTCACTCACAAACTTAGTTTTCAAAACCAAAATTGCATATCTTTTGAAAACTTGAGTTTGCACAAACCTCTGACTTTATAATCCTAAAATGAGCATCAATGAAAATCTAAGGTTAGAAGCATCGAAATGAAAACACATCAAATTGAACATTTAAAAAAGTAAACCGGTTGAGGCTCTCAAATTGAACATTTAAAAAGGTAAATTTGCCTCAATTGGTCGACAAGTTGGTGTAGACCGTTGTGAAATGGTCGACTAGTTGATGTCGCATTGTTATGAATGGCTGACGGCTGGTGTCAACTTATGGAAACGGTCGACAAAGTTGGTGTCAACCGTGAAACGACTCAACCAATTGCGTCAATCGTGAAAAGGTCGACTGGTTGGATCCGAAAAGAGTGGTGAAACTCAATCGATTAGGATCCAGTAGAGTTTCATATGGAATTGATCGACAAACAATGACCAATTGAGAACTAGATGAGGTGTGAGATGGCGGGTTGTTGGTGAGAGTAAAAGTTGGTAAAAATGCAGACCCGTGCGCGCAAGTATACGTGTCGAGTTCACACAATGTAGCATGAAATAAGGTTGTTCCCATGAAGAGAAGCATGCGGCATCGATTTAGTGACCTAGACAATATTTGGATCTAGTCTTGTAGCATATTATGAATAAATCAACTAAATTAAAGAAAGCCTAATATTAAAGTTCCGGGTTAAAGTAATGATGAGAAAGCCTAGGGTTTTGTCTTCACCTACCGCATCTAATGGATTGCACCTAGATAGTGCACTTATTTAATATCCATATGATTTATGTTAGCTGGTTGATCGTGCCTACAAGTTATTCTCTCTCGAGATATAACTGCCTCTCTAGCTAGCAGGGTGTAGTGCATCTCTATTTCGACCCCTCAACTCCAAGATGCATGAATGTGAAAACCCTTGTGCTACACTTAGAATGCGGGATATCTCTATTCCCTGATTGACCAAGTGTTGCTCTACCCATGTCCCTACGAGTCATCTTCTCTCGATATCAGACTCCTAGCATTAGCATGCCATAATTGGCCAAATAATATCATGTGATTAAATTCAGGAGTAAAACAACCATAGAAATTCATTTGACATTAACAAAACACAATCAAAATATTAATCCATAATGGTGCTGTTGGGGTTGACAAAAACCCTAGAGTATAAAAGTTATTCATAGTGATTTTCATTACAAACTAAAGATTTCCAACATCAATAAATTAGAGAAATAAATACAAAGAAGCGCCGCGATTCCTGAACTGGGCTCTTCCCCGCCCCTCTCATCCATCTCTCCTTGCCTTTAGTCTGTCTCTAATCACCTCCTTTTTCCTCGAAATCGCTCCCTTTTATACTTTGAAACTCAAAGCCCCATCATCAGCCCAAAATCGTAACTTTTCGAGTCCCGCTTTGAATGGGAGACCTCGCTACACTACGATGAAGGGGACTTCAAGGCGGCAATTCAAACAACCATATCCTAAGATTCGCCACGCGGCGTAGGCTCCCTTCGCTGCCGCGGGCGCTACACCCCAGTCAGAGGTCTCCTCGTTGTCAAGCAGACTGAATATCTACCGCACTCCTCGTGGTCCTTCTTCTATCGTGGCTTCTTTATTCCAATATCACTATGTTCTAGCTTAAACATTATAAGATAGGATTAGGGGCAATATCAATGAATATGAATGTGAATCATGTAAGTCAGCCGTAAAAACACATAGAAATTGTACCGTAATATGTATTGATTCATCTTCGATCAACACCCCAAACTTAGCTTTCGCTTGCTCCTCAAGTAAGAACGTAGCTTAACGAGGGCACGCAAGGATAAAGACAACTAACATCGACGACATGGTCTAGTACATGATACCAAGAATAAGGGGTCAACACGAACCAATGCAAGACTCCAAGGACTACCAAGGTTCAACTTTCAAGAATCTACAATGGTTAGTCTCACACCGCCCAGTCAACCCATTTTTAGTGCTCATGTTTTTCCTAAGGAGTCTAAGTGCGCTTAAAGTGTGATCTCCAATGTATAGTTCGACTGCAATACCCCCAACTTGAATCTCACTCACACCTATTTGGAATACCAACACTAAGGAAAGAGAACGCACTAATTTATTCACTTCAACTTAATTCTAAGGGGATTAACTCTAAGACAAACTCGAAGAGTACTAGTACCAAGAGGTTTGTGAGGGTTCGTAATCTGGATCCATCAGGACTTCAATCGTCAAGCATGGGCACCGAAAGCATCCAGCCCCTGTAACTTCAATTCCGAACACCAACCAAAACCTCGAGGTCCTAGACTGGAGATCATCCATCCCTCTCGTCCCATGTAGCGTTGAAGTCAATGGCCCCGCCATTGCTTCAGTGGCATTAGTTGAAAAGCCCCCTGATCGTGCCCTAGATCCAATCGACGATCCACTTATTACTTTTTTCTTTTTTTTTCTTTTTTCTTTCTTTATATATATATATATATATATATATATATATATATATATATATATATATATATATTTTGTGGGCTCAGTTACATCTTTCTTTTTCTAAGAAGGTGTCCTATTATTTAGTGTTTAACTTCCTAAGGTTCAGAGAACTCTTGCATGGCGAGTCCGGGAGTCAAAGCACACCTGAGTTCACGCTGTGTGTGCATGATAGCCTACTGAATCCCATTACTCAGAGATCTAAAAGGGGCGGGCCGAACATTATTCTCGACTTTATACAACACGCTCACTAAACAACCCCGAGTTCCCTATTTACTGGGAACACGTGCTTTCAAGGATTACTATGACTCCCCTTTTTGTAATCATTGTCAACTAGAGCTGAGAACAATTCAAACCAAATCTGGAAGTCACCATATCATAATATTGCCAAATGTAAATATGTTGGTACATAAGGACAAGGCCTTGGCCTTTAAACATGCTAAAACACACAAACAAACTAAACAAATAAAACCTATAACATGCAAAAGATAAAAAATAAATAAAAAAAAATACAATCAAAATAAACAAAATAACTATGAGCCTACCCATATACCCACACATATACCCCCAAACTTAAAACTAACAGTGCCCTCACTGACAAAAGAAAAAGAAAATAAAGGCCAAGAGATAAGTCCCAAAGGATCACTGAGGTGGTGTTGGCGGTGGAGGTGTGTGAAGAAAGAGGAGCTAAGCCAGCTACTGCGTGATAAGGTCCTGGCTGGCGCGAATGGTGGCCATCTCCGCTCTAATGGCGTCCATATCCTGACTCAGGGCAACCTGGTGCTCTTGAGACTCGTTCCAATAGGCGTCAAACCGGGTGGTAAGCGCATGAATCTAGTCGTCGAGGGACATCAAACTAGAGGACCCCTGTGCAGGCATCCTTAGTGGTCGCCCTCGCACCGGGTATGGCAGCCGGCTGATCCTCCCTGCCTTTCATCCGAATCGCCTAGGTTCCCGAACTTCACGGCAATAGTGCAGCGCGGTCGCACTTAGTCAAACCGAACCCCTTAGTCATGGCATGAGGATCACCCCGTCTTCAGAATCGTACTCAAAATGCAGTAAAGGTTTCATCTTAACACATAAGTTATACTGCACTCGCCACGGTTTAGTGAGTGCATCCGAAAAGTGGTGAAATCACCGCCTTGATGGTCAAGTGCCTCCACATGCCCTGGCCGTGAGTGAGCTCCTACATTAGGCGCTCATAGTCTGTGTCAGCAAATACACCACCACGTCGTCATCATTCATTAGCCTAGATCCCAAGACGGCCCGGGCTCCAAATCACCCACCTACTCGACGAAGACCGTGGTGCCACCAGCGAAGATTGAGTGGAACTCAAGACTACTGTGGCCACTCTAGAACAAGGGCGCACATGTTGTCCGCATCCTGGCTTCTATATGGTGAAGTTGAAGAATGCATTAGACGTGGGGAACCGAAGTTGGCTGACAAACGAGCTAAGGAAAAGTTGACTCATGATAGATCCGCTTCATTCTTAGAAATGAACCTGTGGATCTTCCGAGGGGTGTGGTGTCACCATGAGGTGGAACAGATCTGCACTATTTGGTTAAGGTGGACTTCGAGCCATGGAAGTCGATCTAAGGAAGATCCAGAAAAACACAAGGAAATGAGAGGAAGCGTAAAAGGTAGCAAACGGGCGAGCTGTGGAGGGAAAAAAAAACGATCACGCGCTGGTATTTATAGAGCCAAAATATTCGCTGCCACACAAGAAGGGCTCTTAAAGATCGACGAAGAGTAATACGCGCGAACGTGAGACCCGAAAGTGCGCGGCTACATGGGCAAAGGGGCTTCACCGCCGCGGACCCGCAGATCTATACCACAAATTCAGAAGCCGCTACGCCAGGCATAGAGAGACCGCCGTCACACTCGTAACACGACTCAGGACCCTCTCACACTCTATCAACATCGACATCCCTAAAGGATCGCAAGTTTACAACCTTGGTATCCTTGAAAAACTCACAACCACATTAAAAACAAACAAAAGCAGGAATTCCAAAACGAAAAGTAAACCAAAAAAAAAAGCAATTAAAAAAAAGAAAATCGAAAATACTACTAGTTCAAAAGAGGAGGTAATCTCACAATACTTAGGTTACCTCCCAAGAAGCGCTATGTTTAATGTCGTTAGCTCGACATTCCTGCAACGTACAACATTCAAAGCAGAAAACAAATAACTGAACTGATGATGACCTTTCGCACTTACCGTCTCCGCTTCAAACCAGTGTTGAGATGAAGTCCCGTTTTCCCGTATGTAATTTCTCCTCCAAAATACTAAGCCAATTCGGGCATTGACTTTGAATTGTCCCTTCTCGGGATGCATTATCTCAACACTTCCATAGGGGAATACTTGCACCACTATGAATGAACCCAACCATTTTGACTTCAATT
The DNA here is from genome assembly GCA_016808115.1 of Tetrastigma voinierianum. Lineage (NCBI taxonomy): Eukaryota > Viridiplantae > Streptophyta > Magnoliopsida > Vitales > Vitaceae > Tetrastigma > Tetrastigma voinierianum. The sequence continues at coordinate 13,027 of JAEQBH010001660.1, read as the reverse complement.
TTCCAGGGAAGAGTTTCAGCCTCGAATTGAACAACGAGACTTGCTAACCCGGCTCAAACTCTTTCCTTACAATATGCTTGTCATGCCAAGCTTTCATATTCTCCTTATTGATTCAAGCATTCTCATAGGCCTCATTGCGGAATTCATCTACTTCACTCAATTGTAGCATCCGCTTCTCTCCGGCTACCTTACTATCCATGTTCAGAAGCCTAGTTGCCCAATATGCTCTATGTTTTAATTCCACCGGCAAATGATGTGCTTTCCCATAGACCAACTGATACTACATACCCAACTGTGGTTTTGAATGTTGTCCTCAGATGCCCAAAGTGCATCATCAATCTTTGACCTACCTCATTGAATTATTGACTGCTTTTCTTAGAATGGACTTATCTCTCAATTTGACACCTCACTCTGCCCATTTGCTCTTGGCATACATGAGTAGTTCAATGCCGCACACCATATTTTCAGACTTTATCAACTAGATTGTTATGAGTACCAATTATCCGTGATCAATGCTCGTGGAGTACCGAACTATGAAAATGTGGTTGCGATGAACTTGACTACCACACCGCATCATTCGTGGCGTACTCGCATCATTCTACCAATTCCGGGAGACGTAGTCCATAGCAAGGAGAATATACAGTTATTGAATGACAGGGAAATGGAACCATGAAGTCTATCCCCATAAGTCAAATAACTCAACTCTAGAATTGTGCTCATGGGTGGTTCATCCCATTTGGAAATGTCGCCTGCTCTTTCGCATCACAAAAGTAGATAAACCGCTGTGCGCTCTAATACCTGTCATTGCCCCCAAATTCTCCAAAGTGACCCCTACATGATAAGGTGTGGTAATGAGTTTAACATTACACATTTCATCTTCCGCTACACAATCGCCTTCATCACTTGATCCACACAATGCTCAGATAAAATGCGCCTCTTCCTAAGTAATAGCGCTTAAGTGTGCAAAGAACCCTTCTATCGTACCGAAATCGAAAGGGCCGACCTTGAACACAGTAATTCATATAATTCCAAGTAAAACCATGAAACTGTCTTGTGTCTCAAATTGCTAAAGCCGCTTCATCTTAGGAAATCATCATTAATCTATACTCGTCTTAGTTCTTCTAATCGTGACAAATTCAGCTCAGAACTGATCTGCTTCCTTCTTATCCTTGATTTCTAGTCACCTCGGCAGCGAGAGCAACCACCGTATTAGTCTCGCCATCCAGTCACAGGTACTTAATGGTCGTGGTGGTCGCACTATCACCCCTCGTTTCATCATAGGCCTAAATCATCAAAGGCAAAACAATAATTCACAAATTTCCTTTTCAAGTGCTGGTGGTATAGTTCAATTTGGCATCATTCAAAATACTAATAGTATAGTGAATCACCCAGAATATCTCTGCCTCTTTCACCCGTGATCGCCCGATCACATAGTCACTCATACAGACATTAGCTAAACTGCGTCCCATCACGCCAATGCCACTACTGTACGATACGCTTATCTTTCGGGACGAAAAAGCTTGTACACACTCCTCATCAAAATCAAATGGTGTCCCCGAACTAGCAAACTGGACAAGGGCTTTGCAATCCGAGAGAAATCTTTGAACCTCCTATGAACCCCTCGCCTCGGTCCTAAAAAGCTCCTGCGCCTTTACCCACGATGGTCGCAATATCGCTCAATCTTAGCTTAATCCACTCTATTCCTCTTGCAGAACCTGCCCAAGTACTGCGCCTTCCTGCACTACAAAGGTATTCCAATTCAAGACAAGATTTGTCTCTTCACATCTAACAAGCACTGACCTCAAGTTTTCCAAATAATTGTCAAAGGAGTTCCCCAACACTGAAAATTCGTCCATGAACACCTCAATTGTCTTTTCAAATCCAGTTCGAGAATACGGCCATCATACGCCTTTCATTGACGCCCATTATCAGACACCCCAAAGGGCGCCTCACTAAATGCAATGTACCATAAGGGCAAGCGACATCGCTCTTCTTCGATCCTCTAGGCTATTGATCAGATCCTAATACCCATCTAAGAAACATTAATATTCATGCCCTGCCAGCCTATCCAACATCTGATCCATAAATGGCAATGGAAAATGGTCTTTTCGGGTAGCCTTATTCAATTTCCTATAATCAATGAAAATTCTCCAACTCGTGGATCGCTCTGTGGCGTGAGCAATATATTATTCTCTGTCTTTATCACCGTTGTTCCTCCTTTTAGGGGCACAACTCGCACCGACTCACCCACGCACTATCGTAAATGGGGTAACAACCCCGCGATCAAGCCACTTTAGTACTACAACTACTTCTTCATGGTCGATTCAACTCTCCATTGTGCTTCCACCGTTTATGACCACACAGGATGCGATGCATACACATGGCGCGGTGAATCCTCTTAACCGCCTGAGACCACCAAGCGATCCTGCATCCCCAAGTACTCTCAATAACGATTCTTCTTCTTCCGTCATCAGAGAGGCTAAAATAATCATCTGCAGAATGTGGAGGCTTCCTAAGATAAGCATATCTCAAATGGTAGTAAGAGTTTTTGTTCCATTCTGGGTGATTGTTCGAATGATGGTACTGACGTTTGAGAAATTTTCCAGGTTCGTATATTTCTATTGTGTGCTGTATGAGTCCATCCATCTCACATAATTTTCGACCTCTTCTCCCAATTCTTCTCGATTCACTGGCACTGTGCCTGGTTTCCAAAGGGTCAAAGGACCACTATGGCTAGACATTATAGCGCTCCACTGGGCCCCTCTATCATGAGCATGTGGTTACTCTCCCGTCGTGTCTCATGCCTCAAAGACATTGAACGACTCGTCTTCAGACTCGAATTTCAAATTCTCTCCTCGCATTAATCATCGTCACAAGAGCTGTAAAAGGCCCACCCAATATTATGGGTATTTCTTTACCTTCTTCCATGTCTAGAACAATCAACTGGCCGAAGATAAACATGTCTACTTACCAGACGTCTTTCTATCACCCCCCTCCCCCGGGTGTTTCAATGACATGTCTACTAACCGGGAGTGTGACTATAGTCACAGCTTCACTCTAATCCCGCCGTTCGAATATGGATACAGCATGAGGTTTATACTAGCTCCTGTCAGTAAGCCCTCTCTAAATACCTGAGTCTCCGATGGTACAAGGAATAGTAAAACCGGCTGGGGTCTTTCAACTCGTGGCGCTCCTCCGCAGATGGCACGCATTCTGAGGTTCATCAATTCCCCAAAATCCGACAATCTTCTTTGACATTATATCCTTCCATGAATTTTACATAACTGGCATCTCGGTTTAACGCACGCAAATGGAATGGTGATGGGTGCAATTTCTTGAACACTTCCATAAACTTAGTGAATTGCTTCGTCTAATTTATTCTTCCCCGCCACAGGGTACGCATCAGTAGACAAAGAGTTCGCCAGGGCCTGGGCCGATCTTTATAGCCCCGCTTTCTTCTTATGCAAACTTTTTCTTAGGTTGTTCCCTATCTTATCATCCAAACTCGATCCGAGGTTACTTCATCAGCTTCTACTCTTTCTCATCACCGTGGCGACTCCTAGCACTAATTCTCCTCACATTCAATGTGACAGCTTTAACTCCGTCACTTCGTCTCAGTTCACCTCGAAGTTTCTAGGTAATGATCCATGTCGCCTCTCACCAATAATGTGGCTAATCGCCTATTTTCTGCACTTCCACGTTTCGATTCGGGCCCCTTTGATTCGCAGAATCGCGGATTAGTTCTATACCAAGTGTTTGATTTTGAATGTGGCCTTTGGTTCATCTATAAATGTGCTATGGGAAGTCAATGGGTGAGCCAAGGTTTCTTCCAAATCCACTTTCTTCCTCAAGGTGGTTTGCTTGCTTGAAGTGGTGGCATACTATTCCGTTGTTCCTCCACCTACCCTCGCTGTTTTGATTATTCTGGTTACCTCTCCAACTCTGGCCCTGATTCTGATTCCCACTCTAATTCGTACTGTCGAATATGTATTACCTCCATACTCAAGCCCTTAATGTTGTTGATTCCGCTCGATTCACACACTATGCTTCGGCTTATTGTCATCATCTCTAATTGACAATCTATAAGAATGTGTCACTTCCACAAGACTCACAAATCTCCTAAGGATTATTTTGAATCGCATTCACTATACTTGGTTGTTTCTATAGCTATAGTTGTTTAGTTAACTGTGCGAAATGGTTTACCAAATTACTGAGGACTTCTATGTCTGCTCCCGCTAAGGGCTTCCTAGGTGTTGACTATCTCAAGGCCACGATTAGAATTAGTGGTTGTATTCTCCAATATCTCATAAGCTTGATTTGTAGTTTTTTCATCAAGGCACCTCCCCGTCGAGGCATCAACGATTGTCCTTAGTCAATCGCTTAAACTGCGAGTAAACGTATGATCTCGCATCCACCGAAGTTAACCTATGGTGTGACATCTCTCAATAACTCAGCGAAATCTCCCAAGCCCTCACGCTTCTCCTCAATCACCGAATGTGTTAATTTCTTACACCAGTTTTACGATCTTTTATGAGCGGAAAATTTTGGTTAGAAATTTCGCACTAAGTCATTCCATGAGGTATCGGAATCGGTGGTCATTTACCAACTAATGCTTCGCCACGCTAAGGACAATGGAATAGACAATAACTGAGAGCCTCCCATACTCCCATTATACTTGATCAGACACAAATTTCGATGAAACCGTCAGATGCGCATTCGGCTCTACCAGTAACCCATGAAACCGTATATCAGGAGCATTTGCAGAGTTACCCTTTCAATTCAAGTCGTTTCGCTTGACCGGTGAATTTTTGTATAGCCGATCGAACAACTGTAGGTGTGGGAACTCTTAAGCAAAGATATGCACTATCAACGTATAAATGATCAAAAAATTACCCCTATAATTATGTCCATTTTCGATCCACCTATGGTCTATCTCCTTTCGAACTCGGCCCTCATCCTCTCGATTCTACATGATTTCAAATCGCTATGCGGTGCTTTTCTGCGGTAATCAATGTAATGTCCGCTCGTTCGGGGATCAATGAAGTAATTTTACGGGATCTGTCAGATGCACACTATGCTTTCCCCCTAAAATCATTGTGTACGTAAGCGCAGACTGGTCACAACACGATGAAATAAAGCACAATGCCTAAAATGGGAGGATAATAAAAAGTAAATAAATAAATTAATAAGTAAAAAGAACTAAATAAAATAAAATTGATCCAAAGTACAATCTATGGCACGGTTGTCAATATCAACACTAAACTTCTCCCCGACAACAACGCCAAAAACTCGACTCCGGTCAAGCAGAGCCAAAGGTAAAAATGCACTGTATGCAAGCATGGTCGCCACAGTTCACGCAGTTGTAAGGCTAAGTTGTTGTTTTCACACTTTGCTCTTTTCATTATGTAAGTGTGAGTGATGGATCAAAACATAAACATTAAATTTATAACATTATTACCAAGGACTATTATCTAACTTCAGCTAATAATGCCATGAAACTCTCATTGCTTTATTTCTTTCAATTATACCATTAAAATGATTTCAAGAGTTACCGAATTTCTTTCTCGGTTTTGATCCATGATCCTGCAAGTGTACAGGTCGAACAAGTAATAAAATGGATTTAAGTCCAGATATCGATCCCACAGAGATCTCAAGAATTCTCAATCAACTACCCTGACTACTCAAGCTCTATACTATTTAGACTATGATAGGCAAATGATATATTCCTAGCTACTTTTAAAATAATAAAAGAATAAAAATATGTAAACTAAGAACAAAATGAAATAATGCTTAAACTAAAAATAAAAAAAAATTAAAGAAATGGACTAGTCAGTTAGCTTTTAAAGGGATGCATTGAAAATACTCGCTATTTCCGTGAAGCATCAATTCCCGCAGACACTCAGAATCAGCTTCATGAACTTCATATTTAGAACTGGCCCAAGGAAGAAGGTAATGTCATGTGATCTCTCCTTAATGACACATTTCATCATCTAATCTCTCCTCGCTTTCTTTCGAATGCAGAGGATTAGATGACTACTTTTAATCCGAGTTGTCTCGTTTCGTATTTTTCTTTCACTTCATACCCGTGAATATGACCGTAAAACCTTAGCCCTAAGACATAGCAAAACAATGGGTTTACACTATACCGGTTTCTCATCCTCAAAATTGGAACAACTTCATTCTTTTCCTTATTAGGATCCTCGCTTAACACGGATTGAAGCACTGCTCGAATCGAGCTAACTTCCTCTCCCGCTCATTTTAACTAATAAGTCATTCAACTCCTTCTGCTTCAAGTGAGAAGAAGATTGATTAGAATTCACAAAGCCCATTGGGATCTCAATATTAGGGTTCGCATACCCTCGAGAAATCGTTTCAAATCCCTCAGAATGCCTCTCGTGGTCACCCGCAGGGCCCCCGGGAAATCGTGAGCATGAAATAATCCTATTACGTATAGGACACCGATATTTGGATCGTATATTAAAATAAACAAAACCAAAGAAGCAGAGATCCAAGACTGGTTCAAGACTGATAAATTTCTCGCAAGAAGATAAATTCTGTAACAACAGAGTAAATTCAACTAAGCCGGGTTTCTAAATTACTTCATTACACTAATGGTAGCTCTCTGTTCAAAAGAACTACATCAGAACTGGTAACGTAGTTCGACTCCAAAATTGCTTCGACTTCCAACTAACCAGATAAAGAATTTGAAGAAAATAACATTCTCGCATCTCGCCTTCAACTTCAACAACTAACATCCATCCAAATTAAAATGAAATAACAATATACTCTAATATAATCTAAAATAACAAAGAAAACAAAGATAAGAAACATAAAACAAATACACGAGCCTTCTACACCCGCACTTCTCTTCAGTCGCCAAGGTCGCTCAAGAGCGCCCACGATGATAAAAAGTGGTTCGGGAAGTCGGGCCCTAATCCCCACACTCTATTCGTGATTTCAAAATAACCGCCCATTATTGCTCATGTCGCTGACGATCAAGGACGCCGCTGACTCGACTCGATGTCCCGAATTCTTCACGGGCCGCAATCTCACCGTTTCGCGATGAGTCACGTTTCGATGTCGCGATTTCAATCATACGCCGCGACTTCACCTTTCTCGTGATTTCGATCTCTTTCGAGGTCGCTAATTTCAATCATACATCGCCATCGTTTTCGCTTGTCTATAAGAGAACTTTTATCCGGTCGCGACTTCTGCCTTTTTAATACCCTTTGATCCGATAGCGACGCTTGACTGATGTCGCGACCTTCATTCCTACTCACGCCGACCACCTAATGACGCCACACTTCACCTTCTCGTGATTTTGATCTTTGAGGTCATGACTTCAATCATACGCCGCGACTTCGCTTTTCTCGTCATTTTACAAGAGAAACTTTTATCCGGGTCGCTGACGGCCTTTACTACCCCTGATCTAATGTCGCGACAAATGATCGATGTCGCGGATCTTCATTCCTCAGAATTGATGTCGCGACCATCGAATGACGCCACGACTTCACCTTTCGCACGCGGAGCTCTCGATGTCGCGGAAGCTTTTCTTTCACGTGACTTGTCTTCAAAGATCTCGAGGTGATGTTCACAAACAAATGATGTCGCAACCTCCATTCTTTGTAAATGTCGCTGATTTCAATGCTGACGCCGCGACCATGAGAAATTATATATCGATGTCGCTGACCACTGCAAAGGACGCCGCGAATTCTATTCAATGTGGCCGATAGTCGCGACTCATCAAGGACTTCGCGACTCCTTTCATAACCTGATGTTACGACCATGATACCTTGTAACCGGGAGTGTCGTGACTACTCAAAGGACGCCGCGACATCTTCCTCGATCTGTTTAATGTCTCATCTATTCTAATCGTCACAGACCTCCATGTTCAGCTTCCTTTGGAAAATCTTTGTCGCAACTTCTATTCAAAGTAGTCGCCACTCCATGTCTACCGCTGTTTTCATTTCTTCGCGACTGCTGGTGTCGCGACATCATGTCCGCTTCACAATTTGGTCACCCGATTTGGAGTTTCAAGGCGAATCTTCTTTACTTGACACGCCAAGGTCGCGGACCTCAAGTCCTTTCTTTCAAAAATTAGTCATGACTTCCTTTACTTAAGAAGGTCGTTTCAGGGCTTCGTAGCCACTCTCCTCGCCGCGACCTCATGGTGGTATCACGATCATTTATTCCGCTTTGGTGTCGCTGACGCGCAGTAATGATGTCACGACATGAACTTCTTCATCTGACCGCTTTTGGTTCTCAACCAGTCATATTTTGTCTCAACTCCTTCGTGTCACGACTTCAATTTATTCACTCCTTTCGCCTCTTCTTAAAAGCCAAATTTGTCGAGGTCAGCATTTGAATTGCCGGAAACTCGCACTCCATCGTGACTTAAGCTCCGCTTGACTTCACCCCGTCATGTGCTTCGTCCTTATTTGTATGTCGAATTCTATTCCCAAGCGTAGGAATTGCGCCTGTTTCAAGATCAGAATACTGTGGGAACTACGTGTCATCTCCACAGGAGTGGTTCGATTTAGTTGATCAAGAGGGAGTTACTCTCCCAAAAAGTGATTTAAAGAGAAATCAGAGTGGTCAGGTTTCGCTTTGATCGAATGGTTTATCGGGTTTGAAATGTTTTTAAACAGAAGACAATCGGCAGACTCACCACTTCGATCATGTAAGTCCCACTTCCTTATTTTACAAACTCATCTAGGTCCACATAAATGGTCTATGATGGAGAATTTATCTTTAAATGCTCTGGGAAATAAGGATGATCAACAATACTAAGCACTTGTTCCCACTACTACAAAACCCTTAGCTCAGATTTGTATCACACAACGGTACTCAGAGGATTACATCTCGCTCAACACGTTGTCAAGAATATGCCCAACTAAAGATTTAGAAAATGTTTGCACAAGGATTAGCATCACACAATCCATTGAAGTTCAAAAGAGGAACTGAGGACTATACCTGATCAAAGGTGAGTTTCCAGCACCAGAGAATCCCCAAAAGATTAAGGGTTTAGAACTCCATGGAACTTATAACAATAATTATCATTGAAGAAAGTCTAATCATAAAAATAATAATTTTCGAAAATCAGAATTCAATTGCAAAACCTAAGAAACGCGAATGAAATACTATGATCAAACCGAAATAATAGTTCCTCATTGAAGATTTCATGATATGCTCGGTTCAAAAACGCCAAAAGAAAAAGAAATCTTTCAATCCGGATCTACAAACTTCAACTCAAAAGTGGAGAGAACCCTTCTCCTATGAAACCTAAACCTGTAGTTGTGCCGCCATTATCAGGCCCTTGCTTTTATATCCCCCTTCAATGTGATTTTCCCATTTGGTTCGTTGGACAAGAGTACACTTCAGACGGATCGAAGTTCCTGACAACTCGCACTTCCCATAAAGTGTAGCCAGACCCGCACATGCTTAAGTTGAAACGCATACTCACCACTCCGCTGGTTTTCGCCAGTTGTACCTAAGACAAGTTTAAGCTGTACCGGCACAATATGTCCATCGCCACTTTTCCAACAAGTCGTATTCTGCTTTGTTTACTGAGTTCCCGAGACTCACTAATTGTTCACCCACATCCATAGTGCTTCATATTGCCTTCCTGACATACATCCTGTGCACTTACGTTTTAAACCCGAAAGACCCGCACAAGCCCAAGTCACGTAATAAAATTAGGAAGTACCTATTCCATACCAAATGTGCGGGTAAATTCAGACTTAGATGTGCTCAATTCCCACTGCAATTATCACTCAAATGTGTATTCATCACACCCCTTAACTCGCATCTCGCTAGTCCCTAGCAAGATTTAGATCTGAATCACTCACTAGGTATGAATCTCGCTTCAGATAGTCAAGCTTTGCAAGAATCTCAAAATAGCAATTATGAGTAAAATATTGCACCCACTTTAGTATGCACTACAAGATGACTCATTTAAACCAACCACATTCTTACACAATGAACATCATAATGAAACATTGCACTGGTTAAGATTCAAACATGGATTATAGATTTTAAGACATGTAAGATAGTCATGCTAATGAACTCGTAGTGATCGATGGCAAAGTAATCATAACATAGAACACGTAATCCATCATGCATAAATGCCTGCATGAACAGCAAACATAAGTAGAACCAAAGAGGTCTTAAAGCCAGTAATAACTGGCCAAACCTAAAGAAAATAGTGAAAGATCTGTCGTGTGTCACATAACATGGCTAAGGTCTACTACCCGATCGCACCACCTCAGTCTAGCCTAACACAACTATGCAAATGGGCCGCCTCATCCTCATCAGAGAATGCAGCCCTCATCCACACAAATATCTACCTTTGAATCTCCCTCTAACTCCTGAGAAGTGCAAGATCCGCCATCGCTGGTTTCCTCTCGAAAAATGTGGCTCCCAAGCCTCTCGAAAGAAGTCGATCCAGCCAGTCAAGCTTCCCGAGAATGCACTTGAACCACCCTTGATCCGCCGCCCATCCTCTTCAAAGGCGATGTGCCTGGCGGTGCCGGGCCGTGGATGAAGTGGTCCCGGAGGAGGTAATCATGCAATCGAGGCTCAGGTCTAGCTGATGTCGCGCTTCCGCCTCGCCCATTCCAGGATCTACCCGCCCAGGTAACACCTCCGTTCTTTAACCGTTCCTCATCCCGCTTCCACAACACGGTCACAAGTGAAGGGAATGGAATATGCCAAGTTGCTCCGCAGATATTGCAAGAAATCCCCATCATACACCATATGACTAATGCATACCACCGCCTTCTGCCATAACCTCGCATAAAAATCGACCGTTTCGTCAGACTTTTCATTACCCTTATGCTCAATCATATTGTGAATGATCTTGTTCATCAAGGCGATTCTCGGTTTGAGCTTTCCAGAACGAATTCTTTTTCACAAACGCACCTCATGGGCACGCGGTGGCATGTTCCCCTCGAACAACCGGGCATCGCCGCAATAGCCTCGGCGGGATATGGCCTGGCCCGCCGCCAGTATGTAATATAGTGTAAGGTATGTGCTATCGAGTCAGAGGACACGGCCGCTTTCCTCTCATCATCGGTTTCCAATACGATGTCAACCACCGATTTTCCTTCCTCAAGCTCGTGTGTAGAACCCGAACTAACACAGGCATCCGCGATCCTCAAAGTGTGCACTAAGCACATTCCGTTCCTCGCTAATCCCCCGATGGGGATGAGAATATAAGAACGCTTCCAAATTAACACCCTCGCAAAGTGGAAACCCCTATTTTCCATCGAAGAGTCCACGCCGTGGCTCTCCTCAATCTCTAGCAAATACAGCTTCTATTTCTTCATCATCACCGTCGATACACTCCTCACTTTAAGATGATGCAATTGCTTTCCTTCCCTTCTTGACCTACCGGGAGGCATCAGATTTTGGCTTTACTCGCTTGTTCCATAGAGGAACCCAGATGCTTCCCTCTCCCAATACAGCTGGGACGCGCCATGGAAATGGCAATGACAAGAATAACTACCCGGCCTTAAATAAATCATCATATCCCAAAACTCCGCCTCGAACAAAGATTGGCCGGCCTGCACATCGATAACACCCTCCCCGGCCCATATTGACAAAGATACACTCCCCAACCAACAATCACAGACAACATCACCAAACTTTTCAACCAAACGTGATCCATAGAATGAGAGAGAAGATCAACAATGCTAGTGTGAGTCAGGGGCTTACCACTTTCGAACAATCGATCAAGGCACAACCAACTTAACTAGATACCTAAACCCTGGTAGAGCAACTGATCTTAGGAATGCTTGTGAGAGGAAGCAACCACAGGCTCTTTCAGGATGGCAAAAGCATATGGAATATGAAGAGGCTACCAAAATTTCTGCCAGTGCCTTTCCGCCCACTCCCGACCTACAAAAATGCAGATAGTTTAGTTGTACTCCTGCATAACCTCACACGCTATCACTTTTTGAATGTTGTACCGGGTACATGTTTAAGTTGTATCTGACAACTTCGCCACCGCTGTTTCACAGTCGCACTTCCAGACATGTTTAACTTGCACTTACAATTGTTCCTAAACTCCATTTTTTTCTTTTCTTCTTTTTTTTTTTTTCACTGGGAGCGAGTGTTAATGTATCATTTGCATTTCAATGACCTTTCATCCCGAAGTTTCACGCATGTCCCTCTTTTTTCGTTTTTCGCATTCCACAATCCGACCAAGATTCATGGACCCGGTCACCGGAATTTTTTTCGAGGTACCAAAGAATCTTCCATGTGGTTTACGCTATTCCACCTGACAGGTTCCTAAGGCTCTAATTGACTTGGCAACTTTAAGCTCAAATGGGTGCAAGTGATGAGATAATACAAACTAAGCAGTATGCAAAGAAATAATGGCTCTAATCATTTTCCAATTATGCATGTTCCACAAAGACTATGATGCATGAAGTTAACATGAACAGTAAATCGACGCACAAATGGAAGCACAATGTGCACGACGGAGAAATTTTTGACCTCATGAGTCCGTGGCTCAGGTGAGCAGCAGAAGGTAGGTAGAATGCAAGGGGGAAAATCCAAGAACACAAGGTTTGTCAGGTGTGCTGGTTAAGATGTACATGCACAAGATGATGTGGGAGTGCATGAGATCAAGCGTATGTACAGCAAGTGTAAAACATAATACTCAAAAGAAGCAAATTTTGAAAATTTGACCCAATCGATCATATAACGAGCGCCAAGAAGCATGCTCTCAACTGTACAACTACCCCACAATGTAAACAGGGCATTGTCCCCAATGCACCGAACTAAGTGGTACCCCCACAACAGATCGGAGGACCATAAATAAAGAGCTCCTATGATTTTATTTTCATGTTATTGAAAAGCAATGAAATAAAGCAAATGGCAAAAAACAATAAAAATAGAAAACAAGAACAAAATAAAAGCAAAATTATTTACAACAAATTGAGGAATGAGGTTATTGAAGGAGAGTTTTGGTGAGCGGTCTACCAAGTCCACGTGACCTCGTGAGGAGAGAAATGTCTAAGGA